>BLKR01000076.1:0-600000 GCA_011170035.1 Teleogryllus occipitalis | reverse complement strand
TAAGAAACCGATGCTGAAATATAAAAAAGCATAGGTAGCACGTTGACGATATATCCTTCACATTGGTAATTTTGGTGACAGAATTACTTAGAAAAAAATTGTAAGAATGATATTATTAGAATCATTTAATGTAGTAAGATCTTTAGAAGGAAAATAATAATAAGTAGAAGCAGAATTCTTGAAAAAAGACGACAGGGTGTGTAGTTACCTCCACTGGCAGATCTGTACCCCCCTCGAAATTCCAAGCACATGCGCCAACTGATATGAACACTTACTAAAACCGGTGACATCTGTTGGATTGTGTACAATATCGTACGACCAAGAAATTCAAACTGCTCGCACGATTGCGGCAAACAAACCGGATATTGTTACACGGGATGTGAAGAAAAAATCGTGACTACTTGTAGATGTTGCTGTGCCATGCGATCAAAACGTCGTAACTAAGGAGGCAGAGAAACGTCTTAAATACAAGAGTTAGGAAATCGAGATGTGGGGTGTAATCTAAATGTGGGGTCGCTCGATATTTATTGGAGCTCTGGGATTCGTTCCGCAAAATTTGTGTAAGAACTTGGCTAAACTCCCAGTTCATTTAAAAGACTGGGAAGTGCAAGTCAATGCTTTATTTGGAACAACCCAAGTTTTGCACAAAGTATTGTAGAGACTGTTTGTTTCGAAATTATTGTAGTAACTGTTTCTATACAATTAGAGACTATACTGATCGTCTAAAAGAAAAATAATGTTTACTTAAACAAAACAATGATATAGTATAATGAATTAGTTTACATTTGTATTGTATAATTTTTAAAAAAGACAATATGCCTGTAACAAGTAATGTACTTCAGCTTCCGGGTTAATGACCCCCATCTCGATCGGGTTTTTGTCCAGTTTCCCTGATCCATTGAGCAAATGCTGAGATGGCCCCTTGATTTGCTTCTGGACGTAAATGTAGCTTCACTATGCGCACGTTTTGTTGAGCTTTCCTTTTGCTTGTAGTGGTAGTAGAGCTTAGGATGAGTTTCTATTTTATTAGCAATACAGAAAAATCAAATCTGCAGTTCATTTATCGTTACAAATAAGTTTTCTATAACTCGGAAACGAAAATATCTAGTTATTGAAATGTTAATCTCTCGCTTTTTTAAATTTGTTGTTGTTATTGTTGTTGTTATTATTATTATTACTATTATTATTAATCTTTCAACTATTAATAGTTAAATTGTTGGGAAGGGATTCTGAAAGTCAAGGAAGCGTGCGCAGATGATTTTCTCCCCCATACGTCACATACAGTTTTTTACTGTTTTTGACAAAATAAATAAATATCTAGAGGCATTAACAGTCCTTAGATCTGATTCTTAGGAAGCTTGTAGCAACATGGAGTAGGTATAATAATAATCTATATATTTAAAAAAATAAGGTATTTTGCCATGGCTTCGTTTAGAGCTTCTACTGAACCGATTGTAGTATTTTTTCCTTTAAATGAAAGAATGTGATCCCTAGATGTGTTATCAGATATTGTTTGTGTTGATTCACCAACATTTACGGTGTAAATTAATTAATTAAATATTTCTTTAATAGTACGCTTATCAATAGTCAATTGTTTTCTTCCAAAGGGTGGCTGTTTCAAAATCGATATATATGAGTCGATAGATGCTTCATGGTGGCGCTGTTTGATGTTTTGTTTTGATTGTTGAGATTTGTTTACAATTCGTCAAGGTTTTGTTTCAGTGTAATTATTGCATTGTGGCGTTGACAGTTTGCATGTATTTGCTTTTGTGGTGTATTTTGTAAAGAACATTCGGACAGTGGTTTTGCTCGGTTGTACTGAAGTAGTGAAGTTGTTCACAGGTTATGTCGAATTCCGAATCGTTGCCCACGCGTCCCAAAAGACGCAAACGTACATTAACTGGACGCAGGGAAAGAGAAAGTCAGCGTAAAGTCGTGATAGTGAGGTCATTTCGTTTTCTGCTGGGTCGTTGTCTATGAAATGTCAGTTTTGTTCTGCTTTGCCCTTCGCATGTGAGAGAAATTCTGCAAACGATTTACTCTGTGTTGCGGTAGATCGGGAGAATAGCTACCCCCTGCTCCAAAGCCCCCTGTACGTATAAATCTCCGTAGCAACGTACTCTCATTAAGTGAACTGATTATTCGTATTTTTCACGCTACAAATTTAATTTTATAATCTACACAATTCTTTAACCAACGCATTTTTTTCACCAAGTGGTCCGCGACGGGCTACCGCACGTCGCTACCCGACGGATCCAACGTGCTACGTTCGCGAGGGCCTTCCGGCCCTCGCTCTCGAGACCTGGTTCGCGCCTCCGCTGTCGCTTCGGCGCTCACGTTGTTTTATATACCTCCCTCGCGTTTAAGAGAATTTATTTTAAAGGGAACACTCACTTTTAAGAAAATTTCTTTTAGAGGGAATAGTAAATAAATAGACATTAAAATATGTCATTTCCTACTAAGAAAATTAAAAAAAAATATGTATGTGACTAAATGTAGCCTTGGCATAGGGGGGTAGCTATTCTCCCGATTAGCCTGTGTTGCTTAAATGGGAAAATAAGTTTACCTTCAAGCAATATGCCAGAAGAAATATAGGACATGATGACACATCAAAAACCTTAGAAATAATATCCGTCAGTATAATAGTGCTCTTCTTTTGTGCAATTTGGCGTCGATATTGCATTGCCACCTGCCCATGGGCCATACGTGTTCCAAATTTTGGGAACTCACATCACAGAATATCTTCGTTATACCCTGAAGATCCAAACAATGCAACGTATTGTGAACATTAGTCTGGTCACAGTATTTTACATTTATCTCAGATCTCACCGTCAAATTTTGACGGGTTTTCACTAGTAATAATAATTCTCATATTGAGAAGAAAGATAAGAAAATATATTTTTATGGAATATAGTATATGTTCATAGCAGTTTCAACAATACGTTTTAATTTTTTTTTTCTTTTATTGTACTGGTTGATTCCCAAAAACTTCAATTCTTAAGAGTACTTCTACTTTACAGAAAGTATACCCAAATTTTCGTAATAGTTTTTTAGATTTTATTTAATTTCTTACATTCAGTGAATGGTTTTGTGTATCTTTATTTGAAACATATTTCACATTTCTTTATTCTTGTTATCTGAAGATATCTTTCAAATATTATTTCATTTACTCTAGAATAATCTATTGTAGATAAATGTAATATGTTCGTGTTTCAAAATATCTAAATACGTAATCATAAGAATACGTATTATGATCTTACGTATTAAGATTTTTTTCTGTTAAGAAAAAAGAAATTTCCCTCCAAAATTCCAGTAACAGTACAATATAAAGGGCAGACATGTGGCTATATATGATGGCAGACATGTGGCCGTCAACTTCCATGCTGACCAACCACCGCTTTCGTTTATCCCTCCCACTTCACCGGAGCTAAGCACGGTTTTCTGGCGACCCGCTGCTCTGATCGGAAATTTCCTTTGGTTTTTCCGGTCAATTCCATTAGAATACCCGAGCAGTATCTTAACAAACGGGCCATGAACCGCTCGCGATCTTTCCTTCCTCTTCCTGGTCCTATCCTTTTCCCTCATTCACACACACTTACACTTACATGCACTACATGTCGGGAGACCAGTCAATAACTTAGAGTTCATTCCGGCTGGATGGATGCCCTAATAGGGAGAGATACCAGGAAGAGGTAATTCCCCGCAAGGTCGGCGCCGGATCTCACATTTGTGCTTGGGAGGACCACCACCACTTCCATCAATAAAACATTCACTATATTGACGGGACTAATAAGGAGATTTTTCACCCTCGAACGTTAAAGCAATCGACAACAATATCGATCTTCCGCGCATGCGCAGTTTAAGTTGCACATCACTTTTGTGCATCTGCGCATGCGCAGAAGATGGAGAATGGCAGTAGATTGGTACCCGCCAAGGCGCGCAAAAACTCCCTAATGACTTAAGCAGTTGCCGCGCCCGGAAACATCAGCCATTGAATTGGCTGGCCAATGGAGGCAGGTGCTGACGCCGCTGTGCGTGTGTGTGTGTTGGCAGGGCGTTCGTGCGCATCCTGTGCGTGTGCTGTCCGCGGCGCGTGCGCCGTCGCTACGCGGCGGCGCTGCGATCCAAGCCCAGTCAGGTGAGCGCGCGCTGCGCCCCGCCCCGCCCCCGGCCACGCCCCTCTTCTCTTCTCTACTCTACTCTGCTCTGCTCTGCTCTACTCTACTCTACTCACCTCTTCTCTTCTCTTCTGGACGCTTGTTCTCCACTGCTCTTTCCAGGAACCCTGCCGATTCCATAGGAACGGCTCAACGCGCAGCTGGAGCGTTCTGGGGGTATGTGGAGTCTCCAGGGAAAATAAGTCAAACTTTTGACTTTCGTTTTCTTTGTTAAATATTTTTTATGGTGTGATCTCTAAAACAAATTTATTATTAGAATTTGAACTACCGCTTTATCTTATAGGGTTGTAACTGTAAAGAATAAATGTCTTCAATATTTTGTTTTTCAGCAGAGTGTGGCGTGATTGAGAGAGATTCGACTTCAATTTAATTTATTCATAGTATACTTTATAATGTAAGATAGAAGCGTAATTTTAATGTTTTAATCAACACTTAAGTATTATAGTTATTGATGTGTTGTACTTGTGAGGAATTAACAATTGGTCTCAAAATCAGCATAGTATAATCATGTTTTATTAGATTGTTTACTTTCGTAAGTAATGTTTTGAAGTTTTTATTGACAGTCTGTTGAGGCAATTTGACTCCATGAGTTTTACTTCTACGTTAAATACCTATTTAGCAAGCACTGAGTTATTTCAATCCATTTTGATTCTTTTGTTCTTGTATAAATTAAAAAGAAGAATTTTAAAGCATTGTTTCATTGATAATTGATGTACAATTTACTAGTTATCACATCAGCTATGCACTAGTGTACAAGGAATTTTGATCAACTTTTTAGTTAGAATACATCACTCTCTCGCTGGAAAACTTCAACGTTCAGCACTCAATAGAAAATTTAAAGTCAACTGTAGTAGTTTAAAAACTTGAAAGAGTATATTTGATTTGGTCCGATTCGCTGCAGAACATGTAAAATGAATGTTCGTACTAAATTGAAAAGTTTTTTTTTTTTTTCGAAATATACGACCATGACAGCTATAAAGCACAACCGCTCTGAATGAATCGTATTTGTTTAGCTGTGACGTTTGGTGTTGTCGTTCCTCGAGTTTATGTTAGAAAAGTATTCTTCCTGCGGAGTGAAGAGATGAAAAAGTACTGACACATCCATTTCCGTTTTAAATTGTATTGTTGTTATGATTATCTTTTATCTCAAAACATGTTCAATTTTAATCATAAAAATATATTATTTTCTTCAGATTGTTTCTTCCTTCGAAAATGAAAATTGTATAAGAAATGTCCACAGTTTTGATAGTTACTTTTATTAGTACATTTGTTGTGAGAAAACGTCTCATAATAACTTATTTCTTTAATGATCTCAATGATCAAATTCTTTAATAATAATGATTTCAACATTAATTTGTTGAAAGAAAACAGCTTAGTTATTCATACTATATTTTTTACTAATTTCTCTTACCTATATTTCCATCGGTATCGATTTTACTCGTTTCCAAGTTTCATTTCCACAATCTTTCGGCCTTCCAACTCCTCACTAGAGAAAGTCTTCTTCCCTTCATTGATGTAGTAATTTTAAAGAAACTGAATACCTCTAATCAACTGACCATATTAGGACTAGATTACATCGCATCTGCAATCCATTTGTCTCTTAAAATGTGTTCTCCGTCTCTGTAACGTGCAGGCTGTCTCGATATTCCGCCCCGGGATGAGCTGAAGACTTTAAAAACCGGACGAGTGCAGGTCCTCCCCCATTGGCCGTCTGCTCCGCCGCCCTCGCAGAGCGAAGGCTCCGCCGAGTGGATTCCCGGTATTCGATAACGGCCTCGGCGAAAAAGAGCTAAAGGAGCGCGAAGGCGCGTCGCACTTGAACCGAAGAGCTGCAAATTCCCGGAATCACAATTTTTTACCAAACTTAATTTGTAATCGAAAATTATTCATTTATATCCACTTTCTTCAGACGACCAATATAAGAAGTTTTGATAAAGTATCCGTATTCGTGTTAACATTGATAAAAAAAAGTTTGTCATTAAAAATTGCTTGGCTAGGAAGGTCCTTTTACGAAGCCCCTGTACTAAAAAACACTATATTTATAACTGTTTTCACGACATTGTAAAGTAAAATCAAATGGCATTTATTTTATTTTCAATTATATCTACAAGCTTATCAATAAATAAGAAAAGTGAAAAGAACAATTATCTAGCATTGCCCTAGCATGTATTTGGTCCTTTACTTTAAAGACAGAAAATGTTTAAGATAATTGTTTTATATAAAATTACAATATGATTACAATATGTTATATGTGATTCATTAATAGGAATACCTACGTTTCGGAAAATAACTTTTTCCATCATCAATAATATGTTGCAATCATATTGTAATTTTTATATAAAACAATTTTCTGTCTTTAAAATAAAAGACCAAATACAGTCTATGTTGAAAAGTATGTAGACAGAAAAATAAATAATAATTTTAATTAATTATCTACTGAGTAATTTTTTTTAAGTTTCCGAGTCAATTCTAGGTCGTTAATTTTAACGATAAAATAAAATAATATTATAGAACATTTATAAGACTTAATCTTATCAAATCAATACTATTCAATCATTCCGTTAATGTTTAAAAGTGAGAAATTTGACTCGCATTGTGGTTGTCGAACATTTGGCATTTTCACTTTCTCATTTGAAGAATACATTGAAAAAAGTATATTAAGTAAATAATTCAGTATTTAATTAATTAAACTTGCTTTGAAGTAGGAAATAATTAATTTTTTTATCTTATTGACCAAAATAGCTTGAGAGAAGCCGACCTGGATGGCCGAGGTGGCTAAGAGCGAGTACCGACTCAGCGCTTCGGTCCGAAGGGTCGCGGGTTCGAGTCCCGCCTATTTATACTGTTTGTCCCTTGACTTTGTGTGTGATGTTGCGGAGAGCCTCGCGTTCTGCTGACCCCACATCAGAGGAGCCCGCAAGTGTTTGTCTAGTGTATGGTCGAATATGCGTCCCGACGGGACGTAAAGGGCAACCGGCTGTCAGCTGGATAAAAGCCCTAGGGAAAAAAATAGCTAAGCATATAATCGAAAACTAAATAAAATATAGTACCTACAATCTCGTGTGTATGCGACTGTCAGCTGAATAAAAGCCCTAGGGGAAAAAAAGCTTGAGAGAAACAAAAAGTAAAACACATAACCCAATGCATGGGAAAATGAAGCATCTGAATTCTTGTGATTTCTGAAAAAGAAACCTGGTACATGTAGTATCATGGCGTTAATGCGTTAATATATTTATTCTGCATTTATATTTGAATGCGAAATTTTTGTGCGCTGAATCTTGTTTCTATTAAACATTTCAAGAAATTCGATGTTTTCTTTCCAACATTTATAAGGATGGTTAATATTTCCGTTTTCCTTTGGAAGGATTCCTTTGAACTTTCTTTGACTGTACTTTTAAGCACACAGCTTCTTCTGAGAAAGTTCTCATAAATTCAGGACCTCGAAAAGTGTTAAGTCTAAACCGTTTAAGATTCCACGGGATTAAACCCTCAGAGACCTCAAGAATATAATAACTCTGAAGGACGAGAATCCGAGAATAAATCCTGAAACATTATAATACTGTCCTTTTTGTGCCCAGCGTTACTTAATTTAACTCTTCATAGTCCATTAACTAATATTTAAGGGAATTCAATTTTAAGATTCTCGAAAACGTTTAGCAAAAAGGAGAACCCGATTTTTTATCTGTTTCTAACTTATTAACAGTGACCCTTCAAATCAAATGATACATGCTTGTGTACATGATACATCGGTAATAACTCAAGCGGGAGGAAATACATACTGACAGAACGTTTAATGAAATAGACCAGAAAATGAAAGCTCATGAAACCAAAATAATACTAATAACTTTATTTAATAAAATAAATTGCTTAATTCAATGCACGAAAGATTGAAACGGGAACAAAGTTTTTTCGATGAAACAGAGAATCTTCCTTGTTGTCATTATTTAATTGAAAAAAGTTTCGCACACGTTTGAAAACGTATCTCCAAACTAGAGAAAAAAAGTAAGGTATTCCCTTGTGCAATACGTAAATCAAAGTACGTAAAACTGTATAAAATAACGCAAAATGAAGCCAAAGATCACTAAGCAGTAAAGCAAATTTTATACTTGCTGAAAGAATCATGGGAGGCAGTTTATAACGCTATTGACACAAATGAAAAATATAATTTATTTTTCTCAAAGCTTTCATTTCTCTTTAACGCATGCTTTCCTATTAAAAAGAGAAAATTAAACATTTCACGAAAAAGTAATACTTGGATCACAAAAGGAATTAGAACATCGTGTAAAAATAAACGTACTCTCTACTTTATTTCTAAACGTCATGACGTATCTCAAGATTTCCTTATCTACTTTAAAAAATACAAAACATTGTTACGAAAAGTCATAAGGTAGGCTAAAATCATGAAAAACGATCAGGATATTTTGAACTCAAATAATAAAACAAAAGCAATGTGGAATATAATAAAAATACTACCAAATCAACTAGAAAACCCGTAGAGAATGTTGTTTTAAAATATAACGATATAAATGTGAACGATCCGGCAACAGTGGCTAATCTCTTTAACCAATACTTTTCGAGAATTGCTGCCGATCTCACTAAGGGTCTTCAGCCACAAAATTCAAAAACAGACAGTTCAACCAAAATTTTAGACACGATGTTCGTTTCCGAAACTTCTTCCTATGAAATTCTCAAAATAATCGGTAAACTAAAAAATAAATATTCGTCCGGTTTAGATGAATTCCCGGATTCTTTGTTAAAGACTTGTGCGTATGCCATTATACACTCGTTAACTCACATATTTAATGCATCTTTATGCACTGGAACGTTTCCAGATATTTTCAAAACAGCTAAAATTAAGCCGCTCTTCAAAAAAAGCAACAAAAATGAAATTCAAAATTATCGGCCCATTTCTCTTCTATCAGTTTTTTCAAAAATATTAGAGAGACTTTTTACGTACGAATGGAAACCTTTCTCACTAAACACGACGCGCTTTCAGATTGCCAACATGGATTTAGAAAATCAAAATCAACGGAAACAGCTATATTTTCTTTTCTTAAAGATGTCGCCTCATTATTAGATCAAAACGAGGCACCTATTGGATTATTTTTAGATCTCTCAAAAGCTTTTGACGTCATTGATCATGACATTTTACTTTCCAAATTACCTTCATATGGAATTCGTGGTATTGCTCTAGATTGGTTATGTTCGTACCTTAAACAACGATCTCAGAGAGTTGAAATACCTTACTGGAATGATGGAACATTACGTACGCACCTTTCCGACTCTTTGCCCATTGCATGTGGAGTTCCTCAAGGATCGATTTTAGGCCCTATTCTGTTCCTACTTTACGTAAACGATATGCCCTCGACGATTCGAAACGGAAGAACGGTTCTCTTTGCGGATGATACGAACATCCTTTGCAATAAAGAAACCGTAAATAGTACAATATCAGATGTTTCAAATTGGTTCCGAAATAACAAATTAATAGTAAACGAAAAGAAAACGGTTTTAATGCAGTTTTCCATTTCAAATAAACAATTCTGTGCTCCATTGAAAATGAACGGTGTACCATTGACTGATGTTAAGGCAACAAAATTTTTAGGTCTCTCAATTCAGTTAAACCTTAAATGGAACGTCCATTTAAATGGATTGAACTCAAAATTAAGTTCATTATCCTACGCGTTCAGAATTCTTGCAAATTCAGTCAGCCTTCATACTGCTCGTTGTGTATACTTCGCGAATGTTCATTTTCCGCCTGAGATATGACATAATATTCTGGGGAAATACATCTTATAGCTCCCAGACTTTTAGATTACAAAAACGAATTGTACGAATAATAACCAAATCCCACCCACGTGATTCTTGTAAGCCTATCTTCATTCATCTAGGAATTCTACCATTACCGTGTCTTTTTATTTACGAATCAGTGGTTTTTGTAAAAAATGACTTGCTTAAGGGCGGGAATATATTTTCAGAAAATGCCGAAGTCTATTACTATAACACTCGACGTAGAAATCATATTCATCAGGTGACAGTATCAACAGCTCATTACAAAAAATTCACATACAATACATGTACATTATTTTACAACACTTTGCCAGATGACATTAAACGATTAAATTCAATAGAAAAGTTTAAATCGGAAGTGAAATCGTTTCTGCTGCATAACTGTTTCTATACAATTAGAGACTATACTGAGCATCACAAGAAAAGTAACATTAATTTTAACAATGATACATAATGCATTATTTACCATTTGGACTGTATAAATGAGTATAAACAACCTGTAACAACTATTGTACTACAGCTTCCGGGTCAATGACCCCCATCTCGATCAGGTTTTTCGTCCAGTTTCCCTGATCCATTGAGCAAATGCTGAGATGGCCCCTTGTTTTGCTTCTGGACATAAATGTAACTTCATTTTCTGTGCACGTCTTCTAGAATTCAGTGGGAAATACAATTATTCAAATTATCGTTTCCATGTTGTCGCGGCAGGAAGTAATAAGAGCCAAAATTTATTGCTTATTTATCCTTGAAAATAGATTTTATTACATGGGAGTTTTTTTCTCCCTTTCAAAATTCAAAATTTATTGCTTATTTATCCTTGAAAATAGATTTTATTACATGGGAGTTTTTTTGTTTTTTTTCTCTCTTTCAAAATTCAAAATTTAAGTAGTATATGACTTAGTGTAGGGATCACAGAATTTGAAAATGTGCACACAATTCACTTTTCCCCATAGCACGTCATACGCAGTTTTTAACTGTTTTTTTGACGTAAAATAATAAATAAATAAATAAATAAATAAATAAATAAACTGTTTTACCCTCTCCCTACTTTGGCACTCGCAGCCCCTTATGTAGTCGCGGTGACATCACGCCGTGACTGTCGAAGCTTACTGTTACGGTGGCTGCCTCCTCAGGGCTGGCGTGCTCCGAAAGCCCGCGCTGCCCTACCTCTTGCGTGCCTATTTCAAACATCTGAACACTGCTACAACACGTTATAAACTAATTCAAAACTCAATTGAATAAGAATATACTGGTGCAGCCTGGAGGAGTGCGACAAGGATGCCCAGTCTCACCAACACTTTTTAATATTTATATTGATGACATTATCCAAAATTGGAAGCAAATTATTTACCAAGGTATTAAAATATCAAAAGAAAATATTTTAAATATTTTACTCTATGCAGACGACGCTTTAATGTTCCAGGAAACATAAGATGATTTACAGTGTGCATTATTCCACTTAAATCATTTATGTAAAAAATACGATGTTGAAATTTTGAAAGAAAAAAGGAAGGTGATGGCATTTTGGGGAAAACATCTAATACTGAAATGAAGTTTCTGACAAAAACGCTAGGCTGCACGAAAGAAGATCATATTTGTAACGAGAAAATTAGGGAAAAACTACATGCCGAAGAAATTGGAAGCAAGATAACCAAATACCGAAATAACTGGTATCAATATACGCAAAGGATGGATAACACACGACTACCTAAATTAGCATTACTTTGTCAACCACGTGGAAGAAGAGACGTGGGCAGACCCAAAAAACGATGGAAGGAAAACTTTTGAAGTCGGAACAGGGTCAATTGGTTGGTTGGTTAGTGATTCCGGGCACGTCAAAAGCTTAGGTCATTAGTCCCGTAAGTATAGTGCGTGCTTTTCCTCGGGAGATGGCGGTAATCTTCCCTCCCTGAATGACGAGATCCGACGCCGACCTACCGTCGGGTAGCGAGGTTTCCTCCTAACAAGGACTCTCCAACCAGCGAGGTACCCAGAGGGGACAAGCTCTAAGTCTCCCGGAATAAGTTGTAGTGTAGTGCATGTTAGTGTGTGTGTGTGTAAGGGGAGAGGATAGGACAAGGAAGAGGAAGGATAGATCGCGTGCGGTCCGTGGCCCGTTTGTTAGGGTACTGCTCCGGCATTCGCCTGATGTTGATCGGAGAAACCACGGAAAACTACCGATCATAGCAGCCGGCCGCTAGAATTCTCCTCCAGACAGCGACTGAATTTGACCTAGCTGACAAGCTAGTGTCGAAAACCCTGCCGTCGTCAGGACTCGAGCCTAGGACCTCCCGGTCAGAGGCGCTGCAGTGACATCAGCTGATGCACTGAGCTACCACTCCCGGTGAACAGGCTCAAGCCTAATCCATTAAGTGTAGAAAAAAAGATTTTCAAAACTATAAATTGCTTGACTCCGCATTTTCTCAATGTCCCCCCCTTCCTTTTAACGCCGACTGCGGTGGCATTAGGACGCCCCAGTGCATCGCTGTCTGCCGGAATACCTAGCGCAGGCGGAGGGAACAGCTAGGAGGAGACTGCACGCAGCGGCGGTGTGTGGAAATCGGGCGTGGTCTTCCTCCGCCCGTGCCGTCAATAGCAAACAAAGCGACAGCCCAAAGCCGCGCGCATCACGGCCACCGCGCCGTGGCGTGCGGGGGCTGCTGCGTGTTATCTCCTTTCGCCAGGAGGCGCGGTGGAGGCTCGTGTGAAATGCTGGCATCAGCTGAACCAATGGGGACATTACCTAGCACACATTTTCTCGTAGAATACATAACACCAAAAAAAAAAAAGTTTTTTATATAATTGAAAGGTGTGCAGTTCAAATATTAGCACAACATGGGTCGGTAAGAAAAAGAATACTTCACAAAACGACGCCAAAGAGTCCAGTTAGTACAAATATTATGTTCGTGTTGTGAGAGTAGGTTTTACGAGTAATAGCGGAGAAATAAAACATAAAATATATACTAACAGCACAAGCTGGTGTTTTATGGAGAATGGGTATTTTCAAATAATTGTAAAATAATTACACTTTAATTAAGTTGAAAATATGAGGGCAAAAGAGTGTGTTGGATTGTCTGTTAGAGTTTTCCTTTATTATTAAGCAAATATTTGTTTCATTTTATGTAATTATTTTTGAGCTTACGACGACAGGAAACAATTAATGAAGACTTTGTGTTTTTGAATTAAGTGCCTACGTTAAGAAAACGATGTTAAAGTACTTAATGTGTTCACACTGCATTTTCTGAAAATTTAAAAAATGAATCTTTGGAAGTATATGGGAAAACAAAGAATTGGAAGAGTAGTTTACCTAACTTTGAAATTCATGCATCCAAAAGGATGCGTTGTCAATTTTGAAGCTGCGCTAATACGTAATATTGATTTTCAAATATTCCTGCCGTGAATGTATAGAGACAGTCAAAATTTGGGATAGAACCATCGCTCCTCGCAACTGGAGATGCTATTTCTACAAAAAATATATTTTCTAATAATTTTATGTTTTGTGCTGTTTCATTTTGATAAATATATATTTAATTTTAAAATAGTTAATATTCATGATATATTATGTAATGAACAACTTGGACTGAGAAATGGAGTTTTCAGAATGACTTACGTTTCAAATGTGACTTTCTCGTAACAGTTCCCCACGCCCAAATATATCTCTGGTGTGGTCCCTAGTATTCGAACAATGAAGAAAAATGCAGAACATCTTCCCTATTGTGAGCGGATGATTGCATTCCCGAAGCCCGGCACCATTTCATTGTTCTCCGCGCGTTTCCGTTCTCCATTGCATCTTGTCTGGCGAAAACGTAGGAGTGTAGAGAGCCTATTAGCCAAGGAATAATATGACACTTTCTCTTTTTGCTTTCGACATAAAGAAACATTTAACATATTTAACTTTTCCTGTTCGATTTTTATTTTATTTTTATTTTTTTATCAATATCGTTTTAGTACTTCCCCCTAGTGAATGTAGAATTTCTCACACAGAAAATATATATCATGAATGTTTGCCAAAGAAAGATTTTTATTAGAGCTTCATGAGAGTTACTTCTTCGCTCATTCATGAAAATAAAACTCGTGAGTGGAAAATTAATCTATCAGATAGTTGTCTACCAATCTCTTTGAATGATATTTTAATTTCTTCATATGTTTCTGTTAAGCAAAAGCTTTTAGTCTCCGACGGTGAAAGCACTATTTAATTTATCACTAAGGTTTCAGTATTCTTCAGTATCGTGGATTCCATCAAAATCTTTAACTTCGTTTTGGAAAATTTTCTATAACTCAGTAAAAACACGTTCACTAATTCTGCTTACAAGTTATAGAAATTCAATGTAATTACACATGTTAATCAGAAAGGTTGCTCATAATGCAAATATAATTCAGTTATATCAATAATTAACATTAGTATGATACAATGTTCAATTTTTTGTTCCTGATAATTCCAGTTAATGGCAAACAATAAAATGTAACATAAATACGAGTCGGACAATAATTACACAAATGTTTTTGGTATTGCTATGTAAATGACGTTTAAAAGTTTTTCAATCTTCTGTCGATAAGTCATATTTTTTATCTACTGGAGCGACCCTAGAAAAGCATCAGAAATAGGAAAAACGGGATTTGCTTAATTAAAAACGTGGTCGTTGAATTACAGGAATTCGTCTATGACACATTGTTCATTTTCTGTGCACTATATTTCACAATTTGCATACTTATTCATGTCGTATTTACAGTATGGATGTGTTGTATTTATGAGCAAGTTACAAAGATTAAACGAAACTCGCTAAATAACTCCTTAATCTTGAATGGTAACCCAATAGATATCCAGTCAATTTATTTGTATTGATCTACAAAAAGAGAATGTTCACAGCAGCTTCCTTGTCCACTCGTTCAATTCTGAGTAACTTCGTTGTTACCTTTGCATGGAAGAGGCTTATTATAAACACACCTCTGCAAACGACGCAAAGGACGAAGAACCGTTGCAAGTCGGGGATCGTACGGTGTCACCGCGAACAAAAACGAAACGATCCAGGCAATCAGGGGCATTGTCGCTCAGTCTGCTTCTCTCAGTGTGTCGGTAATAGCGGGCAGAGCCACTCTTAGATTTCCAAGCAATATTACTAAAAAATTTATTAAAACATTTAAGTATAAGAATAAAAAAATTATAAAATGTATAAATTCAAATCATTCAATTTCCGAAGTTTCTTTTTAATTTCAACGTTCATTTTCTTCATAAGAGGTGTACATTTCCCATTTACATTTAGAATTACAGTATTTCAAAAATTTTCACATTTTCTTTCGAAGTCTCTTTTTATGTAGTTTCATCAAGAATATTTTTCTGTATGTTTATTCTCTACAGGGTCGGAAATTCTCTCTCGAGATTCTTGAAATCGGCATTTGAAATCCAAGATACTCAAATCTCAAAAGAATAGAGCTGCACTTTCTTTGATCTAACATGCACAGGGTTAAATATACCTAGAAGCATTATCCTCGAACTTATTCTTTGGCAAATCATATTTCACTGGCCTATCTTGATGATTTTATGACAAAATTCAATGACTAATGTCACAAGTGCTGCATGCCATTCCACTACCGACCGTGTGATTTTGGCAAGGAACGAAGTAACTATTAATACATCTGCCAACCTTGGGATTTGTGGAGAATCCTATGCATTCTCGAGACAGCTTAAGAAAACAGTCGGGAATCTAGGATCTAAAGAATTTCTCGAGATTTTCGAGAGATTCTCATTTCGTTTCCTATCCTTATTACCGACGCTCTATGAATAAATCTTATTGCTGCAAACAGAGCTAGTTTTTATTTTTTCAAAAGAGTCGTGTTTTGAAATTCAATTTCTATTTCATAGAAGCTGAACAATATGAAGTAATAGGTTTTGCGCATCGATTTTCCCTGCTTTGCTTTGCGCGTCTTTCGGGTCGTTTGGGACCAGTGTACTCAGCCGCCTAACAAGCGACGTGACAAACGCGATCTTGGAGACATCTACAGGCGGCCGTCGCCCCCTGTTCCCCCGAGACCGACTCCCGGGGGGTTCTTGACGAGCGTCGTCCGGTCTTTGTAGCCGTAATCGTGAAATACGTGCCTGCTGGGCGAGCGCCGATAAACCTTCTTGTATCGTCGAGTGGACCCGTCCGAGGACTGAAGCAGAGAAGCCGGACGTTCGTTTTTTGCGCAGAAGATCATTTGAAGATAATTCCGGTCGTGAGAAGGGTGTGTCGCCTGATGGGGTTTCGCTTTAATATGTGTCTCGCTGTGCAATCTATGCGCAAGTGAAAAGACGTTCGTAAATTTTGTTTAACTCGCGTTTGCAGAGTGGTCTTTGAGGGTGGAGTGCGTTGGAACGAAGTTGCCTTGCAACACTGCCAAGGGTCCACAATGCGTCTCGTACATACCGAATCTTCGTGCTGTGTCCCTTCAGCAAATTTGCTCTTCTATCGAGGAGCGGCTTAGATACACACGTTCCGTGATTGAGGTCAACAGTTCCCTCGGCTGTGAGCAGATTACTATTAAGTTTGCTTGATTGGAATACTGAAAGACAGTTATTGCCGTTGTCGCCGAAGGTTCTCTTTGCTTTAAAGTAACAATAGTAATTTTTGTTGCCTATGGATTTAAATTAAGCTGTCAGTTTGAGAAAACATAAAGTCTTATGCAAAGGTTATGCATGTTTAAGATTTTACTTAAGCGAAACCCTGTCGGGAAGACTTTGTCTCGACACATTATTTGAAATGTCATTTCGTTCCCTTTGAAACCCAATGAGAAAATTATTACGAAATATTGTTCAGAACGCATGATAATAATATTAAATTTATTTCCTCGAATTCTTCTAGTGAAATAAATATAACGAGAGAAATTACTCATAGTTACTTCAAGACCTCAAAAAGTTCAGCCATGTATAAACAAGAGGGAAATGTTAGAAATAACAAACACATGCAATGCAACTCTTTGAAAAATTAACAAAATCATGTTTTGTTAATTTGCAATTATTAACAAAATCATGTTTTGTAAAATTTTCATTAATTAAATTTTAATTTTATGAAGTAGAGACGAAAATTGAGCGAAAAATAAGTAAAAATCAACAATTAAAACATATTTTTAAATACATAAACAATAATTTATATTCAATAAATTACGAAAATCGTGTATGTGTATTGTAAAATCGTGTAAATGTATTAGTAAGCCCTGATGATGGAATAAAATATTCCGAAACGTTGGCAAACTAGTGCAATCCATTAATTGACCGATCCCGTGATCCATTTTCCTACAACGTATCTTCTCTTTGCGAAACAAGAGCGACGGCTGTTCAAGGAAAACATCGTTCCATCCGCATCATATTATCTTATTCCTCAACAAGTTCTTCGTGCGATAACGTCTACATTCTCACCGGCGAGCCCACAGTCGTTTACACAAAAATTTACGACACAACTTTCGCGTTCGAAAACCTCCCTCGAGCGTCCTCTTTCCTACCTAACTTCCACGGATGCACCAGTTCCCAACACCATCATATCGTACGAGACGCAGCAACACCACCCGCACAGAGGTTTATCTGCTCCATTAGCATTTTGAGGCGTGGGGAAAGGAAAGCGCTTCCGTAAGGCCGGGCCGCGGGTGTCTTCCTTTGATCCAGTGCTCCGGTTCGCCGCGAGGGGGCCTATGGGAATGCGGCTCCGGCTGCCCCACCCCGCACAGTGTGCCAAACCTCACCAAATCACACAGCACATCTTGTTGATTGGTTTATTATTTGTGTTTTCGGGTGTGTTAACTGGTATGGTTAATGATTCCGTAAGTGTAGTGCGAGTTTTATCACGGGAGGTGGTGATGGTCCTCATCCGCAGTTGGGCGTGATTTGGGGCTCACCTGCACGTCGACTTGCAGGGTTTTCCCCACCAGCGGGGCCGCGCCAGCCGGGACAAGTTCTATGCTCCCGACTGGTTTCCCGGCGTGTATGGTAGTGTAGTGCTTGCAAGTGTGCATGCAAGTAGGGGATAAGAATAGGACAAGGAAGAGGAAGGAAAAATCGCGCGCGATCCGTTGCTCTTCTGTTGGGATAGTGCTCCGGCATTTGTCTAGTATGATCGGGGAAATCGGATTGTTTGCAAACTTAATGCTTAATGCAATTTATAAAGAAAACATTTTCTCATAAAGGACTATTTTTTCCCCACTGATAGAGCAAATAACTCTTAAAAATGGCGTTTGTCCAATTTTCGTTGAGCTCTCCGAATTTTTGAAAATTGCATGTAGGAAATTATGGGACAAACCACTTTTTTAAGTACCGGCAAAAGTAAATATAGCCCTACGACTGCTTGGTGTAGCGGCAAAGCTAATGGGGAGTTACCTCGATGGACCTGAGTTCGAGTCTCGGCGCAGAGAAAAAAAAGTTATTTGGAAATATTTTTGCAGATTTATGTAGTAGTAAAATATTGCGGGAGCCATTGCAAATAATGCGAGAATGTTTGTGTTGTTGTAGTACTACTTTTGTTCTTCTTTTGGGCCCATTGTGCGATGTTCGGGGTGCGGCTGCTCGAGGCGGGAATGCGGCCAGAGAAAGGGAAGCGGGATGGATGGGGGCGGGGATGGGGCTGGAAACTGCCTCAGGCGAGCTTCCTTGCATAGGTTGCCGTGAATAAAAAAGTAAAACGCTAAATCAAAAACCTCAAAGGTGGTTTAAAATCGGCGTTTCATAAAAGGGTTGCCCTCTTTAATACAGGGACGATGAAGCCGGCTTTATTGATACAAGAATATTTGCAACATGCGCAGAGCGTTTTATAAAATATTTCGTTTATAGATATTATACCTTGTCCCTTCACTTTATACTTTATTTAGCGTTCTGAATAAACAGATGCTTAAAAACAGGATACTTGCTCTTCATGACAACTCTAATAATATTCTGTAAAGTCAAAAGGCAGCAACGCACAGAGTACATTTGCAATTCTAAAGAAATCAATATATGAGTAGTATCACTTTCTTTCACAAAAGAAAAATATGTTATTTTCATAGAATGACTTGCTACATTATATTCTCATCTCTCTTAAAAATTATTTGACAACAATTTCATCATAATTCAATTCGCCATTTGTAATCATATTCGAGTACCTTTAATGAATAACTTATTAGAATATCGTAGTTTTTAATGTGACAATGTCTAACTCATTCAGTAAAATTAATATAATAGTATTTCTTCGACAGAACTGAAAATTTGACCTCCTCTTAAAGATCCAAGCTCATCGAAACCGAGTGTGTATATACTGAGTTCGAATAAAGAGATAAATAATTTCTACTCCTACAGCAAAATGTAGCTTTCTTCTTTATCAAGGTGTTTTTATGCGCTTCTGGTTTTGTATAGAACAAATATGTTTCCCTTTCGCCGTTGCCACCTTCGCCTTCTTTGTCTCACGTCCACGTAAGCATACACAACAACGAATGTTTCAGCAAAGGAAGTAAATTCAAACTCGGGACTCAAAACGGCAAATACTAATTACCAAGACCTACCACGTCTTTCAATTACAATGTCACTGAAACTGAATATCCTGGAAAATATTCTTTGATGCGCTCTTAAAAGAAGCGTATTGCAGGTATGACAATAAATATCGATACACATTCCCGGACCAGAAAATACTACTTCTAAAGAATAGTACTGGAGGAAGCTGAGCAATAAGCTCATTCGATTACCCCAATATATCGACTTCTTTCACATCACAAGGCCACAATTCCGCCCACACAATGCTATCAGGTCCCACCAGGTGCATCGATTGCTCGGTCAACGTTCGCAGGGGACCCGCGCGGCACCCAAATAACAAAGAGGGGGCCGTGTTTCAAACAAGCCGGTCAAAGGCGCCTAACGGAATCCAATACGAGATTCGCTTCAAATTAGCGTCATTGTCAAGGGCGGTCGTAGGGCCTTATTGCTGAGCCCCGCATTGTCGGGGCGTTTAATCCAATATCGGCGATAAATTGACTTACGTTCGGGGAACGGGGGGAGCCGGATTGCGTGCACCGGGGATTGAAGAGCGGGGCACATTGTTCAGCGGACATTTGATTACCCGTCGCGTTCAGCGCACAGGTAAGGAAAGGCCGGACTGGAATTGCATCGACAACTTGCGCCGTAACTTTGAAGCGTCCCACGTTCATGCCATTGGGTTCGTAATTCCGGATGTTGCTAGAAAATGATTAATTACATGGGGATTCGTTTAGTTTTTCGGATTGAAAGTGAGCGTAGAAGATTGAACTTTATTTCCGTCCCTGTCAGAGATAAATCTGGGTTTCTGTAATTGAAGGCGGGTTTATATTTTGATTCTTAACAGTAATTATTTTCTTTACATGATTTTAATGGACACAAAAGCAGCCACGTTGTACAGGAATTTCAAGGGTTTGGATAAATACTCATAAAAAATAAAATAAACATTTTATTGAACGTATTTCCTAAGGTAATTTGCATTGCTGGTCCCCCATGTTAATATGACTCAATGAAGCAAAACTTAAGAAATAATGTAAAAAGTGGTGGGTCTTTTTAATTTCGAACAACAGGTGCTCAATTGTTAGTTTGTGAATGTGTAATTTATTTTGATAATTTTCGCAAATGTTGACACATTTTTTAAATACCAAGAACTTCTATTGGCATCATAAGACAAAAAGAGCGACCCATTCACAGGGAAACCAGGTTTGAAAATCCTCCAACGCGCTGGTTGTATAACTGTCGTGATTCATTATGTGAACAATAAAGCAGATGGCAGTTTTACGGTCGGCGCGTCACAGACTCTTCAAGTCTGGTTTTCCTAAGAATGGGTCATTTAAAAACGAATCAAACTAATGAACGCTGATAAATAACTGGATATTGTTCACAGGCGTTTTCCACGAAAACGCTTCATTCTCTCCGAATGAATTCGATGCATTTCCTCATTCAAGCTTCTTGCTAGAAACCTCAATGTCTCTTTTTCACTCCCGAGCACACAATAAACTACGTGAAATGTACTGTCTGACATTTAATCGTCACCATCAGTGAGGAAGAGTGTGCTTTGGCCACCCTTGGATCTCACACCTAGCCATTAATAGGAGGCAACAACGCGCTTCGGGCTTAATGTGCCGCTAACAAACGCCGGTGCAAATGGCGATTGACATTAGCGCGCGAAAGAGGCTCCGCCCGCCCCCGCGCGTGCCTGTCTTCATCACCCGCTCCCGCTGCCAGGGTCACCGCGACGCGACGTCGTTACCAGTCTCTTTTTACTCCCCTACACAGGTTCCGTCAGTCGCTGTCTGGAGGAGAATCCTAGCGGCCGGCTGCGCTGATCGGTAGTTTTCTATGGCTTCGCCGATCAACCAAGCGAATGCCGAAGCAGTATCCTAACGAACTGGTCACGGACTGGGCTCGATTTTTCCTTCCCCTTCCTTGCCCTTCATCATCCCTTACTTATTCACTAACATGCACTACACTACCACACACACCGGGAGGCCGGTCGGGAGCTTAGAGCTTGTTCCGGCTGGGGAGGTGCCACGCTGGTGGGTGATACCTGGTTGAGGAAATCCCCTCTAGCTGACGTAGTTCGGAGCCGGATCTCGCCATCCAAGCGGGGAAGATCACCACCACCTCCCGAGCAAAGACACGTAATACACTTACGGGACTAATGAGCATAGTAGTTGACGCGGCCGGAATCACTAATCAGCCAATCAATTAATCAACGGACAGATTCGGAACCGGAAAGGTCAATAAAACGCGAACGTATGTTCAAAAGTGCGTGGCTGTCTAATTCAAGCAATTTAGACCATGATCACTTGGTAAAAATCAAAATGATATACGCATATCGTGTTGAATTAATATTTTCAACAAGAATCTTAGGAACAGATAGAGGAAAACCATTGCTTCGATTAAGTTTGTTCGCCTTGTTTTATAAAGATGGAACTTTCACATATGACTATTTGACTCCAAAATAATGGGCTTTCATTGTGAACTTTGGCCATCCTTTGAATAATACTTACAAAATAGTAGTGAGAATGCTGATAGGGTAAAAAAAACACCTAAGGAAGCGTGGACGGTATAAACAACATGACTAGTATAGAAATAAGAATAAATTACTCTCTAATAATTAGGGAAGCATAATTTGCAATTCATCGTTTTGTTTCTCATAGAGCAGAATATTTTCGCTGTATCGTCGGACATTTTCTCCAGAAAAATTACAAAAACTTTCAAAAGGAAACAAGATCGCTTCATAACCTTCGAATTTAAAAAGTGACTTCCCTTAATCTCGATGGGTTGGTGTGGTAGCTTCCCTTTGCCTTCAGGTTTTCGTAGTCGCTCTCTTTGACAATACTCTCACAACCCTGGCACGTCTGCCATTGCCCTACTCATTCCCTTATCAACACACAGGTAGGTAGCATGGAAGCAGTTTTTCTCAACATCTATCAAATTGAAATTATTTATTGTTATTGGCGCTCTTTTCCTTCCAGCAATATATTATGTTTCTCTAGCACCTGTTTCTGGGTGCAACTATTTTTGTGACGATGATTTATATGTCTACTTCCATTATTTCTTCGGATACGTCTCTAACTCAAAATTTGCCTCAGTGCCTTCTTTCATCTCCTCGTTCACCCGTCCCAGCTCTTCCCCTAACTTCTCGGCTTCTCTCAGGGCTCCGAGCAATGACCGCCATTTCTTGCACGGCTCGTGTCATCCTCCCTCCCCGTGGCGTCACGGCCTCCTATTCTCCGACGCCTCCGCTCGGGCAGTCGCGGCCCCCTGCGTAAATCAAACGGCGGCGACGGAGGCGGCGTGGCGCGGCGCGGCGGGCGAAGCGCTGGCTGCCTGGCGCCCGAGAAACAAAGGCGCCCCGGGCGGTGCGTCCATTGTGTCCCGACTCCCGACGGCCTTTGCTTCAACGCCTCCTGCCTCTGGGACCGCGCCGGACCCTTTCTCTCCTGGCTCGTCTTTATCCGAGTCGCAAGTACTGGCGTAGTTAGGTCGGAGGCACGGTTCACCCCGAGGGCACGTTCTTAGGCAGCCAGCAGTTTTTACCCCCTTGTTTCTTAACGACGCATCCGAGGAGTAGCGTGAATGGCGATGGTGAATAATCT
This sequence comes from Teleogryllus occipitalis, assembly GCA_011170035.1. NCBI lineage: Eukaryota > Metazoa > Arthropoda > Insecta > Orthoptera > Gryllidae > Teleogryllus > Teleogryllus occipitalis. Next base: position 576,964 of record BLKR01000076.1, on the reverse strand, counting down.
TTGGAATATGATACTCTACACAGACGTTATATAAAAAATTCGAAGAGGAAATTTTGCTTCGATAAAAGCAAAATGGAAGGAGACATGTTGTTAATTGCAAATACATTATTGATGTGTCAACTCAACAGAACATTCTCATGTTTGCACTTTACACCTAAAATTTAAACCATTTTTTTGACTCATCGTTCGTGCAAGTCTTCGCTTTGATGGTAAGAAGGGACAGACACAGCAATGACTTAACTACTACTTTGTCTGGACAGCATGTCCACCTTGTTGAATTCGCAGATATACTTTTCCCTCAGGATTCAATTCACTGATGGTGGTATTTGTAAATATATACTGACTATACTAGTCAGTACCATTCCTCATATCAATTTTTTTAACTTCATTACCTATTTCCTTATTACATAGAATACATTTTCAATATATTGGCCCAATAAAAGACATCGCCCTACGTTAAGTACTATTAACACGACTCTACGTGTCTGCTGCATAATTCAAGAACACTTCTTAAATAAGACTTTAAGGGCGGCACTCTTGAAGAGGGCTGGCTTCGGGTGGCATTAATGTAACTACTCTGTGCGCTGGCTCGCCTTTATCCGCATTTGTGGCCACGCCCTCCCTCCGCCTCCCGGCGCGAGAGCCTTCACCAACCGTTAGCGGCGCCCGGCGACGGCGAGTTCCGATTCAATGCAGCCCTCACAGCCCCCTAATGACTCAGCTCTCAGTGGCCATGATGCTCGTTAGTATACTTGTACAATGCCTACTAGTCTGAGTCAGATGCGCATTTTTTTGAGACGTGAGCGACATCTAGAAATGCATTCCATTGAATGTTAGTTTCAGAAGTATCTCATTAGGTTGATAAAGAACACGAATACATTAATAAGACACAGTACGATGAAACAGTTGCCTAGGGATAATATAAAATTTATTTGTGCAGTATATCAATATTTCTATTGAAAATAACTCACATGTAAACAAACTCTTTTAGAAATATATATTAAAGTATGGTTAATACATCGATATTCATTGACATACAATAAGAAAATATTTTTACCTTTTTCTCAAATATTCATAACATTTCATTCATTGCATTCCGTAATTACTTATACGGTACGATGAGCCCATTGCAATCACCCTCGGATGAAATGTGTGTGTAATACAACTGTCGCTTGTGATATCCCCTGGCAGATCAGTAAAACCAATAAAAAACGTTCATCTCGTAATATTAAATTGTCGATTTATGACAGGGCTGCTGAATGATGGGAAAGGAATTTGATGGCTTAAAAAAGGAACACGTGTCCTCGTTGTCGAGGTAAGTTAACGTGCGTTCTTTACACACGTTTCCGTGCACGCTATAAAGATTAGAGACTTGAGAAGAGACAGCTTTATACGTTAAAATGAACTCACACAGTTCTCGAGATATCGTAGACCAAATCGAATGTCCATGTGAGAACGAATACAAAGTGTAAGTATGAATCGTCATTGCGTCATACATTGCACGATGAAGATGATATCAAACGATATGAACGAAATATAACATAAATGAAAAACCAGAAGCAGGTAAAGTGTAAATAAACTACTTGATCTCACCGCCGCAATTGTCGAAGAAGTTACCTCTTATCTTGCGACACAAGTGAGCCTTCAATGTGAAATTATTTTGAACATGAACATGTTCACTATAATTAAAACAATTACTTGTTTTTTTCTGGAGATTTAATATTCATTTCGCTGGTCTCGCAGTGACCAATAAAACTGAAACAGAATGAACACCAGGTTATTATTTTTAGACGATTTTTTGTCGTTGAGAATGCGTGGTAATTTTATTACAAATAATTCATATTGTTTTGTTTTAAAAGATTGATAAGTGGACAAAATATGCCACATCTATTCGGCGTGTAAATATATTTAAACTATAAATGCATATCTGTATTTAAAAATCTGAAAGTAGAATTTTGTAAGCTAAAATGTTTCGCTATCCCATGAGAAGGTTGTTATTCCTCCTCGGATAGAAAGTGTAGATTCGTTTTGATTCCGCAAAGGAGACAGCGATTCCTCGTAAGTTTCCTTCAAGCGGTGGTGCGCAGCCGAAACGAATCTTAAATGATCCGGACAGAGTTGCCTTCCGTAAAAAGAGAACTTGAATAGTCGATAAAATATTCAGAGCGCTGTTGAATATTCGAATAGATTGATTTGCAAGTTTTAAGAGAATTGAAAGCATTCTTTTGTGATGAAAATCTGCCTCTGCCTTGAAGTGGTTTTCACAAAAAAGAGGATATGTCACAGTCTAGTAAACCTCGTGGAGATTTTGCCCTATATTCACTACTCTAGAGGACTGTTCTTCTCTTTCGCAAAAGATTTATTGTTCTTTAGAGCTAAAAGTTGAACAGTGAGGTACATGCCCCAATTAAGTAAGCTTTAACTGACTGAAAAATTTATTTGTGTTCTAAATTCAGTTCAGAATCATTATATACCAGGAACGATAACGTAGATTTTAGAAGTTATTGAATGCGTAATGTAGAATGCTATTTGTGATTGAAATTCATGGAATTTGGGCATTAATGACGATTCTGCTTACGTAAAAAATATTTGAACTAACTGGTTTGCCACAATAGTTTTACTTTAGTTACAACACCAGCATTTATCCTCCTAGAAGTAACTACTGTTCAGTTCATTGCAGTAGCTGGTGAAGTGAATTATATAATGCATTTTGTACATTTCAATTGCTTAATTAAAGAATAGTAATTACAATAATTAAAGAATTAATTATTCTGTACAAAGGACTGTTAAGGAATTAAATTAATAAAATTGAGTAGTTACTGCGTATCTCACCATGTGAATCTGAGGTTCTTGAAGTTTAATTATCGAGGTACCTTAAATTATGTCATTGCTATTACATCATTGGTTTATTTTAATTTTACTTCACTTCGATGCCTCAAAATTTGTGCATGAATTCATGCAGATATGAAGAAAAAAAGAGGCCAGCAACATTGAGACATCACTTTCGTGATTATTGGCCACAAGTTAATGAAGTACAAAGATTATATCAACTGAAAAGCGGAACTGAACAGCTTACGCGATCTTCATACGGGTGGTTAGTCACACTTTCGCCTTCTGGGAGAGGGTATCAGCATGTCGGTCTCCCGCTGACCCCATCGCACGGGCTCCCCTTCGCGAAGCTGATTACGCACGGATTCGTCCTTAGCCGCACCTCCCTTCCGCCCTCAACCCGCGTGGGGTCGTTGCCTGGCGGAGGCAGGACGGCCCTCAAAGCCTCGGAATCATCTTGGAGTGGGCGCGCGGCAACTCGGGGCTCTCGACGGCACAATCGCTAAGCCTCGCAAGTGCTCCGGCCCCGCCCCCTTGAACCCGGGCCGCAGTTAGGACGCCGAGCGCCCGCCCAAGGTGGGCGGCGAAGGGAGTGAGGCCAGCTGTGGAGGGTGGAGAAGGGCGGCTGTGGATTGTGTAGGGGGAGGGTAAAGATGGAGAGCGGCGAGGATGGGTGCAGGTGGTGGGTGGCGGCGGAAGATGAAAGTGGGGGGGGAAGGCGGCAGGAAAGGGCAATGGCGAGAAAGGGCGGCTGTGAATTGTGAAGGGGGAGGTCAACGGAGGACAGTGGTGACGGAAGACGCCGAGGAAGGCGGCGGCGGAGGGTGGAGGTGGAGGGCGAATGTGATTGGCGGCGGAGGAGGGGGTGGCTTAGCGGCGGAGAGCGGCGTGGAAGGGCGGTTGTGGTTTGTGTACTTGGAGGGCAGCGATGGAAAGCGACTGCAGAGGACAGTGGGAAGGGCGGTAGAGGGAGGGAACGGGGAATGGCGAAGGCGGGGGGAGGCGCCTGCGAAGTGCAAACACTGTCCTGCCCGCTGAGTACACCTCGGCGGACGCTTCATTTCCGACGGCCAGGGCAGGGGGCCGCGGAGGAACAGGACGTCGTCAAGAGGAGAGGACTGGCGAAAACTTGGAGAGTGTATTGGAAGGAGAGGAGTGAAGCTCCGTTCAGAAATCATGGCATGGAAATTTCAGTGAAATAAGATTGTTTTCCTGGATTAATGTGCCTATTTAAAAGTCAGCTTCGAATGTTTTGTCCATACCTGTAGGTACACATCTTGGTTGATATATTTCCTTCTTAAACTAGATCACTAGATTGTTTAAAAATTACGTTTAAATCAGGCAAAAATTACGTGAAAACTACAAGTATTTTCAAAAAGAATTATACATGACCTCATTTAGAGGTCTACCTTGAAGAGCTTAAACTCTCTCTCATTAATACTATTTGTACATTGTAAGAAGACGCCGAAAATATTTTAAACTTTAGCAATATCCAAATATTTAAAGAGTTCAACGAAAATGGAACCTGCGCTATTTGTTTAAGCATTCTTCGCTCTCTCATAGAAAAAGAATTAAAAACTGTAGCAATTTTGGAAAATATTTTGAAAATGTTAAGGCATCATATTTTGGGTACTCACCAAAATCAAAATATCCATTTCAAATTCGTAGGTCTTCAAGATAGGCGATATAGAATAAGGAATATTCATTTTGGAGAAAATCGGTTGAACGGTTTAAGTGATAGCCTTGACCACGGACTGCCGGACACCCAGGCCGACAGACATACAGACGTTTTGCCATCAACCAATATCTCGTTATCAAGGACCCACAAAACGTAGAATGACTGACTACTCAACGCGTTTGAGGAATTAATAATAATAATAATAATAATAATAATAATAATAATAATAATAATAATAATAATAATAATAATAATGTATTAATGGCGAGGCCCAGGCCAAAGAGCCTGCTCTTTCACCTAACCACTGAATCTACATTAATACACAGTAGTAATATTTAAGAGGGGTAGGGCAAGCTATACATTTGGTCCGTCTGGGAGTGCAAAACTAGGGACTATCCTAGCATACACCTTAAGTGATTGAGTAAACCCAAAAACCTCAATCAGAAAGGCGGCCTAGGGCCGAACAGTATATTGCAAGTAATATACTACATATAGGAATAAGGGCTTTTTCTACGTCAGGGCCCCACAATACGAGGTTTTCTGTCGAAAAAGCGCCGTTTTTGGCGCAGCTTTAAATATCCGCTACGCTACGTGAGTAATATTCATTAAAGTGAAATATTGTATTATAGAAATACTATTTTGTGTACTCGTACGCCATCTGTAGCTGCAACTCGTTTGTTTCGATTGTCTCTTAACGTACGGTGGATTGTTAAATCCGTATCGGATCCGGGCCGTTAAAAGTGCGTTTTCGTTCCTGTTTCGTTGCGTGAAGTGGATATAATAGTTCAGTAATTTGCAATGTTTTTAACTAGCTTTTCTGTGTATATATTATAACTATATAACCAGCGATATATATTCTATATATCGCTGGTTACAAAGTTGAATAACATGCTGCTTTTTGCCTCGTAAATTGTCTTTCATTCTTCAAGTTTTCATGAATATTCTCTTCTTCTTCATCATCATCATCATCATCATCATCATCATGTTCAGATTTCTCCTCTTATTTCAGACTGTTCCTTTCCCTTCGTCTCTTTCGCCCTTCTTCTTCATTTATTCCTAACATGACGGGTTTTGTGCTATCGTACTAGAAGCGGACTATTCAGCGAGGGCTGACGATCCCTCACCATTGGAACTCAAACATGAGATCTAGTGAGTCCAAAGCCCATTCATTCCAGTCGGCGATATCTACGCATCATCGAACGGAATTAACAGCTCATCTCGCTCACAACAGGAGGCTATCGTCAACGGAGCGTCCCGCAATTTGATCCTAGAGCGGCATTGTATATTGTAATGAGGATCGCGCTGCAACATGAGTCACCGCATAATTTGGTGCGTAATAGTGGAATGTGATACCCTTTATAATCATGTGATCCTTATGAGCAATGCGTTTTAGTTTTCGAAAGTCACATCCCCGTTTCGGTAGATTTTAGAGAAACTGAAACACGAAGGAAGCAATGGTTTTCAAAACATGGAAGACATCAGTGTCAACAGTTTCCATTTACCATTGTCGGCTTTGCTTTCATCAGCTAAAACGAAAAATAATTACAAATATGTATATGAAAAGGAAGAGGTTAATAATAAAATACCGATATCCAAATTATTAGCAAATTATCTTTATGAATTATGGGCTAATAATGTATTAAAATTCGGCAGAGACTGCTTGTTGTAAATAATAAAAACTGTTTTGTCAGAGATGATCACTATTCATTCAAGTAAACTTTCACAAGCTATTATCGCCTCATGACAATTTTTACAAAATATGAAATTCCGAGAAACACAAAATATTCTTTGAAAAGAAGTTTCGAAAAGAACTTCGAGGTTTATCTGAGACAGAATACAAATTTATTAAAATTCCTCATTTATTCTTGTAGTTTTTCGTGAAGCTGTAAATTATCCTTGAGAATATTTAGTGCAAAACTTTTTAGTCATACACAATAAATAATTCCACTTCAAAAAGAAAAGTGTAATTGTTTATTACATTAATGAGTATATTGTTCTATAGAACGCTTAGAACTTTTTGGAAGAGAGTGCAAAACTCCGCGAAATGAAAATATATCTTTTATAATAGAAATGTTTTGGTATTTAAACGAAAATAGTAACTCTTTCGTTTAGTTGGAAGACATTCTTGGAGCCTTCCGGTGGAGAATGTTTTCCATTTAGATATCTGTGGATCAGATTTGCTATAACATAAAGCGAGTGAGTGAAATGGTCATTTCTACATCGAGATTGAAAGCAAAACGAATTTGAAGCACCTCAGGGAACTGAATGCGTTGTCATGCAAACAGCGAGTTTTACATTCCTGTGAGATGAAATGAACATTTTTGCCATCTGCGGAACGAACAGATGCCAGAGAGGGGAATTTAATTTTCATGCAGCAGGGCTGTTTGTATAGTTCTAGTGAGTAACGGAAGTTGTAGCAACCCGTGTAATATTTGAAAGAGTGGCTAAGAAACCAGAATGTAATTAAACACCCGTGATTGCGATAAACGCATTTTAAATTAATAATGAAACTACACACAAATATATATTATAAAGTAATTCAACATGATATGTACTGGGAAATGCAAAGAAGAAATATTGAAATTAGTATACTATAATAAGGATTGCAAGCGGTCGGCAGTGTAGTTTAGAAGACGAATCCGGATTTTAAACGATGGCGTTATCTCAAAATATACCTCGAAGTATTTATGAACAGAAGATTTTTATTAGATTGATACTGTAAAGAATGAAGGAGATGGAGTAAAAACGCCCAGTTAGAGGGTATTAGCATTAATAATTAATTATAAGAAATTAGGATTAATAATCAACTAGCTGCCGGCTAATAAGCGTGGAGCCCAGCGTGACATTCAGTGACACGTATACAAATTACTGGAAGAAGTAAAGATACTGAAAACACAAAGATACATATTTTACTGAAAAGAAAATTATTACACAATGATACAAATTACAGACATATGACGTTATGCAGGGTTGGTCACAGAATTTATCATAAAATGGTTTGAGAAAACAATACGTGGTTTATGTCACGTTTTTATAGTTGATGGGGAAAATAAGATATTTCATTTTCTTTTTTGCAACATTTTTAACTTTCGAGATATTGAAATAATTTTGATTTAATAATATTGTTAGCGAGGTTGATACTTTCTAATAATGAAAGAAAAGATGTTGTCATGTATCAAAATATATTTAATCCTAAGATCTTTTCAATCGCGTCGCGAAGACTGTGAGCTGAAGTGTGTGAATTCTCCAAAACATGAATGGTATTACGTAACATGTATAAAAGTAACTTCAAGTTGCCAACTCCTTATTTTATTTCAAGTCGTAAATATACACAACACCATTACATTGCACGTATGTTGCATTGTAACCATTACATTGCATGTATGTATGTTGTTCTACAAAGAACATTTAGTTTTTTAGCGACAACCTATGAAACATCTACGCAACGGCACTCAACTTTCGAACCAGACGTTTTGAAGACTCCTGTGCAAAGTACACTCACGCCTGCATCGGGCGGAAAGGTGGCTCGAGATAGAAGCTCTCCAGCCAGATTTCATACAGATAATTCCGCAGACCCGACCACCCGGCCAATCAGCAAGGTAGATGGCGCGCAAGCCCCATTACACGTAAAAGCCCCTCCGGATTGATACGTCAAACCCCTCTTTATATATTGGCTCTCAGATTGTCGGCGACGTTGATTGCTCTTGAGTCCAAATAAATAACTTTTTGAAGTGTGCTTTCATGCTGAGGTCATTGCTTCCCCTTGACAGATCTCTTGCCGGAAAGTTAATAAGACTCTTGCTATCTTTGTCACAGATTTCTTTGTGACGTGAAGTTATCCTGAGATTCAAATCATGTGAAGTATTCTGGTCTTATGATTTCCATTTTCAATAATATAGAACTCAGAGCACTAGAGCCATTTCACCACAAGATACTAGCTTTGTTATAATGCTACCAAACTGAAAATCTCCAACTCAGAATAAATTATTAATCTGGTCATGAGAACATGTCAAGATAAAGCATATTGGCAACTCGCATAAATTACACAAGCATATGATGCTGTTTTTTGGCGATATATTATGCAGTGTTTGTTAGTCATGTGTAGTTTCTAATGTCCTTGTTACTATACTTTTATGCTTTAAACTGGACAATTGATTGAATAGATCACAGTAAATATATTTGATTAATTCTTAGTACCTTGCCCCAACACATAGTCTATGGTCTAGTAATAGTCATTAGAGCCAGAATTTTGGTAATGTAAGGATATTTTTGATTCTCACTGATTGTCTCGGAAAGGATTGAACATAAACAAATAAAAATGTTTTTTAATCCAAAAGTAATTGTCCGAATTTGGATTCCACTTTGCAAGGACTTTAACCTACACCCTAAAACTAAGCAGTTTTAACAAGGCACGCAGAAATCTCAAATGCAAATACAAATACAGTGCACCTGAGCTTTAGTTCGCGATATTCTTCTAACAGAAGGAACAAACACTGTATGTAAAACAGCCTGATATGGCACGAAATAGGGGGAGAGCAGGACTCATTTGTCCGAGAGGTGTTTTATATACAGTGCGATCTTCAGTGTGTAATACATACGCATGCGGACTTTCTGCCCTACAGAAACGCTTGAAGTACTAAATGTTAAAGTGAATTAAATTTTGATTAACGTATTTTTGCTTGTAAGATTTCCTTTGTGTCATAATGAAAATTACAAAACATTTATTATTTCTGGAATTTATTTGGAATGATTGGTTGATGATTCACCCGGGACCGCTTTGTCAATTGCTCCATCCTAACCAAAGCACTGTTGATGTAAAACCACATAAACAAACAAACAAAACAATAGATTTTCCCATTCTGCCGGTTTACCTAGCTAGTTTTCGCTATTTTATTTGCTCTTTTTCGTAACATATCATACTTTCAAAATTTGTAGCACTGCCATGAAAGAACATGAATTGAAACGAAAGTTCGTTCAGCATACTGTTCTGGTCTTGGCTAGTCAGCTGTGGCAAGCGGGTTGCAGCTCACTGCACAGAAAAGGAGCCTTGAAAGTTTGCCTTTTTATCGACACCTAGAGCCTATCCTGAAGTTTATGGCGTATTATGCAATAATGAACATCCCTGGCGCATGCTGCTAAGCGCGTGTAATAAAACAGAAGGAACGTTCCATTGCAAAACTGTAAACCATAAAAGTGACTTAGTAATGCTGCCAGATGCATAAAGAGGGATTTTTCCAAATATTGCGTGGGTTTGGCAGAAAAAAGTTTTTTAGGTTTATATAATTTCATTAATAATGTTTTTTGTTGGTTCTAATGACTTAAACTTTTTCCAGTAAACCAATTAAGAGTTTGTCAAAGCTTGAATGTTAACCACCACCTGAAAAATGTAATCCTTGTTTTGAGTGGATGCATTTTACTATAATTTGAACCTAGTTTTGTATGTTTAAATATTAATGAATTGGCGGTTTTTATATCTTCATTTTTACAGAAAAATTCCCTATGTTTCGTTGTTTTAGTGGCTAAAAATCTTCTTGAAATTTTCCCCACGTTTTTCATTCTCCGTTTTCTCCCCACAGCAATACATTGGTATGAACTCCGCCTATCCAGCAACACTGTGCCGTGGTGTCTATCTACACTTTGCGGGATGCGTACGTCCCGTGCGGCGGCGCCGCGAGCTGCCGCAGCACCATCGCCGGTCGATTGTTCCCGCGCGCGCGAGTGGGCGACCCGCTGGGCGAGGTGGGCGGGGCGGGGCGCCGGCGTGGGCGCGCCCCCGCGCGACTGGGCGCCGGGCGCGACCCGCACGCCCCCTGCTGCTAGCGCCCAGAGGCGGTACCTCTCTCCTCCTCCAATTCCTTCCTCGTTACGAGTGCCCCCCTCTCACCCCCTTCCTCTTCGCGCCTCATCCCGCGAGTCTGGTCTACTCGCGAGACATTTTGCTTTCTTATTCTTGCGCTGGCGAAACGGTGTTAAAAGCGCTGCAGTGCAAAACGGTTCCCAAAACCTTTTCCACACTCAGTTTGAGGACGGTCTTAGAACAGCTCACTAACTAAACGGGAGAAATTGTTCGCGATGCTACAGTTAAGAAAGTGCTGATTGGAGAAGCCAAAGAAAGCATGACTAGTCTGTTGAATCTGTGGAAGCGATGATGGTATCGTATATTGTCGTGATGTAGTGGTAGTGATGGTGACGGTGATGTCTTGAAAGAGGTGGTTCTTTAAATGGCAGTAGCTGAACAGATCAGTGACAAAAGAATAATAAATACACTTCAAGAAATCGTGATAAAAATGTAATATGTTTAGAACGTCAAAAGTTTGCCGAAAATTGCATTAATTTCAGGCAAGATCTGATGCTTCCTGTTATTTCCATTCAGGCTTCAATAAATCTCAATGTTTTGCATTATTAAAATTATTTCATGATCCATAATTTAAAACGTGTCAAGGAGCTATTTTAAACAAACGATGAACGAGTTAAAAAGAGACCCAATGAAGTTTGGTTATTTGCTCCCATCACTGCATTCATTAGGGGAAGTATAAGTGCATTCTTTCTTTCTTTCAATGGCCTTTTCTTTTGAAGCAGCAATGACAAGATATTGGCCGACTTGAAAACATTAGAGCCTTACTTTCGACACGACCCAGAACGTCAATAACTGTACGCACATTTGTATTTAAAACACACTGGTGTGTCTCAGGAAATATAATATAAGTTATATTGCACAAAATTTGTGTACTTCTACAAGGGAATTTCAAGTACAATGTGAACTCTTATAGAATGTATTCGTATGTCCGTTTGAAGTAGAAACGCCCTCATGTCCAACATGTGTAATATTATACATCTCAGAGCTGAATATGGCTGGAAATCTGCATATATACATACACAATGTACTTCCCATTCATTTTACGTACGTTGAAACGGATTTTCATTTGTTACTTTGCATGCGGAGTAATTTAGTTTTTCTTCTGAAAAATCACAGTGAGTGGACATGAGTTTCTGCGCCAAGCGATTCAAACGAATTAGATATATGCTATTATTAATTTCTGTCCCCAACTTCGTAACATTTTCACTTCTATTTCTCTACCAGACATAGATTCACAGAAGAAAGGAAATGAGGAAAGTGTCTTCTCAAAAGATGATATAATTTCCCAAAAATTAGTATTTTTAAAATATCAAATGACATTTTTATTAGAAGACAGATTCCTTTCACTAAACAGACTTGGACTGAATAATTATACCCATAACACAGAATAGAGCCCGGGTAATTTAAGAGAGGAGAATCATTATGCGGATCTGATATTTTATGAATTATATAATTTTTCCTATTCGATTCGAGATGCGACATCGACAATGAAACGTCGATGTTCAAAATGAAAACTTCATTATTAATAATACGTAAGCCCCAAAACCCAAAATATCGCCCCAAAATTAATAGCTGAAAAAACAAACTAAATAATTTTAAGAACAATTGACAATACAACCTGAAAGCCTGAACTCTGGGGGTCATCTCATGGGGCTCTCTCAGAGCTTCCCCAGTTGGCCATAGTACTGTACTCTATGTCTACTGCACATGCGTAGCCACCTCTCCTAATGCAAATGCGAGAAAAAGCGTAGAAAATTCCATAGCGCCGGGGTCATATTTCGAGGGAGAGGTAGTCTGCTCAATGAAGGCAATATAAAATGCGTACCCTACGTCGGAATAGAATACGAACTGACAGTGGTATCATCAGTTACTGTTTCATTATTTAACTTGTTATTGCTAATAAATTGTGATTATGGGAATTTGTCATTCGCAAATAAAACATCGAAAACGTAATAACATCGCGCATAGAACATCGATGTTAAGAAAACTGCGGCTCTGATATGTTTAGTTTAAAGCATCGATGTTTTTAAAGGAACATCGGTGATTTGAAGCCATCGATATTGATGTCGCCTCCCAACGCGCGATCTGCGCCCGACTGTACCGAGATGTACCGTACTGCACTGTACTGTAAGAGCTTTTGTCTCTCGTCCCGCCCAGCTCCTGGGTCCCGTCCCGCTGCCTGTGCGTCCCACCCGGCTCCATCCGGCCCCGCCCACGGCCCGGCGCCGCCTCGCCAGCCGCAGCCCAGCCCGGCCCGGCCCGGCCCGCGCGCGTCGAGCAGATTTTATGCTAATGGGCAGCACGCGACTTGAATGAGCCCATTCATGCAGCTGAGCCCCCGGCTCCTCCGCCGCGCACCCGCCCAGCTGCGACCTCCTCGCCTCAGTTTGCCCCACCTCGCCCCGCCCAACCCCGCCCCGCCCCGCCCCGCCCGATGGATTTACGAAGTAGCCACTAGAATCTTCGTCTTTGGCGCCGAGATACCTTCAGCCCTCCTATCTAATATTGCCGTTTCAGACGGAGTCGCCGCCACCCAAAACACACCCAACGCCTTCTCGTTAATTTCAGCCTCTCCAGCGCTACCATAGTCACCACCAGCCTCCACCATCCCCATCACACAGACCACCGGTATCTCTACCTTCAGCGGGACTACGCCAATTGTTAGTTGTGTGCATAAACTCTTTTTCGGTGTATGTATTACGTTCGCCAACAGTTGTGGCCGTTATAGTCATCCATCGCCGACAACGATGCCGCCTCCCATCAAATCGCCAGTCACATCACCTCCGCTACCATGTATCCCATTCTTTTTATTAACTTCGAGTTAGAAATAGCGGTAGCAATTAGCGAATACAACAACGTTGCAGAACGAGTACAAGTTCCGAGAACAGAATATAGCCATTGGTTGATCTAAGATAGGACAACCTGGCTCTCAGAGTCTAAAAAACCTAGTAATGTTTTCTAAATTACGCAAGATATGAATTGCGAAAGGGACGATTCACCGGGACGATTCGCCGGGACGATTCGCCGGGTCGATTCGCCGGGACGATTCGCCAGCTTCTTCAATATTGATCCTGCGGATCGTATGTGACCCCCATCTCCGTTTCTGCTTCAACAACACCACGGCAGACGCTTCCGGGGCACCGCTGCGCCGCACCGGCTTCTCCAGAGGGGACGGAGGAATGCGGTCGACACCGGCAGGCAGCGCGGCTGCCCACAATCGCGTGAAACGAGCGCGTTTCGCAAGCAGGGAGTGGCCCGGGTGGGTCACTCGGCGCTGACAGCCCGGCACTTATCCGCCGACGATCTGTTGAGCTGAGGAGGGGAGGGGAGGGGGTGGAGGGGATAACAACGAGTGGCACGCGCGCCTCGCGGGGCGGGAAGCGCCCACTCGATGGCTCAGAGGAGCGCGCGCGCGCCAAACACCCGGTGCCCGGTGTTTCACGTAGACGTTTTTAATAGGGACCTGGTCTGACAAAATTGGGGTGTCATTTCCGGGGTACATTTTTAGGTGTTAATGAACTTCAATAAGAACATACTGTAACGAGTCGAAATTACGGATGATATTATTATTATTAGAGTCCATATTTGGCATCAAGATATTACATATATACACGGCCTACTGGGTTCAAAACAGATTGACTATGTTTTCGATATCATGGAATCGAACTTAAGAAGGCGGGCGGAATCAACACCAGAAAGAGGGAAATGTGGACTTCTGGAATGAGGACGTCGTAGCGATTGATAGCGCATTTTAGTTGGAGAGACGTTGTATGGTTCATTTGTAATGTTGTATTGTTCGTTTCAGTTTGCAAACATCGTGCAAAGTTTCTTCTTCTTCTTCTTCTTCTTCTTCTTATTATTATTATTATTATTATTATTATTATTATTATTATTACGAATCAATGACGACGTGCAGGTAGGCGCGGATCTCACCATCTAGCGGGAGACGCTGCACATAACATGTTAAAACATGCATTACACTTACGGGAAGACGGCCATAGCCGTTGACACGCCCGGAAACACGAAGTAATGAATCAACCAACCGAACGCTCGGTCTTGAGGGAAGCCAGGACGCGTCAGCGATTGGAAGGTTGCATTCGATATATGTAGGCTAATTGCAAAAATCCGGCTTATAGCACAAAGCGCCGTCATTTAGTAAAGAGCCAGGCGAATTTTGAAATCGTCTAGCTTTTTCCAAGAAATCTGATATTTTTCAGGGATATTGCAATGTGCCCAGACCCTTTTAGTTTAATTGGAGAACGAACGCTGCTTTGCTCAGACAGCCTGGTTTTATCCAGGCTTATGCAAAGAGCTGAATACGGTGACAGTTTATTAAAAAGAATACATTTAAAAAGTTATTCATGTTTCTTTACCTAATGTTCCTGCAATTCTCTAAACTATAACAATTCGATTACGAACATAAACATTCACGTGCCACTAATAATAAAGGGTTTATTTTTAAACTTGTATGCAAAAATTTGGTTGTTGATATTTTCCAGATCGATGTACTGCGACACCGTTTGACCGATATCCATGAAAGTTGCCGTACCTATGTTTTTTCATGGAGAATGTTTTTATGCTGTTCATTTTGTTGCAACTCCACTAGACGGAGCTGCAGCACAAAATGGCGTATCAGTTAAATGCATTCCCAATCCAGCTGGGGCGTTGACGTTTGACGCGGGGGGGTCGAGGACAGTAAGAAGAGTAGGCGGCGCGGAATGGAGGAAGGAGAGAAAAGAGAGAGGGAGGGGAAAGATAGAAAGAGAGAACAAGAGAGAGAAAGAAAAGGGAGTGAGGGGAAAAAGAGAGGGCAAAGGGAGAAGGAGGGCAAGAGAGAAAGGGAAAAAGAGAGAGGGGAGAGAGAGAGAGCATGAGGCCTGCCGGGATCTGCTAGAGAGAGGAGAGGGAAAATGAGAGTGAGAAGGAAAAGAGAGGGAACGAGAGAGAGAGGCAACATGAGACAAAGTTAATGAGACAGAGGAAACAAGAGAGAGAGAGAGAGGGAAAGGAGGGAGAAAAGGGGAAGAGGTGGAAAGAGGGGAAAGGGAGAGAGGAGGGAGAGAAAAAGAGGGGGAAAAGAAGGAGAGGGAGGGAGAAGGACAAGGTATGCTGGGTTCTGCTAGTATTTTATATTAAGGTAAAGTGCTCTACACCTGTCCCGCTCCCTAAATCTCCCCCCCCCCATCTTTGCGATCTCCTTTAGATCATACTGGTATCTTTCAACGTTGTCATGATTTATCCGCAACAAGCCAGTCGGCAGTGTTATCGTCGCCTGTTTTGACATTACTTGCTTGCTAGCAAGTTATAGTGTAAATATCCTCTGATTTCAAAAACTTCTAGTGATTTATAAAGATACGTGGAACTATTTTTTGTGACATTTATGTGTTGAGTACATTTCATTCTTACTATCTGAACTGTTTTTTGGCGTTTTGAGTGGTGTTCTTGTCTGTAAATCTCCGCCATGTTGGGTGAAACGAAATTACGATATCTGTCCCCTGCATGGTCGCCTAAATCCGTCCCCGGGACCCAGAGCTGGGTGTGTTTCTTTAGTGACTGGATCTCCTCGCGAGGCAAAACGTCAAGCCTTCAATTAAAACAAAAACAAAAGGGGGCTGCCAGTGCAAAGACGAAAAAGGACACCACCTAAGAAAAATCTCGATCTTAAAAGGAAAGCCAATGAGTCACAACCATCGAAGAGTAATAACACGATGAATAATGACTTATCAGCCATTGGTAGAGAAGACGAGGGAGACAGCCCTCATAACTCAGATGACAATGAATTTAGCGTGGATCAAAACGTAGAATGCAGATTTTGTAACAAGAACCTCAGTGAAGGCAGGAGACGTTGTAATTCACCATTTACTGTATACTCCGATTTAAGTATAGCTGCACTTCAAGGTCACGAGCTGGAAGGAGAGGGGGACATTGTTATCCAATCGGCAGCTCCAATACCAAAAATCTAAGTCCTAACGAAGCTCCCGAGTATCTCCGATTATTGCATGAATGAGTAGTTTTTCAACATTTATTATAAATCTTTGTTTTTTTAAAAAAAGGGAAAATGTATCTGTTGGCTTTATATGACCCAATCGTTTAGTTTAATTCTTTCTTATATAATAAACTTTCGAACACGTAATCTGTTAATTTTGTTGAGATTTCTCAATCTGATAATGATGTTTTCAGGGGGGTGGAATTTGGAGCTCATTTTTCAAAACTGCCGATTATTCTTTTCTTATGCCTTTGTTTTAATTCCAAATGACTGCTATTGATGTGTGAGTAAAATGATGAACAAATAAACATAACCATTTAGTGAAAGTACCTGCGGATTTTTTTTCCAACCTGTTTCGAGCTGTATCGATGGCCCTTAGGGGGACGTAATAGAGCAATTTACCTTGTGTATGTATGTATGTATTCTGCGTGCACTTTTAAAATACTGGACAAACATTGACTACAAATGACTGAAATATTTTATTAAAAATGACAAATTTCCTGATATGGTTTTTCATTAGAACAATCTATTGTTACACTATTTAATCAGGTCAAAACACATGCTAGCACGGCATCGCTTGTTGGTTCCCAGTGCGGCTTAATGTGGGTGAATGTATCCTGTTTTAATCGCGTAGGAATACTCGCATTTATGTACATTTGTGAAAGCAGGCTTCTCTTGCGAACGTGCTTAATCACGGAAAGCTGAATACATGTTGACCGACCGACTTTGGGTTAATGCTTTCGTGCCCTAAGGCTCTACTTGAGTAAAGCTAATTTATATTCGTTACATATTTAAATTCAAACTTATATTAGATATGCGCAGCTCATTATCGTAACACCCCTGAATAATGAGTACATACTCTCTTAGATTTATTTACATGCCTCAGGCTTCTTAACATTCAAGAACTTCAATTTTTTTAAAGCATTGTTTTTCAAAATGAGCAAAAGTGTTTAAAATTCATGAAAATAATAAATTGGGTTCATCAATAGCAATGAGAAGGGAAAAAATAACATTTTATAACATTCATTATTTTTATTCGTGATCTCAATACCCCATCCTTAAAAGAAATGCTAACAATTTTCAACGTTTAGTTTAAAGAAAGTTTAATGAAAGTTCATTGGATCAAATCAATTGTCCAGGAGAATTATTCGAACTCAGAGTCTTCATAACTTTTGATGTTAAGTTAGTTGTCTCATGCCAAATGCTTATTTCCTCTTTTCCATCATATATTCGAATTTGAATGATCGTGGCTTGGTTATGTAACTATTAACAAAACGGTAGATTCCTTTTACACATCATAAATCTTACGGGAATCGTCAACTTTGCTCGCTCAGAGGAAATCTGTATTAAGAATTGTGAACACTTTACAAATTTATCTCAAAATACTTCCAGGTTGGTTACTATTGTAAAAGCGAACAACCAAAGATTACACATGCAAAATCATAATAGATAACAGATTTGGCTCATTTACGACATTTTTCGAAAACTACAGGCTTCGGCGTCCATTAACGAGAACGATCGAACCAGAAGACCAACTTGAACACAGTAACAGCTGCATTGACACTCCAACGCCATCAGTCGACCTAGAAAATAACTCGGTTTCCGACTGGCTGCAAAGTGGAAGCTCTCGAACCTCACCCAGCTGTAGCATGAAATTCCCCATTACAGCCAGTGTCACGCGCGAACCAACAAGCTCAAGTTTCACAAAAATTTCGACACCGACGTGCACCAACAGAGAGAGGAGGTACGTTCCGATCACATATCCCAGAAGCGGAACCGCCCGCGCTGGCACGGCCTGTCAAACGACTCGGTGATTGCATTCCATTCGCTTTCCCGCGGCCGATCCACTCAAACGCCGCGACACACGCGCGCGGAGGGTCGTAAAGGTTAAACCCGCCTCCCGGGCCAGGGCGGCGTGGGCGGGTCGAGCACACTGGGTCGAGGAGGGTCCGAAAGCACGCAGGGCAAACTTTACTAAAATAAATTTAAACATTATAGTAAACAAATGTGGGATTGGATATTACTACCAGAGACTTGCCCAAACCGTCGTGGAGAATATTAGCTAAAAGTTATGGGTATGGTTGTTACGGTGACATTCAAAATAGATGTTAACAAAATTTAGCGCTTTTAGCCTCCCAACTTCAAGCTAGTTATATCAGTGAAAAGTACGTTCAACTTTGAATCCTCCTCCTTCAATTCCTGAGTTGAATGAAAATAATTTTACTAAACATTGAGGGAGGCATGTTTTAATACAATTTTTTAAATAATTAGATATACAATTTTTTTTAAATTAAGATCCAGTTTTGAATTATTTGAGCATTTATTTACGGTTTAACTAAGTGTTTAAACTTGATGCATCAACAACGTTGGTGCGTGTTACAATAATGTTAGCGAAAGTCTTACGACCTTCCAACCTGCAAAGCGTTGGAGTGTTCGAGGATTGCGTGGCAGGGGTTTGAGGTTGGGCGTGATCGGGGCTGTACCGGGCGAGGCGCATTAGGTTGGGGTGGGGCTGGACAGGATTAGGGAGGGGCAAGGCGAAGGTGGACGGGGTAAGACTCAGTGGGGAGGATGATGCCAATAAAAATACTTCCATTTACATTGTAGATAATATACATTCCTTTTTCTGCGTAATATGTGATTGTAATAAATATATACACCAGCAACATCGTTTCTATGTTTAGCACATTTTTAATTCTTAAATTGACCATGTTTTTATTTAAATTAAATTTATAAACAAATTGTAAAAGCATATTGTCAATTTTAGTTGTGATTGTGGCTCACTGTGAGGTTCGGGCGGTCGAATCCGTTCACGCCCACGACACGTATCCTCACTACAGTATCGAAGCTGTGCAGGCAGATCAGGCAGCTTAAATGCATCGCACTGAAACAGCGGCCGATACGTCAAGAAGTGAACTGGTCGTAGAATTAGGCTGTAAACGAATGGCAGGGTGTTCGTTAAAGCCATCATTGCCCAGGATAATTTGTCATTGGTCGTTGCATTTGATGCCAGGGAGCGGAGTGACGTCTGTTGGAAGGACGTCGCGATCCTTTTATACGTCGTGTGTTCATCACATGTGCAATGGAGGTTGAATACCACTAATGCCAGGACCATCTAACAGGTAATCTAATTTAGAGACTTTAAATTCATTAAATGGGTTTATACTCATCGCATATTTTTATTGGTGACAGCTATAAGGGGAAAAAACTAGGATCTTTCTTCAATCTAACTTTCTCGCGACCTTCCTTTTACAATTAAGGATTAGAGTTCGCTGAATGATATCTCCATTAATCGACCATGCGCAAAAGTAAGCAAAGCTTGTAAAATCAGTTAAATAGGTCAAATCTGAAGGAATTCGATTTTGTGGCAATGACGAAAGCGGCCTTTTCAAAGAGGTAAGGTGAGAAACCTAACGAATAAAGAATTCTTACAAAAAGCTTTTAGTATGAGATGGATACACATGTGGTAGGAAACTGGTCCATTCTGTACATGGTAGATGCTGGATGCAACGCAACAGCTTGACACCTATTGAAATCAAAGAAAAAAGTAAGCTTGTTCGTGAAAAATGAGTTCTGATATTCTGAACGTCGCAACCCACTGGCACGGAAACAGTTCCCATTGAATCCAATTGAAGAAAAAAAAAAAAAAAAATCGCTTTGGAAAAATCGCTTCGTGAGTGAGGGTGAGAAGTCGAAAGCAGCTTCTCGCGCGGCCTCGTCACCGCGCCAGAGGCGGCTGGTGATTGATTAGCGCGGCCCCGCCGCCGGCGCGGCGGTGAACCCGTCAATCGCGCTGGCGACGCACGGGCTGAGCGCATAAGCCCCGGCGGCGTCGCACGCGCACGCGTGCACTGCCAGCGGGCGATGCAAAGGGCGAGGGTGACGGATGACGGCGGCTGCACTGACCTGACCTTCAGGCCCCGCGGCTAGTCGCAAGCGCCCACGCGGTGACGGAGCTAGACAACTTCGGGCCCTGGGCATTGCTGAAAAATATGAGCCCCCCCCCTCTCCCCCCGAAAAAATTAAAAATGTGAAAGTTGTATCAAGAAACTATATGAGTTATTTTAATTCAACAAATAACACAAATTACGTTTAAGCGAGAAAACATTTTTGGAAATATTCTTAAATATTACTTTTATGTAAAAATATTTAGTGAGCAAATAATATTATTTCTACGGTGAGTTTAAAACGCTAAAAAATTGTTTTTAGTTAATGATTAATAAAATTACTTCTTGTTAAATACATGAAATAATAAATATGAATTTCAATAGAACCTACTTTAATGACAGCGTCATCTGATTCATTTCATTGAATCCTACCTTATAAGTAATGACTTTAATGAACTCTTTAAAGTAAAATATTAATTGAAAATTTTATCAATTATCTGACTTAAATTTACGATAACGATTTTTTAAAGCTCTAATTTCTTTTTCGATTTTTTTACAATTTTGTTTCCATCAGGCCCGTTGACTTGCAGGACCCCGGGCGATCACCTGGGCTCTCCCTACCTAACGCCGGCACTGCGTGCACGACTTGCTAGCTCGGAGAAACGGAGAACTGATATAATTTGGAGTTAACTAAGTGTTTTAGGGTGCGGAAGCGAGTTTGTAACTAAAGTTCGTAAACCGGGAGGTTGTAGGTTCGAGTCCCAGTGGATTTATCCTTACTAGATGATAAATCTAGAAACTGGCTATTGTGATGGCTGCACTGACGTGTACTTCAGGCACCGCAGACTAGTGGCGATCGTGTCCAACTTGCTAGCTCGGGGAAGCGGGGAACTGATATGGTTTGGAATTAACTGGGTGTTCTAGTGTGAGCAGACGTGAGTTCGCAACTGAAGTTTCGTAAATCGGGAGGTTGGGGGTTCCAGTTTCAGTAGATTTATCCTTAGTAGATGATAAATGTAGAATCCGTCTGCTGAGATAAATCATTTCCACCGTCTCTTTCGATAGATCGACCATGGGCTGATTGCGATGCTTCCTTTTCCTGTTCCTGTCCGATGAGGTAGTCCCATCGACTGGGTCGAGCAATGATCCCCCACCCACCTAAGAATTTGAAACTAAATCCTTCGAGTACGTAGACGCTAGAGCAGGACTTAGGAACCTCGGAGAAAGAGAGGGAGAGAGAGAGAGGAAGAGAGAGAGAGCGCTACAGTAGGAGTTAGTTGGTGCGGTAAATTTTATATCAAGATGTTGCTTATTTATTATTAATAATCTTAGTGTAAGGATTGATGTTTATATTCTGAATGTACCTTGAAAGTAATTAAAGTGATAAAAATATATCAACTGACGTCAGATTTCTATTATATGTGAGTTGTTTTTTTAACGAACAGATGCTCCTTTGGGAAACATGAAATACTTAGTTATTATGTGTTTTGGAAATACTTTTACAGATCCATCGTGTGCCACGTTCTGTTATTAAAAAAATTCACTTTGATATTCTCGAAGATAAACTTTTCAAAAGTCTTATTAATAAAATTATTTCTTCCACTGCGAAAACATTCAAGAACAAAGTAGCTTAAAACTTAAATCGACTTTTGGAAGTTTTGTTACGCTACATTTCATTCCTGTGTGAAGACCGTTAATGTAAATTAAACATTATTTCATAAACATTTTCACTTTACATGCTCCCTCGAGGGTGTAGGTCAATTGCAAAACCATGTTATTAAGAGGGCAACAATTATTCACGATTTCGCCTACGTGGGCAGTGGGAAAGAAACATCTACTAACACTCCAAGTGGCTCATATAATTGGACACTTACATAGGGTTCTACGGTTTACTTTCGCAAGGCCATTTAGACTGGAAGCCCAGAGACTTTCTCTTCGGGAATTGCTTCCCTTACATTTTCCACTGTAGTTGCAATGGAAATAGTTCTTGTAAGTTTTTATGCATTTCCGAAGGGCAAGACTACGAGGTTTAGTGCATAAGTGTCTCGTAAATCAGGAAAGTGAATGATATAGATATTACTGTTTCAAGAAGGAAGACTCTGATGAGGTGAATACACATTCGTAATTCGGTAATACGTGTTCATATTGCTCATTCGACCAAAAGCTGTTAGCAGCAACAAGAAGAACTCTTTTTAAAGTTCCTAAACATGGCTGAATGCTTGGCTAGTAACTTTTTTCAGACTTCGCCAAATGCAAAGTAAAAAAAATTCA
The DNA here is from genome assembly GCA_011170035.1 of Teleogryllus occipitalis. NCBI lineage: Eukaryota > Metazoa > Arthropoda > Insecta > Orthoptera > Gryllidae > Teleogryllus > Teleogryllus occipitalis. Next base: position 554,456 of record BLKR01000076.1, on the reverse strand, counting down.
ATACTTCAAAATATTAGTGAACAGAAATATAATAAAGTTTGAAAACATTCAAGTATATTCCCAGTTTTCAAGGCAACCTGCAACATAATGGCAAAAACGGCTGGCACATTCATTGTGTACCATAACCCTTCGCAAGCCCCTGGTCCTGAACGCCGCGCGCGGAATAAATTAAAACAAACAGAGGGGCCTTAGGTATGCAGGGGGAGTTCTTAACTGCACGCGCCCGCCGCCGGCCTCCTCAGAATCTCAAGAACGGGAACCCGCGCTGGCGGGCGGAAGCCCATTGTTCCAGGTGGCCGTGGGAGAAGAGGCGATTTTCCTGACCATTTGCGTTTATTAATGGCATAATAACCGCCGTGTGTTAAATTTACACTTCACTAACTGCGCGGGGCGCGTCGCGCGCTCTAACGACATCGCCACCTGGCGCTCGGGGCGGCGCGGCGGGCGAGGCTCGCGAGCGAGGGCGATGGCGCCCGCCCGCTTTCCAGCCCGTTTTGCGAGAGCGTGTTTCACGCCCGAGGGGTGGCTGTGCGTCAGCAGACGACACAGTCTTGTTTGTTTTGTAAATATATTTGCAGGGCGCGCAAGAACGTTGTTCGATTGGTTGATTGATTGATTAGGGTTCCGGGCTAGTCAACGGCTATGGTACTTTGTCCCGAAAGTGTAGTGCGTGTTTTATCGCGGGCGGTGGCGGTAATCTTTCCCGCCGGATGGTGAGTTCCGGCGCCAACTCGTGGATTTTCTCACGACCAAGGACCTCCCAGCAGCTGGGTACCGCCTTAGTCGGGACATGCTCTAAGCTCCCGACTTGTGTGGTAGTGTAGTTCATGTAAGAGTATGTAAGTAAGGAGTGAGGATAGGACTAGGAAAAGCAAGGAAAGATCGGGCGCAATCCGTGGCCCGTTTTCATGTGTATAATGAAATCAAAAGCACAGCGGTATTGCAGAAATACCTTCCTCGGTTGTAGCCATCATTGCAAACTCTTGTGCATTAGGTTTACTTGTATTCGTTTTCTCAATACTGATGATGATAATGTCAGTCGACACCAGTTGTTGTATCTTTCCATCAATTTGCTTTTCTTTTCAGTGTATTTTTCACTGAACATCACTCTTGTAATCCTGCAGGAGAAAGTCAACTCGACTAGAGGAAAGAAAGAAATTACGTGCTTTCCTTATGACCTTGTTCATGAATACATAAGACAGATGCGATGAACGATGTAATATATTAACTAGAACAAGAGTGGACATTACTTCAAGGGTGTTGCGTGGGCAATAATCACAAGAAAACCGATAAATGAGTGTCTCGATTTCATAACGTGTACATGTTAGCGAAAATAATATTTTCCTGTGATGTTCTCAATTTCTTCTATTTTCTGTGTTTTCTGTATCGTGTGAAATCAGAAGTTATTCTATTCTTTTTTGACGTTCAGGTACATCTAAATCAAAATTAACGGATTGGCGTGACTAATACAAAACAACTAAAATCATGTTTCGGAATCCCACTAGATTGCAAACATTGCGAAATTACTTCCCTATGGGCATCACAAGTTTCCTTAGTAGGACCGAGAAAATAACTCCCCACTGGACGTTGATGAGACGGCAGAGAATGCAGAAGGAATGAACTCAGGTTCGTAGTAAATGACCCGAGGGAATGAGGCAGTGTTGCGAGAAGCCCTTCTACATAATGGAAGTCCGATTGGATTATTGTTCGCCAAACGCAACACGACACGCACAGTCGATGAAGCTATTAGGCAGTGGTGGGGTGGTAATCGTTGAGTTGAACTGACGTAAGGCATAGGGCGTGGGAAGGCTGTGTAGGCATGTTTCCAAACACGGAAATATCAATGTGTATGAAGACTTAACAACTTAAATGCTGCTGGAATACTGAAAACCAAGACTTGGTTTGTTCCTCGAGTTATATTTTGTCTTCAAATACTTCCTGGGTGTTTACAATCGACATTCATCGTGGTATTGCTATAATGAAAAACGTTGTCCCTAGAAACCTTTTTATTGTTGGAGGTACAAATTCTGCTTCAAATTCATGTTTTCCGCAGTGAAATAATTTTTACGGACAACGGAGAAATGACAAACAAATGAGCCTCTTAGCATCTAGAACATATTCATCAAATAGTCACAACACGTCGATTGGTACAGATGCGAAAGAAATCTCTTCGCATATCCCCCATACAAGGTCACCTGCAATAACGCAGTTTTGAGAAGACTTTCATCTCATACTTTATGAAACCCCAATGAAAAAAATGAATAGACATAAAATTGTATCTATTTGACATTTAACGTTTGCAGAGTGTGGTCTTAGAGGATCAGGGGCATTGCATATTTACAATATATAAGACAAAATATCAATTATTTCGGAATTGAGGAAGTTAGTTTATTCAGTCACACGAACGTTTTGAGAAAAACTACAAACAAAAAGTCATGTTTCATATCATTGATAGAACAGATTTATGGACCAAATATAGTATTTTACATATTTTCACAAAATCATCAATGCTTCACAGCATCGATTAAGGCACGTGAAGGAACATCGAAGTTCTCAAGTCCACCGGATATCAAATACTTCTCTACGGGTGGACGCGTGCGTTTAACGCAACGTCGAAGCAACAGAGCGCTGAAGAGGGTGAGAATTTACGGTGGTCTATAAATAAGAGCGGGGGCCGCCCACGGCCCGGGATGCAGGAGCTGCAGGCGCGCGGTGGATCTCCGTTCGGGGATTCCGGCGCCAGGAATGCCGTAAAAGGGTGATCCTCCCGATGCGCCCTGCCGCGCTCCGAATACCGCCGGGATTCCACGCGCGATGCGAGATGCGCGGCGCGGCGGGGAGGAGTGGAGAGTGGGGCAGGGTGAGGCGTGGCAAAGTGAACAGGACAGGAGAGCGGGGAAAAGAGGGGAGAGGCGCGACAGAGACGGACGAGTTGGGTGGTCGGAAAAGCAGCTGAGTGTAATGGCGAGGGGTGAGGCGAGGCTGGTTGGATCCCGAAGGGATGGAGGCGATTGGAGGTTGTGGCGATTTTTAGACGAGTGCACATGAGGTGGGAAAAGGTGGGGCAAGACGCAGAGGAGTGTGGTGGGGTGTGATGGAGACAGGAGCGAGTTGGAGTGGGAAACAGTGCAAAGCTGCGAGGTGGGGCGAGATGAGATGGTGCTGGTTGGAGCTGAAAGGGACGGTGACGGTCTGGTTGAGGAGATTCTAGGCCGAGTATAGGATAGGGAGGACAAGACGGGGTAAGGTGGGGCAAGCAGGACAATACGGGATGTGTCGGAGAAACATGGACAATTCGGGAATGCAGGGACACAGACGCCGCGGAATGCAGGGACACAGGTCGGGGAGGTGAAAGAGAGACTATGGAGTGGAACAGGATGGGACAAATGGAGGCTGATACGAGCAAGATGAAACGAATCAGGACGATAGGGCGAACCTGGATAGAAAAAGGCGGTTAGGGTTGAGGATTAGCGTGTGAAGACCCCCAGTACGGAACTGGAGGTCAAGGAGAATTCCAAGAAATGTGCATGGTTTTACAGACGCTTTGTAGGGACTTTACACATTTCAGGGTTTGTCTAATCAATTAGTTCATAAAGTTCATTTGTATCTCATTTCTATAGTTGATAATTGAAAACTGTGTTTTTATTTATACAGTTATTCCAAACGCCCCCATTATAAAAGTAAGAGAGAGAGAGAGAGAGAGAGAGAGAGAGAGAGAGAGAGAGAGACGGGTTGGATGCTACGCGACGAATTGGTGTGACATGGGACGGAGAGGTCTATGGGAGATCTGTGGGAGGGAGAAGCGCGAAGCCAAGACGGACGGAATAAGGCGGTGCAGGACTGGAGGATGATACAAAGCGTAGCGGGTAGGAGCAGGGCAATAGTTTGGGGAAAAGCAAGGAGATGAAAAGGAACGATAAATCGACTATACGTCACAGACCGGATCAAAAAAGACCGCACGGCGAGTATAGCTAAGACATAATCAACTTCTTCTAACATAAAAATTTCATTTTTATATTTTCATACAACAGCAATTTGCAGCTCAAAAATGATGTAAAGCCACCAAGAAATTTGGAAGTGAAATATTACGTAAACTGTCTAAAAAATCCATACAAAAATAAGCAAAAGTATTTGTTGTGTAAAAGGGAAAGTTTTAAAGAAGAAAGTTCATCAAAGAATTAAACGTTGAAACTAGACAAGAATGTTGAGAAAGGTTAACGAAATCCCGGAAATTTTACATTGTTAAACATATAATTAAAACACATATCATTCATTTTAATTTTTTGTTGAATTCCTTCTGGATACCCGCATAAAATACGCTCCGCTATGCTCTCTCGGAAATGTTCCGGCCCACACTGTCTCAGCGGGCCGGGATATGTGGTGACGCGAGGGTAGTGAGTTGCATTGGCATGGGAAGGGCGTGCGTGGAGGGGAGGGTTAGCATTCGATCATGGCGAGCGCCAAGGGACCTGAGCGAACGGAGAGGAGGAAGGGCTCCCTGGTGAGAGATGAGGTTGGGACTTGCGGCGCATGTGGTGAGAGGTGATGCAGCAACAGAGCAGCAACGGCAGGTGATGTTGGAAGATATGTGGAGAGAGAGGGGAGAGAGAGAGAGAGAGAGAGAGAGAGAGAGAGAGAGAGAGAGAGAGAACGCCGCTTGAGGTTTGTGCATAGGAAGGTCACCGGAGTAAAAATGAAGAGAGAAAAAATGTAGAAATTCCCAATAGACGGATGTAAGTAAGGCTGAATTGTAAGCACAGCAGCTAATGCAGCAGAAATGAGTATGTGAATGTGAGAGAAAAATGTGTGTAAAAATAGTGGGTGTTAAAGATTTTAGAAATGTAATAAACTACTTAACAGATTAACAACGTAAATTTATAATTTATAATTTGAGATGAAAATGCTAGCAAAAAGCGGCGTTGATGGAAAATAAGACAAAATGTGGAGAAACAAATAGAAGAGAATGGAAGGTCTAAAAGGAGGGAGATCGGAAGAAAAATATGAAGGACAATCATAGATTCGTCTGTAACCCAACTTCTCGGAGAACTTGTCAATAGAGAGGAAAAGAATAACACAAAAAACTAATTAAGAATGAAAGAATGGAGAGAAATTAGGTGAAGAAGGAAAAGAAGAAACAATACCATGTACAGGCAATTAAGCGAGATTGCCAACATTCAGACCCACCCAAGGTACAGCGAAACCACGAAATTCCTGTGGTACATAGCGATGCTACGAGAGCAGTGGAGGCGGGAGATAGAGGAAATGAAATTGGGGAGCCTGTGAGAATGATGAGCAAAGGCCAGATTGCGTGTGGTGGGAGAGAAGGGTGGAGAAGGAGCGAATGAGAGAGAAAGGGGCGGCGAGATGAAGACGAAGAGAGCAATAGTAATAAAACGGAAATACAAATGGATGTGGAGTAGGTACGGGACGTGTTGGCGGAGTAGAACAATATACAACGGTTAAGATTTCGGTACAAGCTACTTTGCGTTATTTGTTTGGGGGAACAACGTTTAGGCTAATTGTGTTAAACATAAACCTAGATAGATCAATACGTAAATGTGTTTAATCTGAAGATATCTGCAGATGATGATACGCGTTTCTACATAGAATTGGAATGGTTTCTACATGGAACAACTAGTCGAAATAGAAACGAAATAGAAGTTGATTTCGTATCCAGTTGCCAGAATGAGTTTACAAAGGATATTCTGGCTTTGAATTATTCCGATTAATTTTTAGTATGCTTCCGAAATTTTGAATGACATCTGTCCACGCCTCGAGACTGATAATTATTTTCCTCCAAGAAATGTGCATGGTTTTACACACGCTTTGTAGGGACTTTACACATTTCAGGGTTTGTCTAATCAATTAGTTCATAAAGTTCATTTGTATCTCATTTCTATAGTTGATAATTGAAAACTGTGTTTTTATTTATACAGTTATTCCAAACGCCCCCATTATAAAAGTAAAATGATCTAAGTCGCTCAAGACCTGAGTTGTTTCTTTTCACTAAGTTAAATTCTAATGCGCCTTAAAAAGCCCCTTCTTGTGCAGTCTTGCGAGATGACCATTAGTGTCATAATAGCGCATTGATATTCGCGTTAATTGATACATAAGTGCACTAGGCAGTAAAAAATTAACTTTTTCACTTGTAAATAAATAGTCGTTGCTAAAAAACACGTTCTGCACTTCCTCTTGTACGTTTAAAGTTTAACATTTGAATTTTATGTTTAATATCAACTTCAATATAAATGAAATAAAAGGGACATGTCAAAGTCATGAATAAAGACATTTCAAATGTTCACGTTTAATTTAAAATCAAAATGAAACTTTTCCATAGAAAATCTAATCACATGATGAAGATAAAAAGAAGTGACCGTGCTCCAATAAGAGCTACCACACGCTCTGCAGCCAATAGTCAGGGCGTGAACGGAGGCGTGGGCGATCTCCGATGCAAATTGCCGCAGCGGAGAAGGAGGCAGGAGCGCTGGAGAGGCGAGGCGGAAGCAAAATCGGGGGCGAAGCGGCGACCTGGGAGTAGTGAACGGAGGGCAGCGGGGACGAAGAGGGTTGTTGGCGGGGCCGGTGCGGGGACGGAATCGAGGGTAAGGGAAATCGCGAGACAGGGGTGGCGGTGACAGCAGGCGACGGGGCCGAGAGCAAGAGGGAGGCGAAGGCAGGGAGAGAGCAGAGGCGAGGGACGATAGCAGGGAAGGGAGCGAGGGTGGAAGCAAGAATGGGAGCGAGAGCGGGAGCGATGGTGGAATCAAGAGCGGGAGCGATGGTGGGAGCGAGAGCGGGAACGATGGTGGGAGCAAGTGCGGGAAAGAGAGTTGGAGCGTGATCGGGAGCGAAGGTGGAAGCGACAGCGGGAGCGTGAACAATATCAAAGGCGGGAGCGTGGATGAGAGGGGAAGCGGGAGGGAGGGCGGAAGCGAAGGCGGGAGCGAGAGGCGGGGCCAGAACCGGGGCTGGAGCGTTGTGAGCGAGGGACGGGGAGCAGCAGAACCGAATGTGGCGGGTGAGGGGACGGTACCGTGGGGCGAGGTGGTGCGGCTAGGGCCGGGGTGATCTGGAGAGAGTTAGGAGCGAGCGCGGTGAGAGGGTGGGGTTGGGGTCGTGAGGGGGCGGCGCGGGGGCGGGGCAGGCGCGAGCGCTGGTTTGCAGGAGCTCCGGGGCGAATGTTCATGGCGATTTATGTGCACCTGCCGCCCGCACATTCCTCCGCGCCCCGCCCCCTACGCGAGCGCGCGCGCCGATAGAGTGCTCTGCTCCCCCTTTTCCAGCGTCCGCGCCTCCGCTCCACCCAGGGGTCTCCAAATGTCCCGGACCAATAGCTGCAATAAATTTCTTGAAAGGGCCAGCGGCTTTGAAACACTTACTGGAAATAATCATTGATTGTTTTCTTACATCTGATCTGTATAATAATGGGCATGCTACATTAGAATTACTGAAATCATGTCTCTAGTTTGATAACCGAATGGAAGTGTCTCTGAACATTAAGAATGTACCGATTGTTTCAACTTAATCTACAATATGTACGAAAATTTCGTGATATTTCCTCCATCGTTGGTTCGAGGGTAAATATTTGGATCGGTAAAATTCCCAAAAAGATTGAATATTTCAGTTAATCTTGTGTAATTATGTTTTATTTAGATGGAATGATGTAACTCTAAATTACAATGCGCCTGATAATGTAGTATATCACTAGTAAAACAATATGAGTATGAGCAATTTATGTACTTAATTTGACTATTAAATTGAAGTAATTTTGAATAATGTTCAATAAATTGCTTTTTTAATTGTATATTACATTGGATTAAAAGACATTTTGATTAATATAGTACAATGACAAAACAGTTTTTCACTTGAAAATATGTAAAGTGAATCAGGACAAGCGCGAAAAATCCAGATCCAGATTACTCTCCGCCCCGCTCAACCTGTCATACGGCACGGGAACGTAGTACGAACATATTCCGCTTTGGAGCCGTCATTTACTGCTAAGGCATGAATTCAAAGAAGATTCAACGTCTGTATGCTTGAAGTAACTTGTGTCTAAAAGATCTGAATACGTGTCTCAACGAGTAGTACAATGTCCAGAATGAAAATTAAACCTAGAAACTCGTTCAATTTTTTATTTAATTTAATAAATGAACGTAACCATTTAACCTTCATAAAAAGTGCCTATCGTACAACGCCCCAGAAGTAATAAATGCTGGACTTAGGTGAGAAATTCTCTATAGAGTAGAGATGTTGGTGGTGATGCTGAATTCACTTTTTTTTATTTTAAACAGTGACATTCGTATTTTTGTTTTATACAATTTATTTTCTGAAAAATCAAATATGTTAAGAATCCCAATTAACTCCCGCGTTAATTTTTGGAGACCCCTGTACTACCCTTTCTTGCCCTTACTGGTAGCATGTTCTTTAGCGAGGAGGAACGACGATGGAGAACGAGGAGTGAGGATGGATATGTGGCTTTACGACGCCATCTCTCTGCCGTTAAGTAGCTGATCGACTGGTTTTTTACTCCAGAAACTCATTCGTCGAAGGCTTCCGCCGATTCGTCTAGTATTTCTTGCACTCAGAACATTCATTATGACTCATTAAGGTCGTTTGTAACAAATGTTTTTGTAATTTATCCTAACGTCTCGTATAGCACAGTTGTACGAGGCCTCTGATGTTATAGTTCTAGTTCTTTTCTCGTACAATATCCATCTCCTGGCCGCTAATATGAATGAGTAGCAGTACTCGTAAACGTCTTACTGACAATTTCCTTTTACCGATCTGAAGAAAACCAGACTCTTAATATAAATAAACTCTTGGTATAAATATTATTCATAAGGATAGATCTCTCACATCAATACGAGTTACGTTGTTCAGAAACTTCATTTAATATTAAATATTGAAGAGAACTGTATAAATTTATAATTGTTCAAATACCCACAGTGAGTAGGAGGTAAGAGAAGACAAAATATACATATTACATTCACAGATGCATTACTGGATATTTAAATGGTTTGAAATTGTTTTAAAACACTGTCTTTTGTTCATTCGAAGATGTTAGGGTAATTAAAAAAAGTATTTGAGAAAACAGAGGAAGACGTTTTACCTGAGAAAATTAAAGCACTTGTTGAATTAATAAAAATGCAAATATTAGTGGATTGTTTAAAGTTTAAAGAGGAAGTTATAGTAGAATTTTCCTTACTAAAAACTTACCTAATCTTCTTTGTCTACACATTTTAACAAATGGTTTTCGCGCGTACTCTTCGCAAAAGATGAGAGTTGAAATTCATTTTGATGCTAGATATCGGAACTCTCAATTAATGAAAGCGTTCTCCATACAAATACCAGGGAACTCCAATATCAGGAATCTGGAAGGGAAAGGTAAATTTTAATTCCCCAACTCTTCAATTTATCACTCGATTCTAGTTAACGAGGAATATGATTTTGAGAATATTGAATGGATAAACATAACGATTTGAATGGAAGGAAATGAATTGGAGTTCTGAAATTCCAGGTATTATCATTTGATTATGCTTAATGATCATTTATAAGATTTTATTGGACGTATCGTAATTATTTATTTCCAACAAACAACAGCAAACTAAAAAATGTCAATTTTGAAGTACTAAATAAATACAATTTCGTATCTCAGTCCATAGTCATCTCATTTAATTTCTCCGTCAGATCGTATTAATATTCAATTAAGAAGAGCTAGTGTCTGAACATTGAATTATTCATCGTATTTTAGATTGTAGATCAGCACTATTGGTGGATTTCGTATCAGCCCCGCTTCCATTTTTTAATAAATTAAGTAATATATTGTGTATTAGGTACTTTTATGAACTGTTATTTCAATACTTTTTTGCGAATATCTTGCATGCTTAGCAAAGACCAACATTGAAACAAACCATAAACGTTCCGTGGTTTATGACTGAATGCCTGTGAGCACACATGGAACGCACCCACCTGCATCTACCCTACCACCCAATATATAACTCGCCTCAGTCGCATTCCTGCACGAAGAAGAGAGATTCCGCAGAGAAGCGTCTCCGTTGCGCACAAGCGCCGCGCGCATTCCCGCAGGCCGGAGTTCGTGCCTGGGAATCCCAAGTCCAGATCCTTCGCCGCCTCCGCGCGCACTATGCGGGCGTATCCCGATTGCATCCCGCGAGCAACTTTTCCTTTCGCCTACCACTTCAAAATGCATAGCCCGATAGCATCCAGCCAGCAAATTTCCCTTTTGCCCACCTCCCCAAAAAGGCATAGCTCGATTGCATCCAGTTCGGTTTTGCTTCACAGATTAGTGCCGGGTGCGTTAACTGCTAAAGTCATTAGTCCCGTAAGTGTTGTGCATGCTTTTATTTCGGGAAGTGGGGATGATTTTATCCCGCAAGATGGCGAGTTCCAGCGCCTACCTACCCGTCGGCTTGCGTAGTGTCATACCTGCAAGTTTATGTGTGTGGGTGTAACTAAGTGGTGATGTTAGGACAAAGATGAGGAAGGAAGAATCGCTCCCGGTCTGTGATCCGTTTGTTGGGATACTGCTTCAGCATTCGCCTTAGTGTTGATCGGAGAAACTACAAAAAACTACTGATCAGAGCAGCTGGAACCTTCGGACAACGACAGAATTCCACCTCAATAGTGTCGAAAATCCTACCACTGACCGTACTCGAACCTTAAGACCTCCCGGTCAGAGGCGCTGTGGTGATGTCAGTTGATGCCCTGAGCTACCTAAGCCGGTCGTGAGTACAAGAAAGAGCTAGTTCAGGTATCACTGTTTCTAAGATCTCTTTTTCGATTTCATATTTAAAGATCAGAAAGAACAAATGCTTTTTTAACGTTGATCATTTTGTAAAACTCTTGTAATGGTCAGATGCAGTAAGGAAAGCTTATTTTGGAATTCAACTGTTTCGCGCGATTTCCATTATTGTACCACGTTCACCTGTGTTCGAGGTTTTTCTCTCGATGCGAAAACGTCTAAATATTTGCGATTCTCATTAATGGAATCTAAATACATTTTTTCCTTCTTCCTCGTTCCAAAACACCGGCCGGGATGCAATCGAGCTGTGTCTTCTCAGGTAGACAAATTTGAAAAGAGATTAACTGGGAATAGGGTGTGAGGGAATCCTGACCGAGGGATGCAATCAAGCTGTCTTCTCAGGTTGCTAAAAGTGAAAGAGGATGATTTGGTTTGGTTTGGTCTTTTCGTGTTTCCGGGCGCGTCAACTGCATCGGTCATTAGTCCCATTAGTGTAGTGCATGTTTTTTCTCGGGAGATGGCGGTGATCTTCCCCCGCTGGATGGCGAGATCCGGCGCCGACCTACCGTCGGCTAGTGGGGTTTCCCCCTAACCAGGACTCTCCCACCAACGGGGCACCGCCCCAGCCGAGACAAGCTCTAAGCTCCCGACCGATCTCCCGGAATATGTGGTCGTGTAGTGCATGTTAGTGTAAGTGTGTGTGTGTAAGGGGAGAGGATAGGACAAGGAAGAGGAAGGACAGATCGCGCGCGGTCCGTGGCCCGTTTGGTAGGCTACTGCTTCGGCATTCGCCTGGTGTTGATCGGAGAAACCACGGAAAACTGCCGATCAGAGCAGCCGGCCGCTAGAATTCTCCTCCAGACAGCAGCTGAATGAAAGAGGATGAACTAGGGATTGCATGTGAGAGGATCCTGACCGCGGGATGCAATCGGGCGATTGTCCACTGCGCAAGACCCCGCGAGGTGGGCCGGGGCGGGCCGGGCCGAAGGTGAGCCTCAGCGTGGGGGAGGAGCAGGGCAGGGAGGCCGGCCCGCCGCTGACTCAGCCCCGTATTCCGGGTACTGGTTCTTTTGTTCCCAGCAGCGGCGGCGGCGGCGCACGGTGGTTTCAAAGACACATCTTGCGGACAAAATAATCTTGTCCGCTTGTTGTGAATTTATTTTAAAATTTATATGATTCAAGCGCATTTGAAAATATCCAGGGCATGCTCTTTTGTGATTTTTTCAAAATTGCTACCCGTAGAGTGTAGAAAGTCCGCTACTATGAGACATAAATAAGAAAATAGGCATATCGGTTTTCGAGATTTACAATTCAGAGAAATTGCTAATTTATAAATTATGTAGCTTTATTATCTCTTTACTGCTCATAACTTTCGATCTATATTTATTACAAACGCGTATTTCCCACTTTCCTATTTTTGGTAAGTTTAAGATAAATCTGGTGGAGGCAACATTACATTTGTATTTCTTGGTGTATAAAATATATTTATAAGTCTGTCGTGTATTAAGGTCATTAGTAATGCAAAACATAGTGACAAGTATGTTCGTGAATGTTACATTTTTAATTCCCACCAACTGCATTATTTCAAGTTAGCTCCTAATGGGGAGTTTCAGATTAAGACAATTAGGAAGGCTGTATTGCTTACGGTATTTGCTGTTATTTACTTCAAGGTACTGGACAGTTGAAAGATATGGTTTGCTCATCGTATCCGACTTCAGCAAATGAGCTTCGGGCAGTAGGAAGTTTTTGCACCCTTGAACGTTAAAGCAAGAAACAGTATCGATATCCTGCGCATGCGCAGTTTGAATTTCGCATCACTTTTATGCATCTGCGCATGCGCAGCATATTGAGATTGCAGTCGATCGCTGCATCTTGTACGCCTTCATCTTGTTATTTTTCGTTGGTCACGGTTGAAAATTGTCACTTTATGCCACTTTCAAAATGTTTATCAACATTTCTCGCTCTCCATGCAACATGGCGGCCGGCGTCTGGCCTGGCTTTTCAAACGAAGTGTCCGTGTTGGAGTCACATGATTCATGACGCATACTAGTGCTGTGCAGAACGAGCAAATATCAGTGTGCCGGAGTAGCCCACCCATGTCTTTCCACCATGGTACTTCTTCGGTACCCACTTAGAATTGATCGCCATAGTGAAATAATGATGACCGTCCATAGAACAGATGGTCCAGGATTCGCATCCAGGCGGTGGTCGGGATCGATCAGCTCTTCAGCTGGTGAGGAAAATCCACCAATGCCGGAACTCGAACCTAGGTCTACGAAGTTACATCTGCGTATAGCATTGTATTAAAGTAATATATCATTTTTATAACAATATATTTTATCCAAGTGATACTAAGTCCAAAAATCGTGTTTTGAGATAAATCAAGGTGTATTCAATTCTATTAGATATGTCTACACAATATCTTTTGCTAAATAGGAAATTAAACCGCTTTTTTACTCATAGTTTGATATGAAATATTATTTTTAGCGAATCAAAATATCAGGCCCAAAGATAGATTTTTTCGATGACTTACTTAAAAAATAAATAATACACAATTTAGTTCTCACAAACATCAGAACTGATAAAAGTAATTTTTAAAAAAGTGTCTTATCATTTAAATGACTCAAAATCGTGAAAAATAGACTTGGCGAGTTTCACTTGTATTTTCGTCCGCTTTGTTTCAACGCGGAACAGTGTTCGGTGGCGGTGGCGGCAGTGGCGGCGGCGGCTCGTTCATTGTGACGAAACGCTCAGCGATTAGCATAGTGTGGCCGTGTGCGTGCCGACCGAGGGGTGGAGGAGGGGGCGAAGAGGGCGGCGCGAAGCTGGGCGGAGATCGGGTTTCTGGTTTGCCCGAATATTGCGGGCAGCGTAAGGCTCAACGGGAAGAGAAAGGATGAAGAATGGGAGAAAGTGAACAGAAATAAGTAAGAGACTGGACTGCAGTTTACAAGAAATATTTCTTGCTTAGGAATTGTTCTTAATAAGTAAGAGTTTAGAAAGCGTTTGTAAAGAATTTTGTCGTTCAGTTTTCATTTGTCTAAATGTTTAACAACATCTAATAAACACGGGCATCGCGAAGCACGTGATTTTCAAGTATATTCAGTAGTTTTATTCTAATTTCATTTTATACTATTTATACAAACCACTTATTAACCATACTCAATCTACCCATCAGTACACTTTGCAGCAAACGTATGCTGGCGCTACCTGAAACAGCAGAGCTTAACTCCCTTCGAAGACTGATTACGTTTTTAAGAAACAGAATGACATAGAAACGAGTGAATCATTTTATCACATGCGAAACACATCAGAATTTGCTGAACCTTCTCAATCTGGACGAGTTAGCAGCCAGATTTATTGCAGCTAGTGACCATCGTAGGACAATCCGCATTACCGGATTCCAATCAGCATTACCGAATTATTGTATGTGAGACAAGTTAATTAAGTTTTACTCATGCGGACGTAAGTGTTATTTTTATGTTTTTTTTAATACGTTCTATTTGATCAAAATGAATCGGTTTACAAATTTATTTTCACAATATATTTTTGGATTCTTGAATATTTGCGACATAAGTTGACCTTCTGCAAACTACTACATGCACCTTGTCCACCTTTGTTCAATAAATCAATAACAAATTGAGATTTAAATTAGACTGCCGCGGAGTACTAGGCACTTCCTCTGTTGCTCCCTCTGAACTCTTACTTCCAGAGACGCCTACGCAATTTGAACATTAAATAAATTGGCTTTGTTTTTTGAAAACAGTACATTGCTTCATGGCAAAATTTCGTCAAAAATTGAAGCACTAAACGTTATCAATTGCTTGCAACCTCCCAAGTCTATTCAAAGTAGAGATAGAAATACATACTTATCATCATACAGTTCATATAAATCTTCAGTTATTCTTAGTTTCAAGATTCGAAAGGTAAATTCTTACTTATTCTTCTCTGCATTGTTAAATAATGTTGGTGATAAAGTTCTTCTATACAAACACAAAGTAATTACTAATGACCAGGGCTCAAATTCTGATGACATACCATCTTTCCATTGGTGCATTATAGATGGAGCTAACTTGTAAATGAATGTTTATCACGACATACAGGTGATATAAATGTATAATTATTTGGTATATTTGTGGCATTTGTCAATTTTTACGTCATTTTTTGGACCTTTGCGTCAGTTTGTATTTTTATGCATTTTGTTTCCTTTTCGTGTTTTTTTGTTATTGAATGTTTCATGAATTTTCAGAGTCACACTACACCAAAAATTGTATTGTATCATCAGTTCATGACGAAATTCATTACTGAAATATTTTTCGAACGCTCAAAATTACACGGATCTTCGGTAACTTCCTCAACCTTTCAAAACTGGTTGGAAGATCCGAGCTAAAGAATACTATACCTACTAAAATACTTTATATTTAATATAATTTTAAATAAATAAATTTTATTGAAAATTGTAAAATTCATCCAATAAAGATTTTCATACAAATTTTTAGCATTTTTAAAAAATAACTCATTCCTCTTTTATTTTTAAGTCATTTTTAGGCCATTTTCTTCTTATTTTAAGTCATTTTATGTGTCATATTCAAAGAATTTTTAGGCCATCAGAATCCGAGCCCTGCTAATAACACTGTCGCGTTCGAACTTCGTTTAATTTACTTACTCACGCACATAACTGGATACTCGAACTCGTTATGTTTATATGTCTATATTATGATATTCACATGCGTGTAAAAATATTATGCCCTCGATATATTCCTGTATTACGAGTGGAGACACTCTCCCTCGCATCCGAGGCCTACATCCGACCCTGTGAGCTAGGGCGGTGCACTGCCGAAACGGAAGTGAGAGTGGTACAGAGTTGAAGGCGGACCATCCGTGCGAACGTGGGACGGTGAGAATGCGAAAGCGCGAACAGGTTTCCGCAGCCTGGAATGCGCATGAAGGTCGCCCAAAGGCGCTGGTGGGCGGAGGAGGAGGTATCGGTACGTTCGATTATCCCGTTTCTTCTGTCACTTACTCCCTCTTATGAATCACTGCTGCGATCAGAATCCTCCTGTATGTATACTATTTTCTGATTCGTAAGAACATGATAGTCAACACCAAGTCCCGCATTACGGAGAACATAAGGAATGAATGATGGCAAGATGACTTTTTTCTGTTTTTCAGTTAGTACGAGGGCTCTATGATCAAGAGACAACGATCGTTATGAAACAAATTAATACTCTCTTGATGTTGTGATAAGCTGCAAAAACATCATGACCTAAAATGACATTCCACCTTGGCGTCACGACCGCAAATTAACAATTGTTCGAAAATATTAATAACATTTTTATAGACTAAAAAATAACTCAGAAGATTTGTTAGGCACCCTTTAAATTATGTTTCTTAATGATCTATTTAGAAAATAGGTGAGAGGTTGAACGAATCGAGTAAAGAGTGAAAAAATAGCTCATGTTATGAGTACTACATAATTGAGACGAAGAAGTCAAACATGATCCTGGAAAAAGGTGTGTCGGGCCATCAGAGCATCTTTGTGAATATAATCGTGAAGCAAACTTCTTTTACACGGTTTTCTGCTCGCTAACTACCTCTAAATTATCTCGATGTATCTGGCATTATCACAATAATGTCAGAGAAGCAAGAGTAATTATGACTTGTTTGTGCATTTTCTACTTCGCACACATTACCATTATCGTAGCAAAAGATGGTCAAAACTACGATGAAGCTGATGTCGGGAATGCCAGTAGCGGTTACTACGACGACATGAGGACGAGGAATTAATATCTTGCTGCTGACAGTGGCGATGATGGCGACATTGGCATGAAGAAAATGGCGATGACGATTGTGACATAATAACAATGGCGTCGATAACAATGGTATGATGAAAATGTCGATGATAGTTACAAATGACAATGTAGACTACAATGAACATTATAAAAGAAAGGATGATGTTGATTTTTTTGTCTTCTTAAGTGTATTCTTGAAGCTATGATAAGCATCTCCCTTGTTTCTCGTGTAATATGAACCAAAGAGGTGTGCAGAAGAGACGCAGCCGAGAGCAAACGCATTGACAATGAAGGGACAGATGATGATGGTATTATCAATGAGACTGATGTGGTATATGTTTTTGTTCGTACGTGTATTCTTTTGGTTGGTTGGTTACTGATTCCGGGCTAGTGGGGTTTCCCCCTAAACAGGACTCCCCCACCAGTGGGGCCCCGCTCCAGCCGGTACCAGCTCTAAGCTCCCGACCGGTCTCCCGGAATGTATGGTAGTGTAGTACATGCTAGTATGTGTGTGTGTAAGGGGAGAGGATAGGACAAGGAAGAGGAAGGAAAAATCGTGCGCGGTCCTGACACGTTTGTAAGGGTACTGCTCCGGCATTCTTCTGGTGTTCATCGGAGAAACCACGGAAAACTACCGATCAGCGCAGCCGACCGCTAGAATTTTCCTCCAGACAGGGACTGAATTCGACCAAGATCGAAAATCCTGCCGCCGTCGGGACTGGAACCTAGGACCTCCCGGTCAGAGGCGCTGCAGTGACATCAGTTGATGTATTGAGCTACCCGGTACGTGTATTCTTGAAACAAAGTCGAGCCCACCTTCACTCTCGTGCCGTGTGGACGGGCGTGCTGTGCAGAAGAGAGAGTGGGAGGAGGGGGGCGCCGCGAGACGAGACAACGCCCGGTGGACGGCACGGCGTGTCGAGGAGGCTTACACCATAGAGATGATCTTCTTGACCACCTTCCTTGTTCAATGCTTACTTCATTTCCCCTTCACCTTTCATATCCTCAGCGAAGCAAAGATTATGAAAATGATGAAGCTGGTGATGACTACGGGGCGGATTTTGATGATCTATCGCCAAAAAATCAATAAAATGCTCTTAAAATGTTTTTAAAATGTCCTAAAAGCAAAGAAAATGACGTAATGTAAACGTAACGAAAACGTAAAATGTGATCAAAGCCACTTCAGAAGAACAACTTAAGCTGTTGAATATGTTACTGATGTAATCGCGGCTTCTTCTATTCGTTCAAGTGAACTCAACTTTCAAACTTCTAGTTTGGACTGCTCTTTATTAGAAAAGCACTGTCTTTAGTTATCCCGAAATCGGCTGAACCGTCAATGACGCTGATAGGCGTCACAGGAACCTCAGATTACATACTCACAATGGCTGACTTTACAACTTCTGAGCGAAATAATCGAATAGGCTACCAGGTATATGCACTCAGGAATTCTGTGAAGAACACTTGTTGCATCTCGTCCATATTATTTGGAACAAGTACCTTGAAAATCGATAAAATCAGCGAAAATGCATTAAAAATGACCGAGAAAATTAAAAATGACTTATTAGCCGAAATCGATAAAAAAAATGCAAAAAATGACATATAAAATTGGGTCATTTCATTTTGTCACAACATAAAATGAATTTCTATAATAAACGGCATTGTTCTAAAGTGAAAAGACAAAACAGACATTTCATTAATATTCACTCCCTAGTGATGACGATCACCAACGGCGTCGAACCAGGTACGTTGGTATGATGAGGGATATCCTACTGATGGCATACGATGGCGTCAATGGCATGTGGATGATGACTGGATTACTGTGACAATGATGATGGTTAACAATAATATGCCATCACTGACTATGATTGTGATGAAGTATGACAACGGCGACAGTGATTGCAGTGACAATGCTGGCTGTAAGTACGACCGTGCCGCATTGTTGAATTTTACTGGGTTGGTGCATGCAAACCTAATCCAAAACTCAACATCAGCTGCCGTCGCTCTCGTGCCGTTCGGACGGCGGCGTGCTGCGCAGAAGGTCAATGGCATGTGGATGATGACTGGATTACTGTGACAATGATGATGGTTAACAATAATATGCCGTCACTGACTATGATTGTGATGAAGTATGACAACGACGACAGTGATTGTAATGACAATGCTGGCTGTAAGTACGACTGTGCCGCATTGTTTAATTTTACTGGGTGGGTGCATGCAAACCTAATCCAAAACTCAACATCAGCTGCCTTGGCTCTCGTGCCGTTCGGACGGGGCGTGCTGCGCAGCAGGGGGGAGGGCGTCAATGGCATGTGGATGATGACTGGATTACTGTGACAATGATGATGGTTAACAATAATATGCCGTCACTGACTATGATTGTGATGAAGTATGACAACGACGACAGTGATTGTAATGACAATGCTGGCTGTAAGTACGACTGTGCCGCATTGTTTAATTTTACTGGGTGGGTGCATGCAAACCTAATCCAAAACTCAACATCAGCTGCCTTGGCTCTCGTGCCGTTCGGACGGGGCGTGCTGCGCAGCAGGGGGGAGGGCGTCAATGGCATGTGGATGATGACTGGATTACTGTGACAATGATGATGGTTAACAATAATATGCCGTCACTGACTATGATTGTGATGAAGTATGACAACGACGACAGTGATTGTAATGACAATGCTGGCTGTAAGTACGACTGTGCCGCATTGTTTAATTTTACTGGGTGGGTGCATGCAAACCTAATCCAAAACTCAACATCAGCTGCCTTGGCTCTCGTGCCGTTCGGACGGGGCGTGCTGCGCAGCAGGGGGGAGGGCGTCAATGGCATGTGGATGATGACTGGATTACTGTGACAATGATGATGGTTAACAATAATATGCCGTCACTGACTATGATTGTGATGAAGTATGACAACGACGACAGTGATTGCAATGTCAATGCTTGCTGTAAGTACGTCCGTGCCGCATTGTTGAATTTTACAGGGATGGTGCATGCAAACCTAATCCAAAACTCAACATCAGCTGCCTTGGCTCTCGTGCCGTTCGGACGGCGGCGTGCTGCGCAGCAGGGGGGGCGTCAATGGCATGTGGATGATGACTGGATTACTGTGACAATGACGATGGTTAATAATAATATGCTTTCATTGACTATGAATGTGATGAACTATGACAATGACGACAGTGATTGCAATGACAATGCTGGCTGTAAGTACGTCCGTGCCGCATTGTTGAATTTTACTGGGTTGGTGCATGCAAACCTAATCCAAAACTCAACATCAGCTGCCTTCGCTCTCGTGCCGTTCGGACGGCGGCGTGCTGCGCAGCAGGGGGGTGCGTCAATGGCATGTGGATGATGACTGGATTACTGTGACAATGATGATGGTTAACAATAATATGCCATCACTGACTATGATTGTGATGAAGTATGACAACGGCGACAGTGATTGCAGTGACAATGCTGGCTGTAAGTACGACCGTGCCGCATTGTTGAATTTTACTGGGTTGGTGCATGCAAACCTAATCCAAAACTCAACATCAGCTGCCGTGGCTCTCGTGCCGTTCGGACGTCGCACAGTGGTGCATTTTGGCGATTTCCTGGCCAAAACCTCTGAGAGCTATAGTATGTTTTCTACGACGACCAAAATGATTTTGGATTATCTTTATAATGTAAGGGAGCTGGGAACATAATACCAGAATAATACGCTGCCTAAATCTGTGAAATATAAATATATATTTTTCTGTATAAACTGGGTTAAATTTTATCAATTCACAAAATTGACTTTAGAAAACCGTAGGGATTACTTACATATTAATAGATAACATTTGGCATAAAGAAGCATGGTATTAATGCCACCTCATGCCCTCTGCCAGAGAAAATTCATATACAGTGCCCGAAAAATCCGAAAGGAAGATCACTTTTTCTTCTCCCTTCGGTGATATTGGGCTCAGACAAATGAGACAAAGCATATTTGTTAAAGAATTTTAACTTTTTTTGGGGAAGATCCCTCAAGCTGGAAATGAAAGGAACAGAAGCTCTCAATAGGCGAATAAACATCTCCTGGATTGTGTGCAGTCTTGAATATGTTCGCAAGAATCCTTCTCCATACAGTCTTTTATCTTTATGAATAGAGTCTAGGCATGTAAAGTCATAAGTATTAGGAAACACATTTCTTGGTAGTTTCCAGTGCGTACTAATATAAAATGTAATGGTGATGGCGTATCCACGGGACATTGCCAGTAATTTTTTTAAAATCTTATTTATACCCCCATCTATCCCCGTTATTTCTGAGGAATCTTTAGACTTCTCAAAAAATCGTCTGGCTGAATTACTATCTTTGCTATTGCCATTATCCTGTTTGGAAAGCTCTACATTCAGACCCATTTTTTATTTGAATTGTATTTGAAAGCGTTTCTTGTCCATATTGAAACTGTAGTTACAGCATTGTTTCATTAAAAACAATATAAGACTAATTTTATAACAATAACAATATAATGGAAATAATTGTTGGTATGTAACTTAAGAGTTACGTGAACAAATATTACATTCCGATCAATTGTATTTTTGATTTAATTTTTTAAAATTTTAAAAGTGTTACGATGAGTTTCTTTGATATCACGTTCGTATTTGACCTTTCATCGAGCGCACACCCTTCTGGAGAACGAGTTTTGATGAGACACATTATGTAAATATTACTTTACGTACAATTTTTAATGAAATAAAATGTGCGTAATCCAGTCCAGAAGACGTAATACGTACGTAAATATTATGTTAATGTAATATTTGTGAATAGTCATAATCTATTACAAAAATTAAAAATATTATTTTTTGTTTATAATATTGAGTTAAGTTCTTATTTCAGTAAAAAGAATCAAAATTTTCCCCTAGGAACAGCGTTGTAAAAGCAGTTCCCATTCTCGGGACGGATCTCGACGAGTCATATTCGGTGGTCACGCTTGCTCGACGAAAAGTTAATTTTTTGTATTTACTAATGGGGCAAGTTGGGGCATGATTTTATAACTGGATTCGAAAGAGGATAGTTTCAGCTAGTAAATGAAATTAGAAACATCGCGGAATTCTGCGAAATTGGTAACTTTCAGCCTACGTGAACTAAGGAGTATTTAAAATTATTGTATTAATTTCATGCATTTTAATATTTCATCCCACGTCGGTATTATGCATTAATGCATTATAAAACAAACATGAAAATACTCTACAAACCTCCAGGAAGAGAATCCATACTGTCAGTTTTCTCTGCACAACTTTGTATGGCCACCACTTACAAATAAAGACGGTCTCTCCGTGTTATTCTGGCACTGCAGGTCTACCGAACACCGCGAAAGGTAAGTTCGGGTGACTACTGGTGCCAGGGGAATTGACTCAGAGACACGAAGTGGGCAGAAACAGATGCCCCCAAGTATGCAGTGTGTCGTAGTATCTGCAAAAGTTCAGTAAACGCGATTTCATTTTTGAGGTTTTGGCCAGGATTTCGGGAAAATGCACCACCGTGCGGCGGCGTGCTGCGCAGCAGGGGGGGGGGGGCGGTGGCGGCGCCGGCGAGACGCTGCCTAGTGGGCGGCGCGGCGTGCCGAGGAGGCGCGCGCGCGCATATTTGCCGGCGCGTGACTCACGCGCGACGCGACGCGACCAGTGGGACGCTCTGCGCGGGGGACGTGAGGTGCGCGGCGCGGCGCGGCACGCGCGTCGGCACACGCCACTGACTGGGGAGAAGTGTGCCTGAGCGACACGTCGGAGGTGAAAGTGTTGTGGCCGACCGGATGATTCCAACGATGTGCACAAAGATTGTTTTTCCTCCCTTCAAGTACAAATAACGTTATTGAGAGCTTCATTTTACGTCGTTCAGCCTCTCGGTTCTTTCAGATGTTGGTTGAAGGACACAAAATACTTGACGTAATACTGACGAGACACTAGCACAATTGTTTCTGATGATGAAACAGAAATACACGTCTTTAAAAACTGAGATGTCTGTTGGGTTTCTGTGTGTACCTTGTATCAGTGACCAGCATCAGCTTTCGCTCTCGTGGGATGTGGACTGGTGTACTGCACTGACTCGTCGCAGGCGGGAGAAAGCCCACATCTTCATAAAACTTAGACGGTACTTAGAAGGTACTCATAAAAGAAGGTACTTAGAGAGTACTCATAAAACTTTGTAGGAACTGTCCACTTGTGTAACTGGCTTCTTAGCAAGTTTTTGTCACGTATTATCTAAGAGGTCTCATGTAGTCAATAGTGTAAGATAAGACTACAAAGAGATGGTCCTATATGTACTTAAATGTGAAAAAATTAATGAAAATGTGGGAAACAGTAACACACGCATGGCATATAACAGATATTAAAATAAAATGATATTAATTTATTTAAAAGCTTGGAGGAGAGCAGGGAGATCGTATTATAGAAATAAAAAATTCTAATTATGGAATCATTGGTAATATTCGAATTTTGGTACCTCGAATGTTTATTATTTCAGATGTCCGGGATTTTCGAAATGCCGAGAAACTGGGGATTCAAGGAATCAAGGTTTCAAGTCTTGAGACGAGTAACCGAAAATCCTCTTTACCATCCCCAGTCGCAACCCAGCATCAGGCGTGCGTCGCCAGCGGAGTGCCTTAACCACAAGCAAAGACAGTCGCGGTGTCGGCTCGCGCAGCGTCGTCTCCCGAAGTGCCTCATCAGTTTCCCTTTATACCGCGCGCAGCAGCGTCGCGGAGATAAACTGCCTCTTAGTCGCGCCTCGCCGCCGATAAACATCTCCTGGACGGTGACTGTCGCGCGTCCGCGGCGCCGCCGCCGCCATCTCCGCCTCCGCCACGGCCACCGTCGCCCCCGCCGCCGCCGTCACCGCCTCCGCCGCCGTGCCGCCCGTGACAAGTCGCCTGCTTGCCTGCCTTCGGCGCTCGTTACTGCTGGCGAAACGGCCTAATGGCAGGCGCTTTATAGTCCGTGTGCTGCTCCGGAGATCCATACGTCCGGAAATATGGAGCCGTATGTGCGTTCGGTTGTGATGGTGGACGAGTGATGGCTGTTTGTGATGAGGTTCTGGTAGGTCTGCGAAGGAGAAAAATAAATGTACGTGTCGTGGATGATTATAGTAAAGTTACTTGATGTTTCTTGAGTCTCATCATGGTTTCAAGAAGGTAATAAAGCAAATGCAGTTCCACAATATTTTTTTTGTCTAGGAAGGCTATCCTAAGAAAAAGTCCATTTTGAAATTTACAATGATCAAGTTAGCTAATTGAACTATTTCTGTTCATTCCATTTAATTACATTAATTCTTCTCTATATATATCATGCTCACCTCTTAATTATTTCTTTTAGAATATACATTGATTTTATTGGAATGAGTTTTTATAATATTTTAAACGAAATATCCTAATCACCACCACTTTTTGGATCCATCCCGAAGCTGCACTATGAAGTTGTATCTGCCTACTTTTGTGATAGAGGGTGAGTAATGTCTATTTGTAACACGTTTCTGGATTATCTAAGACTGAGGAAAAATAATGTAGTAAGTTTCATGAATTTTTAAAGTTAGGTTTCTTGATGTTAATTGTTTCAAAAAGCTAAATAAGTACGGATCCAGAATAAGTATTATGAAGTGGAATTTTTAGTAAATCGAATATCCATTATGTAATGATCATGTCGCCTTATTGATACATTTCTAATCGTACTATTTAATTACATTGATTCTTGCTACATCCTAAATAATACAAAATAAATAACTCACTATTAATCTTTTTATTTCATAATGAAGAATTGCATAATTTTCCAACGGTTTCCTAACTACTCCCGGCTCTTGCATCCATTCTTGGTGTGGACGTGATGGTAGAGGAGTGATGGCTGTTTGTGATTGGGTTCTGGTAGGTCTGCGAAGGAGAAGAATAAATGTACGTGTCACGGATAATTATAGTGACGTTCTTGATGCATGTATTTTATAGTCTCACGATGGTAATAAAGATGCCTCTACAGCGAATTTTGTAACGAACCTTCGAAAAGCGGTAATTATTCGAGAACATAAATGGGTGCAATATTGAAATAATTTTATTTAATATTTTTATTTATTTAGCATTAAATGGAAATTAGCCGATTTCACATTAAACGTTATTTAATCATTTTACAAATTACTGACTTATAGTATTGTCTCTAGGGTGGATTTTCCTAATTTCTGTCCATGTTCTTGTGATAAACGAGGAAGAAATGTTACGTAGAAATCACGATTGTTAGATATTGAGAAAGAAATGAAGGAGGAATAGGGTAAGAGAGGAGAGGAATAAAGTAAAACATGACTCATTCTAATCGACCTGACAGCTGAGAGCTACAGAAACGAATGTACTTGTTGTGAATGATTGTTCTAGTTCCTTATTACAGTTGACAATTCCAAAAAGCGGTAAATAGGATTCGAATTACTTCTGATTGGTAAGTAACGAAGAAAGAAAATACACTTTGTTTCGTAGTTACTCTAATGAGCGTAAATATCCTCTTTAAAACATTGAGAGCAATGAAAGATTCATTAGAGAACAGGAATGATATCTTAAAAAAGCATCCACTTCCTGGTAATCTTTTTTCCAAGATCTGTTGCGCTGAATGTGTATGAATTAGAAGAGTACTTGAGACCAAAATAAAACAATATCCAGAATAATGCAAAATAAGTTGTACTGAATTTTTTATGTAACAATTCACTGCACTTTCATGTTTTTTTGCATACTATAATACCTTCAATTTATTTTGTGTTTGAACAAAAATGTATATTTTTTATACAAATGCTTGTTATTCTCATCTTCAGGCAAATCTAGCATATAATCGTAAGATTTCTTATATTACTTGACATATAACGACCAGAGGATATTATTTACATCGTGCGTCATGTAATTCTCTATTCAGCAGGCTACCTTATTCAAAATAACTTCCCATCGTTCGTGAAGGTCTTTTCTCACTGCGTATGGCCGATTTATTTCCTCGATAACCATGAGGTACCTGACAGAGGCATTATATTCTTTCGTATCCTTGCGAGGCGGTATGTTACTCCCTCATGCAAAACAGGTTCTATTCCTCCCACCAATTACGAGACGTGTTAAGGACGAACCCATGAAGACGGATATATCGATTTAAAAATCTGCGCTTCGCTGTCAGGCCAGGTTTCAACACAGGGTCGAAAAGAAAGATGTTCCGAAGCCGCAAGAAAGAACGAGGCGTCTGATCATAAAGAGCGTCACGAAAAAACATGAAAGAGTTGGTCGGCGGTTAACCAAGAATCTTGTCTTCTGTGCAACATGCCGGCAACTGCCACCGCGTTCCCACCTTGATACCCTGGGACGCCGTATAATTTCCTCGACGAGGCCGGAAATAATCGTCCTCTGCCTTCTTTGGTCTCCGGAGAAGCCGCTTTGCTCGTCAACGTCATTGTTCCGCGCCGCTCACTTCGGTGGCGGAGACACAGGAAGGAACGATACAGTGGGGTCGATCGCAATTGTCGATAGGCATAATGTTGATAACAACGTGTATCGTATCGTCGTATCTAAGCGCTCGGAGAATCTTCGGCAGGCGCAATGAGACTGAACTGGAATGAGAAAAATGGCTTTTGTGCAGCGTCTTAGCTATTTGAAGTGATTGGATAAATTATTATTATTATTATTATTATTATTATTATTATTATTATTATTATTATTACTTTGGTGAAATTTTCACCAAAACCTGGGTGATAAAATATAAATATGCCGCCGCAGTCCTCTGTATAGGAGAAAATCGAAATAATTATCTTAAGTTTCACTCCGAAGTTTCAAGTCATGTGTCATCATCTAAAATACAAAATTGTATCTTGCCGATTTTTAGTTTAATTGGCAAAAATCCAAAGTTCTGTTCTTTGAATTGTTTACTATTAAATACATTATTTCTATACTTTTCGGAATTTGGATGCTATCTCGTAGTTATTGATCAGTACAATCCAAATCGGTAAAATTAATAACACCACACGTGAGTTTTTTGTATGTTTGTTTGTACAATACATATATATATATATATATATATATATATATATATATATATATATATATATATATATATATTGTACAAACATATAGATATATGTATATATATTTATTGAGAAAAACTGTGCATTTCCCCCTTTGGGTGAATACGGCCTACGTAATTGTATGTTCCTAATAAAAGAAAGTATCCAATTAAATCCAGTCTTTAAAACTGAAAGTAAAGGATACATATTTTTTACTTGAATTAACTAATCCGTAAACATGAGCCGTCGAAATAAAATCGGCTCTTATGCATGCACTGAACTTTGTTTAAATAATTCAAAAGTCTTTTGAAATTATTGAATTAAAAAAAATCAACTGCCAGCCTTCAAACGATTCAAAGTGAAAGCATAAATGAAAGGCTGTTCTTGTACTCCAAAGCTTTACTGAGACATATTAGTTCTTTCAGTTCTGCTTTTTAAAATACTGAATCTGTTTTTACCTAATTCGATACCAAATTTTATGTATTTTCTGATATATCCTTTTCCAATCATACAACTGACTTTTGCATTTTTCTACACATCCGTTATCCGATGTAAAATTACCTTTGAAAATTCTCATTTCGATTTAAATAAAAAATATATAACAGTTCCATGTCAGGCCATGTTTTGTGTATACAGTGCTCAGTATATATGAGAGTACAAATTTCATTTTCCAAACACGTAATGCAATAAGCAAATAAATTAATATATTTAGCATCTAAAATACTAATAAGAGAAAGTGTTAGAGGAGAATCAACTAATGACTGTAGGTGAATGAACGAGGGCTGTTTTCGGTATTCGAAACTGTATCCGACTGGTATCCAAAACGTTATCACCTGTTCTACCTTCATACTATTTTACAATATTGTGTTTATCTTTACATCAATTGTCAATACGTATTTGACAATTGATTTTGTCCTTACAACAATTGTTATTGATCCGCGGTGTTTAAAATTAGGAATTGAGTAGTCCGTATATTTCAGAAGTTTAGTGATCATACGCTATGGGTCGATTAATGTATAAACAGACCGAGGATCTTCTTAGGACTTCTGCCAGATGTAGACCTCCATTAACTTTTTAATCAAAATTTGATATTAGGTTATAAATATTCAAAATAGCATTTCAATATTCACTTTTAAAATTGCAAGGGTTTTTAGTTTATTTTCACATTCAGATTGATAATTCTTATCAATTTCAGAACATTATTAGCTCCGTAATTTGGTCGTGGTCTTTTCGTTTGACCTCTTAAGACTTCGGCTTTTGCGACAAAACTGCCTAGACAATATACTAGCTGAAGAAGCAAAATATCTAGTTTTCTTTCAAAAATTTCCGTTACATGTTTAATTCAATGGTTGCCAACGAGGTGGGCATCGCTCTCTTGGAGATCCATGAAATTGTAAAGGGGGTCAATGATGGTCAAGGGGTCTGCCGGGAGTTCAGTAGCCGAATATCCACCGGCAACTGATTAGTACAATGAAGATCCCTTTGATGACAAAAAAACATAAATGAAGCTGTTAATTGTTTTCGTACATAGAAGTTGAAAACATCTAAAAATGTTTGTTTAAATGTCTAAAAATTGAAAATTATAGTAGTATAAAAAATTAATCAAAAAACCTTTTTTCCATTTTTTTTCTAATTTTTATTGTCTAATTGTTATCAAGTAATTTTTGTGTAATTATTTGTGGTCCGATTATTTTGTACGTAGTGCATTACAGAGAAGAGTCTACTGGGCCAATGAAACAAATATTTTTTTAAAAAGGGATCAACGCACGAAAAAGGTTGGAAACCCCTGGTTTAATCCAGTCGCACCCCTGCCATTGGTGTCTTACCAAGAGGGTGACTCATTTGGGTCACATTATCCCTCTGGACGCACAGCCACTGCGCGCTGCGCCCGTGGCCTTCGAGCGACGTAACCGGACTTCGCAGCCGGGCTGCGGTCGCGGGCGCGCGCGCGCTCGTGCTCGTGTCGCCGCCTTCCCACGTGACGTAACAGAAACAATTGCGAGCGGGCGCGCGTGGGACGCGGCGCTGCGCGGCGCCGGCGCGACACCCGCCCACTCGCTCACCGCGCTCCGCTCCGCCCCGCGGCGCGGGCGGGAACTGTGCTAAGGGCGGGGCCTTGGCCCTTGGGGCGGGCAGGAAAACGCTCCCACTCGCCCACTTGCGGTTTTTTAAATTTCTTTGTAGACCTGTAGTACTCCGGAGACGTCGTGGTAATGTCAGCATGCCGATGGATGTATTGATGTTGTAGGTCTATTTCAGTCCAACTTGGGACATTCAGAGAAGTCAAATCAGGTGAAGATTTTTGAATTATCATAAGACGTTTATCTTATGCGTTTTGTAAAATACGAGGTTTCTGCATATTTTCTGTGTATTTATATTAAAGGATAATCGCGGTACTGTTGTGTTTTCAGGTGACCCGGAAATAGAACATTTCCTTCTATCAATACTTTATGGACCTACGGAGAAAACAGTGTTGACTGAAGAAATAATATGCACTACATTTTGTTTTCATATTAATTATCAACGATATAAAGATTGACGTGGACAACTTCAGAATAAATAATCGTACCCTTAATAGCTTCTTTTTTATTTAATGTCCCTCTGTAATATTTGTAAAGTACCGTGTAGATATTTAATGGTGACGACGGATGAGGTTCGTTGAATTAAGAATAGTACTCGTAATAATACACGAGGGGGGACCATAATCATCCAGTCATTAATAAACTGTCACATTTAACTAAAATCAGGGGAACGTGGCGGTCTAATATTGGTAGTTAAATATTAAAGAGACGGTGACAAACGAAAAAGGAAGAGGAAAGAAAAACGAGTCGAAGAAAGTAAGGAAGAAGGAAGCATGAAAAATAAAACGAACGAGATATTAGTTTGCACTTCATCAACGAACACCTGTTACTCGAACCAATTAACCTTTCAGTTCTACTACTCTCGAACGCCGCATTTCCGCGAGGCCGTTACCTCACTCCGGAAGAAAGGGTGCGGCGCGATGTACGTGGCTGTGAGTGACCGGCGTGAGGTTGCGAGTGCAATGTCTGCGAAGGCGGAGGCGTTTCGTCGGGCATCTCGCGCACGACTCTGGACGTTCGCAATTAATTTCACGCTCGAGATTGCGCGCCGCGATTTTATTTCTACGTCCAATACCAGCGCTTTGCGGCGGCAAAATTAATGGCGGTGGTTACGATGAGAAATCGTTCCCTCGGTAATTCAATAACGAACTTTAGACGCGGCTCTTTACTCGATTCCGTGAATTTCAAATCTTTCTCGTGGAGGAATATTGTTGATTGGGCTGTCCGCTGCATTATCAAGCGGTTTTAAATTGTTATTAATCGACTGTTCTTTCATAAATTAGATTCTGCTGTGTTTGCTGGATGTGCAAGCGGAAAAAAACTATTTCACTTGAAGTTTAATGAGTAATTATAATAGCTCTGTAGCGTCTTTTAAGCGTGAAATTAACTAAACAAGATACATGCTACGTCATGAATTTTCTTTGAGGAACAAGAAATATCAATTTTCATAACAGAACGCAAATAATTTATAGCAGATACGTAATATATATTTTAGTGATAATAAATTATAGTGTATGTAATTCATAATGTTAAACTTGGCAAAAATTCAGAGATACATTTTTCGGTTGAAAGATACAATATATATTCCTGTATTCCTTGGATCTGTAGAGAAAAATACTTCACAAACGAGTTGGCTTTAGTATAATAAAAGAATTCAACCTATAAATAAAGGATGTAATAATAATAATAATAATAATAATAATAATAATAATAATAATATTTATTCCCAACTTGTTTTACAGAGATAATGTATTACATTGTTGTTTTTTGGAATCACTAACCATCTATAACCAGTTGTGATGGTTAGCAATACTGAATTTATAATTTATTATCTGTCTACTTCTACATAGTATTTTTTATGTGTGGCGTGTTTTTTACAATATTCTTATTTTTTTAACATTTACAATATAAGTTTTTGTGAACATACAAAATAAAAAAGCTAGCTTTAAATTATACAATAAGTGAAGATTTACAGAGATACAATAAGTATATTTACTTAGACAAAATATATATTTACATAAATGAATTTATATTTAATTTATACAGCAAAAAAAATTTTATTGCAATGTTTCAGTTAACTTGTTTATATCATTACTGTGTTTAATCATATTTAATACTGGCATGGTTGTTTGCGTCACAAAACTTCGCAAGAAAATAAATGTAATTCAGGAAACTTTCAGCCGAAGATTTAAGAGATGATCAACAACTCACTGGTTATATCGAAGAAAATTCATGATATATTTTACAACACTTAATTAACAAGATCGGAAACAATATTTGTGCTACTGTTCAACAAATTCGTGCTTGGATTTCTAATTACGAAGTCACATTGAACTTCGCGAATATATTCCTAGTAAAATGATCTGAAGATGACTTGCAGTTGCGTTTTTATTGTCCCATTAACTAGTGTCACGCTTCAGAGGCGTCACACATTCACCCCGACGAAGGAAAATTCGCCAAGCGACCACCTTTGTACGTTAAGGATACATCTCCAGCATTAACACCGGAATGGAAACTGCAAGGGGACGATGAGAGGGCGATCAACGAGGAGGGGCGGTGTGGTGGTGGATCGCGGCCGGGCCAGGAGAAAGGACGTGACGGCGTGCTGCGGCCTGGGGACGCTGGGATGTGTGGCTGGGGATGAGGAGGCGGTGGAGAGGTTTGTGGACTGTGGTCGGTTTAATTTTTCTAAGCGCGTCAACTGCTATGATTGTAAATGGAATGCTTGCGCTTATCACGGGAGGTAGTGGTGTTCTTCCCCAGCAGGATGGCGAGATCCATCACCAACCTACACGGCATGCTGGTTTTTCCACATCCAAGTATCTCCCACCAGCAGGTCACTGCCCCTGTCGAGACAAACTCTAAGTTCTCGGCTGATCTCTCCATATGTTTGGTAGTGTAGTGCATGTAAGTGTAATTGCATGTAAGTAAGGTGTGAGGAAATGAGGAGAGGAGGGAAAGATCGCCGAGGGCACGCGACCGGACGGTGAGGGGGAGGCACGACGACAGTGAGGGGCCGATGAGAGTGCGGAGAATGAAGAGGGGACTGAGAGACAAAGGCCCAGGGAGGATGAGGCGATGGAGGGTTTGATTGATTGATTGATTGATTTTTTCGTGTTTCCGGGCGCGTCAACTGCTTTGGTCATTAGTCCCGTTAGTGTACTGCATGTTTTTCTCGGGAGATGACGGTGATCTTCCCCCGCTGAATGGCGAGATCCGGCGCCGACCTACCGTCGACTAGTGGGGTTTCCCCCTAACCAGGACTCTCCCACCAGCGGGGCACCGCCCCAGCTGGGACAAGCTCTAAGCTCCCGACCGGTCTCCCGGGATATGTGGTAGAGTAGTGCATGTTAGTGTGAGTGTGTAAGGCGAGAGGATAGGACAAGGAAGAAAAAAGGACAGATCGCGCGCGATCCGTGGCCCGTTTGTTAGGGTACTGCTCCGGCATTCGCCTGGTGTTGATCGGAGAAACCACGGAAAACTACCGATCAGAGCCGCCGACAGCTAGAATTCTCCTCCAGACAGCGACTGAATTCGACCTAGCTGAAAAGCTAGTGTCGAAAATCCTGCCGCCGTCAGGACTCGAACCTAGGACCTCCCAGTCAGAGGCGCTGCAGTGACATCAGTTGATGCGCGATGGAGGGAAAACATTGAGGGCACGATGAGTGGATGGAGGACGAGGAGGGGACAGTGAGGAGATGGGGTGGGGACGGTGAGGAGAGGGCAGTGAGGAGTCGCCGCGCTGCCACATGGGGACGGTGAGGAGGGGTGGAGCTGGAATGGTGGGGAGCGATGGAACGATTTGGGACCGTAGAGTGGTTTGCGGGAGCTGGGGTGGTGTGAGTGCGGCCAGGGTACGGGGAAGGGGGCGGTGCGGCCGCGGCGCGAGGGCGGTCCGAAGCGGTGCGGCGGCACGGGCACGGCGCGCGAGCGCGCGATACGAGGACCGCGCGGATGAGGCGCGGGACTGGAATGGTGCTAAGGGGAGCAGTGGGAGCAGTGAGGGCGGCGCGTGAAGTCTGTGGGAAGAGTGCAGGCGGCGTGAGGGAACTTTGTTTACCACCCGCAGCGAGGCATTTCGTCCTCAAATTGTGAAGTTCGTGCAGTGCAAATCGACGCTATCGGAGGCCCGCCGTCTCGCTCGGGTGAGCGCGTCACCACCTTCCCCGCCCCTTTCCACCTCGTCACCGCGCTCTGGCGGCGGGTGGTGTCGACACCAGGCGCCTCGTCTCATTCTCATGTTACGTGCGTTGCTCGCGCGGCGCCAACCTTCTCTCGAAGCGAGACGTCAGATTCAGCCTTGCGAATGAATTTCAAGAACTCTATCCAGTGGCTTGTGCTCTGATAAAAACGTGTATCGTCTGTTGGACATACAACTAACAAATATCTTATATTTCATAAAATAATATTGTTCCATAAAATTATTTTATTACATAAAATAATATTGCAGTGAATAGTAAGTGGCGGATTTTTGTACAGAATATTCGTTACAGAACGTGTATGAGATCAGTGGAGACGAGAAAAAAACTGAGAATGAATTCTGTTTAGAAGAGCATTTATTTTACGTCTGGCACACAGCAGTGTTGTAGCACATTTCCAAGTGCGATGCAAAATAATGAAGTTTCAAAGGTCTGGTGGACGTTCTGACATGAAGCCCGTGCCAGTTGTCTTCACAGTGAGTCCCGTCAGCTCGTCAGACGGACGTCCTTTACATGTAGGACTCTGGACAGATTCACAAAGGGCTTTTAAATAAAAACAGCTTGGCGGTAACATGAAAGATTTTAGCTACAAATGTGAATGTTACGAGATAAATTTATATTTAATTTTGAATTAGAAGCTAATGAAATAGTAGCATTTATGCTTGACTGTTTAATATTTTTAAAATTTCTAATCCTTCAAAAATATATACTGCTCAGAATAGTTTAAATGAATTGTTCGGAAATGTAAAATATAATATGGGTTCAGCATAACTTGATCATTCAATATTTAATTTTTAATCGTAGAGAATCATAATTTCTATCGACCTGATTGACGTTCCATTCACAATGCATTCCCAGTCGGTGTACTCGTGTGGTTTCCCTATTGTGAGTCCAGCGCGTTCCTCTTGTTCCGGGGTAGAATTCGTCCACCAAACGCGGATATTTTTGGTTCATCTCCGTTGGGGGCACTGCGGCGCGCAGGCCCGCTAATGCCCCGGACCGCAGAGACCCCACCCCTCGCATCCTCTTCCGGCGGCGGCGCCCAGCTGTTGGCGGCGCCTCCGCGGCCGCGGGCGGGCGGGCCGGCGGAGGCTGGCGGCGGGCGGGCGCGCCAGAGACAAAACCCGGCGCAATAAATAACGAGATTTGCCTCTGACAAAGGCGGGCGGGGCGGCGGCGGAGGAGGACGGGCAGTGGGCGCATTCCGCACGGCCCACCGGCGCCAACAGCCCCGCCCCCACCCCGCCCCGCCTTGCCAAGCCCCGTTCCGCCCGGACGCACCTTCCCCACGCTCCGCCCTCGTGCAACCCACGCATCCCCTCTCCAATGATCCTCCCTGTCTTGCACATCGTTTTGTCTCACGCTTCCGTCTAACTTTCCTCGCACCTTCCACCCGTGTTGCATCATCTACCCCCTCCCTTACTAGCCCCGCCCTCTCAGCCATCCCCTCCGCTCCAGCCCAGTCTACCCCACATCGCCTCGGCCGCGTTGCACCGTTTCATTCCTTGACGGTCCATCCATTTCCGCCCCAGCTTTCCTCATAGTCCCCACAACACCGCGAACCGCAGGGATCTACGCCTCTTCCAACTGGGGGTTAGCGGCAGGAGTTTCGGGTGCGGCAGAGGTTGCGGGGTCGGTAGTGGTGTCGGGGGCGGTAGGGGATTCAGGGACCACATATGTTTCGGACAGGTGACATACGTTTACAGGGTCTCAGAGGTTTCGGGAGCGGTGGTGTTTTCAGGGACGGTAGGGGTTTCAGGGGTCGCAGAAGTTTGGAGGCGGCAGAGGTTTCCAGAGTCGCAGATGTTTCTGGTGCGGCAGAGGTTTCGGGGACTGTAGATGTTTCGGGAGCGGTAGAGGTTTCGTTGGCTGCAGAGGTTTCGGGGGCGACAGAGGTTTCGACGGTCGCAGAGGTTTCGGGGACGGCAGGAGTTTCAGGGAAGGCGGCAGCAGGCAGTGTTTTTCGGGGAAGACAGCAGTTTCTGGGGCGTCCGAGTTTCGGGGGCGGTAGGTGATGAGGGGGTTACGGGAGGCAAGGGTAGTCGAGGCAGTGGGACGTGCAGGGCACGGGTGGCTGGGCGGTGGAGGAATAGCGGCAGCAGGGGAGTGCGGCAAATGGGCGGCTGCGGCAGCGTGGGAGGCGGCGGCAGAGGCGGGGAAGGAGGGTCGGGGGTGGAGACGGCGTAATTACTTCGTTCGCTGCCTGCTGCCGCCGCGGCGCCCGACGTCACCACATCTCACCACGCCTCCGCGTTTTGCCGCTCCCCTCCGCCTCCCACCCCGGCCCAGAGGACAATGCCTGTGTGCGCACTCTGCTCTCTCTCTCTCTCTCTCTCTTTGGGACCAGGTTTCGCTCTCGTTGGTCCGTCCCTTGCAGTAGTTCATTCGCAGCAAGTTTCCGTACTCCCTTACCCATATACTTTCCCTTTGTCTCATTTAATGGCTGTATTGAATTAGCTTTTTCTTTTTCGAGGATTGAACTACAGAAAGTATTTTTTCCTAGAGTACTTTGTAGAACTGGTTTGTACATACGACTCTGTTCATACCTTACAGTTGCTGGTTTATCTCGCTCAGAGAAATCATTAAATAAATAGCATACACCTGCTTGTGAACTGTATTATTCACCCAATGTTGTGATTAGACTAACTAGAAATGACTGAGTGAAATCAATGTGAAATGGAATGTGAGAATATTCACATATATCAGCATTATTATCGAGAATGAAAACAAAGCTTATTCCTTGAACAACATTAGTTACATTGCAGCGTTCCTTCGGTTCTACATAATTTCGAACGTATATCCTGCGTTTGTCGCTATTTAGAATTTATCACACGTCATCAGCAAATTTGAAGAGTAATATAGAAGAAATTTTATTTTTAAATTAATATTTGTATTAGTTGTTTAACATTCTTTTCGAATATCACTTGGCGACTTACCTGGCGGTATTGTTTCACCTCACTCTACTATGAGAATTGTGAGCGAAAAACTTAAAATGATCATAGTGAGCAATATACTACTTAAGAGCAAGCGTTACTTGAAAACGAATAAAATGAGAAAGTGCTACCTCTCTTACTGTTGTTCAATTTATGAATGTATTTTTTGAGCCTCCTTTAATATCCTCTTATATTCTTTCTTAATCACATTGACCAATAACATTTTGCGGGAGTAGATTGTATTCCTTCACCACTTTGTTTACTGCAGCACGTTTTATTTTATAGCTATCAGCTCCAAACGTATGATAACATTGTGTCATCAAAGACCTTCGCTGGTCCCATTTGTGTATTCTACATGGTTATTAAAATAGAATATTCAAAGTGGATGGGATTATAATTGTTCTGAAGAGAGATTCTGACAGTGGAAACATACATGTTCTTAAACAGACTGTACGTCCGACCTTCATTCTTCTAAATATGCGAAGAAACACATGTGCATTGTGACAAAAGTTTTCTATGAATCCACCCGGCTGATGCACGTGTGTCTTAGCTTAAACCAGGGTGCTGGAGGTCATGCGAATATCAACGGCATTGCATTTTCCTTTCTTACGACGTAACCTTAACTTAAGGTGTGGAGGATTTAATTTAATTGAAGAGGAGGATGCGGCCCACCAGAAGTCCCTGTATCTCACCCGCTGAATCCCCCGCGCGACAAGGTACAATGCCACCAACATTTGAATACTCGCCAAGTAACTACGAAAAGCACCTGGGATTTAGTGAAGTACTTAGAGCTCACGACCGAGCGTCAGAGTGCCTCGGCTGGACTGCAAGGAAGCATGCGCCAGAAGGAGAACCGAAATGCGAATTCCTACGCCTTGTTTATTCCTCGTGTCTCCTTGGATTCCAATTAGAGCTGGGCAGAAGTGAATTAATTCTTATAAGAAACAATGATCGATTTTGCGTAGATTTTTTTAAGAACAATTAATTACTGACACAACGTTTGGCGAAATCGGTATATTTTGATTTTGCTTGAAAATGACTTTGGTATATTCTCTGTATTTGCGATAGAATGTATACCAATCATGTACTATATACAAGTTGTACGCCTATCATACGTTTTAGAAAATACAGAATAATGATGATAGTAATAATAATAATAATAATAATAATAATAATAATAATAATAGTAATAAATATGAAAAGTGTTAACATATTCCTTACAGGATGATATTCAACTTGCTCTGACAACATATCAATTCAAAATTAGTTGATCAGTGTAATAAAATACATCCTTGTAATACAAATACCAGCATGGAGAGAGAAAATAACAGAATAAATAAAAACAATATAGAAAATCTTTATAATCAATATAAAAAGTAAAGATTCTTATTTAGACAGTTAATCTCAAGAAACAATCGCTCGAAAAATAATCAATTTCAGGAATAGATGTAACAGAGAAACAAATTCCGTGTTCAAAAAATCCTAACATTTGTTATTACTTATTATCCAATGTGTGAATGTACAGTGTGAGTAGTTTGTTTCTACACTAGAAAATAAATATCGACTTCTCCAATTACTGACTCGTTCAAAACACATTTTTTCATCGAACAAAATAGTCTTTGAATGATGCAGGTACGGATTTAAATTTTCGTGATGTAATAAGAATAATCACATGTGTATTAAAATCTTATCATATTAATTTCGCATGAGTTTGGTCGTTCAGAGAAAGAACTAACACTTCGACATACTTATTTAAATACGTAGAACGTACTCATAATTCACAAATGTATACAATTAAGATGCGATATTTTATTCCAGTAATTATTGTTTGGGAATAAATCATATTAGTGAAATTAAATGTTGTAGTTTTATGAGATGAGTTGAGAAAATAAAAATACTCATTGATATTTCAATTTTTTCATAACTAATGCACCTTTTAATCTTCAAATACACGTTCTGGATAACGGCGAATTTTGGATTATGATTATGACTATTATATTCAACGAATGAAACATGAAATCCATTATCCTGCTTCTATTAATTGTACATTAACCCTGAGCCTCCGGAGCGCAATTCGAAATTAATTCAATTCCATTAAACACTCTTCTTAAGCATTATTTCACCCCATGCATCGCACATGCACAATCCATTGCACTTTTTAAGGAAATTTTCATTCTGCACACCATCACGCGATATTACAATTATTCCCAGCCCGGCTTCGCGCACCCTTCGACCCCCGGTTGCGTGCCGACTAACGCGCTCCACGCGGCACATTACCGCAACCGACAATTAGCCGCTCTTAACGGCCGATTGAAACGCACAAATAACCCGCAGAGCGCGTTGAAGTTACGAGTCTATTACGATAGCGCGCACCTCGCGGACGCCAACCGGTTTTCTCCAGGGCGGATTTTATTGGAAACTGAGCGGCTGTTTGTTTTTCCCGTTCGTCGACTTCTACAGGAAGTTTCCCAAGTGCGTGGATCGACTCGAGACCAGGGACACGCTGCTGAGTCAAGAGAACTGAAAAAACTCTGCTCGACCAGAATTGTTCTGAAGATGGAATGGTTGGTTCGAGTGCTTCCTTAAAATACCTCTACTGTTAAGGCTGATAAATAAGTCTTTGCGTCTGAAAAGGGTTCTTTGCTTTTCGTACAATCTTGGTTGACATTTATATTTTCAAGCGTTTTATTAAACTTACGTTTCTATTCATTTCCAACAGCTAAAAAATAATGTATTTAAAGGGAATTGGCAAATTTCCAAATTAATGAATAAATCAGAATAATATTCTCAGTAGGTGAAAATGATGGAATTTGTAAAAATAATCTCGGGCGACAAAAAGCCCTCGGGCCAAAGGCCCTCGGACTTTTTGATGCCGCTCGATTATTGGAACCCTTTATCCGCCCATAAACGCCCTGCATAAATAACTAATTCAGTCAACTCTTAGGTTGTAAATAAATAAACTGTTACTAATATAAAACCGAATAGATATGGAATAATGAACGGAATGTACTTGAAGTGAATTAACAGTGTGAATGCAAATAACAAATTATGCATATGCGGGGCATTACACTATGGGCTCACGCTGAGCTACCTTTTCAGAATGAAATCAATTATTCTGCGTCAATAGTGTTTCCTGCAATGATAATACATTGTATATTTTGCAATATAATGTGCTATAACACTTAAATAATATTTTAACGTACGTAATTATAAATTTATGTAAAGGCCAATTACCTTATTGTAGAACACAAAATAAACAAGAGACTGTGTACCGAGACTTCCTAGGAAATTCAATTGCTCCTCCATATTTCGCTTCACGAAATACCGCCTTGATTTTAACAAACTAAAAAGTAATTTCATTTTGATTTTTGGTTGGTTAGTGATTCTGGGCGTGTCAACAGCTTAGGTCATTAGTCCCGTAAGTGTAGTGCATTTTCCTCGGGAGATGGCGGTGATCTTCCCCCGCTGAATGGCGAGATCCGGCGCCGACCTACCGTCGGCTAGTGGGGTTTTCCCCTACCAGGACTCTTCCATCAGCGGAGCACCGCCCCAGCCGGGACAAGCTCTCAGCTCCCGACCGGTCTCCCGGAATATGTGGTAGTGAAGTGCAAGTTAGTGTAAGTGTGTGTGTAAGGGGAGAGGATAGGACAACGAAGAGGAGGGAAAGGTCGCGCGCGATCCGCGGCCCGTTTATTAGGGTACGGCTCCGGTATTCGCCTGGTGTTGATCGGAGAAACCACGGAAAACTACCGATCAGAGCAGCCGGCCGCTAGAGTTCTCCTCCAGACAGCGACTGAATTCGACTTAGCTGAAAGTTCGTGTCGAAAATCGCCGTCAGGACTTGAACCTAGGACCTCCAGGTCAGAGGCGCTGCAGTGACATCAGTTGATGCACTGAGCTACCGCTGCCGGTTTCATTTTGAAAATTATCTAATTTCCCATGACATAATTAATTTTTGAAAAGACGAAGTACTCTCAAATGTACTCAATTATAAAAGTGTCGCAGGGGTCTCATCCGCTAATTAGAAACTCCCACTAAAGCTCAATTATTAATAGCTGAATACGATAATAACATTACGTAACCCACATCCATCTAACGAACTTACATATTCCTTTGGAAAATGCCTTCTATGAACTCGTATACACCCAGCCCTATGTTCCTCCCTCGGAAGCATTCTGCTGACGACAGAAGACCCGCGGAATTTACTCCGTAATCACCCTGTGCTCATTCTGCGCTCCCTGAGGAGTCCTCCGGCATGTTTACACTAATGAAATTACGCGGATTTCCCTTTTTCGCGAGGCCCTCGTTCTCGCGGTCACGAGTCGGCCGTTCGCGTGCGTTTTCACTGAGCTTCCTCGTAATGTTTTCGCGAACTTTACGAGTTCTGGCGGACCACTCCGCCGCCGCTCCCCGCGCGGCCCTGCGACTTCTCGTACTTCTCTCGCTAAAGCTTTTGCGGTGGCACCGCTCGAGGGATGCGGGCGAACGACGCTGAGGCAACCGCCTGGACTGTAATCTGTATTATCTGTATTATTTACATGTAGCTTCACTATGCGTGCGTTTTGTTGAGCTCTCCTTTTGCTTGTAAGTAGTATTAGAGCTTAGGGTGAGTTTCTATTTGGTTAACAATACAGAAAAATCAAATCTGAAGTTCGTTTACCGTTACAAATAGGTTTTCTATAACTAGGAAACAAAAATATCTAGTTTTTGACCCATCAATCTCTCTCTTTTTAAAATTTATTATCATTATTATTATTATTATTATTATTATTATTATTATTATTACTATTATTATTACTATTATTATTATTATTTTCCATCTTTTAACTATTAATTGTTAAATTGTTGGGAATGCATTTTGAAACTCAAGAAAGCGTATGCAGATGATTTTCTCCCCCATACGTCACATACAGTTTTTTACTCTTTTTGACTAAATAAATATCTAAAATATCTAAAATCTGTGGCACGTAGAATTGACATTGTACTTGGAATAGAGTAATGCATTGAGAGGAATACTCGGGCCAGGTAATGAATCGTAATATAATGAACACAAATATATCGCAGTCCATATTAGAAGTCAGCTGAATGTTGCGGAGGCAGCAGCCTTGTCAGTAATCATTGCCACATAGAATTGGGATTATGTTTGGAATAGAATAATGCATTGTGTGGGATATTCAGATCAGGTAATGGATCGTAATATAATGAACACACGTATATCGCAATCCATTTTAGAAGTCACCTAAATGTTGCGGGTGTAAATCTATTTAATTTTGAGACCAATCTCGTTTATCTCACAATACGAAATAGGATGCATTCATGTAATGGTACCTATGAGGAACATTGATATTTCTTCGTACATTTCAACACCACGATTAACAGGTTTTTTAGTGAGTTATAGTACACCCAATACCAGTCAACCGTCTATATTTTGGTGCAATTTAAACATCAATACTTCAAGCGACTACAGATAAAAATTCTTTTGAATCAAGCAAAAATAAATTGGGGTGAAATGTGTTGCTAGACATGGCTAAATGAAAAATGAAATTAAATATTTGTGATTGTTTTTTTCGATATCATTGAATAAAAATATTGATTAGGTATATGTCGGAAATACTTTGCTTGATTTACGTTTGTAAAAAAATTAGTAGCTCTGCAAGAGTCTCTCTTACCTCAGAGGTGGGAGTCGATGTACGTACTTCTTGTATTCTTTGTAATGAAGATACTAACTGTAGAAGAGATGGAGTAAAACATTTCTCCAAAGTAGTAAATCTAGAAATATGCTTTTTAAAATACTGCACCTATCCAGGGAAACAAGCGGCGGGGGATTTGTGAGGCTTTTGGATTACATTCAGAACGAAGAAAGATCCTACTATTTAGAAGGTAGACAACTGAAGGAACCCACAGATAGGAGTAAAGATTCGGCGGAGAATAGCGATAACACGAAGAATTTCCCTGAAACACAATGTAACATTTGGAAAGAATGAAGGTCATAAGGAAGAAATTAAACTGATGAATTTTTAAATTTACTTGAAATATTTCTGAAATTCTGCAACGTCCACCTACCTTACGAACTAAACCACAAAGCGATGTACATGATATTGTGATGAAATTATTCAATTGGATCAATTACTCCACATTAAAAGCTTGTGAATGTATGATTCCATTAAAATTATCAAATTATGCCTTTTACCCAATTCACCACTTCCATTTTGGTTGTGTTGCTACAGAATTCATTACCTGCACCTCTAATTGTACCTCGAGGCAACACATAATTAATTTTCACTTCAGTATTAGTAATGTTACTTTGAAAATTAATTATCTCGTTCTTCAAAAACACGTTTTCCATTAAGAAAAATAACATTTATAATATCTCATGCTTCTGGAAGAAAAAAATATTGTATGCTGAACATTATTTGTATTTCACATAAATAAAATTTTCATTATTAAATATTGTATATTCTTTTGAAACATTCAGACACTTTTTTAAACTTAAGCAGTTGTTTATTTTATCTAAGCACATAAAGATAATCTTCCGCTTCTTCATACAGTACATTTATTTCATCTCTAACAAAAGAAGTAAAGTCCTTCAGTGGTATTAAAGACTTGTAAAGGAATGAATATTATTATTTGAAATTTAATAGCTTTAAAAAATACTTTTATGAATTAAATACCTCAGAATATTGAAGTTATTAGAAATAGATGTTTAATAATCATTTAGTGTTAAAATCAATTTTGATTAAATGATTATTCTTTAAAAATATGTTTTCGTTTTGTCAATTTTGTATTACTTTTACTTCATTGATCACGTTTTATTCATTTTATTTAAATAACATGTGTGTAACATGTGCCAATAAATTACTGTGTCCTTCTATAAGAATTGTCCTTCTGCAAGACATTGTTTCTTTCATAGAAAGCAAACAGCAACAATTTATGTAATAAATGCATTATTAATGTTATTAAAGAAGTGTTATTAACAAAATTCTATCTCCGACGTACTATTTTTTGTAATGAATTGAAATATCTTGTCCATTTTTCTGTTTTAACAGAATATTTAACAAAAATAAGTTGCTCTTCCAGCTGCAATTGTGTGGTATGATTTGAACGATGTCTCAGAGTTCTTATTATAAAACTATCCGCGTGGTCATCAACGATGTACCAGGGTACGTGATAATCAAACTTTTATATCTCGGTTTTTAGATACTACTACATTTATCTGTGTTAAATGAATATAGTACAGGTTGCGGACCTGGACAGTAAGTCGATCCCGACAGAATGCTTGATTGCGGGGTGTTTATTTGCCAATCATTCAAATTCAAACTCTTTACAACAATGCAGGACTTTCGTAATACCGAAACAATATTATCGAAATATTTACGAAAGTGAGATGTAGAGTGTCTCCTCACCGTAATCAGCTCTCGTAAAGCGTGTTCAATATTTCTTCGATTATGTATGTTCACGTCATTCTTAACCTTTGCACTTTGGATGTTGTTTATAAAATATTATCTGTGATGTCTAATGGCCAACTGTAATGACCACTGCTATGTCTGAGTCAGCTATGAGTTTTTTAACTTGTTTGTTCTTAAAAAGCTCTGATGATCAGCCGTATCAGCAGTATTAGCCAAGTTAAAATTCCTCGAAAACTCCTGGCCAAGGAGAGTGCGCACAAAACTAAAATATTATTACATAATTACTTTCAGCTTTGATGGAATACTGTTAAATTTTTTTGGATAAAGTGTAATGAAGTATGTGGTTGTAATGAGTGTTGCTTCTAATTATTTACAGATTGTAGATGAAGATTTATGGAGAGACATATAAGGTGGAAGATGGAAATTCGAAAGAAAAGGACCAAGGCGCTTCGCGTGAATTTATTGAAGGAAATTGTATTACTAAATTCAATTATAAAAAATAAAATGATTTAGAGAAATAATAGAACTTATGCATTCTTGAAAAACAATTAAAAGATAGAAATACAGTTCAGAGTTTCTGATGCATGACGGTCAAAATCATAGCAGAAACTTAGCAGAAAAGTGAGAAGTCATTCAGACTGACCATCAGAACCGAGAGCACTTCCCAGAAAATATTCAGAGCTAACTGACAATGCGTTGTAGCTAGCATGAATGACCATTTGAGTTCAAAAGGGTTGAGATTTATTGATACTTACTCTTAAAAATTTCTAACCCAATTTGCAACTTCTCATTAATCGAAAAAACTAAGATAGTATTGTGTTGAGCTATATAATTTAGTAGGCTAAATAAAACTCGAGTTTCATAAAAAGCAATTTGTTGTTATTAAAACATGATCTTCTCCCGTTATTTTTGAACATATTTGGAAGGTAGATCACTTATAAAAAGCAGATCACACTTCAAATAAGGTTGCTGAGACATGGCGTAATGGATTCTACTCTACCAGCGTGTTTCCCCGCCTCGAGAGGCGCTCCAGGGACCAGTCGAAGTTGGCGGTGCGACGCGACGCGGGACCGGCGAGGTAGGCGGTGGATCAGGAGCATAAAGTCACCTTCGGAATCCTCGCCTGCTGCCGGTTCGACAGGCCCAGATGTTGCGATGGCTTCCGTGTGCGATCCCAACGGGCCAACTGCCCGCCTTCCCGCATCGGAGGTCTGGAGGTGGAACTGAATCGAATCCCTAATTAGACGCTGGAAACCGTAAATTTCAACTGACACCTCGGAAGGAGGCACGATTGAATCGAATTTATACCATTCCGTCCCTTTTTGGGTCGGAATCAATGATAAATTGCAAATAATGATAAATTTGAAATAAAATAGTATCTTTAAAGAACATATTAATTACGTTTTTAAAAACAAACATGTTTTAGCCTTATCATTGACAATAGCATTTCAAAAACAAAATTAACGCAGAAAACAAACTATAAATACGAGTGTCCTTAACATGCTGTTACATTTAAAGGACTTGGATCTTCCATGAACAAAATATGAGATCCAGCTAAGCTCGGAAGATTAAAAAGGGACACATACAGGTGAATCTACACCCAGAAATAGGACGGGTAAGTGGTGAAA
This sequence comes from Teleogryllus occipitalis, assembly GCA_011170035.1. Taxonomy (NCBI): domain Eukaryota; kingdom Metazoa; phylum Arthropoda; class Insecta; order Orthoptera; family Gryllidae; genus Teleogryllus; species Teleogryllus occipitalis. Next base: position 509,632 of record BLKR01000076.1, on the reverse strand, counting down.
ATATGAGATGAATTGAAAAATGGAAAATATTTTAGAGGTAGAGAAAATGGGTTCCTGAAAAATCTGTCACAAAACTGTTTTCTTTCACCATTCTTTATTTGCGGTACGGATTGAATGGTAAACCTTGATACACCGCAGTAGAAAGCGAGTTGTAATGTGCGCGATGTTGGCAAACTTCATTGAACACAAAACTCGCTCCCTTGCGCAATTCGATTCTTTTATCCCAAACCGTTTGCAGCATTTGCCTCATGTTACAAGTAGATTTTCCCCGCTATTTGCTAGGGCTTACGTCATCTGAGAAACTGGCGCCCAGGAAGGGAGAAGGTAATAGCAGCAACAGAGGCGGCGACATCGATCACGCACGACGCGGACGCTCAGGCAGAGACCGCGCTCCCTAGATGTTCCAGGGGCGGTATTCCCCACTCTACCCTGGAAATCGCGAGTGGCGCCACCAATGATGGTTCTAAAGCCTGTTTTACACGGTCATGTTTTCATCACTTGCCGTCTACACAGACAAGTTACTGAGCAGACTGGATGTAATTTGTACGAAAAAATGATGCATGCTTCATTTTTCGGTACTTACATCCAGTCTTACATCCATTTTCGGTACATAATGCTAGCTGCCGCCGTAGCGATTATTGTTTTCCTTTCCATCTCGCAAATAAAATTACAATACCTCACACGTCTTTCTACTCCTTACACTGCGAATTCCTAACTATGATCATTCTTCCCGCTAATTTCATTTGTTTCCGTAAATGCGATGTTCAACTGTCAAACTTCCAGCGCTTTTTGCGGCGTTCGGAGGAAGCATTTTCATCACGATTATGTACAGAAATGACCGTGTAAAACGGTGGAATCACGTTCATTCTGTTTCGGTACGCATAGAACCGAACGTCGTTTTTCCATCCAGTTTCTGTACAGAAAAATGATGAAGAAAGGATGAAAAAAATGACCGTGTAAAACAGGCTTAAAGGAAAACACGCTCAAATTCTCATCGCTTGTACTGAAAAGAAACGAAAAACAACACGAAATTCATCTATAGTAAAAGAAAAGTATTATAAAATGTAAGAGCACAGAAATCGGAAAAGTATCAAGAATTGTACGTGTGACGCATATTTTATTTATTGCTTCTATAATTTTGAATAATATTAAAATTTAACATTACACAATGAGTGCACTGTTTGAATAGCTGCGATCAAATTCAGTAACTATTTGAAGAAATAATCAGAATGGCTCTGATTGATTATTTCCGAAGTTACCTCCGTTCAGGGGCTGTGCAGGCGGAGAGCGAGAGCAGAACCCAAATGGACATTTCGGGTGACCTTTTCCTAATTCGTATTACCTCACTAACCCTTCTCCATAGATTTAAATCCTGAACAGACACACGTACACAGACCTTACAACTCAAACCTACATAATGGGAATCAATTTGGGGAGGTAGATAAAATAGCTAAAGCATTGTACAGATTAACGGTGTGCTCTTGGGGGAAAAAGCCCGACGTTTTCATTTTCAACCATGGCATTTATCAGTAGTTCACCACCACTTTCGAACACGTGGTAATGATTCAATAGGCTCTACATTTTCACGGATGCAAAATATACCCCTGTACAATCGATTCACGTGATACGGCACAGCTGAATCCCCAGTAAGAGTAATAATAAAACAGCATCACTTGATTTAATGTGACAATCCAATTAGAATGGAGCGCCAGTGGCCGTTTACGCGGGGGCGTGCGAATGTCGCAGGCGGCGGCGGTGGCGGCGCCCGCGGGCGGCGCTTTGTCGACGCGATCGTGCATCACGTGCTTGACAGCTGCGTCCCGCCGCGCGTGCCGCGCATGCGCGAGCGGCAAACAGAGGAAGCGCGCACCGCGAGGCGCGAAGGACGCGCGCGCAACGCGACGCGGGTGGCCCCCTCAGCGAACCCACGCTCTTCAAGATGCTGGTTCCTTAGCGTGAGTGTAGACGAGACGTTTTCAAAAAATGTTGGGGATGGAACCATTTTTTATGCTAAGTTCGAATGTTAACCGTAGTTATCTACTTTTCTGAAGTCACAACGTGCAGACAAAGAGTTCTTTGGAGGTTGGTACTATAAAGAATAGTACTAATGAAGCGTACGCGAAAAGAATGTGAGCGTTTGGATGTTTTTATGTTGAGCTTAATTAATATGAGTTACGATGGGTTTAATTATGATGAGCTTATCAATATTGCTGTTTAATGTTGTCGATAGTTCCTTTTGGGAAACGTGAAATATTACATGAAGCTAATCGCAAAAATATTAATTAACTTTGTCAAGAACACTCAAAATTATTTGTGTCTACAATTCACTCAACCTTCCTTCAAACGAGTACCCAAGATTACTGGCTAGTGAATCTTTTGGGGCGGAAGATGGCCTGGCGATTTCGAGAACTTGGCGCTTGCTAAGCCATATCCATCTGGGGGAAACCCTAACTCCATCTTCTATACGGAGTAAACCTGGTCTTCGCATGTAAGCATGCCACTAATTTATTGTTTAAATTATAAATAATAATACTTGCGACTCACGAAATGGTGTTATTATTTCAATAAATAAAACGTATTTTATGAATGCCAGGAATCCGTTTTCCTAATTCAATTATAATAACCTATATTCCCATTATTGGAAATAGAAGCATCGAAACGATACAAAAACAACGCATGCAGAAAACAAAGTAATCGCAAACCAGGATCGTGGATACACAAACAACGCATGTAGCCTGAAATCGTCAACAAATCTCAAACAAAGCAAACAAACATGCACCTTAGTCTTTAAATCGCGTTCACCGATCCTTGTAAGAAGCTGCCACTAAGAAAATATCGGGAGGCCGGCTGCAACCTCTTCAACGGCATTGTTTGTTATTCCGTTTCTTCCCATTGTAGGGGCTGCATTGTACTTGCAAACGCGATGCGATAACTCATACGCCTCGATATTGTCCCGACGTCTTTTGTGGCGCCGCACCATGCGTACGTGCGCAGACTGTGGGAGTGTCAGAGGCGTGGTTCGCAGTCAAACTTTGAGGCAAAGCGAACAGAAAGAACGGCGAAAATATATGTCCCTTCAAACTCAGAAGAAAAATTTGTTCACACTTTCTGTTGGCAAATATATAGACTTTCTTCTTGTGTTACGTCGATGACAAGGACGTGGTATGGTTGTGAATAATGAATATCGAATCTTAAAGACGGGTGAAGCTTTGGTATTCATGGAAACGTAAATGTTGCCCCTGAACTATGGAATACAAACTCTATGCTAAACTCTGTTTTCTCTCTGTTTCAGGTATGTAGCTGAGATGTCTCTTCTTGAACTCTGTGCTGCTTTGACGAGAGGTTTTGCAAATAATTCAAAGTATCCGTAAGTCAAGTACTTTGCCTTTCTTTTCTTTCTGTTTTGTGTTATAAAAATTTCACGAACGCCTTATTAAAGAAAGAATCGACCTATGTGTTTCAACTCAGACTCAGTTTTCAACTGAGACTTTATTTTTATACGTATGCCCATTAAAGAATACGCGGAATACGGCTGTACATTAACATACATAGTTTTAGGTTAATTTTTTGTGGTAATTAATTGTATGGTACATGTTATTTTTAATGAAGTTGCGTTTATTTAATTGTTCTAATGATGTATTCAAATTGAATGAATGTTGATTAATAAAATTTAGGTGTAGGTGGTCGAGAATAAAGTGAACTACATTAGGAGACGTTTGAAAACGAAACGAAGCTAAACAAGCAGATCGAAAAAAGGCAAGTAGAGAGGCGGTAAAAAACTAGAAATATTAATGAACGAATTTTAAAATAATATTATATATTAATATTGAGAGTAAAACGCATTGAGATGGGCAGAGTGAATTGGGCAAATAAGTGATGTAATGTTAAATTTTTAAATTATTCCTGGCACATTTCAGGAATGTCGGTAAAGAAGGCCAAAACGGAGATTGGTGGATACGAAATAACGGATGCACTGTTCTGGGAGGGCACGGAATACAACGGGTAATGTACGGGCACTATGTAGGACTAGGTAGATAAGTAGTCAGACAGTGGGAGTGTTGTGACTGCAGTCATTTATGAAAATAGAAAGAGGATAGTTACGTGATTGAATTATTAAGTAGGTAAGTGGTATATGGTCAGAGTGTGTGTAGTTGTAGTATTTGAAACAAAGATTTTGTTATTGAAATTCTGTTTGACGTTTTAGAAAAGGCTGAAAGCACCCTAAAACGGCCAGAACTTCTTTTGAAATTATTGAAATTCTTAAAGAAAATTATTATTTCCATACTGAAATAGTTCAATATAGTTACCTCAATTTTCATGAAAAATCCTTTTAATAGTGAATGCAATACAATTTATTCATATTATTGAGATGAAATTGAAAATAACTGTTTATGGCGCATACACACTCTAACATCCTTCAAATAATATAATTCGCAGCTGTATGACGGATACGGTCGTTTTTGCAAAGAGCACAAATCACTGATGCAATTTTTACGGTGTTGTATACTCTGGAATATGTGAAAAATTGAAATACATAACAAATTGCATAATACGCTAAACAAAAAAATTGGAATACGAAAAAATAAACATGAATTACATAAATCACAAAATTTAAAACAATAGTGTGAGAAAATATAACCTGCTAAAAGTATGAAATTGAACTAATTTGAAGGCCATAATTTGGATGCAAGTGAACACCTATGATGCAACAAAGTTTAGAAGGGAAGTCTTGAAAATCCGAGTCCTCGTAATCAAAGAGTGATCCCGTTCCCATACAACTTGCTAAATGTCCTTTGAACTAATTTCGATTTAAGGTAACAACATCTATGATGTAACAAAGAACATAAGACAAGTCTTGAAAATACGAGTTCTGGTGATCAGAAGGGTGATCCCGTTCCAAAGCTGAAACGCTGACACGTCACCACCCATCGGCAGGCGGTGGGGCTAGAGAGTCTGGGCGACTGGCTGGGCCGGTTCTCGCGAGCTGACAGCGGCCGCGCCAAGTTATTGCAGGTGATGGGAGCCTGCGCTATCTAATCATATCCTTATGAGAAAATTACGGAAGTCCAAACGTATTTTTCAAGTCAATTTTCTGCTTATGAACATACGAGTTGGGTATCCTCTCGAAATTGACGTGGCACGTATTATGAATTTATCAGGTGACGGCGAGCGATTGAAATATTTGGCCCGAGCAAAAGATAATAATCTTCGTTACGGAAAGCATTTCGAATACTTGTAGCAAAGAAAGAACCCTCAAAACATTGTGGTAAATTATACATCATCATTCTTTCTTTAAAGATAGCTAGTTTTGTTTTGTAAGTAATGCAGTACAATGAAACTTCGGGTAGTTCGTGATAATTGAAGTGCAACTCACCAATATGTAATTTTCCGTAAAAATTACTTAACTAAACATATTAGATTATCATCTAATTCAAAATTACCTTCTCCGCGTCTTCATTCACCACCGTTTTAAAAGATATTCCTTTCTTGCTGCGATAACAAAAGCCGACTTTGTTTTTTTATAGATACTTATTTTTCATTCGGAAATACATGAAGACTACACATTCACTTTTTCATATACATTGGATCACTTACAACTATTCTTATTTCCTAATCTTAAAACTAGCTCTAATTACAAGAAGGGGTATGAAGCTATAATCTGCACCTACTGTTAACAATTGTTCGCGAATATGTTTAGGAATGCGTATAGGTTTTTTATTCGTTCTGGATTATAGTCTGTTGTGGCGAGGTTGTAGTGGATGGCGTGTGGTATAGAGTTGATGTTTGAGTAAAATTTATTGAGGAGGTGGGCTATACGTTTAGTGATGGATGTTATATTCAGTTCTTTGTGTATTTGTTTGTTGAATATAAACCATGGAGCGTGAGTTGTTAATCGGAGAAATCAATTTTGTATTATTTGCAGTTTATTTATAGTTGTAGATCATTTATCGTTGTAGTCCAGACGGGGTCTGCGTATAACATTAAAGGGCTGATTATTGATTTGTATAATGAGATGGCATTGTCTATCGATACGCAGCTAGGCGGTTATGTTGATAACAGTCTTTAAATGGTATATACAGAAAGACACGAAAAAGAAGAAGAGAAGAAGACGAAGAAGATGAGAAGAAGGAGAAGACGACGATGAAGAAGAAGAAGAAGAAGAAATTTACAGATAAAATTGAACAAGGAAAATGAAAATTTGCATATATTGCAACGAGAAAAGACAACAGAACAACCAAAGCGATATGAACTCAACTGTTGGTAAAGTAGAGATGTGCACGCTCTGAGGACGAACGAGCAGTAGGTGCACAACCCGGTTGGTGGCAGGCGGAAGGGAGTGGTGCCGGAGGCTGAGACGCTGGACGGAGCGAAGCGCAGGGGCGGGGAGGGGCGGGCGCTCGTGCACGTCGCCACCGACAAATTGAGAGGAGCGCCCTCTTCGCCGCCCTTTGTCGCGGCGCGCTTCGTGAATAATGTATCGTCGGGGGCGGCAATGGCACTGGCGGCGGCGGCAAGAGAAGAGGCGGAGATGGCCTCAGAGGAAGGGGAGAAATGGTTATTGTACGGCACCAGAGATACGGACTTTGTAATGGTGCTGACGTTCACAAGGAATTCAACGCGGCAGCGTCCACATCGACAAGAGAGGCGAAGCAGTGACTGTACGAGAAGAGGGCGGAGATTGCAGAGGGTATGAAACAGGAGTGCTGCGGGAATGAGCACATTGGCACTGATAATGATGGTCGTGATATAATGCTAACTGAAGTGTATAGACTTATTGAAGCGCAAGAGTCAAGGTAATGTTCGTCGGCTTTCGGAAAATTAAAATGCAGGAGTCTTATATGTTTTGGATTGCCGCAAAGTGAGAGTTTCAAGAGTAGAAAGGGTGCCTAGATAAGTAGATGGATACGATGGCGACGAAAACATTGTGGAGGTCGAAAATGCGAAGAGAACGGAGGCGACGTGAGAAGGGATAACGATATTAAAGAGGTGGAGACTATTGGAATATTGGGGGCCATGAGGGCATTCAGTGGGTTGATAAGGTTGAGGTTATCGTCGTGATTCGCGCTTTTCATGTGATGACTGGTTCACGATGTTCACAGGGGTTGAATGAGTTGGGGGTATAGGGCAGTTCAGCGAATTGTTGCGTTGGAAAGCTGACGGTCACATCGTTCTTGGGCATGTTGAGTACTTGTAGGTATTCCCAAAATTGATTTTGCAGGCATTCCCAAAGTTGTTCGAGGCCTGAAGAGACGTTTATGGAAAGAGGGACGATGACGTAGAAAACAGGATTTGACCGTATAATGTCTATAACAATAACTATAAAGACCGATTCAGTGGTGTTGGCTTCAGCAAAGGAAGGCACCTTGTAAAATTGCCAATTGCGTCAAGAAATAACAGAAAAGCACCCTGCTTACCCCTGGCGGCGCAACTACACTTGCACTACCTCCATGCTCAAACACAAGGAATTGAGAAAAAGGTCAGGTGATCGTACTACAATGAGTCTCTGTAGTACAGTCAGATCTTGCATTGAAAAATAAATTACTTAAACTGACATAATGTTATATTCTTGAAAATAGTTTTCACTTATAAACCGGTCTTATTAAAACTAATGCTAATCTCAACTTTAATTACTGGTATTTCTTCCACGTAATTATTTCATCTCGTAACATTTTTTAAATTCTATCAAAGATTATTCACGCTGCAGACAATATTGTTATTCGAAAACGAGAACGTAGCAGTAAATATAATGAAATGGATTGTTAATGACTTGACAAAATATGATGGGTTAACGAAAACATTGTTTGGATGAGAATTTTATTCATAATGATCGATGACATTGACGGAATCTCACAAAAAGATAATGATGTGCAATATTTGTATTATATTTTGATTTACGTTCTTGTGAATTATGATGAAATGTGTCAAACAATTGAACTTTTTTTTCCGTTTGCCTATTCATAGAAGGCAAGGCCAAAGATATATCTTGGCCTGAAGTCATGTAGTCTCTTTCCGGTCACGTGACACACTATCAAAACGCGAAGTCATTTCGTGAGAAGAAGAGAATTATCAAACTGGCGGAATGAGAGGTTGGAGCTTCCTGGAAGCTACTTGAGAGACCGTGAACCCCGGCAGATCGTTCCGGGGAACGGTTCAGACCCTCGGAGAGAGCGCCAATGGCTCTCAGGCAGCACACGCAAACAAACATTCCCGAATTCCGACGATCTCAAAGCCTCACGAGTCAATTTCGTCACGGGGGGATACTATCGTGACGAAAGAAAGAAAGAAAGAAAGAAAGAAAGAAAGAAAGAAAGAAAGAAAGAAAGAAAGAAAGAGATTGAATGGAAAAAGTGCATAAGGAAGAACAACAGAACACATACGCACTTGTTTAAAAAAATAACTGTTGAAAATAATTCGTACATTGAGATTTGGCGAGGCATCTGTAACCAACATTCTGGAATAATTGTGAAAAATGTGTCACCTGATATCAATGTAAGATACACAGTAAATTCTAGTAAATTGTTTCTTATTTGTAATTATGTCAGTCGTAATAATAATCACACAACTTTTTTATTGATTTTGTCTCATTTTTAACAATCATTGTGTAGATTTTGAAATTTCATGAAATAATGTATATGTGATGTCTTGTTCGTGTGATGTCTTTAATTGTGTTTCATGTGATATCTTTCATTATCTTGGATGAATGTAACGCATAGTACTTAAGAACGATAATGTATTTCTCATTTGTCTCGTCGCATCACTGTTTCTTCACACGAATCTCTCCCAGACTAGCTACTGAATCTGTCTTGAAGATTGACGACTTCATCATCACTCACGTAACCTATACTTACTTTTTTTATTGAGACAACAGTTCTGTATTAATATTCATCGAGGGTACTCATGTAAACTACGGACTGCTCATACTCATATCCCCTCATAAAAAAAGAATGCACACATACACACACACACACACATATCCGGGGGCGTCGTAACAATCAGCAGCTCCGTATGGGGTGAGTTGGATACATCGAACGGTGCTCTGATGCAAGATTAATATTCATACGGAATTCGTGTGTTGCAACAGCCGAACATTGACCGGAGGCACATTTGTGCCCAATCTGACTTCCACACAATCAAGTTTACTAATAGAGTAGGTTACCCAATGAAACCATTACCAAAACTGGACCGAGACAAATTTCATTGTTATTGGGTACAACCCAATGAATAATCGGACTAAGTTGTAATTCCTTTTCTTTGAAAGATATGTTACATGTGTCCTTCGAGTCCCTTCTAGTTATAATTCTGGAGTACGAGTTGTTGCATTACCACCGTTCTTTTTCTAAACCATGAGGTTAAGCGAAACGTGTAAATCGACTCATCAAGCATTCCTATAAATCAATGCAAATGTTAACTTACTGACAATGAGAAAGCGGCTTATTCGTATTGTATAACAACAGGTCGAAGTGTGACCATAAAACACTTTCTCTTCTCTCAATTTAAAAATGAAAATAATGAGTTCTAACCTTAAGAATGTGTATTTCTACTTTTCTAGGCAATATAAATCATTTAAATTGCTGAGAATGTTTAGTGATGCAACAATATAAATGAAACTTACTTTTTTCTAATAACGTATGCAAGTGTCATGTATTATTGCATTTATTCATTCAATATTTATTTTAGGCTCAGGAGTTACGTGTTATAATTTCTCATATTTCAAAGAATTCGTATTACATTTAATAGGGGTTACAAATTATTATCGATGTTATTTCACAGTAAACGCATTCTATTAATGAATACTAGTACGTACTATATCAAACATTGCTTCCATTGAATTATGTATTAGTTTGCATTTATGACTTACTTCACTTTTTCATTCGTTTGTTAAAAAAGGAGTTTACTATTTCAGCTCGAAAGCTACATTTTGAAGACCTTTTAAACTCTTTTATCCATAAAGACCTTTGTGTGTAGTCTTGTTGTCCCATTGGTATTGCAAATTGCTTCTCGCACAAAGGTCCATTGAACACATGGCGTTCGTTCCGCTAGATTTGATTCCCGAACAAGCAAGCAAAGGTCCCAGGGCGCTTTCAATTTGGAGACGTCTAACGGCGGCTGACCCCGGGCGGTGCCGTGGCGCCAATTAAAACTTGGTGACTCCACAGGCGCCGCCACCGTCGCCGACTCCTTCCCCTGCCTCCGGCGCGCCAACTTAAGCCCGAGTTTATTAACGGCGGTAATTTCGCTTGACCGGTAATTTCTGCGGGTCAACTCGCTGGTGAGGGGGAGGAAGGAAGCAGATGGGGGCTTTGGTGACAGACGAGGGGGGCCAGAGACACTTCCTTCCAGAGGGATAGGACGCGAGAAGGGAAACAGGGGAGGAGTGTAGAGAGGAAAACAGAAATAGACGCGCGTGTGTGAGGGTCGTACACAGTCTGCCACAATCATAGCGACGGAGGAGTGCCAAGTGTCTTCAGAATGTGGCTGTAAAGGAAGGGACAATGATGGCAGGTGAGAAGGCAGGAGGAGATGAGTGTTACAAGAGGGAGTGATGGAGGCTGAGGAGAAAGGTTTAGAGGAGTGTCGAGATCCGATTACAGCAGAAGCGACTGAGACGAAGAAATGCCAACTCGACTGGCAATGATGGTGACGGCAGCGCCACATGATGGATGTTGTGGTAGTGGTTGTGGTGCTCGTGGTAGTGAGAGCAAGATATGAATAGCCGAAGAGTACGGGGACCAAGTTTATAGTAGCAATGAATCGAGAAACAGGGCAATTACGATAATAGAGGCAAACTCCATAGCTTTAAATGTTTCAAAGCGAAGCAATTGCCCAACAAATGTAATTATTCTAAGTGGTCCAAATGTACTTCCAGGTTATTAACATTTCAATGTAATCTTGCATAAGAATACTACATGTCTAAAAATAGTATTCTATACAGCAACTGAGTCAATCAACATCATGTACTACATTTCATTTATCCACTTTTTTCAACATTACCAAATGACTTGATGATTGACAAGTACTATTTCATCTCTTAAGCCAATGTTGAGTGCCTAAGAAGTCGTATGTCAACAAACCCTCATTGTATTTTTTATTAACGTTTATGAAGTAGAGTCTTCTTGACTTGAAATAAAGAATATTACCATTTCTGTCCTATAACATCAACAATGATAACATATCCCCTCTAAAAAATCACACAATATACAGTAATCCTTCATTAACGCGAATTCCAAGGAATCCAAATTATCGGGGTTCGAGTTATAAAAATTCGTGTTATCCGAGTATTATAAATGTCCGTATTACCGTAATCCTGGGATTGTAGTTTTGTTCGTGTTACAGCAAAATTCGTGTTAAGCGAGTTCGTGATCAAAAGGATTTACTGTATTTTGGAATCTCTAGTATATTTCCAACCAATCACTTTTTTTTTGCTTTATTCTAATAGGAGTACCGTTGCTTTGATGAAACTCGAACTTTAAATTTTGCTTCGTTAATTTCCCTGGGGATCTAGCGGAGAGCACATGGATACGCCCGTAAAAATTCGAGATTCTTGAGTTAGCGAAACGATATCTCCGATCGCGGAACACGTCTGCGTCGCCGCAAAATCATTAGGGTCAGATGAGCGTAAGAGGGAAACGATGCTATGAGATTTCGTACTCACACTAATCATGGAATGATTTTGTTAACTGGAATATTTTTGGGGGGTCGGGGTAATTTTGAAGTTTCAGTAAATTGTATTTCTTCGAGGACTTGTGACTAGAAGCAGATACTATCTCTAGGACAATGGCAAATTTCGTGCAGCGTCATATTTTCAATTTCAAAGAAATAAAAACTTAATTTTGTTGGTATTTCTACGCAGGCAAAGAATATTTCAGGAATTTCGTTAAATGACACAGAATCTTTTTCTGTAGCATGTTCTAGGTGAACTCGTTTCTAAAATTACTCATTAATGACTTGGAAATAATCATTTTCTCGATGAGAAACATCGTGTTAGATAACGTGCATACGAATAAGACAAAAATCTTATCCAAATAATTGAACGCAAGACAATGACGCTCCCTCGTCCGTTGAACAGAGAATGCATGCTTATGGATTAATTAAAAAGATACATTCTTGGGGATTGCTCGAAAAGGATCCTCAATACTTTATTAAACAAAATTTTGTAATAGTTCATAAATATTAAACATTTTAAATATTAATTTTTAAAATTGCAAAGTTATTGTGATTTTTCATATCTAAATTGATTACAATTGTTCATTTAATGGAGACTGCAAAGTTTGATCATGCTTAGGATCGCTTAAGAAATTAATCCGGACGTGATATCAAGAGAATCACGAACAGAAAAAAATTGTCGCATCAGAACGCGAGGGTGGGAGAAGTAGCCTTGGGACTGTACTTGGACCTCAGGCGATTTGCCATGTTCTGAACGCTGTGCCCCTACGCGGTAGCCTGTGCCCCATACAAGGCGCGGCGCGGCGATTTCCGCTCCACTTGACACGCGGACGCGCTGCGAGCGGACAGCGAAAGTCACGCGGCACGCAAAGTCGCTTGCACTCGTTCCCGCAGCACTGCTCCTTTAACAGTGTTTCCACCGCTGAGTTTTGCCAGTGTATCCTTCTGCTACTGATCCCTCTGTATTACAGAAATCTAAATGACACTTGAAAACAGGTGGAATCTGTGGTGTGAAGGCACCACATTAAGGTAGTCTAAAGATACCTACCAGATAAATAGCTGTATGGAATGATGGGTTCCACAGGAACTTATTAAAAAAATTGGTTTCAAGGATGCTAAAAATAGCGGAGCTACTCTTTTTAACAATGTTTTCACCCCCGTGTTTTGCCACTGTATCCTTCCAATGATTCCACTGACAGAGGATTACAGATATCTAAAAAACAATCTCGCGAAACCGGAGGAAGCTATGGTGTGTAGACACCACGGTAAAAGATAGTCTACTAGAATCGTACCAGATAAATAGCTGAATGGAATGATGTGTCTCATAGGAAATTATTCAAGAGGAAGTATGGTTCTGAACACTGTAAAAGAGAAGTTTTTGTGATATATGACTAATTAAGAATACGTGTAGTGAATATTTGTGACAAAAGTAAGAATTTGTGTGCTTAAATAGGACTTCCAATTAACAATTACCGTGCTGACATGACATGGAGACATTTTTGAGAAAATGTTTTTTCTTTCTTAACTTCAAGCAGAAATTACGCGAAAAACTCATTATTTTCAAAAAATTGTATATGACCTTTTTTAAAGACCTGATTTTTTAGAACAGATTTTATTTAAGACAAAAATCTCTTTCTCTAATTTTGTACTTCTGCAAGCAAGATTTTTCGGTATCAAGGACCCACAAAATATGAATTATGACTACACAACGTGTTAGAGGAAGTTTTACGTGCACGTAGATTTATCCACTTAGGATTTATTCCATTTTTGATAGAAGGGCCCAGCAATAAGAATTTTTCGATAGAAAAATTGCTGATTTCCGGGGCATGATTATATTACTTTCTCTTTTAACGAAATAAGAAAAAAATTATATTATTAAAAATGAGAGAATAGAACGTATATAAAACTGCAAAATTACATGAGAACTCTGGTTAAATAGACACTTGCCTTCAATACAACAAATTTTCTATCAAAAACCTGCTAGACCATCCGCTTAGGAAGCTGTTGCTGTAAACAAATTCTAAGAAATGAATAAGGATTTTTCTGCTTCATATTTTGAGATAACAGAACAGTTTTTGTGTAGTTTCCATTGTGTTTGTTCAATTCTTAAAAATACAATCCTTCCGAAACCATTTCTTCGCTCCGGCAATTTGCATATTCAACTTTTTATGAGTCCTGTCTTGTTCGTGAAGCGCGTTGATCCGAGAGCACGAGATATATTTTATCACTTTCCTGGAAACAGAGGCGCTAGTATCGCCGTGAAAAAAGCTCTGGTGGAGGAGCGTTTACGAACAACTACGCAGAAAAAAAGAAACAAGGAACATTCCGTACAAATTATTCAATAACTAACATGCGAGTTGATTGCGTTCTCGCACACAACACGAAGCACGAAATAAATAAACAAAAATGTTAGAAATACCATCATGAACTTTCGTATGTTATGGTTTATATACTTACTATTCTGTATCGAAAATTTTTGTATACTGGAATTGTTTTGCATATTTTCTCCATTCAGAATTTTAATTAAGATGAAGCCTTTCTTCAATAAGAATCGTCCTTCTGAGTGCAGCTGAATTCACTAATCGTGTAAAAAGTTAAATTAACTCTGATAAAACGATATTTTCAATGTTCATGCATCTAATGATATATTGTATAGAGTCCTGACATCTTTTTAACATATTATGTACAGTGATGCGGAGTCTAGATTAACCAAGGGCGGTAGGGGACGCAGAATGAAAATTACGAGTAGTACAAAGCTTTTAGGAAAGAAGTAAAAAAGAACCTTCCATATCGAATACTGTAAAAAGACAAAAACATTACGTATACATTTTATGGACGTTGAACGTCAGTGATTTGCAGAGCACACAGTTACAGCTCAGGACTGATGACCTGAGACTCAATGAAATATACTGATTTTGTTTCAGTTACATCAGTTAGATCGGCTAGGTGATTCCGTATTACTTGTGAACACTTAAAATCTGTGGTAAATGACTCCTTGTAGTAGTAGCAGCTGTTTCCATCTGATTCAGAATATCCACAGGACAGGACGCAAGAGTAATGAACAGTCGAAGTGCATAAATACACAGAGTACGGTCAGTAGAGTGGTAGAGGCCTGGGAGACAGATGCATTCGTGGCAAACTGGACGGAATGGGATAGGAAAGGGTAGTAGTAAACGCGGGTTCACACAAAGTCAATGATGATGGTGGCGGCGGTGGGAATGGCGGAGGCGGGGATGATAAAGGGGGAAGTGATATGGAAGGAGCCGACGGAGGGAGGTAGCGGGAATGGAAGTGGGAATGGAGGTGGGGTGGTGGTGCGGGCATTGGGGCGGTGGGGGTGGCGTGGGCTCGTGCCGGTACCCGCCCGCCGCCCGGCAACCCGTATTCATTACCGGGCGGAAATATGCAAATACGACAGAGTGCCGCTTAATTTCAATCAGAGACCCTAATCGCCGGTCGAGCGACCAATCAATTACGACGGCGGCGTGGAAAGGGAGTAGCGAAGGGCGGGCAGGGACACTGCCTGATGAGGGGCCAAGAAGGGGTTACACGAAAGCTAGGAAGATGATGAGAGAGTGTGAGATCTCGATTAGCGAGAGCAAATTAACTGTGATTTTACGTAAAATTTTCACTTGCGGTGAAAATCAAGGTGTGTCAAAATATAATAAAAGGTGAGTTTTTGATGTCGAATGTTGGCGTGAGCAGACGGAAAGGCAGGAATGTTTGGACTGAGCCTGGATATTAATACATGCTTTCAGAATGCTTTATTTAAAACGGCAATTACACATAGTTATTAGGATACTAAACCTAATTCAGTTTGTTACAAATCGAGTCACTTAAGAGTTTTTGAGTTAAATATGAGACTTGCGAAAATAACCAATTCAGAACGAATAGACCAGTGACAAATTAATGTGATGAAGCCGTCCGAGGATACGAAGGGCATGAGATTTGGAAACAAAATTGAAAATGAGGCGACATTTTTGGTCTATGTGTATAGACAACACCTAACTAATGGAATGTGTCATTTAATTTAATACCTCAATTTAAAATATCCTTTTTGACAGAATTGTGACATACAGCTCTCATCCATCAGGTGTAATATATTGGAAGAAAGATTCAATTAACGTCAGTCACCCGCGCAATTTTTACGAGATCGTAAATCAATGGAGTGAAATAACGTACGTAAATATTTGAAATGAATTTCCATTTATACTTGCTTTTTTTAATATGTGGGCTTGTTGGTAAAATCCAAATCAAGTTGTCGAGATGTCTAAATTCTGTGAATTACTATAGAGCGGGTTGACAAAGAATATTCAGAGATTGTGCTGGCTGAAACAAAAATTTGTATTATATTGTACTCCAGTGTTGTTCCACATTGTTTTGGTATCATGAACGACTTCAGCATGTATTTATTGTATATAAAATATTATTTTATTGCATATCTTTACATAATGTCATAAGGAGATCAACAGTTCAATTCTTTATGAAATATCTCCAAAATACGGATAATTCGTGTAAACACACGTTGCATCCCGCAACATTAGAGGTCGCATAGGCTTAATAATACATAGCGATATCGAATACATATTGGTTTTTGGCTCACCCTTTCGAAGGCCAAACTGATATTTTGCGTCATGTCCAGAGCAGAAAAATATTTATTCAAAAAGTAAGTGGTTGTGACGTAGATGGCTATGCTATCCTCTTCATATTCCATCGAACGAAGTCATTATCGCCCGTTCGTTATTTATTACGAGCATATAAATGTGGTCATTTATACGCTATATGTGGTCATTTCTCGCCCGCGACCTCATCGTTCGCGACCCAATACGCATAAGGGACGATTCCCTCAGAATTGGTCTTAGTAGTAACTGAAATCAAACTAATAAGTCATGCATGGTCACATAAAGCCTGAAAATTCGGAGCTGGTGGCAAAGATAAAATTACAGATTGCTCCATGTACTTATGATGGAGCAATCTGTAACTTTATCTTTGCCACCAGCTCCGAACCAATTGAGCTCATACGCATACGTACGTGCGCGTGAATGGCAGATTCTCGGCGTCAGATGTCACAGTCACTATTTCCATCTCCATCTCCGCGCTAGTCTCTGAGGGGCGTGTGCCCTTTGGCGTGCCGATCAGTGGCAGCCTCGAGGCGGTGGAGGAGGAAGTGGGGCGCGGGCGAGGCCCCGGGCGTCGAGGCGCATCGCGTCGCGGCGCGGCGCGGCGCGGCGCTGCTGCCTGTCCCACGAGCATTCCTGTCGCATCCGGGCGGCGCCGCGCCGCGCCGCGTCAGCAGGCAGCGTTGCGCCCGCCCCCGCGCGCCGCGCCGCTCCGGCTGGAAAGGCTCGGGTTGCCGCGCTCAGCGCCCCTGGCGAAGGACATGAGCCACGTCGCTGCCCTCGCCCCAATTGGCGACGATCCGACCTTGTCCATGCCGCTCTGACAACGTCGCCCACGCAGAGACCATCCAGGACTCCATCGCCCGCGGCCCCATCGCCCGCGACTCCATCGCCCGCAACCCCATCGCCCGCGGCCCCATCGCCCGCGACTCCATCGCCCGCGACCCCATCGCCCGCGACCCCATCGCCAGCGACCTCATCGTCCGCTACCGAATCGTCCGTGACCTATTCGCTCGCGATCTCATCATCCGTTACTCCATTGCCCCCGACCAATCGCTCGCAACCCCATTGCCCACGACCCCATAGCTCGCGACCTCATTGTCCGTGACCCCATCGCCCGGGTCACCACGACCTGTGACCCCAACACCTGCGATCCCATCGCCCGTAACCCCATCGCCCGCGACCCCAACGCCTCCGACCCATCACTCGCGACACCATCACCCAAGACCTCACCGTCCAAGACACCACTGCTCACGGCCCCAGCGCCCAAGACACATCGTCCACGACCCCATCGCCCTCGCACTGACTGTCCACGCGTACACAGCTCTTTTTCCCATCATTCTCATGCCTGTGAATGGCGTCA
This sequence comes from Teleogryllus occipitalis, assembly GCA_011170035.1. Lineage (NCBI taxonomy): Eukaryota > Metazoa > Arthropoda > Insecta > Orthoptera > Gryllidae > Teleogryllus > Teleogryllus occipitalis. Next base: position 491,986 of record BLKR01000076.1, on the reverse strand, counting down.
GATATTTTGAGAAATTATGCTAATACTTAAAATTATTCAGCATGTTGGATATTTAAGAAAATATTGGACGGAATGTTTAGTTCAGAATGTTCCTAGGTTTTATCAGCATGTAAATTAATTGTTGGGCGGGGAGTGGCAATCAATTATTTTTAAGTTTACCTTTGAGACTTCCTTAAATATGATCTCATTCGACAAACGATGCAGCTGTGTTGACCACAAAATAAATTAAGTCACAATAATAATCAACAAAATTACAATTTTATAACTTATTCATCAATTCTCAACGAATCACAAACCTGTACAATTACTTTAATGTAGAAGGGCATCTTTAAAAATTTCTTAGAAATCTTAGTATTTTCTACTTAGTCTTAAGCCATCGTAATCATTAAAACGACTTTGAGGTTATCTGCTCTGCAAGAAAATATGCATGTGTTACTAGTATCCTTCCTGACAATCGTTGAGTTGGAGACTACTGTTACTTAATATTTACTTTGAATACAACTTTACCCTTATGTTTCATTTCTGACCTCGAAGTGAAGCGGTATCATTTTCCCCACTTTAAGAGACTCATTTGTTCCACTGCGACTTCTATAGCGTAACAAAATCTCTTTGTAAATTAGCCTTTAAAGCTTGTCGCCAAGACAGAAGGTTTCTTTACTATATATACACCTGAATAATATTCCTTCTTTACGCAAGGCTTCTTACTGAAATCTAGAAGCTTGTGCAGAATAACAGACTTATGACATTAAACGCTGCTAAGTCTCCAAGTAACTTGGAAATGGGCGCAAGGCTATTCCCACTGCACACACCACAAAACAGAATGTCTTTTTAGCTACGCAGCGTTCTTAAACTCATCTGGGCTTTGAGCACAACCAAGCCGTTGTACGTAGTCACAAGGTATAGAAAATGAAGAAACAATGTATTCTTAAATGAAGAATGTGCAAATAAATTTATGTGGCAAATCATGATAGCACATATCACACAAATTGTTCAACATGACATAATAATTTGAAAAACGCCCGAATTTGGATGACATACAGTTGTAGAATGAGGTGGCGTTATCAAGTTATTACAATGTGACATTTTAATTTGATTGACTCGAAATCCTCTTTTGTAAAATTTCATACGATCTCATATCGTACCGAATGTTCCGACCCCATCTTGTAACCAACAACCGGTCGGCTTTCTCCGCGACGAGCGAGACAAATGAATGGATCATATTTCAGTGTTAAGAATTTGGACAAAGGCTTTCACTCGAAATTGGTCTCCACGAGCCCATTTCCGTCCATTCTTCTTTTAACAAGTACGTCGTTCCCTGAATGCTATTGCACGCGCGCCCCTAGGACGGGTCTCTCTCCCACGAGCGCACTCGCAGAGCACTCGCCTCTTCTGATTTACTGGTTCCGGTACCGGCTCTATCTGCGACAGACACAACAAGCGACTCCGCAAGCGAGGTCGCAGATTTTTCCAAAAGATCTCTGCCTTCGAAAGTCCTTCACGGTGAAATTATATTGAACGAATTACTAATTCCCTCATTGTCTGCTGTTGCGATTGTTCATTTTGAGATCAACCATGCAGAAAAATTAACAGTGGAGCTGAAGAGTAAAATAGAGTGATTCTACTCAACTCTTCCACTTCTATTACACTTATTGTTTTAATAATATTCCTGTACAAGATAGCTACGTTCAAATTATAATCAAACAGTTTTATTATTTTACTGTTTATTGATATTATTACTCCTATTTTATTATTTACTATTATTTATTACTTTCTTTTATGTCTTAATTTTTGTAGGACTCGTAGTTGCACTGCACTTATTTGTACGAGTACATGACACGGAATATTAAAACTAATTTAGAGGAAGACGTACGAAAAATGATTAGAAATGCAACTATTGCAGAATAACACAACGTCAGATGAACCTTATGAGAAAACGAATTGTAACAGTAGAAGAAAATTGGACATTCGATTAATGTTCTGTTGAGCAACATAAAGGTGGAAATACTGACGTATGAAAGGAAGGCAATGTCATGTATGCTTCAAAGGAAAATGAGTTCAACAAATGGTTGCGAGTGTAAACAAAGACCAAGACTGGTGGCTCGAAAATAAACTCTTGGAACCTGAAACTTGTATAAGGAAGAGGTCATGAAATCGAGATAGGAAATGAAAAATTCAGTTGGAAGAGAAGAAAGGGAAATGGTCGACGGAAGAAGTGCCATCGCCCGCGCGCCAGGAGCGCGATGAGGAACGTGAGAAGGAAACGCGAGGAGGAAGATGGAGTGGGCGTGGTTGCGGTCTCCAAACGAGCAGGCAGTGGCGGCGGTGGCGGTGGCGATGGAGGTTGCGGTGGCGGTGGCGGCGGTGGCGGCGGTGGCGGCGGTGGCGGTGGCGATGGCGGTGGCGATGGCGATGGAGGGATGAAGGTTCCGGTGGCGGCGGCGGTGGCGGCGATGGCGGCGGCGGTGGCGGCGGCGGTGGCGGTGGTGGCCGCTGTGGCCGCGACGGCAGTGGTGGCGGTAGCGGCCGCGTCGCGGTCCCGCACTCGGGACGAGCGAGCGTGACCAGTCTGTGACGGCGGCGCCAAATACGGCAGAAAGCTAGCGTCTCTTGCTTCGTCGCTGCCGCCGACCCGAGGGGCAGTGATAAGCGAGGAATCTCGCCCAATGCCACAGCTGCCGAGCAGACGGCGCCACGCACACCCATCGTCAGCGGCAGCGCTTCCTATGAAACCTCTTCCTTGCACGAGATCGTATTCTCGGTTCAGCACAGCGGACCACTGTTTTGAAAGCTTTTAAATCACTAGAACATCACCGACGAGCGCATCGCTCCGCGATATGTATTCTCCCGCTAGCTGATAATGCCTCGGATGTGTCAGTTAGAGGTTAGAAATTGTTATGACGAGTGATTTAGTTTGTTCCGATATTGCCTCTTTTATATTGTTTGGATTGCGCCGAAAAACATGTGGATAATATTAAAATGAATTTAATGGCAGATAATTAAGAACGAAAGCCATGGATGTTGACGGCAAATGAACAGCCCACAATCACCGATATCGAAGACCTTGGGCTATTTAATTGTGTGGCGCTTTCAATTAATATCACAAGACGAACTTTTAATCTAATAATAATTCAAGTAAATAAATATTTATTTAAATAGAAGTTAATTTAAGGTAATTCCAGCGTGCAGAACAAAACTCAATGACAATTACCATTTCAGTAATAAAATCGTTTTTATTTCTCCTTGTGAAAATAACTAATATTACTAAGTAACCCTTTCGGGGAGCAGTGTACTGTCTTTAAAATAATTTAACTAGGGCTTACATACAATATATAATCGAGGAAAATCAGGACTCGTGAAATTAATATTTAATTGAAATTATTTCTGAATAAATAATGTCTGCTTACCTTAAAACATGTTATATAGTCATTCAAAATTATTCTTTGTAATCATTGTATCTCAAGGAACAGATGTGTTGTTTAAAAGTTCTTAATTAACATAAAACTGTCACACCGTTAACAGTAAGGAATGGTGCGGAAATGGGGCATGCAGAAATATATTGTTTCCTATAATGCATTCCTCTGTTTTTGTACTTAATGTTCCTAATGAGAAACTCGCGTTTAATACTCGAATCAGCGTTCCAGGCGTCACGGCCCGATTTTCCGAGAGTTTCTCGTTTTTGTTTATACGACTAACTTCGCAGCGACGGGGCTCCACAGAGAAATGGCATCATAATTAGGAGGCACTTGGTTAATGTGCGACCAGACGCGGTTCCTGCAATTTTATTGTCTTAACGGAGCGGCGCAGAAGTTGCAAGAGGAAGTACACAAACTTGCATCACGGTCTGAAGAAAATTGAAAAGAAGCGAAAGAAAGCACCACAGACAATGGGTTCGCAAAGACGTAAATTTCTGCCGAAATGAGAATATTTTAGGGGTAGGGGAAAGATATAGAACAATTTCATTATATTTCAGTAAACAGAAAATAGGAAAGAAAAAAATTGATCAATTTTCAGTGATTCCGTACAATCACATACCGGCACAATAACTTTAATAAAATGTTCTAGTACAAAATAAAACATGACCTTAATGGTGAAGTCTTCCATGGATCGTGGGACGATCGCAGGTTTTGTTCACAAAGCTGTCGAGTAAAATGTTTTTGTTCCTTTAGCGTATCGTGTCAGTTCACTGAAATGTTTGCTCCCGTGCTATTCTATACAAACTCTCTTTATAAAATTTCGCTGTTCAAATTTAATGTTTCTTACTTCAAAAAACAATTTCGCTATTTGCTTCGAGATTTTGGTATTGCGTGAAGGCAGTCCACGTCAGTCTAAGGCATTTCTAGATATGACAATTCTAGATAGTATGGTTACATATGATAGTTTTTTGAATTCGTAATTTGTTGCCGCATCTCCAAAAAGTAACTTCTTCGCATACCGAGATGTCTCATTCACCAATCCAACCAATCGACTTTAGGGTACAAACATTTCTGATATTTCCTACCCTTCTGAAGATATTTGCTTGTTTTCATTCAGATGGCACACTGATAAATATGTTTTACGTGCATATTTTGAAGAAAGGAGATGTGATACTAAGTAATATTTCACTGTACTCGTATGTCTTCCATTTTCTCCACCATTTCCTTAAAAAATTCCAAAAACAAAAACCAGCGTGTCCCATTTTACTGCTCATGAGTCATTTATGATGTGCAGCCGTATGAATGCTCCATTTCGGTGTTTATATTCCCATATTTAAATGATAACTCAGCTTCCATTACTGCGTCCATCAAGTAGCGATTGTAACAGCGCGTCGCTTTCAGGATCTTGAGTTCCAAATGCAAAGCGACAACATTTGTCGCGCCTCTGCATGTTGATGCAAAAACATGAGATGCCAGAGCGAAGTGGAAACAGCGTGCAGTTGCCGCCAGCGAGGGATGTGACAAAGCGGAGCTGCCGGCGGGCAGCGGCGAACAGTGGGCCTCAACGAAGACTAGTGGTGCTACAACATATACTTTCTTGCACTATTTCTAACTTTTGCAATTTTCCAAAATTCTGAAAGTTCAACAAAAATTGAACATGGTTCTTTCACAAATAGACATTATTATGTAGTACTTCCCAATATACGAAAAAAAATAAAGAAAAATAAAAAGAAATTGGAGCCGGGTTGTTTTGAAAAAATCATGGCTTTAAATCTGCCTTTATTTTAGGAAATATTACGGGAAAACAATTCATATTTATTAAGTTATGAAAATATGAATAATTCATATTTATTCATATTATACGAGGGGGGTCCAGGAAATAACGACCGTTTTAATGTAATAATTTTAAAAAAATATTTGAAGAAACAAAGTCCGTTTCATAACTGAAGCTTCCTTTACTTCTTTACATAATCACCACCTACATTTATACATTTGTCGTATCTGTTCACTAGCTTTAGAATTCCCGTGTTGTACTACTCTGCCGCCAGTTCATTAAGCCAGGTGTTCACTGTCTTCTTCAACTCTTCATCACTTCCAAACCGCGTACCACCCAGAAAGTCTTTTAGCTTAGTGGAAAGGTGAAAATCGCTAGGAGCAAGGTCTGGACTATAGGGCGGAAGATCAAAGATTTTCCAACCGAATTGAGCAAATTCTCGAGTTGAAGCAGCAGTGTGCGGGCGGGCGTTGTCGTGAAGAAGCACAACTCCTCTCGAAAGCATTCCTAGCCTCTTGTTTTGGATGGTCCGCCGTAGTTTTCGTAAAGTCTCACAATAACGATTTGCATTGATCGTAGTGCCTTTTGGCATGAAATCCAGCAAAAGAACACCTTTGCAATCCCAAAAGACAGTAGCCATGACTTTTTGTGTTGAGAGAGTCTGTTCGGTTTCTTGGATGAAGAGGGATGATGCCACTCACGTGATTGGCGCTTGGTCTCTGGGGTGTTGTGAGACACCCAGGTCTCATCACCAGTCACAATTTGATCAAGAAAGTCGTCTCCGTCTGTGTGATATCACATCAAGAATACCAATGCGGCCATTCTCTGAGTTTTATGTTGGTCACTCAGTTACCGTGGAACCCATCGTGCACAGATTTTGTGGTAGCCAAGATGTTGCGAGACAATTTCACCAAGCAAAGAACAAGAAATATCAGGAAAGGCCATATGCAATTCGTCTAGTGATGTTCGCCTGTCTTGCAAGATTCTGTCGTTCACTTTAGTCTTCGGGTCTTCTGTGATGCGTGATGGGCGTCCGGGTCGAGTTTCATCGTGGACATTTGTTCGCCCATTGTTGAACATTTCGCACCATTTCTCACTTTTTTTTCGTTCATTACAGTATCACCATACACTTCTTTCAATTGTCGGTAAATTTCTGCAGGTTTCAAATGTCGGGCATTCAAAAATCGAATCACACTCCTCACCTCACAGTCGGCGGGATTATCAATCACGTCGTTTATTCTGAAGTAACACAAAATGCACAATGGCAACTTGTTGCAACCAGCACTCACAACATTATGAGAACACGTGTAAAGGAAGACGGTTGACCTTCAAACAAGGAAGGGGAGTCACCTGCGCGGCGGGTATGCGCAAACAGTCGTTATTTCCTGGATCCCTCTCGTATAACAGACCGACAGACGAAGAGATGAAGGATAGATAGTATACCAATTTTTGGTATCTAATATCCAGAAAATCTGGATTCTGACTAAACAACGTACTGGAAGAAGTATTTTTCTACACAGAAACAAGATTTATCACGCAATCACTGACCCACAAAACGAGTTTTCTGTCCAAAAATCGACGTTTCTTTGCTGCAGCATAATACTTTCTGAATACTACGTAAGTAGTATATGAGAAAGTAAAAATCTTTCATGGTGCAATAATTTTGCGCGCTAATTTTACGAAGTAATTTTAATTGACACGTGTACTACCTGAGCGACCTGTGGTATAGAGGTCAGACAGCTCAGCTTCCATCTTTGAGTATCGGAGTTTAAATTCCGGTTAGTCCAAGTAAAAATAATCCCTTAACTCGAACTGCAAACACTGAACTGGCACTTTGAATCAGCACCAGCTTAACTCAACTGGCTGGCGGAATAATAAACCTGAGCAATGCTGTCTTCGGCAATACTCAACTAATATTACTAGTGAAAAAAATTGTCTAATGGCCTGAACAAAGCATGCATTGAAGCGATAACATACGTAATTGACTTGACTCAAGCAGCAGCAAACGGTACAGTAACACATAATGTAAAAGATTCTCTCTGTATGTTAAAATACAATTTTCTATTATTCATGGCGGTCTTAAACAATCCTTCGTATAACGTGAATTTATTTTCGTTGGAAGTGAATCACTACAGCCGAGTTTGAAAATTATTTTACTTAGTGAGAATTCTAATCTCTCGAAGAACGTTTTGGATAATCCACTTAAAATGTTCTTTTATGCTCCCAATATGTAATTCTTTTTGAATTTTTGAATTGGGGATGAAGCTAGAGGCTTTTAATATCTGTCTTAAAAATGCATTTTGAATTATTTGTAGCTTCTCTAGGTGAACTTTGCTGTGCCTCCCCTTCGGCATGCGTATGTAAGTGAAGGGTTAATTACAAATTTGAATATGTTATTCTATTTTTAAGGAGTTTTTATTTATTAGTGGGTAAAATCCATCTATTTTAACATAGGCTTTGTTTACAAAAAATGTTATACGTTTTTTCAAGTTAATATTCTAATTGCATTTTTAAATAATTTGCGGGCTAGTTATTGTTAAGTTAATGAATTGGTGTGCTGTTAATTGTTAAAACTGGGGGAAATTAGGTCTTCTAAGTAAGAAGATTTTGGCTTGAGGTTAATTAGGGTTTCTTTGAATTCTCAAATTATCTGTCATTTGTAGAGGTCTGTTTAGGTCATTTTGTAGATTTTCTTCTTGAATACTGATCTCTTTATGGGTTGAAAGCCGATCTGTGTCATCAGAGAAGGGTGTCAACTCTGGACCATTATAATTTCTTAAATCATTCACATTTGGATATTTTCGTTTATCTACAACTACAATTTGTGAGAGGCGTGTGGACCAAAACTGCTGTTTTCAGCTCGGCTGAAAAGTAATGTTTTTTACTCGCTTTCTTACCATCCAAGGTCCATTGCGTTCTGTTTCGGATGGGAAACTACATCTGAAAAATATTTCCTTTTCATCATTGATACATAAATAATTATTTGTTAATGTTATATTGACTGTGTTAATGTAATGTTGTCAAAGAGACTTCAAAATATTGAGGGTTTTCAAATATTTTCACGTAAAGTACTGCTGACTTTTGACAACGAAGCAGCTTTTGAATTTTTTCTCCCTTTCGACGTTTGTTTTCAAAATGAGACACTTCCAAATATCTCTTATTATATACAGACAATTCACTCGCTGAATGAAGCCATTGCAAAGCTTCATCCATTTACGAAGAGTCCCTTTTTATTGACTTCCATTACGCAACGTTTTTTTTTTTTACTGTTTATCATTGATTTTGTTTCAGTAGTCTATGAGCTGTAAATGACTGCAGTTGGAAACATCCCTTTTTATTTCGAATAATTAACAGTTCCATCCCGTAAAGCATTCATTATGACACTCGTTATCCCCAAAGGTTACGCTTTTTGAAGTGACAGGTTTTACTTTTTTGCTCGCATCGTTTTAACCAATGTGTGGCAAGTCTGTTAAAAGCTATTTCTCCGAAACGATATAATGGGGCGCTCTTTGTCGTAATGGAAGTTTGTTCTTTCCGCTGTCATCCGCGCCGCGGGCAGCTGCGACAAACAAGGCGGATGCAGAAGCGGTGGTGTAGTAAACTCATCAAGTCTCACTCAGGATATGGTACATTCGGGAAGGAAATTGAACAAAAGGAAAATAAAAATAAAAACTGGCATTAGTATAGTATAGCAATGATTGTTTAATTGAAGAAGAAATCCATTATTTATATCAGACTGCAAGAGAATTTTGATCTTTATTTATTCATAACGAGATTACGTATCCTTATTTATTTCATTAATTACAAATAAAATGACTAATAACAAGACGAGTAAAACCTCTGCACTTAACGATCCAGTAATTGCAATCGAAAGACAAGTACTTCAACTACGTGAACGTTTCTAATAAAGTTTGAAACTAGGACCTGAAAATTATAATAATATTTACTGAACTAGTGGTACTGAGGATTTGGTGTACTAATTAAGAAGGAAAGAGTACGATTGGGAAAGTGAGGAAGGCGTAAGATCCACCCTTAAAGGCATAGTACAAGAATGCTGAGAGGGTGTTTTGCTGAGAGAGATGTTACGCAATGACTTAGGCGTGTGCAGATGGGGGCTGGGGGACCGGACACACCCTTGAAATTTTTGAAAAGGGCCCTAAATCCCTTTGTAATAAATCCTTTTATTTTCCTAATTACGTTCAATTCCAGAATTTCCCCCTTTTTAGCCCAACAACTGTTGTTCGAAAAGCTCTTCAAGTCATCTGGTGAACCTATAAACGGTTCAATATAAAATTAATTGTATTTATTAATTGTGACATTGAAGTTACAATTTCATTCTCCTTGTAGTATTTATATATTTACTAGTAAAATTCGTCATAAGTAAATAAAATATAAACGGTAGAGGGGGCTAGAAATGTACTTGCCCCTCATCTTGTTTTATGCTGCGCACGCCTAAGCGCAGTGTAATAGGAATATTGATCCCAAGCGAGTTTTTTCAGGGCCTCCCCTAAAAATAAGCCTTTCAAGGCAACCGCCCCCAAGTCCCCTTTTGGCAACGTCACCGACGGCAGGCGTTTGTTTGACATCCGGGAAGCGCCGCCGCGGCGCGCCGTGTCGTTGCATCGCGTCATCACCGCCTCTCGGGCCTGGCCTCCGAGGCAGCTGCTTCGCGGAGGGTGTGGGACCTCCGACTGGCGGGAAAAGTGGGACGAGCAGGAGATGCGTATTCGCGGGATTTCCGCTCCGAAACGACTCCGAAGCTGTCAAAGTGCTCCCGACGCGACGCCCGATGCTTTACGATGGATGGGGGCGAGAGAAACTTGGAGAAGGCCGTCCCGTGAGAGAGTTCCATCATCCGAGTCAACGTTTCTGCGCGAGGAAAAGTCGATTTGAGGTGTCTAGTAGTCAGTGGTGTTGGTGGAGAGGAGAGTGGAGGGGAGAGGTTGTACAGGGTGCCATGGGAGGGCTGCACCACACAAACACACGTGCACTCACGAACACAAACTGATGAATTTGTGCAAACACCTATCCCTAAGCGTCCCAGATCGTTCGCAGAAATGAATAGACAAAGAATTTGAGAAAATATTTAATAAATAATCATGAAGCTTCAATAAAGTGCTAATTCAATCTGTAATATGCTATATTAACCTTTTTTTACTCATTTTCAAGAATCATTACAATGGGTAGTGGCCTTTTGGTCACATGTTGTTTACATTCGTATTTATTTTTAATACATATGTTCAATATTTCAATACTATTAGAGAGCTACCAGTTTGGTCATGATTGGGGCTAAAATAGGTTAAGACAGTAATCCGGCTATGCACATAGACGAATGGATGGACAGGACCTTATTTTTTGCTGCAAGGACCACAATGTATTTATGTCAAAATGTGCCTCTCTCGTCCTGACCGAACGTTTCGATTATCTAGGATACGAGTAGCTTTCCCTGTTGTGTTTAGAGTGATTTTACATTATTACAGATACGAGTGCGTACAATAATTTCTCAATTGTGTATCTCATTCTCGACATTTTAAAACCGCATTTAATATTGTTTGTGTAAAACTTCATTTTCTGTATTCAGAGTATTAAACATATTATATCTTTCCACGTATTAATCAATACATTTTGTTGAAAAAATCAAACATTCTATTTAAATTAATATTTTAATTTCAAACATGTTTACTTTCCCAAATATCCAACTATCCATACAACACGGAGAGTTCCATTAAATCGACTTCGAATATTGAGAACATAAAGGCGAACTGCTAAATCATATACATTATATAGTTTGATCGTCAAAATGGGCCACCTTTCCGGTATTTTAATCTCTCAGCATCCGAATTACAACGATAATAATTCAAAGTAATACAATGACATTGCTTGGGAACATATTTCACTCTCCCCTCCGCTGGACCGGCTATTCCGCGCGCGGCTGGCAACCCAGTAATGAGGAATGTATCGTTATAAACGAGTGCCGCGGGAACGCAATGAGTAGCGCATTAATTTTCAATTACCACCGCAGTGTCGCTGGCAACAGGCGGCGCCATTTCCGCCCCCAGAGCTGCTAACCGTATTTGTTTGGGTAAAATGTCATACACTTGAACTACTCCTACATGAACGAGTTTTGCCTTTCACAGAGTCAGTTTATTGTGTTATTGGACGTCTATTTATTTGATGATGACTGGTACCAAATGCTGATCAACTGTGTAAATAACGCGAAAGGCAACAAACATTAAATCTGTGTTTTGCGAGTTCAGTGTTGAAATGAATTTTGTTTCGATGAATGTCCTATTTGTGATCATCATAGTGTAAGTTAAAAAAAAATTCCTTTAGTTTTCTAAATGATGTCAGGGGAGGTGGAATGAAGAATAATGTCAGATAATTCTAAATTAGGTAGATTATTATATAATTGTGTTTCGCAATAAATTAGAATTACTTCATTTGAAGTCAAATGTAATTGTAATGTTCTCCGCTAAGTATTACCTCAAACTAAACTCTTCTGTGTCAAATTTTGGTAGTTTAGATCCTATTTCATTAAGAAGACTACATCTTCCTTTTCTGAGAAAATCTATATTATTTTTCTTTTTTTGTAACAGTAACTCATTGTAAATTCACCTCCAGATATGAACACATACCTTTAATTAATGTGATAAAACGATTGACATGTAATTCTTATTCTTTTAGTTTCATTCCATATTCTTTGCCCTATAAGAAAACGTTTCAGATCACAGAATATGGTAATGTTTGCCTCACTCTGATAGAGTAACAAATGTGAGAGAAATGGTAATGTATTAGCAATTATTTTATTTTCTATAACTTGTTTTTTACTCAGTTTCTTAAAGAAAATTTACAATAAAACTTCGAATGAACTACAGAAGTTCTGTAGTCTGTGTACAGTATGAATTTCTTTAAACTCTTTCATTGGCCGAGGGCATCAGGTGTACAATTTACAACATTCATCTCTACCACACACTTCATTGGCTAACATACGATATGTTAACCCTAATGGATGACTATTGCAGAACGCATTATAATTACACGTTCATAATGCAGCTAGTATGAGGTTCCCCGACATTAAGCACGTAATTATAATACATTTATAAGTAGTATACGACCGTTCAAGCGAATTCATGTGTATACTTATGCCGTTTCTTGTACCTCGCGGTGAATTCTGGGGAATTTGTAAAGCGTTTCATGGCAGCAAAACGAGTATAAATACGTATAACGAGCTACGGATATTATGCACAAACAGCGGAGTTTTCTCTCTCCCATCAGGAGGACGATGAAATAATAAGACTCTGTAACTTTAACTCTTATTCATCAAAACACCATTGGATAATTAAATAATCGATTATATTTCTTACCACAAACTTCTGTGTTTGTTGTATAATGCTGCGTCCAAATGTAATACTGCGTCCAAAAAAGAAGAAAAAAGGTTGTTGATATTTGTAAACAGTTAAATATAATTGTGAGTTCAAAGGGTAAAGGACACCTTTTACACTGAGTTTGTGAAGTTCTCTCGAGTCGGGTTTAGCTTTTCGGTTTCCCTTCATCCATTTTCGGCAACTGGCTATTGGCTCCTAAGACCTACCAGGGCATCTCGCACTCCCTACCACTCCTCGGCGGGCATTTCTAGTGAAGAGATACTTAACGCTCCCCGAAAATCCCATAGGCTTATCTCTCACCTGAACTTTTTTATATTTGCTTCTGGTATCCCTTGGCCTACCTCAGCGCTTACTCCATTATTCTGGGAGTAGTAATCTAGTATCTCAATTGCTCACACATTTTACACACATGTGCCAGTCAAGCTAAGAGATTGTTGGAAGAATTATAAAATAAATATAATAAATGAACAAATCGATATGCCACCCACAACAAGAACATAACTTAAATCATCCTACCTAATGTGGATTTCGAATTCACAATCTTAGTACACACGAAATTGAGCTCGCCTGTCCCTAACCCCGACCTCATCAGGCCGAATGACATGACCGTTGAATTTGAAACGTGCTACTGTTATATAACAAAATAATTTGATAATACTATTTAATAATTAATGTAAAACTCATTTTTCTGCATATGCTACCTTTAAGGGGAGGAGTGGGTGAAAATTGGCAAAAAAATTTGAAAAATACGATTTTTTATTTTTGATGTGATAATTTTGTATGGAATGTGTGGTTAATTTTGGTGTTTTTATTTTTTCGTTATCGCGATTTAAATGGCTTCTGCAAGCATTTAAAGATCTCAATGCGTCGATCGCCACGCCCCCTTTTTCAGTTTCCAAACGTCTACATCTACTAGAAGTTTTGAATGTATTTTCATTTTGAATTTCCCGGTATGAACTTTATATAGAAGTTCTCCGGAACAAATGAGCTACAGAAAAACAAGGTATCAAACTTCAGAAAGTGTTTATTTAGCAAGGCAGCCTTGATATTTAATTGATTCAGAATAAATGCCCTAAAGAAATATTTGTTTCGAAGAAGAAAATAGAAATTGCTGTCACATCAGCAGTTTCTCAATTTAATATGGGGTGTGAAGCAAGTGAAAAGATAAAATCAAATATAACTGGCATTAACATGACACCTCAAGGGAAGAAAATAAGTGCAATGAGGGATAAACGCCGTCTTCAGAAAAGTGAAGTAGCTGCACAACCAGGTTTTCAAAGTGCCCCCCAAAAAACTCAAAATGACAAAAACAGTTAGAGAAGAAAAGAGAAAAGTGGTTGAGGGTACTATGTGTGGCTCTGGAGAATTTTAAATGGAAGTCGATAAAATAAAATTCATTTGTACAAAGTTAAATTTTCATTTTCAATTTCCCGCATTTCACTTTCCGGACCTTTTATGGAATTCAAAAAGTTCCACGTTCTACAATTTTTAATATATTTCAATGAAACTTTTAGAACATCTTAAGAAAATGTAGTTTCATAGAACTGTGGAAGCTCTTTGTGTTATAATCATTAATTACTAAATTATAAATATTTATATTTTTGTGTGTGTTTTTATAGCCATCATGTAATAACTGTATATTTTATTATTTTTTTTCAGAAACACTCTCATTTATTTTATTTATATTCCATGAATGTAATTATATACCTTTTATGAGTAATTCATAAAAAATTCAGTGATGAATGTTGCTTCATGTGGAACGTAGAGCATTTTATATAATAATAAGCAATTCAAAAAAAATTAATTTTTTTTCTTCAAAACTAAAAACAGCAGAGTAACAAAAATTTGTAGGGTACATAAGTATAATGTATTACTTCTTCTGGCAAAATTTGAAGTTATTTGAATGTAAGATGTAAATTTTCAAAATTTCAACCACATCTCCCCTGCTTTGTAGCATTGAATCTATGTATTTTAATTACTTTGACTTCATTTGTTTTCGTAGTAACAATACAAAGTAACTTTTCGACATTAAAATTAATCATCACTTACATTAATGAAAAATTTTATCAAAATTAATTAACACTAAAGAAAATATTGTTGAACGTTATATTTTCCGTGCATATCAGCCAACATAATGGTTTAGTGTACTTTCATGTTATATTCAGGAATTTATGTTTCCTCAAAAAGCATCCACCACAATATGTATGTGTATGTATAAACATAAATATAAATATAATTGAAAACGTAAATTGTGTACTCCGACAAGGATAATAGATGCTAAATGTGTTGTCCCCTTCTCTTGTTTCCCAATGATCTGTTTGCTACCAACATAAATGCACTTTTAGGAGGCCCTGATTCGGTTTACTGCGGAGAGATTTTTCTTGTGCACTGTAGAAATACATACCTTTATTGGTTGGTTAATTTTGTTTGCCTCAAATCTGATAACACCATATATAACATTTCATACCGAGAATAATGTTAAAAGCAGAACATGGCTTGCTTCCGCGCACAACTAACCTCTTTCTATAATAAATGCGTAATCAATAAATGAAAATAAAAAAACTTGAGTCGAGATTAATTATTCACTCGAGAACATCATTCAACTTAAAATTTGCCGAATTATACGAATTGGCTGCCTCGCGCCAAGTACAGACAGACACGAATTGGCTTGTGTGTTGCAAACTCTGCCTTCATTTTTATCACTTGAAACATCTACGAAATGACTTGTTTTCACTTGTGATAATTTCGTTCTACAAGGGAAACACTTTTGCATTTAAATCTGTTTGAGTATTTTTTGGGAATAAAAGAATTTTGTTTTGTTTCAGGTAAGTGTTACTCATCCAGCAGAGATTGCTGATCTTTCAATCCTATACATCGTGAGAATACCAGGTAAGGCTAAGCAAAGTGGGTCTGCCGATTTTTGACTAAAGTGCCCAAATAAACGAAAAATAAGAATGATATTCGCAATTTGAAACTTTTATTAGATATTTTGTTTCTCTAAGGGAGTACTAGTTTAGTTTCAGATAGTATTAACTATCCTCGATTTAGTTTAGGAATTTGAAGAAATTAATGCCTTTTGATAACTTCGCAAACTAAACATTCCTGATGTTCATTAATGACTTTGACAATTTTTGACGTGGTGCTATAAACCTTGAAAATAGAGAACGAATTTTTCAACCATTTAAAATCTGGACGATATCGGAAAACTGATATTCGTCAAAACGTGGTGGACATGGGCAAACATTTCCGGATCTTCTCGAGTAACTACTAGCTTTAAGAACCTAGTAAATCTGGTAGAGACTAGACAGACTTAGATGGACTTTGGTAGGGATTGTCAAGAAAAGACCAGACGAGTTTGTCTAGGCACTTGTCGAAAAAAATATGAACATTACTGACGCGTCTTAAAACCTCGGAAATAGTTAGTCTAGTTCTCTTTAACGCTTGTAATTTCGAATTTAGAATGTAGGCTCGCAGTAGCATTTTTATTGTATAGTAATCGTTTACAATATAACAGATTCGGTTTGCCCATGAGTATAATTTATCAATATGACCTATTTCAAGATTCTACTTTCTCCTTTCAAAATTAACTTCCTCAGTCAGTAACTATTGTTTCATTCAACTTCCAAAAGCAGATGTAACTTTGTGAAATATCAGTTCACGATAATAGTCGTATACAGTCGACTCGGGTTGCAGTGAACTTCTGCTAACATTTTTGATTCCCTATATTAGAGGTTCACTACATCCGATGATGTCAAAATTAAAAATTTCTCTATAACGATTGAGTTGATTAATGTAGAGATACAGTAAAATACATTAACAGAACAAACTGAAAATTTCAATATCTTTATTTGTCCTTAAAAAATTAATTATGTTCAGTTGTTTGTTTCGTACATTTTTTGTTAGTAATTTCTTTAGATCCTTCTCCAGAGTTCCCGCTCTCTCCACAACTTGATTTTCTATTGTACTTGGTGCAGATTGCCCTCTGTGCAAATGGTTGATGAACATTCATTTGATTTGTTGAATGATGTTTAAAAATGGTCATGGCTGTCTTTCACATGTGTCTGTAAATTTTTTTAGGCAACTATAAGACAGCGAAACTATCGCGATATTGTACAAGAACTATAGAAATCATACCATCGTAGGGTTGTAACATGTCACTTAAATTACATTTTTTTGAACGATCATTTGGACTTCTTCACGGGTAACCTCTGCGCTATTAGCGCCGTTAGTGACGTTAGTGGCGGACGGTTCCACCAGGTCATTTCTCAAATGGGAAAAGCGTTATCAAGGCAATTGCAGTGACCCAATGTTGTCCGACCACTGCTGGACCTTACGAAGGAGCGTTTCTGAAGCTAAGTATCGCAAGAAACTGGAAAGGAAATATTTTTAGTTATGTTTCTTCACTTTTCCTAACACTTGTTTTACTCTATATATTTGGATCTGTTGTTATTAGTGCGTCGTATTTTGCCAGATACATATAAACACGGAGACATACTCATTTACAAAGACAATCATCACATGAAAACTGAGACCGATACAGAAATTCGGAAATTAAATGTGAATTCAGGGGCAAATTATCTTCTAGAAACAGTGTATTTTGTCCTTGCTACAGAAAAATGTTGCTTGTTGAACAGTGGTATTTGCTATTCACGTGTTTTTTCATTGAATAACAACTTTTTTGTTGTTCTTGCTTCACGAAAAACTCTTGAACAAATATTTACTATACTACGTTTTTTGTAGTATTTGTGAAGACTTTTGTTAAAATATTAAATTTATTGTAGTGTTAGAGAAGAGACTGTTATTCGTTGTTCTTGAGGAGTGTGTGTTTTACTTCTTGAAAACCATTTTGAATGATTTTTTGCAGCACTTTTCCATGCTCCAGGCCTTTAATAATGTATCTTTTTGAATCAAATTATAAGAATGCTATATTTATTTTAGAATTCAAGGCTCTCATATCAAAATTTTCAATATCATTTTTTAACACATTTGTTGTACTTGAAACGAATTTTCTCTTTATAATCAACTCGATTATATTTTAATAACTAGGGATATGAAGCTTTTTAAAAGTATGTAATAAAATAATCTACTTATGTAAGTCTTTTCTCTTCTCATTATTTTCTTGGCATTCATAGGTAGCATTTCTTTCCTTCAATCTATCCATCTACCTAGAAATTATTCATTTAGTGTTTAATACACAGTTATGCATTAATTCTCTCTATGTACGTTTGAGTAAGCGTTCTTAGTTTTCAGTCATATCTAAATCAGGAACTAGACAATTAGCACCGAAACGAATATACACAACGGAATGACAAATAACCATTACACAGAATACATTCCCATTCGCTTTCTTCTTGACTAATTTTTGCAAGCTGTTCAATAAATATATCTTTTGGAATCTCTTTTGACTACACAAGTCCGGAAAGAACACAAAATCATTAATCAGAGAAGTCTCCAATCCATTGCTTCTTTTAAATAGTTTTATGAACTCCGAACCCTTTCGCACGCAATCGTTCAACTACCTTTCGTCCTTTTCTTCTCTTCAAATCACTCTCAGCGCCACCTATCCTATAGCGCCCGACCCTCGTCTCTTTGAACCTTCCCTTTCACACACGAAGTCCCCGCCACGTCCCGCTCCGCCCCACACTCCGCCGCAAAGAAAAATCATTTCCCCATTACCTCCACAAAAGAAATTAGATTACGGGCGGCCGCGCGGCTCAAAGTCGCCGAGCAGATTCTTTTCCCAGCCTTTCCGCTTCATTATCTCCTTCGCGAGCCAGGGCCGTAACTAATCCTAATTTATTGCGTTATAATGCCAGTGAAACAGCGAATGCCCCTGCGCTTACGTTGATGAATGCCAGCGCCCTCTGCTGACGCCCGCGCCGACGCACACCACGCGTGGGCTGAGAGGGGGACGAAAGAGATGTGCAAAAATGCAAAAATTAAAAGATAAAAAAAGAAGAAAAAAGCGAGAAGGATAAGACACTCACGGCTGAAGTGAGAATGAAGCTGTACTTCCAAATGACGGGTAGACAATTTGTATTTTGTGTGTACTTTCAGTGAGATGTTAACGTTGAAAAGGCAGAAATATTTATCGCATCAGTGATGTATTGACGGTAAAGGTGATGTTAATATTGCAGTTGAAGTAAGCCAAAGGGGTTGAAGAGACCAAGTATCCCAGGAATAATTTATTGAAAATGAAGCTGTTCTCTGCGATGGCAGGTAGTCTATAGGTGCTATTTTTCTGATGAATTGGTTCTACTGTGCGTGAAGAATGCGATAACGGGCTTTGTACTGTGTATAAATGTTCACGTGGTTATTTAAAGTGTTTATTAAGTAATCAATATTATTTTTTTTAAATATTTAACTTCCTAAATTATCAGATAATGGGTCCCTCTGTGATCTTCACTAGAGGGGAGATCAAAGAAATATAACGAGTATGAAACATCTTCTGTTGGTGAGATTCAACAGCTTCTTCACCAGTTCTAAATTGGGAAGGAGTTTTTATAACACCCTATTTTCTCGTTACCAGCCATTTATTTGAAAGGAAACATCTGTTGGTGTGTTTAGAAAGAGGTCGAGATAGGTCACGCTAAACGGATGGAAGTATAGTTCCACTTAACTGTGTATCTATTTAATTGGTGAAGCATGAAATAAAGATTTTATTGAACGGTGTCGCTGTACTTGTAATTGGTGTGTAATTGGTGAAGCATGAAATTAAGTTTTTATTGGTGTCGCTGTACGGTAGGTAGCTGTTACACTGAGCACTCTTTTAATAACACATGTTCAGTGGTAATGTACGCCATTTTCCTCATATAATTAGTATTTATTATTCCCGAAATGAGTGTGTCACTACGTCAACAACAAAAAATAATATTAGGCAATTTAAAGAGTGCATAATTTAAAGAACAATTAAATGTATAAATTTAAAGCGTTTCACAGAGTGCGTTTTTGTTCTTTCCGTGTTTGTTGAGGGTGGCAGGAACATTGTGTTGCCAGCGCTCAGCCGTGCATCATCTCTCAGTCCCCCGTGCAGCAAACAGCAGCGCTTGATGTGGTAGCCGATGTAATTATTTTGGAATTAATGCTCCCTTTTTCTCGGATTTACGTAGCCTGTGGCACAAAATGAAACGACACGACGCGATTATTCCTAATTTCATTCAGAGAAAATCCTGTGTAGAAACCGTTACACGAAAATATAGGTAATTTCGTGGTTCAGTTAGGCGGTTCTGCAAGAAATGAATAACCAGAGCATAATTAAACCAACGCGAGAGATTATCTGGAAACATCTCCCAACGATTGAAAATGAACATGTGATTGGAGAAATAATTCCCGGTTGAGATTGTACTCTAATTTAGCCTTATGATAGCAACTTTTTTTTGGTTTTTTTTTTTTTTGGTTTTTTTTTTGGTCACTCCCAAATGGTACTCCAAATCGTATAGTGACTCCTCAAGTAGCACAGTGGCAACACCAATTCAACGCGGAATGTTTTGCGCAATATGCTTATTTGTTCATAATAATTGTTAACATTATGAGAGTGGTGCTTCTTATAATTCATAAAACGTAATAAGAAGTAATAGTAACCTTCATATTTTTATTTATTTTCTATGAAATTCGTAAGAGCAGTGAAATGTTCATTATTGCCATTATTTAAAATATGGTTACAGCGTATTTTGTTTTAAAATCATGGTCAGAGTTTGAATCTGCTTTTTGATTTTGACTCAAGAATGTCTTGGCCTAAACACTCACACATTATGATATTTTCTTCTATGCAGTGCCCATTCGTTTCGATTGTGTTAATTGAATTAGTTTTTCTCAAACACACCCTACACAAATAGTACCGAGTTTTTAAGAAGATTACATTTTCAGTCGAAAACACAAAGATGCTCTTTGTATTATCGTTATTAGCTTGTGAACAGCGTAATAGAAAGAGAAACAAAATGGAAATAAATTGTAAATTATTGACAATGCTCGTATGCTTGACCGGAAATTTATCTTGACCGCATGGTGCCCAATATAAGTTGTAAAGAAAAAAAACTTTGTATAAGAGTAAAGAATTTCCATTCGTGAGCTCAGTAAAGGACCGAAATGTTGGTTTATAACATGTAGATAACGCAAAAGTGTATGAATCCAGTTGCTATATGTAGAAAAGAATCCTTTAGCACGTGATGTAGTCAGAATCCATGTTTTGTGGGTCCTTGATACGAAAAAATCGATTGTTGGCTAAACATTCTTGTGTGGTCAACGCTAGCCCCAAAACCCTCCAACCGATATTCTCCAAATTGATATTCCCCGATCGATGTGAACGAAATCGCGGCTTTGGGAGTTTCAAACGAATATTTTGATTTTTGAGAGTACTTGACACGAAGCTTCAAACACATTTTCAAAATTTTCTCAAAAACGGAACTTTTTTATGCTCTGTCATAAACCCAATAAAACCCCCACTACTGATGCGTTTTGATGCCAACATTGTCCTGTGAAAACATGTCACATGTTTGCGTCGTGGGCAAATATTAAGTGTCCCGGAGGAGTGAAATCTTAATCAAGCGGGCGAGCCGGTCACCTGACGCCGCGCGGCCATCCATCGTGCGTTGCGCCGCGCCGGGGGCTTCTCAAGACGCAAGCGCGCGAAAGGCGACGCCGCGCAGAGCGTCTCGCGTTTCGGTCGCGGGAGGTCCACGAATTAATTAAGGACGCATTGTGCCCAAGGCGGCGGTGCGGGGGACGGGCCGACGCGGGCGGCGGTGCTGGCGGTGTTGCGGGCAGTGACGCGGGCGGCGGTGAGAGTGGCGATGCGGGCGGCGGCGCGGGCGGTGAGTGGGCGGCGATGGCGGTAGCAACAGTGCGGGCGGTGGCGGTAATAGCAACGGAGACTTCGTGGGCGGTAGTGGCGACAGAGTAGATGACAATGGTGCTGTAGGAGAGAGGTTCATTCGGTAAAACCAAGGTGCATTCTCAAACAGCATGGTGTACGCAATGTTCCCAACAATTATTTCACTCTTGGGAATATAACAACATGATTTGACAGATTTCCTATAGTTTTGGACAATGAATCAACGTGAAAACATTCAATAGTAATGTCAAGCAACTAGACGTGATGGCTGTGTTGAACCGATCGTTTCTCCGCCTTATGGCCTGTCTCACAAACTTAGATCATTGTCAGACTTTTTATTGATTTAATAACAATAATTTTAATTCAAGAGATGAGACTTTACTTCTCTGTACTACTTCCTCACACTCAAAAAAATCCAACCACTTCTTGAAACCTTCAAAAGTTTTAAATTCGCCCTGAAAGTTTTAAATTCGCCATAAATGAAAAATCCTGATTTCGCCACTGTACGTACGTAACATGAAATAATACAAGAAAGTACGTGCTGTTCTCGTGCCAGATGCTCATTTACGTTTTATATCGTTACTTTTCTTTTTTAAATCAAAAATGTTTCTGAAATTATCAATAACATATGGTCAAATACTTTAGCTACAATTTCACATTGTAATATTTCTCTTATTTTCGTTTATTCTACACACCATTAAAAGCCTGAATTAGGGTAAAAATAAATAATTCACATTCTCCTCAAAATGAGAAAGTTTGATAAATTTACCAGTAATTTTCGGAAAATAAGGTCAATTTCGTATAAAATATTGTGTTTTGATCAATTGTCAATTCGTGAAATTTGTAAAGTGCCTATAAATGATCGGGTGCATGAATCAGCAACTCGTCTGGGAAGTAAATCTTAGAAACTTGCACAAACATACGCCAAATAGTATGATTTCAGTGAAAGTGTAAACCACAGCTTGTAATGTTGCTATGATGAATAGGGGGATGGTGCAAATTCACTCAATGAAGTACTAAGTGTTCGGGCACCTCACAAAAAATAAAATATATCGTGTGACTTTGAATTCGCGCTTATTCTCATAGTTCAGCTGATTCACCAGCTTCTGTTTGGGCAACTAAAAATGGATACCTATTATTTAAGGTAACATTGAAGTTTTAGAATAATGGATACGATTAAGGTAAATTTATCTAAAAGGTTATTAATTAATGAATACATCTTTATTTTGAATACTAATTCGTTCTTGCACGACATGGGTACAGCAGCGCTCCTCGACCCAGCGGCGGAAGTTCGCAACATTTTCTCACTTTCTCGCAGTCCAACTAAAGTCGCAGTGCTCGTCTGGTTTCTCCACTGCTCACGGCTGCTTTAGTCTTCCGTTTTTGCCGAGTAGTACTGACCATTGCATTCTAAACACCATAGAATGTGGATGTTAAATAGTAATTCAGAAACTGTAAGTTTTATGTTTATTGAGAAAATGTGTACAAGTATTTATGTGTATAGAATAACGTAAGATAAGACTCGCCGTAACTCTACATTATGATGCTCATATGTCTACCGCAGTTGAGTAGAAAAAATGTAATTACATTTGATACATGATGTTCAACGTTAAATATTTCAGATATTATTCGAAATTGTTAGATTATAATTGAATTTGTATAGTTGACAGCAATGACATGGAATATATGCATGTTGTTGGCGGTTAGACAACCTTGTTCTAGACCAGCTGTCATGACGCTGCGCTGGAACAAATGCTAGAACAGGATATCATGGCGGAGGTGTTCTATTTATTCTAAAATTTCTTTACGCTATATTTCTTCTGCCAGAGGGGTGGGCATTCAGAGTTGGTAGATACTTCAACTGTTCTTTCTAATGTTGCGAGTAACAAGGAAGTAAATGACAGCTGCTTTCTTGAAATACACAGGTTGATGGCACAGCAACATCTTCAAGAAGACACGAGTTTTTCTCCAAATTCCGCTATCGTGCAATCAGTCTGAATTTGTTGGTTGTACATTGTAGAGTCTAACAGACGTAACCGGTTTTGGTGTGTGTTCGAACCACTTGGCACATGTTTGATGCTTTAGAACATTTTTATTATTGTTATTCTTGTTGTGTTGTGGTTGTTTTATTTTGTTCTATTCTTGTGTTGTTGTGGTTCTTGTTGTTTTGTTCTGTTGTGTTGTTGCGATTCTTGTGTTGTTGTGGTTCTTGTTTTGTTGTTGTTAACATTAATTTCCAATGCGCAAAGAAATTTATGCAGCTCCGATATGTGAGAGATTTCCGTTTCGTTAGGTACCCAATATCGAAAACGAATGGTAAAAGACCAATTTTGATTGTGTTATTCTGCATATTCTCAAACTGTGTTTACCGATTGAATTATCATAGTTACGGCGTCACTACTTAGGGGACACCCAATGTTTTACAAGGTTCTAAAGAAGAGACCACCCGCCATTAAAATTTGCTCTCGACATATTTTAAACTTGATCTTCCTGGAATGTATAGAACTGTTGTACTGTGTGGGGTATGTATATAAAATTATACATAAGATGGTTAAATAGTATAAGTATATAATGTACTATGTTATTATTGCCGTAATGACATTTTTGATGAAATATTTAATTTGTTGCAAGGTCATATGAGAGTATTTTATTTGTTTGGTATGATAATTGTGAGCTATAAGAAACAAGATTACTCCTTAGTGTTTAAAGCTTTCATGAAACCGTTTCTGTGCGGGAGTATGTGTTCATTAGAATTGAAAATTATGGGAGCCACCTCTGGTGAAAAATTATTAGTTCAATTAACTAAATGTGTGCTGTTCGATGAAAAGTACGGTTTTATGCCAAAATTATAACAATTACGTGCTGGCTTAAAATTCTTAATAAATGCTAAATACATAATCTTAAGAGTATGAATTACTCATAAAAGTGTTAGAAAATATCCCTACAATTCAAACAAAAATGCTCATGTCTGCTTCTTTCCATAGACTTTAAATTAATGGAATGTAAGCTGGAGATTTATTGACGATTTAATGGAATGTAAGCTGGAGACGTATTGTCGATTCAAGCGAGGGTGGATCCGTCGCGAATTCAGCTCTGCTCAGCTCTTTTTATAATTATGAAATGAAGATACAATACCTTCTCCCATAAAATTTCGTTTAGGTGATTTCAGCTTAGTGTTTACATTGCATGTAATGCAACACGAGATCATCGAATCGGGTACGTTTAAATCGCAAATATTAGTCACGTAGAGATTTCCTTGTACTTTATGAAATAATTATACTACTAGTGAGAACCCGTCAAAATTTGACGGTGAGATCTGAGATAAATGTAAAATACTGTACCTAAATACTGTACATACAAATGTTCACAATATATTGCATTGTTTGGATCTTCAGGGTATAACGAAGATATTCTGTGATTAGGAGTTCCCAAAATTTTGAACATGTATGGCACTTGACCAGGTGGCAATGCAATATCGGCACAAAAAATATAGCACTATTACCCTGAAGGATATTATTTCTAAAGTTTTTTGATGTGTCATCATCTCCTATAAACAACTGTTTTGATTTCTTCTGGCATATTGCTCGAAGGTATACTTATTTTCCCATTTAAGCAACACAGAGTAAATCGTTTGCAGAATTTCTCTCACATGGAAAGAACAAAGCAGAACAAAACTGACATTTCATAGACAATGACCCAATAGAAAACAAAATGACCTCACTATCACGACACCTACGCTGACTTTCTCTTTCCCTGCGTCCAGTTAATGTACGTTTGCGTCTTTTGAGGCGATTCGGAATTCGACATAATCTGAAAACAACTTCACTAAAGTACAACCGAGCAAAACCCACTGTGCGAATGTTCTCTACAAAATACACCACAGAAGCAAATACATGCAAACTGTCAACACCACAATGCAATTATGACACTGAAACAAAACCTTCACGAGTTGTAAACAAATCTCAACAATCAAAACAAAACATCAAGCAGCGTGGACTCACATCTATGGACTCATGTATATCGATTTTGAAACTGCCACCCTTTGAAAGAAAACAAATGACTATTGATAAACGTACTATTAAAGAATGATTTAATTAATTAATTTACACCGTAAATGTTGGTGAATCAACACAAACAATATCTGATAACACATCTAGGGATCATATTCTTTCATTCAAAAGAAAAAATACAATAATCGGTTCAGTAGAAGCTCTAAACGAAGCCATGGCAGAATACCTTATTTTTTTAAATATATAGATACCTTTAGACTCTTCGAAGACTTAGATAACACTACCATCGAACAGTAATGTGATTTGCGTTTTTTGCAAACCGATTGTAGTACTTTGTGGTACATTCAAGGAGTCATTCAGATGCAGTAATAATCCAGGTCACGAGAGCCATTGTTGCGAATGTACTATTACGTGATCAATCGTATTAATGACTGAATTTGGAAACCGTAATATTGTTGCAAATATACAATTACGACTGCATTAGGAAAAGGAATTTTAGTATTTTTGGGTAAACTACCATTATTTTACACAACGTAGGAGTCTTGAAGATAATACCACATCCTAGGTAAATTGAATCACAGATCAAGAATTTGGCGATGCAGAATTTTCTAGAAAATAGGGGTGCTGTCTATTGACTTCTAAAATACTTAATATTGTCCCTACATTTAATCAGTATTTATTTGTAAAATATTTTTCAGATAACCGGTATGTATTGTAACGTGAAAACTAGAGGTACCTATCCACTCTACATGCATTTAAAACTCATACCGTTAGGGGCTATATTAGGAATTCTGTACTGAGGATTCAATTGAAGGGTCACAGAAATTTTACTTTTGAAAATTACCCTAATCTGAAATAAATTTTTTAATATCTATGTAAAGTGTAATTCATCAGTGTAATATAGGAACATGATTTTGAATCTTACGGCCAGTATTGTCTCTATATTTATACTATGTCCCTATAAGTGTTTTTCAGAAAAGCTGTATTTTATTAAAAATGTGAGAACACGGCAGCTACTTAAAGAATTCACCCGTGCTAGATTATGTATCTATTCTTTATAAAGTGAATGTAGTATTGAGTTTAAATATGTGGAAGTACTCGTGTTATCCTTATCACAAAACAGTAATTTTATGTAATGATTGATAGTTATTTTTTCAAGTACATTATATTTCATTGTGCATTTTGGCGCTGCAGCTTCCATCTCAAAATCCCATTATTCAAAACACAGCGTGAGCGACTGTAGAGGTGATTCAGCTATGAGAGATTTTTATTCAATAATAGAAGACTAAGTATGGTAATTTAATTTCAAGAAATATTGCAGTGTTGTCTTTAAAATTAATCTGTAGATTCGTAAGAATACTTTCATTTAGCTGGTATTTTATTCAATTTGAAATAAATGCAGGTTTCATCGAAAACCTGAAACATTGAAAACCAAACACACATCGTGAGCGGCTGGTTTCGAAATAGCAGAGTGCAGAATTTTCCAGCGAAATAAGTAAGTAGTGAATTTTGACACAAGAACAATCTTGTAATATATTACTTACAATTATGAAGTGTTCAGTGTTGATTTCGTATTTTACTGGCAGCTTTTGTGCATGAAAAAAATTGAGAAAAGAACAGAGTTCAGAACGGAATGATGCTGGTTTGGATGGATACCTACTAATGGTCTGCATTAGCAATTATGCTGCTGAACAAAACCACACAAAATAGTTTTCCAAAAATGAACCCTCACACTGCTCTAGATCGACAAATAAAATACTCTGAGAGAAATAGATTAAATATTTTAACGCAATGTTTTTCCTGAATACTGCAAAACTAGGGGTGGATTTTAATGAAATGTCATTTTTTTCTTTTCGCTTTAGGGAAATGCCGTATAGTATAGAAATTCATTTTATGACAAAAGGAAATAACCCATTTTATAGGTCTTTTTTGGCCGATTTCATAGATTTTAATATAATTTTAAAAGTACTTGCTTCAGATAATATTTACGAGTTGCAATAAATGTTCTCCACAGAATTCCTGAGCACCTATACCTGGTAGCCTATTCGATTTCGTGGCCCAGAAGTTGTAATGTCAGCCATTGTGAGTAAGTAATTTAAAGTCCCAGTGACACCTGTTAGCGCTATTGGCGGTTCAGACGATTTCTAAAGACTGAGGTAGTCTGGTAAAGAACAGTACAAACCAAAAGTATGAAAGCAGAGTTCACTTGAACGATTAGATGCAGCCTCGATCGCATCAGTAACGTGTCCAACAACATGAGTTGTTTATCCGAAGTGATTTTGAATACATTTTTTACGTCATTTTTCTTAGTTTTAGGGCATTTTCAAACATGTTAAGAGCATTTTATAGATCATTTTTGAAGTTTTAGGTAATCAAAATCCGCCCCCTAGCAATAACGAAGTGCAGTACATAGCCTACAGTACTGTATGGAGTCAGGTGAGCAATGTTTTTACTCATGGATGCCACGTCAATTTAGGAGTCATGGTCGGTCATTATCAAGTAGAGACGAGTAAAATTTATTTTATATACGTTGGACAACTTGTGCTTGAGCCGTTTGAATTCCTTTTATTCATGTCTTTTCGTCCTTTGCTGGAGTCTTGCAGTCGCAAACGTCCGCTATGAAGGAAGCTGTGACCCGTTTAGGATGAGGATTTAATCGGTCAGCGCAGTATCAAAAAAGGTGGATTAACACAATTAAATATTTGCGTATTTCGTCATAATGAAAGTTTCATTGTTTTTAAGATATTCCCGAGTTTCTGCGTACCTAGAGAAATCACAGCACATCTCTCATAGGCGGCGACTGCATAGTTTTCTTTCAATTTTTGGCACGCGTTTAAAATCAGTAATATAGATTTTGTCAATATAAGTTGAGTACAGAAAGTAGAGCATTCAATATCTTGCAATTTTCATTCAACAACTCTTGTTTAATGATTAACACTCGTGAATGTTTCAGTAAGCTGTATTCTACGCAAAGTGAGAGAGGTGAGGTTCCATCCGGGTGCAGATACACCCGCAGAACGTGAGAGGCTACTTCGGATATTCGGCTATGCAGGATTCATCAGCGATAAGAGTAGTGTAGGATTTTGAGTTACGAAAAGGTTGCAAAATTTTCCCTTTGTATGATTGTAAAGTATCTATAATATATTTTCAGATCGCTTGCAATCCATGCGCCGTAGGAGAGCGGAAGCTATCAACCGAAACCAGATGCAATGAAAACACACAGCGTGAGCCGCTACTCTTTCATTCAATGTCCGTAGCAAATATACATAATCAACACAAATTTGCAAGCCACACAAAGATAAAAGACACATTAACACCTAACAGACCTGTCATCAGCTCCCAAGGAAATACGCAAGCATCACGCATATACCCCCTCCTTCCAACCACCTATCCAAACCCGCGAACACACATACTTCATCCCTCCCTCACAAACCCACTAACACACATTTCTACCTCCCACAACAAATCCACCGTCCATTCTCCGTCATTCACACGAATCTAACTCTCTCAACCAAATCCGTCCACACCTACGTCATATACAACGTCCCACCTAAAGTCCACAAATCCGTGTCGGCGAGTCCGTCCGTCCGTCCGTCCGTGCCCGTCCGTCTCCGTCCGTCTCCGTCCGTCTGCCCGTCCGTCTGCCCGTCCGTCCGTCCGCCCGTCCGTCCGCCCGTCCGTCCGCCCGTCCGTCCGCCCGTCCGTCCGCCCGTCCGTCCGCCCGTCCGTCCGCCCGTCCGTCCGCCCGTCCGTCCGCCCGTCCGTCCGCCCGTCCGTCCGCCCGTCCGTCCGCCCGTCCGTCCGCCCGTCCGTCCGCCCGTCCGTCCGCCCGTCCGTCCGTCCGCCCGTCCGTCCGCCCGTCCGTCCGTCCGCCCGTCCGTCCGTCCGTCCGCCCGTCCGTCCGTCCGTCCGCCCGTCCGTCCGCCCGTCCGCCCGTCCGTAAAAATTCTTGCTCCAATATCATCGCACCTCCCGCAGATGAGGACTCTGTCCAAAAGATATGAATGTTAGAAGTAGTCACAAAACAACCTTTTCCAATTTCATTCACAAGACAAAAACGTATCACTCTGCTCTCCTGTAAAATTAGGTAAATGGGACATTGTGTCCTTTACCTCTGAGATAAAAATATATATCTTTTGCTTCACTTCAACACGTGCGTATCCTCACTCAAACGTACACGCATGCTAACGCGCGCAAACATACACACTGAAGCACGCACGCAAACGCACACACACACGCATTAATTATTCGCTCAGTGAGTTCACATTTTATCTCAACTTGCGGGATACGCGCATCCATATCGCGATGGTGTTTATGTTCAACATGCCCCGAAGAGTGTGCTGGCATGTTCAATCATGGATACACGGTTTCGATGCGTATCGTTGGCAACGCACGTTGCGCGAACGAATCTCCGCTGCGGCAAACACGAACGTGTGAGCCCCCGGCGGCAGCAGCGGCGGCGGAGGCTGGGACGGGAAACCGGAGGCAGGGCAGTAATTACGCAGGGCGACGCTGCAAGCACTGGCGGCGCCTCATCCCACTGATCCCCACTTCCCTCGAGCCTCATTCCTCTCTACCCTGTGCCTGTTCGCTCTGCCTCGCGCCGCACTGTTCACTCCCGCTGTCGCCCCCATCCCATCCTATATGCCCGACCCTCTCGCTCCGCCCCTCAAAAGTCCATCCCACTCAGTTCACCCCACCCTGGTACATTCACACCGCCCCGCCCCGCACGCCCCGTCCCGTCCCACTCGCCCAGCCCGCTTGCCCCGACCGACTCGTTCGGTCCTCTCGCCCCGCCTCTCGCGATTCCCTCTTTTCGCCCCCACTCGGCGCCTTTTCCTCCGTTGCGTCTCGCACCGCACGGCCCCGCCCCGACAAACCCGCCTTCGACCGCCACGGCGCCGGAGACGCAGCGGCGGCATGGGCGCTTGCGGTCGTGGTGGTGGAGGTGGCAGTTTCGAGGGCCACTACAGTGGTTACGACGGCTCCAGCCACCGGAGAAGAGGGTAGAGGAATCGACGCGGTAGTGCCAGCTGCGACGGTGAGTGGGAGGACGGCGGTTTCGAATGCGGATGACGTTGGCGGGGCCGGTTGTGACAGGGCTGAAAGGGAATAGATGCTGAGGTGGCGGCGACTAACTGATGCGACGCGGGATCGGCAGCTGCCTCAAGGCAGGCAATGGCGATAGCCGGAGCGGGTGTGTCAGCTGCAGCGTGGGAGCCAAAGAGCGGCGAGGAGACTGCAGGTAGTGCCAGGGGCAGCGGGGGCGGCTCCCGCGGTGGGGCGGCGCGGCCGCGGTCTCGCCGCCTGAATGGCTAATTAGGGCCTGAAGAGCTGGGCGTACATAGGCGCGTGTGGAGGTGTAGGCGCTATGCGGAGAGGCTGTGGGGGCGGGGGAGGAGGGACTAACAGAGCCACTTTTACCATTCTGCAAGTGCTTTCCACATTGATGCCATCGTTGGAAGGGACGAAATTCAGAAGAGAAGCTCTACCGCTGCATCTTGTTTCGTATGGGGGCATGCTTATTCAAAGTACTGATATTTGCGTACAAATTACAAACCCTGAAAAACTAACTCGTGTTCACGTGTAAACTGGGTTCCAGCGGTTTTGCAATTTCTTCATGATAGCCTGAATGTGTGGGCCAGAAAAACTATACACATAACTGGGAGATCGGAAATTGATGATGGTAAAAATAGCAACTGACAGACAACGAGAATACACTGATAAAAGGAATCTGAGTGTGATCTATCCTATGATATTTAAATCTTCGACATCTGAAATTACTTGACTAAATGGAAATTACTTATATTACTTCATCTGTTCTAAGGATACACCACATTACAGGTGAAACTAAAGTAAATATGCATTAAAATGAGTGGAAAATTAAATTCATTAAGAAATTTCGATATATTAAATACGAATCAAAACAATGTAAGTAATTAAAGCGTAAGTATTTGCTTCATTATTGGTACACTTGCTATCGATTTCTGTTACCAAACTTCCAAGACGAAAGCTTCCGTTTTCATCAGACAATCCCACTGTCCATCCTTCATTCACTGATGTACGTAATGCTTTGAAGGCATTTTCACGAGTCCTCGACATTCAGGGAGGCGGCTTGGAAAAGAAGTGCTGTGGAAGAGGAGCCTTTCAAACGAGGATCCGAATCGCCCTCCGGAAGCTGCGAGAGCGGAAGTTCGTTATATCTACCCACGAAAACGAATAGCATCACGCTGGGCCTCGCCGCAATGGAATTTAGTTATGACTCTGTTTGGAGAATACGGAAGTCAGCTCGAAAAAAAAAAACACACAAAGGAATAGAGCTCAGAAGGGGCAAATGATGGAATCAACTGGATGGCAAACAATTTGGTGCCAGAGCAAAAGCAGGGAGTCGGTGAAATAATGAACGATTTTGCATATGACAATGAACGAAGTGTGAGGATTAAAATTAACTTCATTGCATTGAATTTTCTAATTTAATGAATAAGTTATGACGAAACAATTGTTATTGTGAAAGACTACTTTGATTTTAATAAATGCTTGACAACAGTTCATTTTCACTAGTTCATTGTATTTTGAGCTTACACAAGTGCCTAACTGGATGACATTCAATATTTTTAATTATATATTTCAATTATTTTTTTCTCAAGGTTTGATATTGCCAATTATATCTTTTTATACATCCCTTAAACACCTTTTTAAATATTCGTTTTTATTTTGTATTACCATTCATTAAGAGACTCTTCGAACTTGTGTGTAACCCATAAAACTGATTTCATGTTTGTAACTATTTCAACTTATTAATCTACCGAATGGTTGTGAAACTTCCTAACAGATTTTAATTTTCGCTATTCACAGGTCTCATGCCCGTGCAAATACTCTAGGTATAAGTTATTCATTAGGCATTCATCAATAATGTTAGGTAAATATGAACTAAGTAAATTATTCCCAGTTCTCTTTTGTAGTTCAGTATGTTGGTCATAAAGTCATTTGCTTACAAATCGCTGGCTCTTCGGAACAGTTTAACTGCTAAATGTACAACAGGGAATAAAGTTCTGCGTTCGCGTTCTGTTTGTTGGCTGGGTAATAGTTAAGCGCTCAGCCAGGCAGGCAGCAGATGAACCCTGCCAGGCGATTATATAAACGTAGGTTAAGTCAATATTTTTACTGATATTGGGTAGGTTTTTATAAGGCGCTTGGAGAGGGGGGATCAACCACGAACCGCCACGTAACGTGTTTCATGTTTAGGTTGAGAGTGCTTCATCAATAATGACTTATTATTAGCAGCTTTCTGAATCTTTGGTGATAGTTTCGTATTTCTACGCTCATCAGATGTTACCAAACACCGTCGCCATGCGCAATCGCTCCCTGGAAAGTCCAACGTTCTGTTACTTCTAGGTCTAATCACCATAATAACATTCAAATGTTTTAGTATCAGTCGATGTAAATAATTGTGGAATCGGTGCAACATTCAGAATGTTGAACTAAAAAAAGTTCTTTAAAAAAGCAGGCAACAGATGAACCCTCTCGCCATCTGCGTCCGTGCGTACACGAACTCCAAAGCACAAATTGTTCAAAATAAACCTTTCCTTCCCATATCTCAAAAATTGAAAATAGTTGAGTTCGCAAATGCAGAAAACGATTGTTTAATATTCCTAAAAACATATCAAAATGTCTTATACGTATATAAAAATTTTCCTTAAATTATGTTGCAATTTATTCTAGGTCCGCCATAGACACCCCCACCCCTTCATTGGTGTTCCTTGGGTATGGGAATGGTATTGATTTTGCGATCGTTAACGTTTCCTTAACTAAATTATTTCTTATTTTCTTTTTTCCCCGGAGGGCTGCAATAAGTACCTGAAATCACAGTTCATTACTTTTCAAATGGCATTCTTAAATATTTACGGCTCTGCTGAATGTGATGTGATGCAAAGAAAGAATGCAAAAATGTACAACTCGCAACTTGCCGTTTTTTTTATGATCAATGTCTACTAATTATTTGATTTACATAAATATATTTGCAGCTGTTCTTTTTTCACGAGTCAATTTCCCTTTCATAACTTTGGAATCAACCTATAACAGTTTTATGAACGCTTTTCTGCCGCTTAACCAATGGTAACGTTTCAATGGATTTTTTTCTTGCAACTCCCACTTGCGTTGTGCTTCGGTTTCTCCCAGACTCCTCTTCCCCTCCCTTTTTCACTCTCCATCGAGCAGAGCAGACTGGGCCAACGTAAAATCGCAGAAACGTCAATGCAAGCGGTGCTTTCTCTGCAGTCCAAGAGTGATTTATTATACCAGAAAATGAGAGAATTTATCTTAAAAAACAAACAACTGTAGTCATTTGAAAGACTTCTCGAAAACAAAAAGTGCAGTTTTTAATATATTCCCGCTCGGTATGTTAGGAAGCCAGTCGGCTTACCTGGTTCGCCTACGCGAAATTTTGGTCTCCGTTATGAAATTCCACTTCGCAGGAGGCTGCTCGTTTCCTGGACGACAAGAGCCGTCCCGGTCCCGCCTCCTTCTCCACCCAGCCCCCGCCCTGACATCGTCGCTCCTATCGCAGTCTTCCTGGTAGGCTTCTGCGTGCCGTCACCGGTCGTCATCCCGGATGTAGTTCCCTCCGTCTCCCTTCCCCCACTTTAGACACCTCACCGTTTTCCACCCCCCGCCATCTTCCAGCCACCTTCACCACCATTTTCCAGCGGCCCTCGTCATCCTCTATGCGCAATACCTGGCATCTTCCAGGCACCAACGTTTTACTCTGCCATCTTCCTACCTCCATCACTGCTATCTTCCAGCCACTACCGCTACCATCTTCCCGGTCATCCTCACCATCATCATCTAACCTCTTTCAGTGCCATCATCCAGCCAACTTACTCCTCCATTTTCCAGGCATATCTCCACTCTTCTCTTCCACCTTCGAGCCGCCCTCATTGTTATTTTCCAGCCTATCTCGCCGCCGCTTTCACTCGCATTCTCGCTCACCACCCTCCTACTCCCCGCCCTCACCACCCCCAGAGTCGCCCCCTTCCGGGCGGAGACGGGGTTCAGACAGAGCATTCCGTAAGGGAAGGGGCTCAGCGAGCGGTAGTCGAGATCAAGGAATTATCGAGGTATTTGGGTGAGCAGACGGATGGAAATGTTGGTTAGCGTGTAGGCGGCACGGAACGGAACGGAATAAAGCAGGAGCGAGCGGAGAGCGAACAGCGCGTGCGGGCAGTGTGCAGGGGTGGTGCGAGGGGAGGCGAGGGGGGAAAAGCGGAGGTGAACGCGCCGGCGGAATGCGACCCGGGGTCAATTAAAGCGCTCGGGAAGGCGCGATGCGCTGCGGCTGAGCCACGGAAGGAGTCGGGCGCAATTAACTCATCTCGGACAGATCCTCGCGCCGCGCGCCGCGCTCGGGCCGGAGGTCGCGGCGCCAGGCCTCGCCTCGCCACGTCGCCTTGCGCGCCGCCGCAACGTGCCCATGCGAATGCCTCTCCGACCTAGCGGCTCGGAGCCCGGCCGTAGGAGACGAGCTGCTTCAGTTAGCGGCCTGTTTTGGATATGGAATTAGTTCGTTTGTCTCTTGGATGTTCCTTGCAAAAATATGTCACAATGAATTTCTGTCTTAGTATTTTTTATGGTGACGTACTTTTTCATGTTTATTTTGTTCTTATTCATAAAATCATCTTAACCTCTGATTTATCATTTAATACAATATTCTCTCTTTAATCATAAATGCTTTCATACAATTGCTTGTGCCAAGCCTCTGACATTGAAAGAACATGTGGAGGTAATTTCGAGTACTGGCTGGGAAAGAATAGTACCTCAGACTTGAAATGGTGGCATATTATATAATGTCCAGTAAAAATGGTCTAAACCGGAACCTGTACAAGCCGGAAACCTGTCTCAACCGGAAAATTTCCCTGGACGTGAAGTTAAATGGCGTTTTACACAACATAAAACAGAACCTCTCCAACGCGGAAACTGAATAGTTTTTTATGACCAGCAGGGGAAAATATCTTTATAAAACGGAATTCCTGTGAATTTAGTGCAATTGGCAGAGAGACGCGAAATGTTCTTAATGAAATGAATGCATCTGCAAGCCTGTTTTAAATTCTCTATCCCCATGACACGCGGTTTAGCCGCGGCAGCCGGACATTAAAGGAGGGCTTTAGGTGTCAGCGTAGAATTCAACCTTAGGATCGCTTGTCTCGCAAAGAGTAGGCCGTATTCCCTCTCTCCCGACTCACTGAGCGTGGGAAAGGGTACGTGCATGGCTTCTATTCACGCGTCTTCCTACTCCGGATTGAAAATCATAACCCCTCGACCAGACATGCATTGCTTAAGGCAATGCAAGGGTATCAGAATGTCCTAGTACAGGGTTGTGATGCACTGTGAATTGAGAGTCAGCATTTTTCAGTCAGTATTTTTCAACTCTAAAGCTGTCAATAAAGCGTGTTTAATATTCATTTATTGGTGACTTCTTCCATAAAACATTGTATGTTATTGTGTTTCGATAAACACAATGAAGTTGTGTAATTTAGACCTAATTCTTTCAGGGCAGAAATATCAATATCAAATGTGTCATAAAATGGACAACCTTGCATAAAACGGAAACGTCCCTACACCGGAATCTTTTTGTGTCCCGATCGAATTTTTTTGTATTCTGGCTTGGATTTACTGTATTATGTCCATTTTGTGTTCTTCTCTGCACTCCTTAATAAACCTACCTTTTTGCTGAACATCCCCCTCCACTATCATTCTTTTTATTAACGCGTTTGATATCATATGTTTGTTTTTTAGGGCGGAGACAATTTTTTGTACGGCTTCTTTCTTAAGAAATGAAAAATTCGACACCTTAACATGTAAATTCAGAACACTAAAAACTGCAACGATTTCACTAGCGTCAAACATTGGCAGCAAAGATAATGAAATGCGAAAACAAGAGATAAGTCGGAAAAGTTATGTTCAGTTATAAACGATGTCAAATTCAATTCACCACCATCCTGTGCTATGCGGATTTCCTCATTTCCGTCGTCTTTAGGTCATGCAGAAACACCCCGAGCGCTGTTCGGGCCTCTAACTCCGCCTCCTCCGCCGCCAACGCCTTCTGTGTTGCGCCTACGATCCCTTCCAGCTTTGGCGTCGTCTCGCGCCAGCGCTTTCCAATCCCGCGCCTTCGGCTCTGCGTGAACGCTTCCGTTGCAGCGCCTCGCACTTCCGCTTCCACTGCCCCACGCGGTTCCGCCCCGCTGCCTCAGTTGCAGGAGCAGCCCCTCAGTCCCACACTCGCTCTTATACCCTTCTCATCCTGACACGACGCACGGCATCAATGACGGTTGCAACATATGTGGGCAGTCGATAGCAAAGAGAGACTCACTACGTGATCATAGGGGAGGGGGAGGGGTAAAATAGTATAAGCCTTTGCTCAGGGATGATGTCATCGCCATCATTGTCATTCACATCGTGTGGGATCGTTCTTAATCACTTGAGATGGTGGTATGATTCCCCTCACATAGCATTATCCAGGTGTGTTTTTCAGAACAGTTTGAGAACAGCAATTTCCATAGTTAAGTATGAATGTGCCACAACTACGTTTGTAAACACCTATTCGTAAGTTATCATATTTTGTTGAATGATTATTCATTTTCATTTAATATTAAACTGAACAAATAATACAAGAGTAATAATGACCGCGACAAAATTAATATTTCAACTTCTCTGCACTTTAAATAAGTCAAATCATTTTTAAACGTAACTTATTACTAATATTAATAATAATTATTGATAATAAATAGGGACGAGGAAACCCACAAAGACAAAGGAGAAGAGCGGGAAAGATGAAGTGTAATAAACTGAAGCGAACCTCTAATTAAATCAGGTTCGTATTCCAATTAAGGCGAGTGACTGGAAGAACTTGCCTGCCAGAGGTACAAGGGAAGCATGACATGTAGCGCCAGTGTACACTGCTGGCCGTTTATACGTGTTCTAGCGCTCGTCCACGCGTCGTAGGTAATACTAAAAAGGAATTCCACTATCCCTTCCGCATACTTTCTTCTGCATTCATTACGAACTCCTTAATAGTACTAAAATGTTGTAAAATATTTTTTAAAAATAATAAGATGTATATGAATATCGTAAAATGCAAATGCATGAAAATGTGTGTTTTTTGGTAAGATAAAATATAATCCACATTTAATAATATTTACGTTTATTTTGATTGTTATTGCAAAAATCCTATTATTTCATTAAATTCATAGAATTATTTTTCTAGTGACATACTACATCGATATTATTGCAAAGTTCATACACCTGGAAGAACGCACGAAATAACAGCAGACATTCTCATTCTCAGCGCTTGATTGATAGCCGCACATCTGACAGAAGCAGAATAACATTTTTCACTTCCTGCCCAGCCCTCCCCAGCTACAGTACCGCCTTCCATCAAGTCCCTCGTGCACTGGGGTGACTCGTGCGCTCACGTGTTCAACGGCCTCTCCACTTCGCTGCCCTGGTGGGCACCCTCACCGCTACCCGCGCTCCCACCGTTGCCCTCCCTCGCCACCACCGCCGCAGAGGCCACCGCCATTGCCGCCGCCGCCGCTTCCCACACCTCCGCCTATTCCTTCGTCAGCCACCGCCTTCCCCGTTGCCGCCATTCTCGACTGATCGTCACCGCTACCACCATCACCATCCCCACACCTTCGGCACAACTAACATCCACACACCACCCATTCCACCACGCCCCCTCGACCTCACCACAACAGGCATTTCTGCTAGCGTCACCATTACCGTCTCCTCGTCGGCCACCGCGGCGGCCGCCTACGGCCGGCGCCGCGTCCGCCTGCGGCCGACAGCAGGCAATCGCCAGCGCGGAATTTACGAGTCGCGCCCGCCCGCCGCCGCCGCTCCGCCTCGCTCGTGCCCCGCCGCAGACCAGTTCCCTGCCGCCGCCGCCGCCATGCAGGCGCTTCCCTGCGGAGTGGAGGGACGTGGGGAGGTGTCTGCCTCGCGCTCGCCCGCCAGCCAGCCTCAGCGCCTCCGCGGCGCGGCGCTCAGCCCCGCGCTGACAGGCAGGGAACGCGCGCCGCCACCCGCTCCACATGGCTGCTGTTTCGTTTCTGGAACGTAGTTTACGCTTTTATTTTCTTGTTCTATGTGTGGGTTTAAAAGTATGATGAAATTGATTACAAAGTTTTCTTCTTTTTAATTCATTTATTGACTGGCATATAACAAATTGTATTTCGAAAGTAATTTGAATTTAATGGATTTAAAGTTTTTATTTGAAAATCAACAGTCTTTAACAATTAATTTTGAGAAATGAGATTAGTAAATGGTGAATATGGCACGAAAAAGTTTCAGGGAGTTTCCTGAGGATTGGTACTCGTAGTATTCTTGGTGGGTTTGTTTTCATAGTTGGAAGTGAAGATTTTTGTGGAATTGAGGGAGTTTTGTAATAAAAATTAAACTTCGGTAATCTGACGTCGAATTCAAGTCAGGTGTCATTTACACTTCTTGAATACATTTTTAACTAAAGTTTACGTATGTACCCATGTATTGCCTAAAAAGCAGTATAGTTTCGGAAATATTTGTGAAAGAAACGTTTCCGGCTCACAGTGATAAACTTGTTTAGGTAGAACCATGATGTGAGAAACATTTCTTACATTATGGGTAGAACTTGTTCTTTCACATCGTCTCATGACTCAAAAAGGCATTGACATTGTCATACGCAAACAGGGTTCGCAATGGCGATGAGCGAAAAGGAGTTGACATCGGTCACAACCAGTTTGCCTAGAAGAAACTTAGCTTGATGGAAATTAGTAGAACTTTATCAAAGTGATTAAAAACATTATAAGCTTAACCCTTCAACACCTTCTACACACGTCACGATACACCTATTAGATTTGTCGTCAATCCACTTGTTTTGCAAACACCTTTCTTTTGGATGCATTATCAATATAACTAATAAATTTAGAGATAACCAGGCTATAATTAAAATGACCTATATTGGTAGATGTACGCATGATGAATTAATAACAAAAGACATACATTTTAGTCTAAAAGTGCAAAAATAGCAAAGTATACGTGATTCACGGATGATTTCTCAACAGTTTGACAATCACACTCACAAAACTGGTTATAATCAATGGAGAAATCGAAACTAACCATATAATTATTTTATTGCTGTCCTTGTGAATAAACCGTGTTTTTCCTTTTGTACTGATACCAAAAGGGTCCACATGCCTATGGCAGAGACCGACTGTCTACAATAAAAAACAAATTCATTTTAGAGTAGGGCAAAGTTAAGCTCCGGCTATAAGCCGCAAATAATGCAAGGTCGTACAACCTGTGTCCGTAGAGCCAAGTTATAAAGAGCTATTGATTTGTACATGGCATAGAACCTAACACTAATATTACCGTTACTAGCAACTTGTTCGTATTTCAAAGCGCACTATCTACATGACGGATCGTGTACTCCGGTACCTCGTCTTACAGCTATACAATGAGTAAACAGAGAACCAAATGAACAGAAAGGATGATAAATTAGGGAAGGTCTTGAGCACATGATCAAGATTGTAACATGGGTCGCAAAAGTTACGAGCACTGGAACCGACGATAATATGAGGTTGGGAGTCAAAAACGGATACGAAAATCCAAGATTTTTATGGAACAAAGCTGGAAGCAAATGAGAATTATGTGAGGTTTCTATCACCAATTATTCCAGATTCTCTTATTGTCATCAGGAAAATACTAATGTTCATCGTGTTCTCTTCTACATGAAACTGAAATAAGCTCGTTGCAATCTGGAGTAGATTTTATAATTATCCATAATAATAATAATAATAATAATAATAATAATAATAATAATAATAATAATAATAATAATAATAATAATAATAATAATAATTTGCAGTCCCTTCCTACAGAAACATGCAAAATGCGGAAATTATCGGAAAAAATAAAGAAGTACAGCGATCTGGCATATCAAATCAAAGTTCAATGGAAACAGGACCAAGTATTCGTTCTCCTAATAATTATCTCCAGTAATGGCCCTATACAAAAACACGTCAAAAAAATCCTTAAAAAACTTTATACCCCTCCAAGGATTTTAAAATTAATTCAGAAGTCTGTCATCTTAAATACTTGCCGCATTGTCCGGAACTTCCTAAATTCAGATTCTTAAATAAATAGCAAATAACACACTTGGCGAAAAGCCCGTGCACCAGGGCTCACCAGACCTTCCTGTGAACCAGCAATGTGTAAAAATAAATAACAAAATTAAATAATAATAACAATAAAATTAAATAATAAAAGTAAATAAATAATAATATTCTGAAGAAAAAAAGAGAAAGTATTATAAAAATTCATGGTACATAATGTTGCTACGAAAGTTGCATTTGATCTTCAATGTCCAGATTTATAATTTCCGCCTTTTAATCTCGTTCTGTGGTGGCAGTTTCGTTCTGGGCTTGCCAGAGATGTAGAGGAAAGGAGACGGCGCGGCGGCAGAAGGGCGTGCTGCCGTGCGGGAGGCGAGGGCGTGGGTGAGGTTAGCGCTCAGGAGCGGAACGGGCAGGGGCGTGTCAGCAGGGCGGCGCGCAACACAATCGGACGCAGACGAGGCGACGGCTGCAAGCGAAACGGACGGCTGCGAAGTGGAAAGAGATCAGAGGTCGGGAAAGGAAACAAATGGAATACAGAGGAAGATTAAATGAGGAAGTGGAGAGGTTGCCGGAATGCAGTGAAAGGGTGGAGCTAACTAAGAGAAAAAATAGATGGGGAGAAAGTTAATGAGCTAATGAGTGAAGCGGGTATTAAACGAACGTTT
Source organism: Teleogryllus occipitalis (assembly GCA_011170035.1). NCBI lineage: Eukaryota > Metazoa > Arthropoda > Insecta > Orthoptera > Gryllidae > Teleogryllus > Teleogryllus occipitalis. The sequence goes on along the minus strand of BLKR01000076.1, from coordinate 450,757 downwards.
CATGATATTTTGAGAATGTTAAAATTGTTTTAAACGAAACCGCACCATTCTGATAGATGTATATTCTTCAATATTTCATTGGCAGGTGCAGTGACTTTCGCTCACACAAGCGAACTTTATATTCAAGACAACTTACGAATTGTTAAAAATGTTTTCGTGCCAATGTACTGTTAAAATATCTACTTAACGTATTCAAACTGACAGAAAAACGGGAAGTCGCTTTTGACTGCCTGCGTAAGCTAGGCCAGCGAAGCTTTCAATTGTTTGCCGTTCGTTGAGAACAATCGAAACAAATGAATTTTCACTAAGGATTGCGACGAGTACATTTATTTCAGAGTATAGTATTTCTTGTTCATATGTTTTGTTATAAGAAGATGGTATTACAAAAGTATTGAACGATACACGGCTGATGTCGCAAATAATAGACTATTTGCTATTTACTGACGTAATTACTATGTACTTTGCATATGGAATATGTATATACTATAACTTTACCAGTACTCTGTGCTCTCTTAGGAAAGATGTGTCTCCCGCGCATTCATTTATCATGAGATCATGCACGTCATAGCCAGGGACGAATTAAAGACGAGATTTTAGGTTCGAGGGTGATAAATGGAGTGCCAGGAACGCAAACCAAACCACAACACCCAACACCCACGCCTCAATCGAGATTCGAATCCACAGTCTGGTTGTAACCGAAATGAGTCCTCGTGGAATGAGCATTAGATTCTTCCTATAGAATTTGCGCATTCAGCTAAGTGCCCGAGATCCCTGCGCGCTACCCTGTAGACTCGTCCGCGAGACCCGGGGCTGCGAATCCGCCTCCAAGAACGCCGGCGCGCGGCTCTTCTCGCCGGGCGCGTGGGTGCGGCGGCGTGGGCGTGGGAGCGCAGCGCTGCGGGAGTCCGGCTGTGCGCCCACAACATGCAGCGCGCCGCGAGAACCGGAGCAGATGCAGCTGGGCAAACATAATTCGATTCATCGACCAGCGATTGTTTCAAAGAAGAGAGAGTTAATTGATTTATCGATTAATCCTCGATTTTCGGCGAAAGCTATTTGTGAAACATTCGAATCGAAATCTTTGTTTTTTGCGAGTCTTTACTTGTGCGCTTTAAATTAGTATATATTTTATTATAAATTAGTAACAAAATAAATTTGAAAATTTGCAACCTTTCAATTATAGTTTTTGAAGTTCTGATAACAATTCGTTTCCACCATTTTGTACAGTTTACGCAATACATTTCGATGATGATTTGCAAACTTCTGCAAAAGTATATAATTCTAAAATAAGAAATGTAAAACATCTCAATAGATACATGATAAGGTCGTAATTTTGAATTCAATCAAGAATCTACTCGTTTAAGGACGATTAGTTGAATTTTATTTTATAAAATAGGCCTATATACAGAGATTTTGCACAGCATAGCGTTCAACAATGGACTTCAACCTCGATCTACAGCGCATGTGCAGATGTACAAAAGTAGGGAGTTTGTGCACACTTTAGAAATCGACTGCAAATCTCGATCTTCTGTGCGCGCGCAGATCTACAAAAGTGATGCGAAACTTGAAGGACGCATGCGCAGGAGATTGATAGTGTTGTCGATCGATTTAACGTTCGAGGGTGCACTAACTCCCTAGTAGAGAGTATATGCACGTCATAGCGGACAGCACTATCGACTGTCTGCGCATGCGCAGATGCACTAAAGTGATGCGAAACCTACTGCGCGTGCGCAAAAGTTCGACAATGCTTTAACGTGTGAGTGTGCACAATTTGCGCCAAACTCTAACTGCGCATGCGCAGAAGATCGATAATGTTGTCTATTCCTGTAACGCTTCGTCGGTGTAAAACTCCCTTTTTTGGTTCTTCGATTCGATTCCATTCGATTCGCGCATCCGTCTGGGCCGCTGGATCTGTGGGCGGTCCGCGCAGGGGGCGCGCTGGGAGTGACTCAGCGCCGGAGTTGGCGGCGATCGCTCGGGGCGCGCCCCCGCCGCCGCCTAACAGTACTCGCTCCGTGCGGCTGCAAGCGCAGGCCCGCCGCGCCGCGCCGCGCCGCGGACGCGATCTGCGTGCGCCGGAGGCGGAGAGGCCCTGGCGCGCCCGCGGCCAAGGCGGAGGTCGTGACGGCGCAGCGGCGAAGGCGCGCCGCAACGATGATGCACGCGGGTAATGGCAACGGAGAACAAGGATGCGGTAATGGGATCGGTAGAGATCGCGCGAGACATTCGTGCACTCGACGAGCGAACTAGACAAGGGATAGGGAGATGCTGCGCATGCGTAGTAGAGCTATCTACTCACTCTATCACTGTTCAGAAAACGTCGGGTAGCGTAATGCGAGCTAGGGATTATAATCATCCAGAAATTTGTTTTGGCTGCGTTTTTTCTATTTTTCTTCTTCGCTTTCTTACACGAAATGTGAATGTAATTATTTTGTGTCGAATCCAGGTATTTCAAAATAAACTTTTAAGACGCATAAATAAAGCACCATGGTTTGTGTCAAATAGACAAATTAGAAACGAATTGAAAATAGAAAACTTAACTACTTACATTGGAAGACTGTCAGTAAATTTTTTTGACGAACTACCAAAAGCGGAATGTGTTAAAACTTTAATCTAGAACGGTCAGCAGAAGACATTAAAATTATTTAAAGATACCCCAAGGATAAATTACGCCCATCATAAACGCTTCAATAGAGTGCAAATTGAATATAAAGAATTATTAGACATACAAACCTAAAATAAAACTATATAATATCGCAATTTCAAAATAAATATTTAAAAAATCCGAACACTAAATTAAGAGAACAGTAACAAAGTAAGAGGGAGCTTCGACTAAAGGAACTCCCCACCTGCCTATGCCATACGCCAGTTATAGTAATAAGTCATGCAAATCTCTGTAAAATCAGTGGATTGAACAGAAAATAAAGCCGTTAAAAGAAAAATATTGTGTCGAGGCTGCCTGATGAAAAGTTACGAAGTCGCTTTTGCATAGCATTCATTGTAACCGCCTCCCCTTCCGTGACTTTCGGCCAAGTGAACAGATTCATCGCGCAAAGAAGCTAATTGTGATATAGAATAATATACGCAAATATTACCTAAAACTGGCAACGTGGGGACGGGAAAAATGGTGGGCACGGTGTGCGGCTGGGGTAGATAAGAGCAACTTAATAGTGAAGGACCTCACAGATTCGACGAAGGGGATTGGAAGGTGACTAAAAATTTGAGAAATGGATCAGAGAGTAAAAGAACTACCACAACTTGCACACCGATTTCACTTGCAGTCGTATGCTTGGAAGGTAACCGAAAGAGATGTTAGCGACGAGTTGCTCTGTGGTGCGTAAAAGCGATGATTCACAATACAATAATACTGTTTATTACACAAATTGGTCACACTACACATTTACCCTGAGGAAGGAAAATAAACGGTCTTGCGCACTAAGGTTGTACGGCGAGAGCGATAAAATACAGAAAAAGAATTCGAAGCATGTAACTGGGCGCTTCGACTGCATAACGTTGTCAGTGCTTTGGTCTGACGTTCTGACGGTCTAAATGAAATCCCATCGTAGATGAAATTAACGTTTGAGTTTTGTTTGCATTGTATAGGATTGCGATGCGCCGTCTGTTGTGCGTACCTCGCGGGCGAGAAACTGCATGATGTTAACGTGTATACTAGTTACACTATTATTTCTGGCAGAGAATGACGCTCCACTGGGTTGATTTTATTACTCTGTTCGACAACATTACGATGTATTCCTTACAGAAATTATACATTTGAACAACATGACTGCGTAACGCAGAACATGTGGATTTTTTGTTGCAGAGGTTGGAAGTGAGGACTCGCAACTACTGTACTTTGTAAATTCCTTGAAACTTCCTTCTGAAGTACTATTACTATCACAAAAAAAAACATGGCCGCGGAAAAACATCTGAAAGAGGACTGCGCAGCGCACTGAAAAAGGGTTACCACGAACCAAATGGAGCAGAGTCACTAAAGGTTGATTCGTAGGAGTACATGGAGGCGAGAACAGACCAGTCGCAAAATTCGTGGATCTTACCAAAAGTGTAGAATCACTCTTAACCCATCACCATTACCTCTTACTTTCAAAAGAAGCAGCTTTAGAGAAGCTACGAGTTGGTGATCAAGGCGTAAGAATTTCATGGAAAGACCACAGTTCAGAGAACACAAACGGCGGTTATTATTAGTTCTTCATCTTCCAAGCACATCAGTATTAGAGATTTTTCTTCATGTAAGTGTTGTGCATGGAAAAATTGCAGAAATATTAATAAACCAAGCTTGATTTATATTACATGATTTCGCGCGAGCGTAGTTTCTCTTTAAAATCATGATATTTTTTCGCGAAATATTTAATGTTTAAAAATCCAATAATGTAGATGCAGTCGTACAATGGCCACAAGGAATATAATTTTATATTAACTAAAACTAATGATATTTAGTATGTACATTATAGGAAAACATTATGTGGTTTGCAATTCAGTATGTTTTACTTAGTTTCAATTTATCACATTGATTAATTACTATTTATCTAATCAGTTATGTTGCTTAAATGTGTAAAATGAATCGGTATGGAAATATATCATTAAATCTACTTCATATTGTATTGATGGCGTTGCTCAGTTAAAAGCTCGTGATACCCAGACAATTAAGAGATTGCTTGGGCGATGGTGGATCTGCGTGGGGAATGACACTAGAAAACGTAAACTTGCTAGCCTATCTGCGCGGAGGATCTGCGCGTGCGCGGAGTATCTTCATCTGGCAGCCACGTAACGAGCGGAGGCAGACGCAGAGGCACGTGGTGAATCAGCTCATTACGGAGGCGGCGTCTGGCAGCTCTCCCCCCCCCCCCGCACCCACGCGGGAGAGAAACGAAGAGGCGGTCGCGACAGCGCAGGGACCCTAGCCGAGGAGAAGGCCCTGGCGTACGAGGGGTGTTGGAATGAGGGAAGTGGGGAGTGGAAGGAATGTGGGAAATGGATGATGGAATGGGAGGAAAGAGATGAGTGGAGGAATGAATGGAATGAGTGGAAACAGCAATGATGGAACCTGAGTGGGAGGGGACGATCCAGTATGTGGGTGGCAGGGGGTGCATACTGCGGCTTTTACTTTGCTGCGCCTGACATTTGATCAACTGTTACGGTGCCGTCCAATCGGGACCTTACACGTCACTACCGTGACGTCATAATGGTAGCGTTCAGCCAATTGGATGACACCGTAATAGCTGATTTACTTCAAACGCAGCTCTGTAAAAACCGCAATATAGGGAACGATAAGCGAGATGGAGGGAGAGGACGGGCGCCAAGATAAACGATGGATGATTGCCGGGCGGAGACAGCGAATCACTGGATATAGATTTTGCATATTCACATTGTTTTCTCCCTCAAACAAATTATATGCTTAAAGAACACACGTTCATTTCTTGTTAATTACAATCCGCATGCAAATCTTGTGCATATTTCAGAATATTGCTAATAAATTGGCGACTAAGCATACTTTTATTTCAAGGGAACATTTTGGCATATTTACACACGTTTCATATTTATTTCACGACCAAAGAAAGTGATTTACTCTATAACTCTGATGTCCGCTGAACTATTTTTTGAAAATTCTATTAGTAAAATAAAATATTTTATAAATATACTTCTTATCTTCATTAAAAGAAACTATTGTATGTCACTTTCTTTGGACAACCGAAAATTTTCCGCTGTTAACCCTACATTCATATCGAGTTGAAAGAACACTGACCTTAAGAACAATATCGAACATTGCAGGAAAATAATTATACCAGAAAGTTACAAAAATTTGTGGTCATTTGCTGTATTAAGAATTAAAGGCATTTTCTGCAAAATAAGATGCACTTTAGTTGTTGAATATTTTTCGGTTTTTAGTATACTTACATACGTGTTGAATTTTAGTGCTTATAAATCCACACCCTTGATGTGTCTTCTAGTGCAGATGGAGGTGAAGAACGGAGTCAAGGGTTGTAAGCAGGAATTAGAGGAAAATGAAGTGGAACGGACATGGGAAGTTCAAGGTCGCGGGGGAGGGGATGGTGACTGAACAGTGCAAGCGTAAATAAATAAGAAGTGGTGTAATGTACGAAGGTCTGATGGTGATGTCTGGAAAAAGGTGTTGCCGGCTGTAGGCGAATGAGGAGGCGAAGAAGAAAAGGAAATGTTATTGCACGAGTGCTGGGGACTCGGGAATCCCGCCATAGAATGAACAACGGTAAAATGAACGAGTTTAGGGTTGGGACGGGAAGATTAAAATGACGGAACCCATGAGTCGCCAACAGCACGCGAGTCGGACACAGAAGGAGGTGACCATGTTGAGAGCAGAGATGGGAAGCAGAGTTTTGAGCGGAAATGGTGTAGCGACGGTACCAAAGTGGGGAAGATTGTGGTGAAAGTAGAGAGGTGAGGGTAGAAATGACTGCAAAAAACAGGGGGTCGGAAACTGTGCCATAGAGCGGATGCATCGAGCCAGTCGAGGTCGTAGGCGGGATACGGGTGCAGAGGTTCAAGCACGAGCTGCGAAGAGTGGTGAAGAGGGGTGGCGTGTGTTGGCGGGTCGTGCGGACGGAAGCGTGCGGGAGCCCTGCCCTGAGCGGACGCCGTGGCGGGGCGGGGCGGGGCCGGGCGGGGCGGGGCGGGGCGGGGCGGGGCGGGGCGGGGCGGGGCGGGGCGGGGCGGGGCGGGGCGGGGGCGGTCGAGTGCAGCGGCGAGGCGCCTTGGCATTGCGGTCAAGGGGAACCAGCGGGAGCCTTGAACCGCCCGCCCAAGCGGCAGCGGCAATGGCGCCTGCAGAGCATCGTGCATCGACTTACCACCACACACGCGAACGCGCGCCTAACGATCAGCTGGAAATTAATATTAAAAATGGGAGAGGACGCAAGCGCAATGGATTAACAATTAAGAAAAAATAATGAAATAAATAAATAAAAAATCATAAAATTTATAAACTCCTCGTGTCGAAAGAACAAGTGATGGTCGAAAATTTGTGTTCGGAAGAAGTTCACGTGATCTAGTAAGAAAGCGAGTCAAGCGCTGCAATACAGGTCATCCAGAAGAATTGCAATAGTGAACATTGAATATTTACATTAGAGCGATTTAGGAAAATTATGCAACCTATGAATATGAAAGTGTGATACTAAGGTTATCCGCAAATGGCATTTTATCAATTACAATCCGTCATGAAGTTCACAAAAATGAGAAGATATATCGCATCAAAATCTTAAGAAACATTCCGAAAAATATGCTTCCAATTAGTGAGAAAACTTAAGATCATTGTTATTTACTCCACGTATTTCCGTTTCTGGTTTTAAAATTGGCTCTTGAGAAGGTGGTCAGTGCAAAAGAAAGACAAAAAACGAATCACAAATATTCTACACTTCAAGATTACTTTATACAGTAAATGTATAAAATACTACCTCATGAACATTTGAGAAATTTATATTATCGTTTTCATTGACATTATCACCATTATTTTGTATACAATTCAATTTACAACTTTTCGTTGACCCTGACCAATCTATCATGATCAGCAAGAAACGCCGTCGGATTTTCGACACGAGCTAGATTACTAGGTCGAATTCTTCTACCTAGCAATCTTTCCATCCTCAACCTTGTCCCTCCTTTCCTTACATACACACACATACAAACATACACACACATACATACACACATACAGTGGAGAGTAACCCCGCCGGCCGACGTTTAGGTCGGCTCACTTTACAGCGGGAAGGATCACCTAATCTCACGTAACAACTGGAAAGGGGGAGAACCATCTCCACCTCCCAAGAAATATCGTATACTACTCTTTCGGAACTAATGACCATACCGGCCGCTGTCGCGGCCTATAGCAGACCGACAGCAGTTGACGCGGCCAGAAACAAAATAATTGATCAGCCAACTCTAGGGCCCTCGTGGGTAGCTCAATCCCGGCGCGGGGCGGCCTGACCTTCCGAAGCTGCGCGCTGCATTCACTCGGTCGGTCGATGGCAGCGCCCAGGGTCCTCGGAGGAGGCCACCGATGCACTTATCGGCCCGCGCAGCTGCTCCATAATCCACCAGGCGGTGGATGCACGCTCGCGCAAGGCGAAGGGACAAGGGCGCACGTGAGACGGCGGAGGTGAATACGGAATGGAACCGACAGAGAATAGAGAGGATAAGTAAAAATCGGCACAGGGAATTATTTCTAAGTTCAACCTGTTATGAAGGGCTGGAAAATATTTTAGAACTTACTATGCATTTGTAGTATGATGCTTGTTTTAAATGCATCCCAACCAAGAGGAGAATAAATGTGAGAACTGAAGTAGCTGAGATTAGGCAAAAAGATCCAACAAGTAGTCACAAGAACAATTTGCTCAGAAACAAAACAAAAAAGAATAGTACAGGGGAATAGAAGAGAAGGAAAAGAAAGAACAGAAGAGATAAGGATTGTGTTGAAAATTTCTAAAGAAGAAAAGACAAGCTAATAACCGAGTGATAAAAAATATGTAGTACGCGCTGATAAAGTGATTGTCTCAACACAGGCAGAGTTGATAAGAAGCAGAAGAAATCTTCACGTGTGTCTGAGTATATTAACAATATGAACTGTAATTTCGCCCGAGAAGAGGGTCGCATTAAAGAAAAGGAGCGTCGACACGATGTACTCTATTTGATTATGGAAATTGTCGTACGTATTTAAGAAGAAAATTTTTAAATACAAGATTTTTCAAAATCATGAACTAGCAGAAAATGGAGAAAAGTTTTCAGAAAAATGGGCAAAATGTCATGGTTAAAAATGCTCCGAGAGGTGGTATAACGCGAAAAGACGTTAAACTGAACGGATTATGCAAACTAAGAAAAAAATTAAAATGAATTTTGAGCTAAAAAATGCGAATCCATTGAAGTTAACAGAGGTGGTTTGGGGGAAGTTGCGGATGATACTAAGTGAGAAAGAAACGAGGTAATAAGAAAAGTTTGGAAACAACGACGAACAAGTAGATGGAAATGGAAGTAGTGCAAAAAAGAATGGAAATACCCCAGGGGGAAAAAACTGGCGATTTTCATAAGCGATCAGTTCAGATCGCTTTTTTTTTTTTCTTTTTTTTTTTCTTTTTTTTTCTTTTTTTTTCCTTTCTCTGACGAGTCCGTACGACACCAAATAACGAAGGCGGAAGCGCATATATATATATATATATATATATATATATATATATATATATATATATATATATATATATATATAATATTTACACACACACACATGTACACGCAGCAGACCAGCCCTGCGGATAACCAGCGTTCGGAATACGTAATAAGCTGCTCCATTACACGCTCGCTGTAGCCCTTCGAAGCGCCCGCGACCACCGACGCCCTTCGTACTAAACTCTCGTTTCGCGCCTACCCTCCCCCTCCCCCCCACTCCCCCTCACCATCTGCAACCCTTGAGTCCAGGGGTGCGCGCTTCCCGTCGACGCGCTCCGCCTCCGACCCGAGTGGAAGCTCTTTGCGTGCCGTCGTTTAGACGTTCTTTTGTTGTAAAACAAAAGACGACCGCTGGCGGCTGAGATATCGTCAGTGCACGCACCCTCTGCAGTTGCTGCGGATCGTAAAAAGACCGTAATGACACGTTAAAGATCAGCTTCCGTAGTTGTTTCTGGGAAAATGTACACTATTTCTGAAAACAATGAAGGAGGAGGAAGACGCATGAACATGCTTTAGTGCGACAGCAAAACCTTTTCTATGGATATTCAAGCGACTACGAATCATGACAGGCGTCTTGCGCCTGCTGTAAAGACTATCATTTGGCTTCTCTTTGCCATTCATTTCACTAAAGGGATGATTCTAACTCTCCTAGGAGATCATATACTACTTCAACAACCTGGAAGCAATTTGAAAAACCCATTATGCAAAATATTAATCTTGCATAAAATTATATTAATCATGCTACGGTATTCTGAAGACTCTGAAAATTAATTATTAGCGTGGTACTATTGCATTTAACAAATTCAAATTACTATATATTACAGCTTACGGAAATTTCAGGGTCGAGCTTTAAAAAAACTAGTGGGAAAAATTAGGAAATTTTAATTTACCCGAAGAAAGAGCGTCGCGTATTATCAAATGTAATGTTAAAAGATCGATATTAGAATCATGTCAGAAAATTCTAGTGTTATACGGACATTTATTATGGTTTTTGCAAGAAAAGTTTAAACTATTTTCATTGCGAACAGATAGGAAGCACTTCAGTGTCACCGCGGCACTGATTTATCGTTTCAGGATTGTTAAACATATTTAGAATAGTCTCAAGAGAACGGTCTGCTGACTGCTCCACAACTACATCTTTGAGTTACCCCAGTTAATCTCGACAGAACAAATAAAAAAAATACACAGAAAGAAAAAACGTTGTACAGATTGAAAATGATACTAATTTTCCTTATTTTGTAATTATGAAAAAAGGTTCAGTAGTTAACTTATAAGAAATTCATGCATCCCTCAAGTTGTCTCATCTGATTCTTTTGGTTAAAATACAACGTATTTGTATATACAGGAGTTTTTCAAAATACTTAAAATGATGAATGAATATGATTAGCTATTTATTAAAAACACAAACTTCAGTTTGGGATTCTGCACCTGTATCAATTACATTACAAGGCTTGAGGCAAACAGCGAGGAAACGTATGCTGAGATTGGGCATAATAGCGATCTCGGACCAAAGGATTGCGTGTTCGAGTCCCGCCTCGGGTGTGGTTATATTAGTGTTCGTCCTTTCGCCCATTATCATCACCATGTCATTTCATCTTCCCAGTTACCATAACGTTATCTCCAATAGAGGTCGCCAATGACCTAGATGTTGATGCGACCAAAATAACAAAATAGACTTAACTCTTTTTTTTAAAAAGCTATTGTCCTGTAAACACTAGGCCTTTCGTCTAAATATATTCTCTTCACCGGCTTAGCCAACAAATCAAACAATGCGTTGCTTATGACTGCGTAACAAACAAATTTACTATCAAACAAAATTTCAAACGTTCGAGTTCCGTTTGGTTAGAATGGTTGAAAAAATCTAAATTACGTTAAAACGACCATCGTTTTGAAATGAAATAAAAATATTGACACATATTACGTTTTACGCTTTTAAGAACTTGAAAGAACATTTATGCCAAATTAGAAGAAAATTTAACTTCACGTATGATCGTGATTACAAAACAAGTAGTTAGAGAAAATGCTTGTCGAGTCGAAATCGGGATCTTGCTTCGATGGAACAATAAATAGTTAACACTAATGTTGAGCTATTAGAGCATTTTAAAGTACTATTTTGGCCATCTGAAATAAGTTTTAATCTTAACAATAAATCAACATTTACTTATAATATATTTACTTATACTGGGCGACGCGCCGTGATGTGTGGTCTTACCTTGAAGAACCGTAATGCCATTATGATGTCCAGACAGAAAACGCAGTAAGAGAGCAGCTAGCGCAACGACCTCGCCTTTGAGAGAACCCGAATTAGAAACCGGTTCTAGGCTAACGTGCCGGACGAGCGAAGTATTCGGCGAACCTCGGCAATCATACAAATCTTAGACATGCGTCACAGGTGTTATGTTTCGTGTTTCCGCAGATGTGTTCATTCAAGGAATTCTCCATTCTGTATTTTGGACATGTGGCATAACCCGTTTCCAAGAAGTCTCTAAAAATCTAGGCCAATTCATTTTCTGGAGAAAGAATGAAACAGTTTCAGGATGCTGTATTGTTTATTTTATAATGTATATATGAATTGTGTACCATTCATTAGTAGATTTAAATAAGGAAATATTGAGAGATTGAATTAAAATACAAAAACCGATATTTCTTTTCTTCACATTTTTCTACCCAATAACGTTTTGTATTACTCGCAAAACTGTGACACAAAATTTCAGAATTTTACTAGGATGAAAGTCTATTATGTGATGTAAATATGCAGACTGAACTTACCTTTTAGATCCATACTAACATGCAGATTGGAGGATATTCTCGGTCGTTTTCAATGAGTACATCACTTAATAATTCCTGTAATGCAAAGTTAAAAAGAAAATCATAAAAACAGGCGGGTAGTGTTGTTAAAGCGTACAGCAATAAGATAAGTTACGGAGGTATATTACTTGATATATTATTATAATTAAAACAAATTATTCACAAAGTTGGGGATTGGCAACCTCTATTCTCTGTGAACTGGATTTTTTTCTCCACCAAACCAAATGTTAGTATTTATTCAATATTTTATTATCTATACTTGCAAATTAAATCTGTTTTCACTGTCGTTAATAAAACAATATTGAAAATGTTTTTCTTCCCTGTGGAAAATGAAATAATTAGAAGGATTACTGATCTATTTTGTTTCGGGAAATAAACCAAGGTGGTTTTAGTTTCCCTTTTTTTATTTTCCGTAACTTTTTAATAATACAATACAATAACTTAACACAATTGCAAATCAGCATAGTCGCACTGAATGTAATAACATTAAGGCAGTCTCAGACGAAATTAAACGACAAGAAGGGAGTTATACTAGTACATTTGAAGAGAAAAAGGAAGGTACATAATCACCTAATGTCTCGTTGCTACAAAGAAAAATTAAACAAAACGAGACACCTACTTTGAAATATCTGGGCGTGTAGATTTCAATTGACACCTCATCCAAATTCCGACAAATAATCCCGTTCTTCAGGCAGTGAAGTTTAGCATTCGGTGCAACAGGTCTCGACTCGACAGGCGGAACTCGTACCATAGTTTATTAAGTGATGCTGGCGACGAAGACAACCATTGGCGCTCGAAGACAATCTCCCGGTGAACGAAGCTTCCGTTGCAACTCAACCGGGGACGCTACCATGTCATGAATTCCTGCTTTCTAGTTAAAGAAAAATTTGTCTTGAAAACCCGATTCCTAGTAGTTACACACTTCAAATCGTTTCCTATAATATCTATACGTTACCCTTGGCCGCACGCGGCAAAAAAAGCCCTTCTTCCTACCCTTGGGTAACACCGCTCTCCTCTTGCCGTTAATATCGTTGCTCGTTCACTCCCGAGGAGCCCTGAATCACTTAGGAGGAGTTTTCGATTCGTGCCGCTCACCGAGATAAGGAAGAGAGAGCGGCGACGATGCGGGGTAGAGTGGGGTAGGGGTGGGGGTGAGCTGGGTCGGGGCGTGGGGAGGAAGGGGTGGGGGGTATCTTAGAGGGGAAGGAAGATGGGAAGCGGGGAAAGCGAGGCGGGGCCGAGCAAGACGGGGCGAAGCAAAGCAGGGGGGACTGTGGCGACGGGAAGCCAGGCGGGCCGGAGGGAGATGGGGTGCAGCGAGGCGGGGTGGTGTGACGGGGAGGAGCAGGGCGCAATGGAGTGGAGCGGAGCGGAGCGGAGCGAAGCGAGACGGAGCTGAGAGGAGCGCGACGGGGCAGTGCGTGGCAAGTCGGAGCAGGATAAGGCGGGGTGACGGGAGGTGATATTGGGGTGGTACGAGGCTGGGTGAAGTGATGTGGGGCGAGGCAGTGATGCCAGGCGCAGCGGAGAGGGGTAGTGTGATGTGCGGCGTACTGCAGGGTCGGTCAGAACGGAATGGCATGGGACGGGGCAGCAGAGGCCGAGAAGGAGGAATACGGTGGGGCGGAGAAGAGCGAATCGAGGCGGAGGGGAGCCACGCGAGCGGGGGGGGGGGCGTGGTTTCCCAGGCGTGGCCGGGAGAGATGGAGGGGAGCGACGCAGCCGGCGCCTCGGGCTAGCCCGCATGCGAAAACACGCCAGAAATTGGGCGAAATGATACTGAGTTACGGAGAAGATGGCGGTCGAGGGAAGAGGAGGAGAAAAAATGAAAATACGGACACGGCTCGCCAAGTTACGGGTGCGGTAAAGAACATTACGACGCAAGTTTTCGGTCTCTGAGGATTTATATAACGCTGCGAGATGCTTCCGGCCACCGCCCCTCCCTCGCTGCGCGAAGGCGGGCGGTGGTGTCATTTTAACTCGAAAAAAGTGTAATGGAACGGCTGGCTGTATCTTGGAGGCGTCTGAAATATTTATGCAGCAGATGCTTCGGGCACGGAAGTAGTAGGCAGCCGTGGTGTGATGTTCGTAGTAATGGGCTCTGTTGCAACAATGCTTTCTTTGGAAGAGTGCAAGATATGGAAATACATTTGCATTTCTATTCATCTGAATGTGGGTTATTACAAAACAAATGAGTTTTGTCTGAACATCGTGAGCCTACCACTGTTTTCGTCTTTAGCAGTATTACAGCCATGCGTATTACTTGAAAGAAATACTTTTCCCTGTTTGAATTTGCTGCACATATTATTGCTCAGATCTTGAATCAAAATAGTATAAGGATAAATGAATAATTTCTTTCGATGATTTTTTATTGCGATGATGTATCTGTAGGCATATTCCGTTAAAAGGAATGATGTATCACATCATCATATACGCACCACAATAATTTTCCACTAAAACAGTGTAAATCTAATTTTTAAACTCCAAACCGGTGTATATCTTCAATATACCATCACAAATATTTCCTAACCAGAATTAATTGAATTTTACTTCCAATAAGATTTGTTTTATCGTGTACGTTGTGTCTGAAACTGACGATGAAACAAGAAATGGTAGTATCATTGAAGTATGTACACGATATTGCATGGTTTACACAAATCCAGACCAGGCGCTGTAAAGGAGCCGTATTAAAACAGACATTAATTAACCGACTTCCTCACACTGATTTCGTTGGCAGTATCCCAAGCAGCCATATCGGGGGCTCATAATGCTGTTAATTGAACACTAAAAATAAAACAAAAAAACTGTAATCCTGGTGACCGCACATTCAAAGTAAGATCCTACTTCTACAACAACTCAACTACAATTACTTCTGTGCCTTCGCTGCTTGCAGATTGACATTTGTTTACATCAATTCACAAATGCAAACGAAAGAATTTAGAAAGCCGAGAACCCGACAAACCGATTTTCTTGTGCAATGTGTCCCGCTGTGCGCTCCGATACGCCTCAAAAAAAGCCGCCAGCGGGACAAATAGAAGAACGCGAAGGGCCACACGACTCGATTCGTCTCGTCGGCTTCTCAGCCGCTCGGTTCGAGTCCCTATTGTGCGCCGCAAACGATCTAACCAGTCTTATTTACAGGAGGGCCTCCGTCGCGTCCAGCCTTCGCCGCCTTCCCAGAAGACGCGTGACGAGCGGCTGGGCCCTTCCGCGAAGCGTCGCGTCGGCCCAACACGAGAGTCGTCCTGACTTGGCACGGGGGATCATTTCTGCTGAAACTAACGTCCATAAACTGCAAGCTCTTCAATAAAAATTATTAAGATTAGTTGCTCATGCCCCTTGGTACATAACTAACAATCAAACAAGAGCTAATCCAGTCGATCATTTGGGGGGGGGGTGATTCGTAGATTTTTGTTAAATATCTATTTTTGTTAAATTTTGTTAAATAATAAACAAATTTGCTATTATGTTGTATATTATGCATATACTGTAGATACGACAGTATTAAATATTATTGTTTATATAACTACATAATTCGAAAATAAATCTATATTTAAATCAGTTTTGCCAAATATAGGAGTAGTAACGAAAACTCCAGGCCTTTTCCATGGCCCCCATGCCCCCCCCCCCGGATTCGCCAGTGCAATCAACTTCACAACGAAGTTAATTTGGAACCCATAGAACAATACATCACATATCTGGCCACCAACTTTTATCATAACCTACCTCAAATCCCAGTCCTATCACCTTTCAAACTTGCCAAAAACCCCAATTTCCAAATACGAATAAAAAAAAGTATCCATATCACATATTCCTTAAACAAATTGCAGATTTAAATCCAGACTGAGAACCCGAAAAGGGATCCCCCCCCCTTGTAATAGCATGTAAGATTTATACTTTAGGTTAGCAAGTAAGTATGTAAATACATATGTAGAGTTATATTTATTGAGCTATGAAAATTTCTTCAAAATAAATAAGTTAAAAAACTACTTTTCCCAGCAGCGGTGAAGGAAGCGCTCGGTTCTTGGACAGGGCAGCCGGTCCGATCGGTTCCCAACAGTTTAACATCTAGAAGTTTTTTAAGAGGAAGAAAGAGATCACTGACGTTCCAGTTTAAGGAGTGATAGGAATATTCTCTTTTTTGAGGGTATGAATTTTTGTTTTTCCAATTTTTTTGTTCTTACTGGTCACTTTATATTTCCCTACTTAGAGCTCGTTTCTTCACTTCAAAATACCTCTCATCCACCTATTTCTACCTATCGAAGTCCTTCTCATTCGTCTCCTATTCATTCTTTTCATCCCACATTCCAGAACCTTCTTTATTAATTACACCTCTCACCTCACACAAATCTCACCACATCATCTCTTTTTCCTTCCAACGTCGTCTCACCTTTTCCGTGTACTTTGTTTCTCTTCTACTTTGTTTAACATGTCTATCCACACACATCCTCTACCAAAGCCAGCCTTCATCCTCTACCATAATCACATCTCAAACGCTTCTATACTCTCTTCGTCTCTTTTCATCATTGTTCAGATCTTGCTGACCTGTATTTTCCTTTTCGTTTCAACAAGCAAATCATATAAACATATCAACAACCTTGGTCAAGTAATTGGATATTTTTTGTATATGGAGAATTGAATGAACAATAAACTAAATAATCTTAGTTAAAAAAGTGTGCGTGGGTGGAAGGGACTCTTGCACTCACCGCGGGGATAGAGATGCATCGTCGATGGCGATGTTTTCAAAACATCAATGTTTCTATAAAAACGAAAATGTCACAGGAGCGTCAAAGTACCCTCCAAAATTAAATTATTTCAACACGACTAGATCTTACCCCTGACATATTTACTTAGTTTCAGCTCAAAAGCTTCTAAACTGACAGAGTTATACGTGACACGTACTTCCATCCTTCCATCCATCCATCCATCCGTCCATACATGTATAGATACATACATACATATATACATACATACAAACATAATACAAACATACATACAAACATACATACAAACACACATACAAACATACATACAAACACACATACAAACACACATACAAACATACATACAAACATACATACACACGTACAACCTCACGCTCTTCGGTCTCTCGTAACACAAAAGTGCGTGCGTCTCTTAGCCTCCTGAATAAATCTTAACCGTCTTTAGAACAGCACTAATAGATCTTGACGTTGGCCTGTGTGTGCAAAGTTTCAACTCGAAAAGAACCTTAATCACGGATTTACGACCGAAAATTCGAGATTACATTGTTGAGGTGATTCCAGTACTTTCCCCCACACTAAAGTATAAGTATTTACAATATTTAAAAAAGGGGATACATTACTTAAATGGAATGTTCATGATTAATTAAATTCTTCTGCATCAACATGTTCGTATTAAATTAATTTTCAAAATGCATTTTTTCCATGTTAAAAATCACACTAAGCTATGTGTTTTTGTTGAAAAATATCCATAAAAAGGTGTATTTTATTTCTTTTCATAATAATTATTAAGGAATTCAGTTTATTTGAAAAATTATACACACATGAAATTGTACGCCGTTCTATACATTCCAATACAGATATCTGAAAATCTAAGTTGCCGGATCGATCTCGACTTGTTAAACGTACTCTCTGGTCTCCCGAAAGAAAAAATATTCTGACAACATACTTCGACTTATTCACTTCTCAAGTTGTTAATTGGATTGGAACACGCGTGGGAGCAGTTACGCAAAATGTCGCATTACCTTTTTAATTCGAATTCGCAGCAAAAGAAGTAGGCAGTTTCCAGCCAGATGTCGAGCACCACGCGTTGGGTCTTGTGACACTATTTTATCTCCGGGCAAATGTACGACGTGTCCGCTTGTCCGATCTCAGAGATATGCCAGATTGAAAATCGAGCACAAGTTTCACTTCTCGCAGTCGATCTATCACTCACTCTTGTTTCTGTCGATGCCTATATCGCAGTCTCGTTTCTGCGACCGCCGCGCTGTCTCCGGGAAACCCGGCCCTACCTGGATGTCGTACATTAGCTCTCATATACATGCGGAACCGGTCAATAAAATTCAATGATATTATACATTGTCATGAGCAGTCTGGGGAGAAATGAGCGAGCGATATTGATTCATGCTCATAATATGCTTGCGTGTCGAACAGGGCAGATTTGCTGCAAAATAAGACGACGCTGGGACGAAGGCGGGGCTCGCAGTGAATGTACACTCTCGTCCCAACGAGATGGGCACTGGCGGTTTTCGCTATTTGGAGTTCTATATTTTGACATCATGTAAATTTTGAAATAAGAAAATTTGTGCAGCTAGTTTGCGAAATACATCAATGCATTTTAACACTTAATAACAAATCGGCAAATCTGTGTTAACGGTATCGAAAAATACTTTTTTTTTTTTTGCACGTTGTGGATGTCATAATGTCAGACTTTCTTATTCCTTGATTAATTCACCTGTTGACAAAGGAAATTACCGTGTTGTAAACATTTCATTGTCAACATTAGAGCCTGTAAGCTTAAAACTGTAACCATGAATGAATCAAAGAAAGATTTGATTACATCACGTGACGTCGTTAGGTCATATGTTTCTGAAATCTTATTTTTAAATCATAAATGTCCAAAATATTAAGTGTGTAGGATGTACATGAAGACCTATAAAGAAGAGACAATTGCAGCACCAATGCATACCTCGCAATCCGAAGTTTTATGAAAAATATGATTTATTCCTGCATTACTTGCCAATTTGAAGATGCATGTCTGTACGTAAGGAAGACTCAGGCGGTCTATGGAAAATGGGCTTACGGGCTATGTTTAGTCAAAGATCTAAATACCTTTTACCCTCACTTGTTAATTAGAAAAAATATACCTTCCCACATATGTAATATATTCTTCCCATGGAAATTTTGAATATTAAGTTGTATAATTCTGCGAAGTTTAATCGTATTTGCTGTTACAAAAAGTTTTAGAATTTGTAAATATTTTCGACCTTTAATGACATTATTTTTGCATATTAAGTGTATAAACTCAAAAAGGGGAAATGCAATTTCATTTAATTAATATAATGCTGATATCCGTATTTTTTTGTTTGTTCGTACCAGACAGAGTGAATATTATCCGATTATGATAATGGTGATGAGAGGCAGAGTCGAACTAGTGGCTGAATGAGAAGCAGGGGAATCTGGAAAACCTCACTAACACACCCCTTTTATATCCGTCTAAACTCCTTTATCCTTTTATTGTCACAATTTTCGCTTGAAAAAGGTCAAGAGGTTAATCCCAGTATTTAGAGGGCGGAGAAGGTGCAAACGCATTAAAAACTATAACCATTCACTTCGAGAAACCTGTTTATACCAACAAAGCACAATAGTTTGATTGCTGAAGCAGGAAAGTTCGTGCAATTGCATGCTTTTTGTTAATGGTCATATTTGTTATAAACTTAAAATCACTCTGTTCCTTAGTAAAATACTGAATCTAAGAAAACAATTATTGCATATATTACGTATTTTATAAGCTTGGCACATAAGCATGTTTTTATTTGCAAATTTTCAATTTTTTGTCCTAAAAGAACAATTTTTAAAGTAAAGATTATTAATTAATGCGAAGCATAAAGTTTCTTGATGATTCATGTAGGCGAATGTAAAAACCTTTTAATGACTGGCGGCCCGGATCAGTGAAGTAAAATTTGTTGAGGTATTGAGTAAATATTAAATGGGTAAATAATGAAATATGAAGGTAATTCTCAAATAAGAAAATGCATTCTGTGAACCTGCCTTTCAGAAAATGTATTCAGCATAAACGTGTCAAAATACAAATTCGAGCCCATCATATCATGTGGTATGGAAAGCTCTTTTTCGAAATACTAGACGATATTGTCTGATAGATGACTCTTCGTAAGAACAGAAAATATTAACAACACTTTTAGGGCGTTCTGGCTTCCTAATGTCAAATACTAATGTTCAGAAGTAGCTAATCTACTTTTAATTTGGACACACACTCTTTCTCTAGACGGGAAAAACATGTGAATATCATTGCAAAATTCATAACCAAACACTTTAAAAATTTCTGTGGATATTTCAAAATTTTAGTGTCATATTTGCATGCATATTGTGGCCCAAATCTTGAATAATCTTCCCAACCCTAGTTATTGCACATTATTGCACGTCCGCTTTATACATCTTCTTTTGAGGGGCCAACGTTCTTGGACGCGAGTGTATGCGACGTCGCCGCAGGGCGTCGGGACTCAGGGGCGGGTCTAGGGACGGGCGGCTGGAGGCGGGCGACGGGTGACGCTGTCGCATATCCTTTCAAGGGCTTACCGCCGAGGGCGCGGCTCATGCACACCGCGCACGCCTCAGGGCTGCCAACAACCTCCGCTGAAAGGGATACCGCGTACATCACGGCGCTTTTTAAATGCCACGGGGATTCTACCGGCCGAGTCGTTACACAAAGAACACGGCAGAAAATAACTATGCTATTGATAGAGTAGGAGGTGATATACGACGGGAAGATGGTGATGACAGGATAAAGGACAGGTTGTGAGACAACTCGGTAATGTATTCTATCGTATATTTATATTTGAAGATGACAAGATAATGCTCGGAGCAACGATCTGATTTGAAATATAGGATATTGAACTCTAATAACTAATACAAATGTTGTTGGACTGATTTCTTTCTTTCCTCTGAGCACTTTTTATACCATGTCTCCAGAAACGACATTTCACGAGAATAAATATTTTCTTGTATCAATCACAACCAAATATCTCACTTTAAAAATAAAAATTAAATTCAGTATAACAAAATCGCATTTTTAACCCGCAGAGAACAACCCACTAATTTCTCAATATATGTATAAACATTAAAATATATTGTTAAATTATCAGACGCACGCTTAATGTTCAATAATGTTCATGTTTTTCAGACAAGACAAGCAATATGTAATTTTACTTATCACATTTTTAAAATAAGTCAGTTGAAGCACAGTTTTGGCGAGTAGGGTAATTTACCAACTAACATTTCACAAATAGTATTCAGTACAAACGAGTGCATAGATATATTCAATACTT
Source organism: Teleogryllus occipitalis (assembly GCA_011170035.1). Lineage (NCBI taxonomy): Eukaryota > Metazoa > Arthropoda > Insecta > Orthoptera > Gryllidae > Teleogryllus > Teleogryllus occipitalis. The sequence continues at coordinate 429,675 of BLKR01000076.1, read as the reverse complement.
GAGATAGCCACCATGGGCGTCAGTGATTCATTTCTCTTTGCTAGTGATTCAGTTATCCTTGCCATAGTATTAACGCATGCATTTAAACCTCTCCTATATATTTCTGTTATTGTACCAGATCTTGTCTTGGAGACACATTTGTGGCGTAATATCTTCATTTGCGATGCCTCTCTTCGTTAGTTCCATATATTATTTTATCGTATTCTTATCTGGCGAATTTTCCCACAAGTGGAACAATCATTTTACCGAAAAGCATTTCTTCAGCATTGTATATGTAAATGATAAAATGTCATCTGCATCGCATTACATTGCGAGATGCGAGAACGAAAAGCATCGTCAAATACAAAGGTGCGTTCAATACTCATAATATGATCAGGAGCTACGTAGATAACTACATAATATTAAATAATATTTTCATTTCTGTACTAGGGAATTCCATATACAGTATTCCCATTGCGCTTCCTCTGAATATAGGAGACGGAATGTTGTTCCGATTTTTTTGCTAATAAATACGTGACCAACCATACGTTCTTTAACCATGCGTTTCGCGACAGAAAACCCTGCATTTCTTGTGTACGATACTATACCGTATGCACAGTAAAATGGTAAGTTTTCATTTAAAAAAGACAAGTATGGAGAATAACATTCTTTAAAATACGCAGGCACTGTAATTGCGAAATTCGAAACTATATCAGGTGGCCAAATTGTACTACAGTTATTGAACGAGACAAAAATGTGTTTGCGAACATAGACCATCACAATTTAACTCTGTGTACAGGTTTCTAATGTTTTATAAACATGACATTATTTAAAATTAACATATTTGGTCTGAAACATGTTAAAACCAATATTTTATCCATTCTTTTAGTTTCAGAGTCATTTGGCCAGATGCGAATGAGTTGTTTTTATGAGTTAGTTTGTAAGGCTTTCTTTCCTTCCGTTTCTTTAACTGCAGATTGACATTTTCTATGGGATTCATGTGAGGGGTATTTGTCGCCCTCTGGGGAACAGATTAATCAATGGCTTGACACTTTCCAACTTTCTTTCCTGTTGTAGCTTGAAGCGTTCACGCATATGCATGGATTTTTTTTCCAACCACTCATTTTTTTTAGGAAACATTGGTACTTGAGAACCTCTAAGTATTGGTCGCGTCTCATTGCACTTTTAATTATATATATATATATATATATATATATATATATATATATATATATATATATAGTGTGTGTGTGTGTGTGTGTCCAGTATCATTTACACTTCAAACCATTACGTTTGTCTGGTGCTTTCCAGGACATATAACAATCCATTAGTCAAAGAAAAAATATTTAGTCTAATAATTTGGCCACCTCTATGCTACAGGCGCTCTATTATTCAAAACCACGACGTCCACTAACTGCAAGGTAGTAGTAACAAGCAATTTTCAGGACTGTTCAAGAGGGTCTAACCGCTTACCTCGACAGCGATTCCCCCTCTGTCCTCTTTTCGCCATTCCACTCTCTGTTGGCGATTTAAAATTAAAGGCCATACGCAATTTGACAGAACACGACCTCCGCGGGCGCGCTCGACCGCCGGTTAACAAGCCAGGCGACGTATAAGGCCCCAGGAGTGGCGCGGTTGCAACGTCGGCGTATTTTTCACAAACAACTCTATCGCCGCGACAGCCCGCCTGCCTTCGGCGCCGCGAATGGAACGGCCGCCGCCGCCGCCGCCGCTCGGATTCCTGGTGCACACGCGTCCATACGTCGCTGGTGCTGTCGCCGCCCAGCGTGCGCACGCGATAATATTTGCGTGGCCGAGGTCAGTTTCGCGCGGGTCAAAGAGTGACCGAACCCGGCCTTGCGGTTGATAGATACTCTGATGACGCGTAAGGCAGAATATTATATCATATTGCAAGAAATATCTTTTCGTTCATTGACCTAAGTTTAAGCCTACACATACTGTTTCAATAAACTCAACAGTATTCGTATTTAGATGATCATAATTGTTCAATGTAACATTGCAGTGTCCAAAACGTTCTTCAGGGCTGGCTCATATGGAAGTGGTATTTTATGAGCCCTCCCCAAGCTTCAGCGTCTCTTGCTCACCCTGCCTTGTCCTGCAATGAAATGTATGCCTACAATTCAATTCAATTATTTAATGTTAAACGTGTGTATCTACCATAACGTATGACTTGCCAATAAGTAACTAATTACCTTGTTTGTGATTGGTTTCTCTTTCCTTTACAATAATAACTACGATAACGAAATACGAGGGTTACCTGTCCAAATTTATAAAAAACTGTGATTGTGTTTGTGTTTGAAAAACGTTCAGTGAAAGAATAAACGTTGAATAATGCACGCGAAAGAGCGGTGTCAAACTATATATACACGTGTGTATGATAAACGATCTCGCGCTATCCCGTTCGTTCATTAAATTTCCTACTTGTACAGTTTACGCGATTTTTGCGTTAATCTCGCTAGTTGTGTTAATCACGATCGATCTTGGCAATGTAAAAATAGTTCCACACTTCTGTTCTATGAAAATGACCTACGTTCTATAAAATGGTTTTCTTTTAGCTCTTCTAGCTAGCAGTCCGTGAGATAGGGCGTGGTCTTTGGGTAGCACACTCACCATTAGATTAATTTCACTTTCCATATCGGTACATATCCTCATTCCTTGGGAAAACTCATTCCCTGTGATTTACCTCAGCGACCTTACGGCACGACCTCTTGGATTCTTTATGCACACACGCCCTCAGCTCTGTTTACTATGCACGTGGCAAGTGTCGTGCCTCTGCCATTGCCAGCGTGGGGATACATGCGTCGGCGATATTATCTGCGTGGCTAAGGTCAGTTCCACGCAGGTCAAACGGGTCAATTTCTCATGCGGCCTTGTGGCAAATGGACATCGTGCTGACGACCACAAAACTTCTTTATTTTGGAATGTTATCGCGTTGTAGGATGTGGTTTTGCTGGAGCTTTTGCAGTCCCGGGTGCTCTTGAAGCACTTGCAAAAAACTAAACAAAATGTACTAGAGTCGGTCGAGGTAAGGCGGGTGACTCAGAGATATTGCACCAATGGACGCAAAAGTTCGTTACTAAACTTCCGAGCACAAATTGAGAGAATGGGGCGTAATGTGCCAATATAGTAAATATAAGTTTAACCAAGTTTGGTCCTAAAAGTTGTATTTTTGTTGAGACTGTTATTGATCGCCTAGGTTTCTAAAAAGGTGCTCAGGCTGGTTGTCTCCTTACACTTTTCACTTTCACAATAGTTTTCCGCATTCATCGTTCACAGAAATGAGTTTCTTGAAATTGAATTTTGTAAACACTTGATACTGTCTTGACAATTCACACAGAAAGAGCAGTTCTCTTGGTAAAACGAGTTCTCCTCTTCAGTGTTGAAATTGTATCACTTTACTTATGGCTTGAGTTCTGCTGCGAGTAGACGCATGGTTATCTAAATAAAACTTCTACATCGAAGCAAGTTCCTAAGAGATCGTTGAACGATCAGACTGACTGGCAGGCATTTACTTACGCTCTCAAGGGTGTGTTTAAAGAAGTGTTTTGCAGAGGGGAGGATTTTTGGTATAGTCATTAGAATTGGCATCCATATTATCTAATATATTGAAGGAATTAATGTAATTTATCGTTAACGTTAGGTATTATCGAACAGTTAATTGAATTAATGAAAGACCTCATTAATCTCAGAAAAATTGTATATCCTTGGAAGAATGGTAGATTTAATATAACATTGTAACATTGTAAGAAGTATACAGTCATCTTTAGCATTTTTATTATTTATTTATTTATTTATTTATTTACTTATTTATTTATTTACTTATTTATTTTTACTCACGAATCGGCTGTCTTATATTTATTTATTTATTTATTTATTTATTTATTTATTTATTTATTTATTTATTTATTTATTTATTTATTTATTTATTTATTTTTGCTCGCGAATCTGCCGTCTTGAACCACGCATACATCCACTCGCATGGGCTGAGTATCAATTATCACGTTGCAAGTCTTGCATGAAATTAATCAGGGGGATCAGCCTTAGGCTCAATCCGATTTTCATTTCCCAGCGTTGTTAGTCCCGGGGGGAAGGAAGATGGAGTGATGATGATAGTGAAAGATGAATGGACGGCACACATAAACAGACGTACACAAACACACCCATGCCCAAGGCGGGACTCGAACCCGAGATCCTTCCGTCCGAGATCGCCACGGCATTACTGCCGTAGCGTCCTAGGCTATCCGGACTGGCTATTATTATTATTATTATTATTATTATTATTATTATTATTATTATTATTATTATTATTATTATTATTATTATTATTATTTTGTTATTATATTGTTATTATTATTATTGTTGTTGTTATGTACTTTCAGGAATAATTTTTGAATCGAAATGAATATGTTTTGAAATATCAAAGCAAATTTATAACATTCATGCCTCCAACTAAATATCAGTAAGCTCGGCCTTCTATATCAAAGAAAGAGAAGAAAACATTTCAAAAAGGAGTTATGAGAAGAAAATCATTTTGTTCGTCCCTGACCAACGACGCTTTCTTTCCAGAGATATTATATTTTCGGATTGCATATCTTCATTCCCATTATATTTATATTTTACTTTCTGTTCTAAATAATTTATCCTTTTGCAAACAAAATTTTACCGCCTTTATTTTTGTAAGATTTTTTCTATTTAATTTGAAAACTTCAAGTCAGACTATTAATTTCAACACATTCACTTTAACTGATGTTCTTTCATTTTTACAGGTGAGTTCCTGTTTATGGATCCCACGCATAATTTGTCTCGCTGGACTCGTGTCTCACCATTAGTAAGTTTATTTTACACATTCTTGTTACTGTTTGGAAAACACAAAAATGCAGTTCGATTTGTAATTATTGCCAATGAATTGAATAACTTTTTTATTTTGGTTGTTGTTGTTGTTATGATCTCTAATTACTGGGATTAATATATTTCCATACTGTTGAGCATTTTCGAATTTGGGACTACTTCGCCCAAGGCTACCAAGCGTTTGCACACTCCCATGTTCGCCGTCACGGTACAAACACAACAATCGTTTTAGTCATGTCTATTTACTCGTACTTGTACCTTTTCCTATTCGAACTAATAATAAGAAATCTGACTTGGAAGGGGATTGTCAAAGGACTGAATTTTGCCGGATTTTTAGTCATAATTTAATGAACATTTCGTTTATGAAGAAATGTTCATTATACAAAAACAGACATATACTTCCTCTACATGTAGATTAAGAACTCAAGGGCCACCCCTCGCAATAACATTCAAATATTGAATTATGTAATCAAAATGAATATGAAAATAAACTAAAATATTAGCAATTTTAAAATATAATATGAGAAGATTCTCAGATATTTATGAACTAATAAAAAATTTGTTTCAAAACTCATTGAACCGCATCAAGTGATGCCTCCCAGACAACACATTCAGTCGACTATGCGTTTATGTGTCCCTGAAAATTTGGCAAAGTCCAATGAAAGGTGCTACCATCACCTCCAGACATCAGGTTGTCTCCTTCGACATATAACGATCGATATGGCAATGAAATCAATTGACCACAAATTTTTCACGGGAGAAATAATCGAAATACGAACTTATTTAAAGCTAGTTACTTTCCAACAGTGATGCACGCTAATAATTTTCTACAAATAATATGTTAGCCGTATTACAAGTAATAGTACGTTGGCGCACGCATTCCAACTCTGCCGAGAGGCATGACGCAACTCGTAACCGGAGTTGTTCAAAAACTTTCTGGGGGAAGGTGTGAAGCAGGCGCCTCTGCCTCCAGCTCCCCCTTCCCCTGCTCAGACGAGCGGCCGGAGCCGGTCCTGGGAACAGGGCTAGGGGTGGGGACGAGGACGCAGACGAGGACCGGGGCGGGGGCGAGGAGGCAAGACGGGAGGGCGTTGAGGGCGCAGCGGGCGCCTCTGATGGACGACGAGGAAATCTGGCGCCGCGCGGCCATTCATCGCCGCCGTCGGGGGCCGGCGCGCCACCTCCGCCGCCGCCCGTCCCCCCCCGCCATCGTCGCCCCGTTGCCGCCGCCGCCTCCGCCGCCTCCGCCGCCGCCTCCGCCGCCTCCGCCGCCTCCGCCGCCTCCGCCGCCGCCTCCGCCGCCTCCGCCGCCTCCGCCGCCTCCGCCGCCTCCGCCGCCTCCGCCGCCTCCGCCGCCTCCTCCGCCCCCTCCGCCGCCTCCGCCGCCGCCTCCGCCACCTCCGCCGCCTCCGCCGCCTCCTCCTTCACCACCATCGCTGTCCCACCGCCACTGTCACCACCCCCTACGCCGCCGTCATTCCGCGGCATCTGTCGTCGGTCGCCGGCTCCGCCTGCGCCCCGCCACCCCCGCCTGCGGCCCCACCCCCACCGCCCCCGGAACGTGCACCTGCGCGGCACCCGGGAACATCCGTCTTCGCAAAGTGGCAGGTCGCCGCTCCGCCGCCGCTGCTGCAGCCGCCCGGCCGTCTCCGCGCGCTCCCCTGAATCACGCTCCGAGGTAGACGCTCCGCCCCGTTTCCTGCCGCCGCTTCTTCCGTAGGTATTTCGCAACCTGTTCCATGCACGTGTTCATCCCCTCTCACTTTGCCTTCAAGGATCCGAATGGAGAGGAGAAACATTCGCATCTCGGTTTCTACTCAAATGATACATCAATGTGCCAGGGAATACAACAATGATGAGTCAAGTTTGTTTAAGAGACAGCGAGACTCTCAATCGGCTACTAGGAGAAAATTAATGATAGGCACGAGATTCTTATTGGGAGAAGAATTGAGCTTTACATTCTTGAAGGATAGAAGCATCATAGCTTCTTTAACACGCTTGGCCTATAGTTGTGTTCCCTGGCACGTGGTTGTACTATTTGACGATACGTCACATGAGAATTGATCTACTCAGAATTTATTAAGAAAATAGTCCACGAAGTAGATCCCATGAAAACAATATGAGTAATATATCATGCGGAGCTCATAGTATGATTAAAGCCATTGTTTTATTTCTTCGAAAATTTTGAATATAAAAAAATTAATTTGAAAAATCCCATTATTTCTACGTGTCGGTGTCAAGGAAAATGGCATTTTGAACTTATAAAGGGAATGAATATCGAATTTTCCCACATGTAGCTTCTTCCAGATACAACCTTAATATGTTTCTTTAAAAAAAAATTAGCTGTTGCTTTTCCTGATGTTTCTAGACTTTTTGAGAAGAAAAAAGAATTGTACGAAAAGTAGCAAACCCAACCACTTAATTATTTTGTGCTTCTCTTTATTAATCTTGGGATTTTACCATTACCTTGCGACTTGATTTACGAATCAGTGATTTTTGTCAAAAAAATGACTTACTGAAAGGTATGAATATATTTTCAGGAAATGCCGAAGTTTATAACTATAACAGTTGCCGTAGTAATCATATTCATCAAGTGTCAATATCAAAAGCTCATTGCAAAAAATTCACAAATAAAACACGTGCATTGTTTTACAGCACATTGCCAGAGGATATTAAACAATTTTGTTCAATACACACGCAAGTTTAAGTGCCAAGTAAAATATTTTCTGCTGCATAACTCTTTCTTCACAGTCAGAGTATGTACCGAGTATCAAAAAGGAAATAAATATTTATTTTAAAATGATATTTAAATAATTAGTTACCATTTGGACAGAATAATTTATGAAGACTAAATATACCTGTACCAAGTATTGTATCTGAGCTTCTGGGTCAATGACCTCCATCTCGATCGGTTTTCGTGATCCTTTGAGCAAATGCTGCCCTTGTTTTGCTTCTGCAAGAAATGTAACTTTACTATCTGCGCATTTTCTACAATTCAGTGGGAAATATAGTTAGTTATTCGAATTATCATTTACCATGTTCTCGCGGCAGGAAGTTGATTCCTTCACGAAGAGTACGATGAGAGATAAATAGACAAATCTATAGCTGCCTGTAGCAATCTAGACTTTGCATAAAGTTTTAGGTACACCGGAGCGAATATTTTATTAATTCTTGTTCAAAACGCTTATTTCCATCTAAATTCAGAATTCAACTTCTGTATGGGTTAGGTTAGGAATTCCGTGTATTCTGAGAAAAAAAAACTTTTCGTCAAAGCACGACACAGAGTTTTTAACTGTTTTTGACGTTATGTTAATAAATTAATAAATAAGTGTGCGTGGTCAAGTATCTTGTGTGGTTTTGTTCATCAGCATTTTTGATGCTGCAGACCACTATTACATAAGAAAACTGTACATTTATTTCCGTAAAGAAACGATTTGAGTTGAACATGGCATAAACTGTTTATGATGCTTTTTCACAATCAAATTACCCTATGTCATTCGATCGTATTGAAGTCCTTTTCAATCAGTAATATGATTCGATTTACTTTGAAAATAGAAGTTATATAGATATAAATATGTCTTACGACTTTTGTAGTTTTGTTGTTTGCTTTTTGATCATCCACCCACATTTTCCTACAATGTCTTTGTTCGATGCCCGTCTGTTTTGCTTTCCTCTTTTATTCTTCGTTCCTATAGTCTCTTACGTTCTTTGTCGTCAACGCGATTGTTGCTTGCCTCTCAAATTTCGATCAGTCTGTATCCATTTGCAACACAGCTGCCCTTAGAAGAAATACGATATCCTCGTTTACCTGATGGTTTGGGTTTCACTTCAAGGATGAAATGTCTTCCTTTTGAAAAGGATCAACGTTTACGTGTATTGTCCAGAAATGTTCGGAAAATGGTATTGGTAACAAGAAAAATAATTTCGTCGAATGCGTACAATTTCCTTACACGTGTTCACATGGCTTCACATAAAACGTCCAAACTAAATTGATTTTCTGAAAAGGCCCTCTTCACCGTAAGATCCGCCCTCCGAAATGATATCACAAAAAGTGATGTCTACATACGAAGTGTCCAAATGTCACAATGTAAAATGTCCGGTAGTCAGATTATTATACAATTATTTACATTATTTTGATACAGCAACGTACAATTAATACATTTATAAATTACCGAAAGAAATTACATAAAACCCCTAAAAAATTCTCTACGACTATGAGTATGATAAATGTTGGACATTTTCTCTAAATGAGCTTTATTAACACCTGGGATTTACCAATCTCCAAACAATTTTTTGTTGACATTTCTCAAGGTAGGAATCTCTCGTTACTGAATTTTGTCTTAATGTTCATCATTTAGCAGTTCTTTATTTATTGTTACGTAATCTATGATATGCTAGAAGGTGTGACATTTGTTTACATATTATTCATAAAAATGTATAACCGTAGACATTTCCATTAGTTATTAGTATTAATTTTTTTATTAAGCAAAGTCGATAGTACTGCTAATGTGTACCGTCCGCAATAACTATTTTGTTCTGCACTTATTACCAACTTTAATTACTTTAATTCGTTTGGCAAATTGTTCATACTCTCAATACAAACATTTTAATTCACTGTAAATTTATTAAAATGGACTGCCGAAACCCGGGATCGAACCAGGGACCTTTAGATCTTCAGTCTAACGCTCTCCCAACTGAGCTATTTCGGCACGGCGGACCTGGAAGACTTCCGTTCGTCTCCCTCGGGAGGAGCGGCTTTCAGGTAGGCGAAGAGAAACGAAAGTGAAAGATACTTCGCCTGTAATTCTAGACCTCATCCGCTTGTTTCGCATCATATCAACGTAAATTCCCAAAGTTTCGGAATAATTCACCCAGTGTAAATATTTTTTCGGCATTAAAAAATTTATGAATCATTTGGGGGTAAAAATGCATAATAATACATTTTCCTTATAACATTCCTCGATATAGTTTTTGTTTACAGCTAAGGAGAAAATTTAGGTAATTTTTTCCACGACTTTATTCTTATCGGAAAGAAGCTTCCAACGTAGTATCATTTTGTGATAAGTAGTATCGAATGTAAATAAGAGCACACAAGTTAACTCAGAACTTCATGCATAAACGATAGCAGTTTTACGTTATTCCATGATGCCAACTTGCTAACATCTCTTGCCGAAAACACCTTTAGGAGGTAGAGTCGAGTATTCTATTGATAAGTTGAGTATTTTTCAGAATTTTATACCGGTCTTGGAAATATCATTGATTCGCACTAATGGAAATAGCACAATACGAGTTCTAGATTAGCCTAATACTTCTCACGTATGCTTGCAGTTTAGTTGGACAATTTTATGATGCGAACTCACTACCGTTGATTAATATTATAACCCATTCGATCTCTTGCGGAAAAAGGCTTCTGAAAATACAGGGACAGCTGAAAAGCATGCATCAGATCAGCAACTTTTGATATGAGGAGTTTGTTGACATTTCATTGATAATGTAGATTAGCAAATTCTTATCGTTGCAAAATTCGTACCGTTGGTTAGCAAAAATGTATACCGTTGATTAGCAAATTGTAATTGGAGTGGGAAAATTGTGAGTATAAAGGCTGAAGTATGAATAATAGTGAGGCTACTCGGAGTCTGCAGCCCTTCAGGAGAGGGGCCACACATACTTCATACCCCCTTCATACACATAGCCCCCCTCCTGCAGAAATGCCCTACTAGAGCATAAGGCAAAGGGCGCGGAAAAAATCTTGCCCACAGACCACGTGGCCACTTGTAGCTAGTATATGTGACCAAAACGAGGCGACGGAATGTGTGAGTGCGTGCGTGTGTGTGTGTGTGTGTGTGTGTGTGTGTGTGTGTGTGTGTGCGCGTGCGCGCGCGCGCGCGCGCGCGAATGGGTGTCTGTTTATATAGTTTTAGATAAGTGAATGCGTGAGTGGCTGAAAAAGAAATGAAAGAAGAAATGTAAAAAACTGTAAATAAAATGATTTTAAAAGAGATAATGTATAACTAGAATGCCCAAAGCGGCATCTATATTAGTTATTAGTTTAGTTTTTAATAAGTATGTTTATAATACTTACCCGTCCACTATTGGAAAAACCCACTCAGCTGCAATGTAAGCTGTTCACAGCACCAAAGATGAATAAACTCCCATGGCTACTGGCGGGAGATAAAACGACGGCGCGGCGCGGGACCCTTGGGGTACCTCACGTGCATACGCACTTCTCCGCCCAGGCTGGTGAGGCTGTGTTTCGATGTGATGAATAACACATGGTTCGCCGTAGGATTGATATGAGAATTACTGATAGTGGCATGGTACGAATATGACCACCGGTAAGAATGCGAAAAGGGCTCCAGTTGCACTGAACGCCATCTGTTTGGGATATTATGTTACAGATATTTAAAAAACTGTTGAGGTAAAACATTTGTTCGATTCTTGTCTGAAAACTGAGTGTATTTAAGATTTCGTTACTAAGTGACAAACGAAAGTTTATGTTCCTTCCCGTTTTTAAAATTGAATTATTAATGCAAATCTGAAATGTTAAATTTGATAGAAGATCGCAAATAGCTGAGAGATTTTTGTGTCACATGACGATCCACTTCTTTAAGCTCTGATGTAACTGAAACTGATTTACGATAAGACACGCACAGAAAAAATATATTTTCATCTTTTACTGAATTTCTTGTGTCTCAGAGAGCAGTGCATTTCTACAGGACACGATATACTCGCATTGCTCCCTGAGGTTGAAAGGAGAAGTTGTACAACAGGTCACTTACAGAACCGGAACTATAAAATAATGCCTGCATGAGAAGGAACAAACTCAACTGGGAAAGACATGAATGTATGTATGAGCTTTGAAAACATTGACCTTGCAGAGGGGCTGCCGGCCTCAGAAGAGACGCACTTCCCAACGCACACACGCATGGTCACTGCGAGAATTCTAGAACATTGTTCCCAACACACACCGACACACGGACGCGGGCAATGGCTACCGTAATTACCATGCCTGACACGCCGCAAACAAATCCGTGAATTTCAGGTAGTAGTCGAAGGAACTGGAATTGCGGATTGCAATCAAATCACAATAAATTTCTAAGTAATCCAGACTAAATTGCTGCGCTTCTGCGTATAGAATCGAGGAGATCCCTTCGCGTTCCTTGAGCTACCACTTCGACAAGTACCTACGAGCAACCCGACACGATGACCTGCGTTCCGAGATCGCCGCTGAGCAATGGAGACGACCGGAGATCTCGGCGCCGCAGTATGCCGGTGCCCCACCCCCCAGCACCCATACCCCATAACGCCATGGACACGTTGAGCTCAGTCGATGCCGTGGCGAGAAAGTGCAAATGTAGTAAAAATGAGTTAGTGCGCTATCACTGTAAATAATTGCGAATTAGTGAGTGTATTGGCGTGTATAGTGTGAATGTGTATTAAAATATTTCAAGAAATGTGACATTTATACGTTTAGCAGTTTGTAGACCTAGGGAAAAGGCCAAAGGGCCATTCCGTAAATAGGCTTGTTAAGGCTAAAGTTAGTTGTAAGATTAGCTTCAGTTGGGTAATAAGTCCTCTCCCTCTGCTGCCGCGAAAGCTACGTGAACAAGACTTCAATGAGCACGCAGATTGTACTGCTCCCAAAAGAATATAAATTATCGCCAGAGATACTGATGGGAGGAAATTGAAATAATCGAGGAGTATGATCAATGCAATCCGTGCGATGAATATGAATTGCAGTTCATATTTATAAAAAAGTGCTGCCGAAACCCGGGATCGAACCAGGGACCTTTAGATCTTCAGTCTAACGCTCTCCCAACTGAGCTATTTCGGCGCATGTGGAAATGTATCTAACGGCATGCAGTGTGGAAAATTTTTACAGATTCACTTGTACTTGTTTATTTATTCATATAATTTTGTTACAATTAACGAAGTCTTTTCGTAAAATTGAATAATATAAATTACGACCAACATATTCTCGTTAAACAAAAATACTGTGAAATTACGTCCCTTGACAACCAAAACGACAGTAACAAGAACACATTCACGCAATCTATTTCATTTATCAAGAATAAATATTTTCAGATTAAAAGCCTCGCGTGCTGGAATGTAGGAATGGCTCCACGATAGACTCCACAGTGTTCATTAGAAAACAGCAAGAACAAGACGATGCCACGCGGTAATAAGAAAAAAAAACGAGAAGCGGATGCTGCCCCCAGTTGCAAGCTTATAAATCTAACAAGGGCGGAGAACCCGCTGTGCTTTTTTTCATCAGGTGTTTGTATCGCAAATTTATTGGGTTAAGGCGCTGTGTGTTCTTGCACTTGCACAAGTGAGTAATTAATATATGATGTTTTCAAAGACATCCACGCCTCCTTTTTGCCAGCAAAATGGTGGTTGTGTGATGAAAGTGGTCGCATGTTAAAGAGGTTGAACTTGAAACATTCGCGGAGAGGTGCATTTATAAAATAACATCTGGAGAAATACGTTACATAAAAAAATTGATCCATGAATTATTCATGAAGAGTCCTTGATCTTTATCTTGCGAGCGGCGCTGTATTCTGAGACCGTTACGCCATATTTATTGTTGGTGACGCTTCTGGGCCCCTTCTGGACAGCCAGCCTCCATGTAGGGAAATTTGTCACAGGAGTACAACCTCATTTCTCTCGCAGAAAGTGAAAATTCGCCGAAACTTGCGCATTTTGAAATACACCTGTTCCAGTATCTAGCACATAATATAAATTTGGTGAAGTATCCTCTTCAAGACAGGTTAAGCGAATTAAACTTTTGAAACATTTGAAAACTGGTATAGGGAGTACGTTTTTTTGAATTAACAATAATCTCAAATAAAACAGTATATATTGTTAACTCGTGTTGATTATTAATATTTTCCTTACTGAATTAGCAAAATTAGAACACTGCCTAATGACGCGTACCAAATTTCGATGAAAAACTTGGAATATACTTTAATATTATCTCTTACCTCCAAATTTAATAATTATCATTATTACAAATTTGTGAGGAACAACTTATTTTTCTTCTTTGTATTCTTTAAATATTCTCCAACTCCGTACATTTGAGCTTCTTCGGTTGTCGCTTAAGTAAATGTAATATGCTACAACATCACATACCAAATTAACGTATAAACCACTGATGTAAGAAATATTAACTACTAACAAATGTTCTGCGAGACAGAAAAGCAGCGTGAATAAGCTGTATGAATCTGCGTAAACCATCATTGATGCGCTTTCTTGGCCCATATAAAAACACACTGTTGCAATGTAACAGTAAATATGACCGACGATCTTTATCATTTTCACTGCAATCGTTGAACTGACGTTCTGTTTGTTGACTTATCAATAATTGCAACGAAGATTCCAAAACATGATAATATTACATTTTTGTGGGGTAAATACCGACCGGCTCCTCCCCTCTTTAACCCGTGTCGACAAGTGCGCCGTTTAACGCGGGCGATAAGATCGAGTAGGCAATGTCGCTCGTGCGTCGGTGGCCGCGGGCGGTTCTTCGCCCCCCATCGCCCACCTGCGGCGCGGCCGCTTCCGGCCAAGGCCTGCCAGCCACCGCCCCTCCCCAGTGGGCGCAAACAACGCTCAGCACACCATTTTCGTTGCCTGCGGTACGCAAAAGAAAAGCGCTTTTCCACCTAGTAAAAGGAAAGTCTATAATTCGTAAGTAATAATTTTAAAAATAATATTATATTTACGTTTTTGTCACCTCTTTTTAAGTTTTTTATTTATTTTCGTAGCGAGAGGTGTCCGAAATACATGGAAACTATGTATTTTTCTCTTTTAGGCGGTTAATTCAATTTCTGTACTTCGCTTCTGTGCTAATACGGATTTATTATCTTTTAACGTAATTTTTAATGAGCAGAAAATTGTTAGTCATAGTGGACTGTTTTGTTACCAATATTGTATGTCGATCGGCACGCTCCAAACTGCAGTTTCCGAAAGAAAAATGTTAGATTTTAAATATTCTGGTTGAAAATAAACAGCATTTAGAATTTTTCTTGTGCGACAATTCTAAAGAGATGTTTTGACTTTCTCCTCATAATTGTAATTACAACGCTTATTCTCAGTTAATTATAAGTCGCACTTCGAAAACATTAATGTTATGGGTTGAGCTCTAAAAACTTACACATTTGAGGTAACAATTCATTTATTATTTAGGTCGACTTCTGTGTGAAGGATCTATGATTGGTAACTTACTTTTGTAACCAATACATATTTATCTGCAAAAATATAATAGGCACTAAAATAAATTGCGATTTTATATTTTATGTTGTTCTTGTTATCTAATGCCCGAGCTCTGAAGACTACTGTTGTCCACCTCAAAAGACCTACATTGTTGGTGTTTTTCGAATTTGGCATCGCAAGAGAGCCCAACAATACCAACCATTATTTACTTCTCCTTCGTCACTGTGCACTGAAACAGCAACTGCCTCTAATATTTACGTTGTTCTACGCCTTATTATTTGGAGATTAGATTAGGACAGGAATTGTGGAAAGCTTTCATCTTGGCAGACCAGCGCCAGTGTTCTTTTACAAGTCACAAAAGTGGCTTGGCCATTTAAGATTTCCCTCCCTTGGAAAACCCATCGCCCCCAACTGGGGTTGAATCGACGAACTCGGTTTTTGGAAGCAAGTGAGCTAAACTGCTAACCCCTATACAAATGGGGCCGGTTATTTTACATACTAAACTGTGAGGGTCATTAGTCCCGTACGTGTAGTTCATGTTTTATCGCGAGTGGCGCTGATCTTCTGCTGATTGGAAAGATCTGGCGCCGCCCTACAAGTCGGCTTGCGGGGTTTTCCTCATCCAGGTATTTCCTAGCAACGGTGCACCGCCCCAGCTAGGACAGGCTCTAAACTCCCGATTGATCTCCCGACATGTGTGATGGTATAGTGCATGTGAGTGTGTGTAAATAAGGGGTGAGGATAGGACAAGGAAGTGTCACGAAAGATTGCGCGTGGTCCGTGGCCCATTTGTTATGGTAGTGCTCCGGCATTCACCTGGTGTTGATCTGAGAACCTACCGACCAGAGCTGCCGACTTCTAGCATACTACTCAAGACAGCGGCACTTAGCTGTGTAGCTAGCATCAAACATCTTGGCACCGTCGGGACTCGAACTCTAGGACCTCCCGCCAGAGGCACACACGGACATCAGTTGATATCCTGAGCCACCTAGTGATGTTGGTTATTAATATGATTTATTACATTGTATATATTATAATTAATCTAATGTTCGCTCTTTGGCCCATCCGCCCAGTGTGCACTGCCGCCGTGGTCTCTCCCTCCCCGCCGGAAATGGATTCCAGGCCAGCATGCGCCGCCCCTCGCCCCGCCACCATGGCGCATCTGCCCTCGGGACGCCCACCCGAACCGATACAATTACGCGGCGCTCCAACGGTCGTGCCCCCTCTCCGTCCTGGGGCCCCCTTCGGCGACCGGCGACCCCTACCGTGGCCAGACCTGTGCCCGTCTCCTTGGCCCGCGTTTGCCCTATGCAGCCGGAAGGTTTCTCGCCGCGCCCAAAACTTGGGGACAACACGCCACCCAAGGCAGTTGAGGTTACATCATTGCGCTTTTTAACACCCTTGTTATTTTTTAATTATTTCAAGTGTTAATAGGAACATCGGTTCTCGGCGAGTTTTAAACTTCGCATTTTTTAACCATTTTTCAATAAGTTTATCTTTCAATTATGAAAACAAAAACAAAAAAGCAACAAAACAAAAAACAAACAAAACATGTGCTCATCAAGACAATGGAGCGCTGAAGTTTTGAGCGTGCTTATAAAAATTCTTTTATTGTTTGGGTTCTTTAGTATCTTTTAAGAGCCTATGCTTCATTCTGAAAACCTGGTTTGATTCTTAGTCATCAAAATAAATTGATAGGTTCAATTAAAGGCTTATGACGGTACGAAGATAGAATTAGAACTTGATACGCGCCCTTTGTTTTGTTTTTCCTATGATTAGCATTAAAATATTTGAGTATTATTACATTATCGATGCTGTGACGACTTCTAGAAATGTAAATTGGTTTGTGTTCCTTGTGCTCTTTGCCTGTATTATAGTATGGTGCTAATTGAAATGTTCATTTTCTAATTAATACCTGCATATATTATGATGTTTATGACGATGTCAGAATTAATAGTCAAAGTCCAATAATATTTTTGTTGGATAAAAAGGAGCTTGATGTTGCAGCAGTCTTTATAACTGTTGGGAGCGCACAGAAATTGGCAAATATCCAATAATATGACTACTTAACGTACGGTTCTTTTCATTTTTAATTAATGTAAATACTCGTATATTCATATATACTTTATTCATCTTGGACATTTCTATCGTATTGTCTGAAACTTAACGGTAGTCATTTGTAGGTATGTGAAAAATGTACATCACACGCCGTGTGTAGGTATGTCAGAAGTATATACTGTAAAATTCGGGATGTTGTTACGAAAGCATGATGGATTCTGCTCTCTAAATGTAAATTGCTGTCAAAAAGGAAGGGGCGAACTGTTTCTTATCAGGCTTTAGAAACTGTGCAACCAATTCTAAAGACCTGACCAGATCCGGACCTTGTTTCACCTGTAACGCCGAACCGATGAAAAAACTTGATAATAAATTGCATCACTGGGGGAAGATTCCTCTTCCTCGTAGAATGCAGGTCTTTACACGTAATCTCCGTGGTGGTCCTAAACATTCATTACAAGAAGTACGATCAACATTAGCATGCGTATCAATTTTGACAATTATGAACATCCCGTGAGTTACGTTCAAATTACAAGGGGCGTATCTGCTCACCAATACACGGCCACTGAGCAAACTTCCCAGCTGATTTACCTACACGCGATTGAGTGAAGTGAAACCTGTTTTAATCGCCCGGAACGGACATGTTTATGAGTAGCTAGGAAGCCAACTTCCTATAATTGAAGAAAGGCTAGAACGTCGAGGAGTGCAAGTACCAAGAACCTCTTATATTTCATGCGATAGCCATAAAAGTAATGAAGGGAGTAAAAACGACACCAGGAGATCTAAATATTCTGCGCCGTATTACATCGATTGGTATAAGAACATGGAGGTCTAAAATTTTACGCCCTCCACTTCAGATTTCATACACTTTTTATGAATTGGCGCAGTTCAGTGTTCATTTTCTTCTGAGTTTCACGGTGTTTTAGTATATTACAGAGTTAAAGTTTCATCGTTATTATTTATATATTCATTATATTAAATGCAATTATTTTAAATATTATTTTTCTTCAGAAATCAAAGTATATTATCATTACAAACATTCCCTTGTAAGTGAAAATAATATTATAAAATGTATGATATATAAATGTTTAATTTGTTGAATAATACTATTTTATACGATGATACTGTAATTTTTTCATATACCACCGTTACAGCTGCAATCCACCCTGAAATAACTTGCAGCAACACGCAACAAAACGAAGTCCAATGTTAGAAGTTAAACACCAACATATCAATGATTTACTTGCTCAAGTTTGTTTTCTCTTTTGGGAACTACACTTAGCCCTAATTAAATGGATTTTGAAACAAAAAACATATTTAGTCTGGACATGACCACATGCTTTCTTACACTCTTCACATAGGAGCGTCGATTTCAATCGATAGTATGAACACCATATTACAAGAAGCATTGACCCACAAACACAAGGATAGAGAAATTTGTCCGAGATTACAATGCTCGCACTAACCAGTACCCCCGAAATGGCGCGGACGTGCTGTCACGTGGCCTTATCGTCCCACGATCCGTAAGCCGCGCGATTCGCAGGCGCGAAACATGACGAAACAGGCCGGAGTAGGTTTACCGGCGGGCTGCATACATTATATCATGAATAGTCATAATAACAGGCTAGACGCCCCTGCTTTGCATACATCTGTTCGGATTCCCGCGGTCGGCGGCGACTGCGACTGCCCGCGACCCCGCGTCCTCGTTAGAGGCGACCACCCGGCGCGGCGACTGTGATGCCTTGGCGCTCGCTCACGCGATGCAGCTGCACCAGCCAGGATGCCGCCAAAACTGTGGTAAAATACAGAAGTGGCCAAATAAATATGGTAAAAATCGTCTTTAAACTTAATTATTTATTGAAAACTAGGACAATTGCATTACAGTGGAAGTTTACAGTTGTTTTAATATTTAGTTTGCATTCCTTTAGCTTTTACAGACGTACACTTTGAGGTATACTTTCTACTAGTTTTTTACAACTATTTTGAATACGTGGGTCATGTATGTGTCAGCAATTCAATCAAGCCATCTCTTGTCGTTAATCACTGACTATACACTAATATTTAGAATACTCAAATTATTACGTAGTGGATGTCGAATTTCAAAAACATACTCGATTTTAAATAGCAGCTTCCAGTCATTGTAGTCAATCTATACAATTGAACGTTCTCTAACTTACATCCATACACTCCATATGCACTTCGGAGCATTTTCATCTGACCAGATGTGCATATTAATTTCATAACATATGTTAATGCTACAGTTTTACCGTAATAATTCGGTAACCTCTGTGATGGAGTACGAGTCGGCGTTGTGTGAGCTGAGTTGATAGCTAAGAAAGACGTTTTGAGTAGGTGAATATTTATTCATGAATTTCATAAAATGTAAAAGAAAAAGTCCACAAGTTCTTGTAATTACATTCAGTTAAAAAGTGTAATTGGCGAAAGGACTAAAAATGTATTATTTAAAAAAACAAAAGTTCGAACGTAGTCTATTTAGAGACGAAATGACAAATGCACGCATAAATGTGCAGTAAAAAAAACCATGATTTTAACAACATAGGAAACAATTATATGCACAGCAGAGAGGGAATGAGAACAAGCTCCTGTATGGCTAAGCCTTGCTTGGGTAGCACAAATCCTTGAAACATCATACTGAGAAGAAAGAAAAAAGCACAGACAAATAACTTTTGACCGGGGCGGGGAAATTTGCTTTCTCATCTTGCTAATGACAGTTTCATTCTTGAAATTAAAATTGCCTCTCCATTACTAGACTTCCATTGCATTGGTTACTTTTTTCTGCATAAACGTGTTCATAGCAAAGCCATATTTTTGACAGTCAAACATTTAAAAAAAAATAAAGCTTAATATATTTGAAGCTCTCAATGACCTCGTGAATAGCCACATTTCTTTAATTATAATTATTAGTGCGGGGAGGATTTTTATGACCTAAAACATTGTCAAAAATGATCTATAAAATGCTCTTAAAATGTTTTTAAAATGCCCTAAAAACAAAGAAAAATGTAAAAAATATGGTTAAAACCACTTCAGATGAACAACTTAAGCTGTTGGACACGTACTGATGTAATCAAGGCTTCATCCGTTTGTTCGAGTGATCTCAGCTTGGAAACTTTTGGTTTGGACTGATCTTTAAAAGAAAATCTTTGTCTTTATTTACCACGAAATCGGCGGAACTGACAATGGCGCCGATAAGCGTCACCTTATATTACATAGTACTCACAACGGCTGACATTACAATATATGAGCGAAGAAATCTAATAGGCTCCTCAGGAATTCTGTAGAGAACATCTATTTCATCTGATAAATATTATTTGAAGCAAGTACCATTAAAATGTATGAAATCAGCGAAAATGCATTAAAAATGACGTAAAAGGGTAAAAAAAATGACTTATGAGTCGAAGTTGACGAAAAAAAAGACATAAAATGTGTCATTTTCTTTTGTAATAAAATAAAATTAATTTCTAAAGTAAGCGGCATTGTTCTAAAGTGAAAAGAAAAAAATGGCATTTCATTAAAAATCGCCCCCTAATTATTAGGCACACATGTCAGGAGCTTAGAGCTTGGCTCGGTTGTGGTGGTGCCTCGCTGGTTGAGGTATATTGAAAGGGGGAAACCCTCCAAGTCGACTTTTAGGTCTGCGCCAGAGGAGTAGGGCAAGCGGAGAAGGAACAACGTCACCTCAGCGATTCAACATAATACAACTACACTTATGGGAATATTGATTGATTGTTAGTGATTCCGGGCGTATCAATTACAGAGGTAATTAGACTCGTATGTGTAGTGCATTTTTTTCATCGGTAGGTGGCGTTGATCTTCCCTCGCTGGATGGCGAGATCCGTCGCCGATCTACCGTGGACTAGCAGGGTTTTTTTCCAATCAGTTATCTTCCACCAGCGAGGCACCGCCCCAACAAGCTCTAAGCTCCCGACCGGTTTCTCGGGATGTGTAGTAGTGTAGTGCATGTTAGTGTAAGTGTGTGTGAGTAAGGGATGAGGATAGACAAGGAAGAGGAAGGAAAATATCGCGTGCGGTTCGTAGCCCTTTTGTAAGGGCACTGGCTCCGGCATTCGCCTGGGGTTGAACGGAGAAACCAAGGAAAACTTCCGATCAGAGCTGCTGGCCGCTAGAATTGTTCTTCAGACAACGACTGAATTTGACCTGGCTGACATGCAAGTGTCGACAATCCTGCTGCCTTTGGGCCTCAAGCCTAGGACCTCCCAGTCAGAGGCACTACATTCTTACACTACTACTACAGAGACACTACACTCAGTGCATCACTTGATGCACTGATGCTCACGTTCTCCACAAAAGTGTTAGCCAATTTTTCGCTGCCTTTCTCTTCGCTTGGTGCGATTGCACCTCTCTTATTTGCAAAGCGCTGACTCCACGTCCTCAACGTGACACGAGCCGCCCACGTGCCCCTTGTCCGCCGCCCGCGCCAGGTCGCCCGTCGCAGCGCCGTCCAAGACGACGCCAAATAGCGTCACAGGGAGGCGAGCGTCGTGGCACGGCGCGGCGCGGCGCCTCCAGCCCATGCGGCGCGGCGCGGCGCTCATACATATGCACGCGCATCCGGCCAAACACACGCACGCGCACGCACACGCTCACACGCGCGCAAACTCACGCCGTCCTACGCACGTCTCTAGGCCGCGCAGCGAGATTCGCGACTCCAGTTGTGAATCGGCGCTCCGATTGTTTCGAATTTCCGACGTCAATGACGAGTACACGAACTAAGTATAGATAAGAAGAATGAAGGTTAATGAACAAACTGCAATCTTGCGAGTACTCTTTGGTAGTGTTCCTCTCCGACTGGAACGTAAAATCTTGCACCGACCTTTAAGTCAGTTTGGATTTTCCGAGGTATCTCTTCCAACGGGGCACGGCCCCGCCGGGACCAGCTCTCCAATTTGTCTCCCCATATATGTGATAGTGAAGCATGGAAATGTAAGTCCGTGTTCCAAGGAGAGGTGGATTCAAGGACAACAAAAAGACGATGTGCACGGCCCATGGTAAGGTACTGTCCTGGTATTCGCCTGCATTCGCCCTTTCATCGAAGAAACTACGTAAAACTACCGAACAAAGCAGTCAGCCCTTAGTATTCTCTTCGAAACAGCGGCTGAATTAGACCCACTCTCTAGCTAGTGTCGAAAATCCGCCTTCGCCGAGAATGACGTATCCCGATTGCACCCCGTGCTCAAGACATTTATCTGGCTCCCCAAAAAAGACATAGCTCCTTAGCATCGTGTTCGGTTTTGATCGTGAGAACATTTGCGAAGATTCTGCCACATTCACCTGTGCCCGAGGTTTTCTTCCGCCTGATGGGACATTATCTTTCCTTTTGTATTTGCGTTATTCGTAAATGGGAACTTGACTAAATTGTTATCTCCTCGAAAAAGACTGACCGAGATACAATCTAGGTATGTCTGTTCAGTTCTCAGGTAGCCAAAGGTGAAAGGGGATTAAGTGCCAAGCGGGTGCGAAGTAACCCTCACCGCGAGATGCAGTCAGGCGATTCCCGCCGGGAAGCAGTAAAGGCTCCCACAGACCGACGCGGAAGATCCGCAGCCTACGCGGATTGGCCGCTGCCGACGTTTCGCGTCAAGTGTTGCCTTATGAGCACGCTCAGACCTGCGCGACAGGCGAGTGTCGCTGCAACGGATTGGCAGTTTTTAATCGGCACCGAAATTTGTAACGCAGTCAGACGCGTTTCTTCCGCTGCAGCTCGGGTTTCGTGGAAGTGCGTCCGTGTTCGGGAGTCTTCGCTCCCCTCTGGATCTAGCGACCTTGCCAAACGCTGACTCATAATTGACGCTCCGGTGTAAACGGTCCCGTGAATTCCGCGGCCGAGTTTAGCTCCGAACTTTCCGCGCCGCAACCGCTGCGGATCTACCGCGCCGGTCTGTGGGAGCCTTAAAAGTAAAGAGGCGGCTGACACGGGAGTGACATTCGCCGCCTCCAAGCCGGAGTCGCGTATTCCGCGCGCGGGCCAGTGGAACCCTCAGCGAGGTGGAGCGTGCATTGTTTCCGCGCGCAGCTGCGTGGAGCGTGTGCACGCGTCGCGGCCGCTGGCAGCTGCCCTGGCCTTTTGAGGCGCGTGGCGCCCGCCGCCCGATGACCCTCCGCTGCTCTCGCCCTCCACTTGGGAGCCCGATTGCCACGCTCCGGTGGATTTAGTGCCATTGCTGGAACTTGCGAGGCTGGAAATAAGATCCCCCTCTCCCCCTTCTCCAACAAAAAGAATTAACGCTTACGATTCATTCTCTAAACAATAATATTTATGTGGAAAGGGAAGTTTTCACACTTTTCCGAATATAGATCGGAAGGTTGTGGCCTACTGCCTAAAAAATAAAAATCATACGAATCCGTATTGCTAATTTTCAATAGGCGGAGAAATTGAAAGAAAACTACCCAGCCTCTGGCATATGAAAATGTCTATGGTTTCTTCATCTTGGGTAAAATCCAAAAATAAATGAAACTGTTTAGTTTTTGACTGAAAAATGCAACTGATTTATTCTACTCAGTACGTCACTGATTGCGAAACATCTGACGCTCTGTGTCAGTAAGGCTTCAAAGAACAAATATTTGTTACTTACGTGTTGGGTTATGCAACAGCAACTCTTGATATTCTTGGAATGTAAAGAACTGTTGTACCGAATAAATATTCTACACAATGTTTTTGCAGTATTCGTGAATTTTATTAAAATTTTAATTTATTGCAGTGTTACACGAGAGAAATTTATTTGTTATTCTTAAGCAGTCTGCATGCTACATTTTGAAATTCCGTTTTGAGTGGTTTTGCATGGCAGCACTTTTTTGGTTGCATTTTTAGTCATTCTCTAACTCGTACATCGTTGGCGCACCAGTAAAAATCATATACTTCTCATTTTCGAGAACATTTTTGTTTTGTTTGGTGAGAGGAGTTGGTATTTTCTTGGTAAAAGGCAAAATTATTTACATTATATACCAGCTGTCTGTGAATTATCTTAAGGATATTTTTAAAATAAAAACATAATTTTTTGGACATAGTTTTGCACTAAAAATGAGAATTTTTTTATTGGTATTTTTCTTGAGTAGCCATCAAGTTGTAAAGCTGAATTTTATCTACATTGTGTTTGAAAATACAAAGGAAGAGTGCTACTTTATGTGGGTCGCCAATGGTCCTATTCGTTTTATGGAAGTAAAGAATATGTTTCATTGCTCATGTTATACTTCGCAAGAACGAAAGAAAAAAAAGGAAAAAAAAGAAAGAAAAAGAAGTCGTAAACTTTGCCTTCCAGAACATTATTGTTTAGGGGCGAAAGAGTTCGGAATTGAAATAAAAATGATGGTTTATCTGAGTGCGTGCTAGTACGTTGATTTGACGTGAAAAATAAAAGCAAACCATTGCAGTCATTAAAACACGATTTATCTTAATTTTCTTGAAAAGCTTAGTATCCGCCTTTAGTGACAATGTCCATATCAGAAATATAACACTAAAAGAAGAGTTGATTGAACGTTGCAGATAAAAAGCATAAATAATGTCAAGTAACGTTTTGCTATGCCAATATACTATTCAATTCACGCAATATAAATTATACAAATGCCATTGGCATGGTTTAAAAAATTGTCGAGCTGCAAAGTCACGTGAAAGAGTAGCTAGTTGAGCATTGGAGACCAATATTATTGCAGATGGAACTGAGCGTGACCCCCTAGCAAACGCTTCTATAAAATAATAAAGTTGGGATGTTTGTTCAGGAAGTCCCCGTCGCTGTCCTTGCCGTTCCCTTTGTATTGCTCGAGATCACCCTCTTACTCGTCACACGTGGCTCTCCCTCGCGAAAAATTGTGGGGTGTCATGGTCTGGTAGTTCTCGTGGATGCCGGGTCGAGTATTCGCAGGACTCTGTCGGTGGGTTCATGCGAAAACGTTATGCATTCGTATACGTCGCGCCGGTTACAATGGAAATGCAGATATCTGGAAACCATTGTGTGCTGCGGAAGGGTGCTTTGATCTGTCAGTGTGTTCTTGCATCGGACTGTCAGCGATGAAAGGCAGGGGGAGATGTGTGAACGTGCAGTCCCTGAATGTCAGTTCGTGTAATGAAGAAAATTGAAAGGTAACGTGGGGTGGAAAAGGGTGAAAAAATGAGATTTTTTAAAAAAATTCGAAAACAGATTTCATTCAGCCGATGCATTGACCAACAATTCATGGACGTAGAATGTAATTCACAATGTAAGCTGGTATTGTGAAATGTATTTGGCATTTTTGATGTATTGTCCGACTCTGCCGGCTAGATAACAATGTCCTCCGTGCCTGGGCTTAGTTCAATTCAAACGCTTCGGGGTAAAGAGAGACATGTGGCGAACATGACGTATTCTTTTCACCGTAACCAGAAAACTCCACTTGCCTGAGCCTTTCTTCATCACATAGCTACAGAAACTGAGACGATTTTAAAGGAAAACTACAACTATTTTTGTCTCGACCGGGGATCGAACCACGGGAAGTTAGTACGCTGTCCATGGGCCACCCTAGGGCTGGAATTGTGGAATTCATGAATTAAATTCACATAAGTGCACAGATTAAAAGAAAGAAAGGGAAGCCATTGCATTCCCGAGCGAGTCAAATTACATTACTCCAACTACGAAGTTCCGTTATTACTTTCAGAACCAGAACAAGGCCACTCGTCAGTGACACACCCGATAATAAAATGGCTCGTCCTCGTGCAAAAAGTGATACTGTTTTCCCTTAACCACGAACTGTGTTCTAACCATCATCCAAGATCATTCAATAAAACTAAATGAAGCGTACCATCGAAAAACTCAGGAAATTCACTACCACTCCCTCTGTGGTTAATACCTAACACTGATCCTAACATACTATCTGCAGTGTGATCTGATAAAAGAAGCAAGTAAAAGTCTCGTCACAAGAATTAGATATTACCAAGCAAAAAACGGAATGAAATGAAGAGGAAAGGAAAAGAATGCATCTCCACAACCAGCTCAAGAATTACCACCAGAATTACATTTTACTTGTGGAATGTTTTTAGGCCTTCCCATCCGCGTCCTCGTCTGTATTTACATTCAATCACTCCGCGGCGAGTAGCAGGCGCGCCTCGCCGCCACCGTCGCTGGGAGGGTGTAATCAGGCCGGGACGCGCGACGTATTGACGGGACGACGGGTTTTTGCGGCACGCGGCCGCAGGTAATGACAGCCGGTGGGACCGCCTCATTTGTAACCTCATCGGATTCCGACGGGATTCCCCCTCGCTTCTGCCGGCAGCCTCAGGAGCTTGCGAGCCACGGGGATTACGTGAGGATGCTGCGGACGTATTCTGTTCTGGATTGACTCTTGTTGTTTGGTTAAAATTACTCCCAATCGTCCATCCTCCCCCGCAAAAAAATTCGGGATTTGAAAACACCAATTTTCTCATGATAACTCTCACCGAGCCAGGTGACGTCGCGTTGTATTCGTTTAGTCAACGTTTCCACAGTCACAGCCTGTTACCTAACACAGTCAATTACAAACATACCAAACATACTCTTTTTTTCGTTTTATATCTCCTTCTCTTCCTGGAGTATTTCTTGGATTTCAGAGAGCCCCCGCTTCTTAGCTGAGTATTTGTTCCACTGGCTTTTTCTCCATGTTATTTTTTTAATTTTTTTTATTTATTTTTTTTATTTTTACTTGTGTCCAAGGCGTCATTTTCCTAGCACAACATCGTCCAGTGGTCCTCTAAGCAAATGTGTCTGACTGGTCGATGTGCAGGTTGAAATGTTCTCTGATGCCTGTTAACTTCACGGAATTCCCGACGTTTATACGGTTGTATTTTGATACTTGATATAAGAACACAGAGAGTAGATTTTCATATTGTAATTGCGGAGAAGCCTATTCCAGAATGCACAGTCCTTTCACAGGTACCTCCATACACAATACTTTTTAATTTTTTCTTAATAATCATATGCTTAAATTTATTTCCATAAATAATATTACATAATTATTAAAGATTCGAAACTTTAAGGAAAATAAGATATATGAGAAAAATGTTTACCTTTCAGTAATTCAGATTCGAGGAAATTCAAGTTCACTCTATCTTTAATTTCTAAAATATCACAGTCTTATCACATATGAAGACATGTTTCTTCTAATGGTAGTTTTTAAATCAAAATTTTACCTTACCATTTTACCTAAGTACAGTAGAGCTCTTTGGAATCACGATCAATATGTGATAATTAAAACTTATAATAGTTTTCTACACAATTATGTACATCATTTCAACTCTAGAAAAAGCTGTATGAGTTGAAATAATTGCGCAGAAAAGTGCGCGTTTTGAATTGGCCGTGACATTTTTCCCCTCGTTTCAGACACAACCTTTCTGGCGTTGATAAATGTCACAGCCAATTACAAACAAACCAAACATACTCCTTTTTCGCATTATCTCTCCAACACGTCCTGGCGTATTTCTAGAATTATAGAGAGAGGTATTCTGACGCTATTTTAGTTGAGTGTGTTTCACTGCATTTTCTCCTCGTTGCATTTTGTTTTAGGGCGTCATTTTTGTAATGGAATACGAAAGAAAAATGTAATATTTACCACTGGTCCACACGTTCATGTGCTGCTGAAAAGTCCGGAAAGTTTTTCAACACAAAGGATGGTGATTCTCTAAAAAGGTGAAAAGTATAAACATACGCACATCGTGTTTCGGGTAGAACGGTGTTTTTTGTGTGTACGCGTCACTAGACAAAGGCAAAGGTAATTGTAATTTCACAGGGACTACAATAGACAAGCGGATCATGTTTAGTATTGCTGTGGAGCTTAACAAAACACACCACAGCGAGTCAGATATTTCTCTGCGTAAAAATGCGTCGCAGTTTGGTGAATCATTGAGTGCAGTGAAAATTATCAGCGTTGCAACATGCTTAATAAATGGTACGGTTCCCTCCGTTGGTGACATTTGAAAATAATATTTTAGAGATATGAATGTTGCGAAATCAGTCTAAAACAGATTTTTCAGTATGAGTATTTACCAGAAAAATACTAGTATGATAACTTTTAATTATACTGCCTGTTGGGTTTGGTAACCATGCTTACTCTTGATTTACCTACTACACCCAGTACTTCATAGTTACTCGTATTTAGCTTTACTTGACTGATCTACTGTGCTGATTTTTAAATCTTTTTCTAAAATTGCAATAGCAAATTGATCAAATAACGATATTTTTAATTGATAAATAAAGCAATAATTATTTTAATAGCTAGAGGCATCAATAACTAGATTTAATAACAAATAAGTTAATTTTTTATGCATTTTGGAAAATATAGAACGATAAAGATAGTCACAAAGATTGCAATGCCTCTTTAGGAAATAATCCAATATATAATCATGTTACTGCTCACTTCAATAATTTCAGTTGAAGACAAACGAAAAATTTAACTTCACCTCACGTCACCCAACTTAAGAACGACATTTCGTGGTCCAGCGAACTACAAGTTGACCATCACGAGTGACGATGTTCGTCTTTTATTCAAAGGTCTCGCTGGCCATTCGCAGAAGTACTACAAACCAAAATAATCCATTACCTAGACGGAAGCTTCAACACCGCATTATTGGAACCGACTGATGTTCTTAAAGTACTTCAGTGTAGCAGGCGGCACTCAAAGCGGGGCTGCCGGGTGATGAAGCCCCACGCGGTGCGGTCGCCACTGGCTCCTGCTTGCTCTATGAAGGACCGGTGGCGACCACGGGGGCGTGTTCGACAAGACAATGGAGCTAGGGGAGGGGAGCAGGCGGTGGCAGTATAAGCAGGAATAAGGGCGGCGCCAGCAACGACGGTGGCTATGACGTCGGTAACAACGGTGAAGATGGTAGCGGTGACGGTGGTATTATCAGTGATGGTGGTGTCGATGGTGTCAGCGATAGAACCAATGCCGATGGGGTTGTAGATGACGGTGCCGATCGTGGTGGCAGGGGTTCGACCAGATGGTAGAGATGGAGGTGCAGACGATGGCGGTGGCAGGTACAGTGGTGGCGACAGCGATGACGCGCCTATAGCCATTGTGGCGGTGGTGGTAACGACGGTGATGATAAAGCGGTGACGGCAGTAACGTCAGTGGTGGTGGCGGCGATGGTGTCAGCGGTAGAAACAGTTGCGGTGGGCGGTGGCGGGTGGCGGTGGTGGTGGTTGTGATGGCGGAGAGGGGTAGAAGACGATGACTGACACAGATGCGGTGACTGGCGGAGACAGTGACAATGGAGGAGGCGGTGACGATGGCGGGGAGGTGGGGCGGGGGCGGAGGCGGAGGTGGTGACGGTGGCGGTGGCGGTGGCGTTGGCGCGATGTGGCCGGCGTCGTCGGCGGTGTTTGCGGCGTTGGCGACCGCTTGAGCGTCTTCGAGAAGACGGCGGAGTTCGGAGCGGCGAAGGCAACCTATCCGCCGGCAACGCCCGCCCAAGTCGTGCGACCACAGGCGGCTTCCGGGGCTAGCAGGACACTTGCTGGCACTCGCCACGCTCGAATGAAGTAACGAGGTAGTGTATCCCCGAAGCTGGACACTTTCGATCGGGCACCGTCGGTCAAGAACTATCGACCAATCACATTAGTCCCTTTATGAAAGACCGTGAGTGATTATGGTGGAAACAATGGTGAACAGAAATGTATCGTTCGATTAAAATAATTAGAATATTTGAAGAGCGGTCGAGGAACAGGATAGATGTACCAAAAGCAATATTTTGAGAAAATGAGAAAAACAGTTCAAAGACTTATCTTGAATTTTTTTAATGATTTAGTTAACTTTATAATTATATTTTGTTTATTGGACACAATTATTTCAAACAAAAACAAGTAATCCACAAAATTAAGTAAGAAAATTTATGTTTTCCACTTTTTGTTTCATTTTATGAACACAGATTGCTATAAAAATCAAGACACTTCATATCCATGAACTCTAACATAGTCATAATGGCTATATTAGTGATGTTAAAATGTTAATTAATTAATTAATAATTAAAATGATAAATTAGCCAGCAATTTTTAACTGGAAGTAAATTCACTCTGTTTATTAAATAGGTTCCCTGCTATTGATGAGATATTTTATAGAAGTCTATGAAGAGAAGTTCTAGTTGTTCTTTTTTTAGATCTCTGTATTGTAATTTGCATTTACAGTTCACTTGCAGACAAAAAACTACAATTTAGGTTATGTAACATAAGGTAAAGTTTGGATTTTTTATTTCTCACATTCAGATCACTAGTAACTATTTTCATTACATTTACTTAAATATACTACTGGAATAATGTCCTTCATTATTTGTAATGAGTATAATATTAGATTTCATACCTTGAAAAGTGGTACACTTTTTTCTGGTTTTCTTTTCCTTGTGATGTATGTGGTTTTCCATGTTCCCTCTGTTATGTATTGAAAGCTTCCCTCTTCCGTTTACTCATTTTTGTATTCGTTTCACTCGTTTTTTTATTATAATATTTCATCAATATCACTAAACTGTAACAGTAATCAACTCACAAGAACACAGATACTGCTACCAGCTGACATACAACACTGAACACCATAAGGGTTCTTGTATCTTTCTCCAGAGACTCAGCTTATTGAGTTGTATCTTGCACCATCTGTTGATCAATGTATCTTCTACATTGTCAGCTATTTGGATTCCTATCTGTTACCATGTTACTAGGCAGGACGTGCCCCCAATTCCATGAAAAAGAGTGAAAATATAATTTTTTAGCACTTATACCCTTTTCCCAGTCCGCTCTTCATTTATTAAATCCAATACGAGCGCATGTAGTTCCATCTGCTATTGCTTCCAGTGAAAGTTCTTGGGTTCTCTTCTTTAAAAGATCGTTGTCTTATCATTAAGTAGGTACAGACTGGGTTAACAAACGAATGTACTTTCAAAAGTAATGATAGTAACCTAGTACACGAGTTTCACAGAAAAGGTACGTTACTAAATTTTATCTGAATCACGGTAACATTCCTAAAACTACGAGTATACTACAGGTTATATAGTACTTTAACGTACCGTACAGATCTCCAAGAGCGATCACGATCATATGTATCGAAATAACTGAACACCTTCATTTCAGTCAACAAAACTAGAAAGAGAATCAACTGAAATCATTCTATAATTCTTTATGACTTCCTGTCATATTTGCACTATGAGGAAATTCCATGTAATACTGATAAGGTTGATACGCTAAGGAGTTGTAATACAACACTTCAGTGAGGCTCTGTCAGGGCTGTAGTGACGTATAGGATTTAAACATACTAACTTGATAACAAGAAAACTTACATGCAGCAATATATTCCAAAGAATTTTAATCTCAATAGAAGAAACACGAGTTCACTAGTCGGACTTTCGGTACTAACCTCCCCGAACTCACAGCTGGTCCAAATAGTCTAAAATTATCTTCCCTACTCCTTTATTCTTATTAGTACTACCCTCACCCGGCGATATGATCTGCTCTTCGAAATTTAACGATGCATTTTACTGAGTTAACTTCATGCCCTGCATCATTTTCAGATTCGAAGTCTTTCGTAACTTTATAGCTTTATCTTCAATAAACTGTACCTAAACTCTTAACTCAAAATTAATGTTAATTTACGGCCATAAAGTGATCCAAGAAAATGCCGTAATAAGAAGAGACATTGGTTTCTCTGGTCATTAAAATATCTATGCAAGTTCTTTTAGTAATAAAAGTTCTTTAATGAAGGTTCATGTGAATATTTATAACATTTTCAGGTCTTTTATAGATTTTATAGATCATAGAGAAGCATGAAAGAGAAGATGGAAGATGATCGATAAAGGATATACTACCTTCTTATGCTCACCGGAGTGTTGTTTAATGTACTTTGAAACTATGCCTTCATAGTGTGTTCGTACTGCGTTCGTACTTTGAAACTATGCCTTCGTACTGTGTTCTAGCCTCATTGGTTTTGATAATTGTGATGAATTCTTAAAAAAACTGTTCTTGTTGTGAAACAAGCAGTAACATGTTCCACATTACATTTTTTAAATTAAGGATATTTAGTCAATTAATCAGTAAAAACTTCAAACCTTTGACTTCAGATATACATCTTTAATTGAAAGATTGGAGAAATCAATACAAATGGTAGTTTCTCAGTGGAGAGTCGCACTTTGTTGATATTTAGGTAGTAAGTATTATTTTGGTGATTTGGAAGAAGGATTACGATTGATTTACTCTCAAAAGCAAACTCATGGGTAGGAAAAACTTAATTTTCTGAATATTAGTTATTTTTTAAGTGATCTTAATAAATTAATTTGGATATTTGTAACAGTTGAAACATAGGTACTGTTTGGGAAATAATAAATCTAGTTTGTATTTTCTATTTGCATTACCATTTGCATTTTCTTAAATGTTTGAATTTGATAATAAAAATTCCTAAAATATTATTGCTAATTCTGACTCCTTAATTCGCATAAAAAGTCGTACAATTAGACAAGAAATGCATCAAACTTCGGCAGTCCCATTCCCTCATCGTATTTCCAAACCACACGAAATCCTCTGCCTTCTTAACGCTGTCCATTTTGAGCATCAGCAATTTTATTTCCTTGGGCTTTTTCCAGCCTACAACCGGTTACCCCTTGAAATCCCGATGGAACGCATATTCGACCATACACTTGACCAACACACTTGCGGGCTCCTCTGATCTGCGGTCCTTCGCGACAACACATTCATGAGAGACAAGGTACAAACAACCATGCCCAAGGCGGAACTCGAACCCACGACCCTTCCGACCGAAGCGCTAGGTCAGCATACGCTGTTAACCACCTCGGCCAGCAAATATACTCCAGGTCGACTTAGCAAATATACAAACAATAAATCACAGCCCAGGCGCGTAGGAGCCGTTGTGCAAGTAGTTGCACGCATCATTTAACTTATTTCCGCCTGGCTTCCGTAAAAGACGGCAGCGCTGAAAGCTGCCGAGAGGGGGTGGAACGAACGATGTTGTAAGATGTAACCGGTGACCGCATGCTGTGAAGGATGATGCAACGGCATCAGGTGGCTGAGTGCGGCTTTTGTGTACTGGGCCACGCTCTCGCCCCGTCCCATCAACCCGGAACGGCGCAAAGGTATGAATCATCCACCCGAGGGAAAATGACGGCTTCCCCGTGACCAAGCAGTGTTCCTCGTGCCTGCATTCTGAGTTCGGGCTTAAAATATTGCTGAAACGGAACTAAGCGGGTTATGAGAGTGGCGACACTAACAATCAATCGATTCCGCCGTTTGTTGAGCCTCTTGAATTTGAAGGGAAAAAAACACAACAGTACTGGAGGGATTTTATTTTCGGCATTAGGGTTTGGAGACACACTTTGCTGTTTCATTATGACAGAGGAAAGTCAAACAATAAAGTAGAAAATATGCAAATAGGAATTTAAATATGTCTGTGAATGGTTGCAATATGTAAACGGTCCATTTACTTCTCGACCATATTTCAATTAGAAATTCTGAATTTTACTTGTTTATAGTACGCTACTCTTTTTGCGTTGACTTAAAATAGGTATCGCAAAGAGTGAAATTCTAAACTGTGTAAGTTTGCCACATTCCAATTTATTCTAAAGTGTTCCGTTAGATATTTTTTTCATTCCTCAGTAGAATATTTGAAGGTGGGCATGAGACTGTGATTTTCAATGTACTGTTTAATGTAGGTGTAAATTGTGAAAAATGGAATATTCCTATCTTTCCTCATCACTTTGTCTACTGCCTGCTCTAATGAATATATTGGTATAAAGGTAACGTAAACAATTACATTACCCTTGCACGATATCTTGGATCGTATTTTGAAACTATTATTCAGAAACTCAAAATTATAAAGTTTCGTTAACACGATTTGTTGTGTTTTTTTATGATGAAAGGATTAAAATATTTTACAGCAACTTGCGGGAAATCAATTTACACATCCTCAAAATTTGCAGAGATGGTACTATATGAATTGTAGATACTGGTAAAGGATATTTTAAATCTATAGCCCTACCACAAAATGGGTTTTCGGCTATTCGAATGCAATACTCTTCTATTAAAATTCCAAATTTATTTCCCGTGTATTCGTGGGGAGTAGCTCTGTGAGAAAAATGAGTTTAATATCCGGTCGTGGCGTGAAGCCGATATTTCACGGGCATTGGTCGATCTAGCCGATATAGGAATCCGCGCCGCCTACATTTCCGAATACATAAGGTGGTCCAATGCCAGGATATCGAATCGGAATACATTAAGAAGACAAAACCGAAAGTAATTTTCGTCGTAAAAAAAATACAAAACAAAAATTGTAACCTATAAAAAGCGACCCGTATTCCATCCTTTGCAATTGCTTTCTGTATTTGATTAACCGTTCCAATGATTATACCCCATTTCCGAATGTATATACGCAATTTCGCAATATTTATTCGACCAATTCACTGTATTTTTAATTCTGTAGCTTTTCTTTGGAGTAATTTTCGTTTTAATTTCACGAGTTGTGAGTCATTGTAAACCTCAAAATTGGTAAGTACCATATTCTTTTACATGCGGATGGTTTTATTAGTTCAGTACTTTCAGATGGTCAACGTCTTGTTCACTGCATATGGTGAGAAGCGTTTTGATTTAAAATAATATTTTTGTATTACACTGCCTTTAATTAATTTTCAGTTAAACTTTATTTTTTATAAAGTTCGAAATCTGAACAAAAACTCTCGTTGTATAAATTTCCTGTTGCATTAACTAATTTCTTATTACATTGTATAAATATATTCTTAGGCTGCATACAGCTAATCTCTGGAAATAGGTAAAAGAAACATAGCCATGAAAATATATGTTTCAAATTAAAAATATCAAAATAATTGTATCACGTACAAACACACATGAAAGGAATAATTCTGAAAATCCGTAAATTTACTGTTAAGTGTTCGAAAGCATAGAATGAAATGCTAGTAATTTACAACGACAGTAATACGCTGAAATTGAGCACCTATTACTGTTCTAAAGGACATACCTAATATTGCATACTTCAGACCACACCATTATTGATCATACGAAGAAATGAACAACTTTTCAATCTTTTTCAAACTTATTGTATCCCTCTTGTGTGTGTACCTAATTGCCTGTGAAGCAACTTCCCCCGTTAGCTGCTAAAAGCCTCTTCCACCGAGCCGCCCCCAAAGCCACGCCTCGCCGCGCGGGCTGTAGTTTGAGGAACGCGACCAGCCCTGACGCAGGCACAGGCCGCTTTGTGAAGCCTCCAAAACATTGCGCTTCGCCCGGCGCAGCGGCGCTGTTTTCCTTTCCGGCCGCGCTTCCCCTAAATCAGCGCGCGCCGTTAATTACGCGCCGCCGCCGCACGCGTTAACGCAGCCGATAACCGCGGTCGTGACCAGCCTGCCCACCGCTGCCCGCCCCCCGCACGCTCCACCACGATCCCACCGCCGCGCGGTCGCACCGCTGCTGCCGTCACCCGTACCATCACTGTCACTGCCCACGAGTCCGACCCGCCGCCGCTTCGCCCTCCCTTACCTCCCTGTCCCCGTCACATCACGCCACGCCCCCACGCCGCGCCGCTTCCCTGCCATCTCCGCCACATAACTTCACTTCTTGTCTCCTTTGTTCTGCCCCGCCCCCGCGAACATTTTAACGCTCCTGGCGCTCCCGCATCTTTCAACCAGGCTGCTGCCCTTCCACCTTATGTCTCCGCCAGACTTCCATATTCCATCACATCACTTGTCCTTTCGCCCCACCTTCATGTTCTCGGTCAAATCTCCTGCTCCCGCTACAGAGCCTAATCCAGACCCAGTCCCTGCTCCCCGATCTGCCTCCGCCTCTTAATCCTGTCTGACATCCCTTCCGGCCTTTCTCCATCCTCTTGCTCGACCCAACTTTGGCTCCTACTCTTCCACCCCTTCATTGCAGTCGCCCTTCCCAACCTCACCGCCGCCCTCGCCCATACCGTCCCGTGTTAGCGGGCCCGTGCTGTCGTCGTTTACGTTCCTAGAAGTAGCGATATCCCATCTCCGGCGTGGCCAGTGCTGGAGTCAAGGCATCTCGGATTCATTACCTGTTGCCGCACAAGCTAATGCCCCACCCCAACTGTGATTTCAACCAGGCGCTCGCATCCTGCCAATTGTAATGTCACGAACACATCACCGACCGTAATGACACAGAAGCTTTCTTCATGATATTCAAACATCGATATAAGCAATAATGTTTCCTTTGCCTGTTGTGGAATCTTGTAAGTTCGAATTAAATTTCAAGTAAAAACGTAAATAGCTACGTAAATAAAAATATAAACTAGAGGGATTTATAATTTAAATCACAGAACATTTGCTGGCAATTTTGCAAACCATTTCCGACTACCCTGGAGCGTTTTCTCTATAAAAATCTAGCTCTCGTCTAGTCAAAAAGTAAACTGTATTAATGGATACACTAATTAGTTCGCAACGGACATTTTAAAATGATTCAATAGAGAGGCATCCTCTAGCTAAATCAAATCCGGGAATATACAAATTATTGCGAAGACAGCCACATGAATTTACATACCTATTCATGTTAAATTACCAGGATATGCAAACGTAAATTCGTAGAGTGGGGAAGCACACATTTTTCCATTCCCTGATTTATTGAAGCGTGTTTAGCCGCATTAAAAAGGGTTGACAAACGCGAATTTTACTGAACGAGAGCTCATAACCATATAATATGTACGGTTATAGAATAAAAACGATTTCTGACGATTGAACATATCCTTGCAGTATTCTTTTTCGCATGATGTCCATAAAGTATTGATTTATGTGTAGAGGTACCGCGCGATATAACGCTCGTTCGTTAAACAGCTTCGGGCAATCCAACGTCGCATTGCTGTAGTTGAACTATAAAACGCATCATTCCATGAAACATATTAAAATTCCTCTCCCGTATTAAAGATCTCAACAAAATCCCAAACGCTCAACCACAAACCTCGTCATCACCTCACCTCGAGGCAATGGAGAGCGTCTGCGTAGGCATTCGTGGGTACTCGGGAACACGTGCTACAGCGACCGCGACCGGCGGCGTCCGCAAATCAGGGGCCGGCGAGGACGCACCGCGGCGCCGGCAACGCCCTCACATTGTGCGGGTAATTGCCGCGATAACGTACCCTCCGCGTCCGCACCTCCCCCTCTTCCCCCGTTCCGTCCCGCCGCGAGGCAGTGCCCTCTGAATCACGGAGTGGTGTGGCCTCCAGGGTCCCCTCCCCACTCTGTACGTGGCGAAGCCACGGCCCGCTGCACTTGCGCTGATTCAGCCATCGTCACGCCCCGTTCCACGACGGACTTGCTCCACTCGGGGTGCCAGCAGAGACACTGCGATGCTTCTGGTATTTATTTTGAAATACTGATAGTTTTGTTTTTGATATTATCAATACACGATTTTATGATGGCGAAACGACAAAATTGCTGTATCCAATGCCAGCAGCAAATGTTTGTGCCCATCATCTGAAACTAAACTTTTTCTTTCTAGGATTTTTTTCCAATGGACAGTCGGTTGCCCTTAACGTCCTGATGAGACTCATATTCGACCGTACACTAGACACAAACACACTTGCGAGCTCCTCTGATATGGGGGTCAGTAGAGGCCCTCCGCGACAACACATACTTGACAGACAAGAGACAACAACCATTCCCAAGGCGGGACGAAACTAAACTTGTAAATCGAATTTAATTTGAAAAATTTTGTCTGTAATTCTTTCAAGCAATACATTTCAAGCAATTTAATTTGAAAAATTTTGTCTGTAATTCTTTCAAGCAATACATTATTCTGTTACAGAACGAACCATATATCGCGCAACCCAGTTGTTACAGGCGCTCTGGCATGAACGCACAACAATTGCAAGGTCGCAGTGGCTGGGAGCGTAGCCACTTGTCCCAACGAGATGGCGCCAGTATCTTTCATTTCTTTTTAAAGTGTGCGCGTTATGATATGTTTGAGATGCCGCCTCCGGCGTCTACCCATAAACATTTATTACTGAAGCATATTTGTCCTTGGAATTGGGGAACATTCTTTGTTATATTATTAGCCTTATATTATCTAATCTATCATGTACCATCTATGGTTTGGAGACAATATAAAGCTGATCTCTGAAATTAAAGCATGTATTACAATTTTAACGAATTATAAAATGTTAACATTTATTAACCCTAATTACTGTATTTTATGTATTGTTACCTATCCACGAGCTTATGTAAAATTCTGCCAATGCTTAAGATATTAATGTTAATACGACTTGCGTTGCTTGTCCACATGACAAGAGATGTTGGGAATACGCTCCGTTGTGGAGGAATAGACTCTTAGTTCAGCTCATCACGATATTCTGAAGAGCGATCTGACAAATATTGGCAATATTTTCCTCGATATTGCAACGGAAAGCGTGAAGAGCGATCGGTTTACTTGTATAGTACATTAGCTCGATCCCTCATTTCTCTAAACTTTTCTCATGAACTCCCTCCCCCATTTTCTAAACCCCGATGCACCCGTTTTAATCGTCAAAATAAATTTATGAAACGTCAAAAATAGTGAATGAGTGAAACAGTAAAAATGCAACAAAGTAAATTTGTATATGTGATGAGACCTTTATTTGCTTGAGGATGAGCCCAAAAAACTCATCGTAACATGTATCCTTCAAAATATCTCCGAAGACGCACGTCGAACGGAAAGAAAATAAATGAAATACCTTCGTAAGGGCGAGAAAGCAAAAAGAAGCTATCATACAATATATACATACATATATGCAAGACCGTCTACTTTAACAGAACCGCAGGTGAAGCTGACACCTCGGACTGTGTCAAAAATAAAATTTAAGTTATTATATCGGAGACTATTAAATAAAATTCTGTATTAGGACGTATATTTTTGCAGATAAACGTTGTGACCAAAAACTAAATAGAAGAAGTGGGTGTTGTTTTTCCCCAACTTGTGTTCCCACAAATTGGGAGTGTTTATTTATTACTTCACCCCTCGTTGAGGCTAATACTCTATTCTTTAGTCACTCCCGCTTCCATAAAAGAAATTTTAAATATATTGTGCTCCTCTAGTTTGAATCAGAAAAAAATCACTTTAGGTTATTCTGAGTATTTTCATGTAACATGAGTGTTGTGATATTGCTACTTGGTATTATTCCAAACTTTACTGAACTCAACAGAAACTCACTATTAATATTTATACTATTTCTAATTTAAAAACAGAAGATAAATAAATTAAATGAAAAATACTGTTCTCATTTACCAATGACAAAAGTGAATAGTAAATGATGATATATTAACATACAAGTTTTGGTTGTTATTTATTTTCGGCTCGCTCCTTTTAGGAACGTAAATCCATTAGCTTCTAGAGCACTGCCCCATCTCTCTTGCACAGTGACTGACGAGTTGGGTAGAATGATGTAACGTATATGCTCCCACCCTCAATTCAATACATGCGATGAATCAACAACGTTGATACTGTGTGATTTATGAGGGTGGATTTGACGCGACGCGTCAGCGACTCTCGCATAGCCCCTCATTTGCCGTCTCACAATCCAAATGAATTATTATCTACCAATATCCTACATTCAGATGAAAGATTTTCATCAGGAGAAACTAATCAAAAGCATATTTCTCGCGTACAGAAAACACAGACCTAGAAATTTGTTACGAAATTTTATTTTCTATTGCTCGACTCTATTATTTAATTTTTATTGAAACGCGTACAATTGTAGTATTCTTAGGAGGTGAAGCATTATTGATCACTTTTATTGCTTGCCTCTGAAAATAAGATTACGTAATCACACATAAGTAGAACAAGAATGAAATTATAAGACAACATTAACAGGTAGGTGCAGTAAGAAAATAATTTTCAAATTATATTAGCAATTAATCTTTAGTATAAGAAGGTGTAGAAATTAAAAGAGTTAATTTAAATTTGTTCAAGTTACTTTCTATTTCTTTTCAGAATTAATATTATGATAGTTATTCAAGATTTTATTGCGCATAGAAATACGAGCATTTAATGCTCAAAAGTCCAAATTCCATTCTAATATAGTCGATTAGATTTAGTCGTCGATTTGCTAAGTTTTGCTACCAACTTCTTTTTTCCAGCTTGCAAAACGCGTTAATAAACTCTTCAGTTAAATTCTGTTTTCAGCAATTTCGAGCTTCTCTACTTGAAGTTGCAATATTACCTTAATCTCAGAAACACGTGTGCAGAGTATTCATATTTTGCAATGTCGATATGACATCCTATCCACATCGACGTTTTCATTTCCTAGCCATGGGGACTTTTGCATCTCTAACCCAAAACGAAGACATCTCTGTGGAACGCTGCAAGAAACTTGTTTATGCGTCAAAAGTATCATAAATATTAGCTCTGAGAAGCAAAGTTGTAAGGGTTCTGAGCGGTATATTTATCTTTCTTTGGCGGCAACGCGCATGTACGTTGCGTATCTGATCGAAGTTCTCAACTTAATAAAACGTACCCAAGTCCTCCGAATAAATATGAGGTTTATTCACTCGTCGGAGTGTAAGATAGTCGCAGCCTCACTCAACGCAGTAACGTAGTCCGCGTTCTGTTGTGGGAGACCGGTTTTAACAGGCGTAGGATTTCTTCTACGGGACCGGTCACACGTAAGCCACGTCAAGTTGAGATTTCTTAGACGTGTCCGCAGAGAAAGAACGTCTACAACGAACATTCGTTTCAAAAATAGAACCCACTGAAAGCGCTGAAAATGAAATTTCGTAGTTCTCATAGGAGAACTTTTCATATATTGACTTCTTCATTCTTACTCTTTTTACTTTCTCGCTACCGCTTACGCAGAAGAGAAAAAATTATGTAATGCGGCGCCAAAAACCTACGAATTTTCGGTAGAAAAGCTCTTATTACAGGGCCCTGATAAGGAACAAGTGGATAAATCCAGTTGCTTAATTTACAAAAAAAAATCCTCTTAACACGCGGCGTTGCCAGAATCCATGTTTTGTGGGTCCTGGATACCGGAAAATCGAATGATGGCAAAACGTCTGTCTGTCCGTCCATCCATCCATCCAGCCGTCCGTCCGTCCGTTCGTTCGTCCGTCCGTTCGTCCGTTCGTCCGTTCGTCCGTTCGTCCGTTCGTCCGTTCGTCCGTTCGTCCGTTCGTCCGTTCGTCCGTTCGTCCGTTCGTCCGTCTGTCCATCCATCCGCCCGTCCGTCCGCCTGTCCGTCTCTCCGTCCGTCTGTGAACAACGCTAGCGGCTGAACCGTTTAACCGATTTCCTCTAAAATTGATATACCTCAATCGATCGATCTGTTTTTTGTCGCGGCCCCTTGAATTTGAAACCGATATTTTAATTCTGGGGGGTTCTGTGCATGAAGTCCCTGGGATATTTTCAACAACAAAAAAAGGGACTCCATCGTTTTCGATGAAACTTTGTTATTGAATAGTGTGAAGAACGTTTGAGAGAATGACGCGGTCTCATTTCCATTGTAAACTGATTTTTCGAAAATTGTAAAAGTTCAAAACGTATTCGGAGTCTTCCTACAACCAAAGTATTAAAGACACAGATTTTTTCCCTTCATGAAATATGTTCCTTAAAGATTTATTTTGAGATAAGTTCTCAGTGTAACACATTGAAGAACGAAAGCATCGTCATTATAACAAAGTCTTCGCTTCTTGTACTTGTTCTCGCAATATTGTCCTCGCAGTATCTCATGAACATAATGCGGCGTATACTTAAATAAATTAATGCGCATTTCGCATGTTATTACAGTAGTATTACTGAAAGAGTTGTCGTACTGTTACGTGCTAAGAAGATTAAACATTTCGATGCTACGGAACAAAGGGGAAATTGAGTGCTCGTGATTAAGAGACAAAAATGAGGAAAGGTGGATCACATCAACTTATGCTACTGCAGTGCCTCTGACCAGGAGGACCTAGTATTCAAATATTGACGTTGGCAGGATTTCGACATTGACTAGATATCTTGGTCGAGTTCAGTCGCTGTCTGGAGGAGAATTCTAGCGGCCGGCTGTTCTGATCGGAAGTTTTCCATGGTTTCTTCGATCAATACTAGGCGAATGTCGGAGCAGTGCCCTAACAAACAGGCCATGGACCACGCGTGATATTTCCTTCCCCTTCCTTGTCCTATCCTTACCTTTTACTTACACACATACTTACATGTACTACCCTACCACACATGCTGGGAGACCGATCGGGAGCTTAGAGCTTGTCCCGTCTGGGGCGGTGCCCCGTTGATGGGGAATTCCTGGTTAGGGGAAACCCCTTCTAGCCGACAGGTATGTCGGTGCCAAATCTCACCATCCAGCGGGGGAAGATCACCACCACCTCCCGAGAAAAACCTGCATTACGCTTACGGGACTATTGACCTTAACTGTTGATGCGCCTGGAATCACTAATCAGTAAATTATAAGACAACTGCTAAAAGTCGTAGTTCTTGCGCAGAAACCAAAAGTTCCGAATTATTTAACCAGCACATTTCATTGTTTCAAAACGTAAAAAAGTTATGGTAACTGTATTAATACTTCGTACGAAGATTTTATATCGTAGATTTTGGAAGAATATCTTTATTAATAATCTCCACTGCACGCAGGAAATGAAAGAAAACTAAGCAGCCTCCGGCCACGTGAGAGGCGTCTGTGGTTTCTATAGATACTCAGAAACTCGTGGAAAATATTTGAATATTGTGTTCCGTCTGTTACGTGCGTACCGACTGAATTCTCATACTCATTGTTTCACTGTTTACGACACAGCTGATGTCATTGGACACTAAGAAAGAGGCCGTCCTCTATTAAATATTTGTTATTCACGTTTTACGTTGGAACAGCAACTTTTTTGATATTCCTGGTTTGAAAAGAACTTTTAAACTAAATGTGTTATACTATATAATGTATATTCATACAAATATGTTATTGCTTATTGGTGAAAACTGCTTTTGTTAAAATATTTAATTTATTGCAATGTTATAAGATAGTATTTTATTTGTTGTTCTTGAGCAATGTGCGTGCTACTTTTGTGAAAACTATTTTGCTTTGTTTTGTTGAGCAGCATATTACCAACATTTCGAAAATCGCAAAACTCGTTCAATTAAAGATTTAGATCTAAGTGATCTGTGCCCCTGAGTGAAAATGAGACAGATTTGAAATACATATGCCCAATATACTTATGGCTGTGTCTAAGTTGCAATTTGTACTTTCAGAATTCAAATTCAAATAATTCGCATCACATCATCGTAGAAAGGTTTTTGGTGTTCTATCCGCATGTGCGTCAAAAACGGTTCATTAAGGGTATAATTAATTGCTTTTACGTGTCATTGTCAGCTGTCAAGCAATTACGTACGCTGATGAGTGTTTAACGTTGTTCTAACTTAATTTTTCAATTACTGAGGCTGGCTTATCAATGGGGAGAACCATTGATATAGATACGTGATGAAGTAAATTATTAAATTGGAGAAAAAGGAGAATGAATGCATAGTACAATGAAAAAGTTAAATAAACGAAAACAACAGTTGAAATAACGATGATAATCAGAAGCGGTTTGAGCGGGCCCTGCCGTCAACACAAAAACGGCGTTGT
Source organism: Teleogryllus occipitalis (assembly GCA_011170035.1). Classification (NCBI taxonomy): domain Eukaryota; kingdom Metazoa; phylum Arthropoda; class Insecta; order Orthoptera; family Gryllidae; genus Teleogryllus; species Teleogryllus occipitalis. The sequence continues at coordinate 385,992 of BLKR01000076.1, read as the reverse complement.
ACTAGACTACCGAAACCATCCTAACGCGTTCCCATAACAAATCTCGCCAAACATCTGACGAAGAAATCTTCCAAAATGACTGTGCAAATTTTGCTACTACAATTTCACAACGTCGACGTCTACTAGGGAGGTAGTAAATTTGGGGATTATTTACATTTGTTAACCTCGCATGTGATGGCACTAAATGTACTATTATTCTCAAATTGCATTAAAGTGTAAGGAAGAGCGTCACATTTATTAGAGTAGTGTATTATATTAAACAACTATCTAAATATTGATAATTTATCACATTACAGGCGATAAGATCCGAAAAAACGTAAACATAATCGCACTTTTGTAAGTCACCGCAGCTTGTGACAGAATAATCTCGATAAAAAGCAAATGTCAGAAGATGAAAACGAGATGCAAGCTTGCCTTGCTCTGTTTTGGAAAGAATTGTCGCACTTTCGGTGATGAGAAAACGAGCTCGAAGATGAAGTTTAAAATGGGAGGGTGGTTGCTGGCGGGAGAGGGGACAGACAATGCGTGTGGTCGGTCTAGGCGACGCGACACCTGAGTTTGAGTGAAGCACATGGTACGGGGTTGTGGGGCGGAGAGCGGGGTTGGTGGCGAAGCAGGTTGAAGTGTCGCAATCGTCTGTGATGCCAAGGGCAGACACGGGCCAGCTGATCAGTCAACTCTTCCCCAGAAATTAAATCTCTTTCTGAACAACACACTTGTAGTATTATTTGTGCTCCAGTACATCTAGTACTTTTGGAAATTTAGAAACTATCCGCAGCACATCTACTATGGCTTTGTGGTTCTGTTAAGCAGATCTGCTTACTGTGACCTCTCAAAAATTTCTGATTGTTTATCTTTACGTTCCCCAACATCTCCTGGTGCAACGTTACAAGGTGACTGACCATAGCGCGAGGTGGGGGAGTAGAAGTGTGGGGTTGGGTGCGGAGAATGAGATTGGGAACGAATCTGGGGGTAGGAAGCGGAGCATGGAGTTGGGAGGGGCGGAGTGTGGGTTTGGAGGCTGTGTAGGGTTGGGGCTGAAGCGTGGGGTGAAGGGCGGAACATGAGGTTGGGAGCGGAGCTTGGGATTGGGGGCAGAGATTGGGATTGGAGTGTAAGGTTGAGAGGGGAGCGCGGGGTTTGGGACGGAGTGAGACGTTGGGGTTGGAGCGTGGGGTTGGGGATCGGATTCTAAGGTTGGGGAGATACATGTGATTGGGAGCACAGGGCGGTATTTGGGGCGGGGTTGAGTCAGTTGAGGCGGGCGCAGGGTTGGGTACGGGGCGCGGGGTTGAAGGCGGACGAGAGGGGTTGCGGGGGAGGCGCGGGGTTGGGGACGCAGCGCGGGAATGTAGGGATGGTCCAGAGTTGTGGGGTGGCGCGGGGTTGGGAGTGTGGTTAAGGATTTGGGACGGGGTGCGGTGATGAGAGCGGCGTGCGGTGTTGAGAGCGGCGCGCGGTGTTGAGAGCGGACGCGGTGTTGGGGGTCGGGGTGCGATGTTGGGGGCGGGGCGCGGTGTGGAGGGGGGAGGGGCGGTATTGAGGAGGGTGGGGCGGTGTTGGGGGGAGCGCGGTGTTGGGGGGAGCGCGGTGTTGGGAGGGGGACGGTGTTGGGGGGCCGGTGTTGGGGGATCGAGGCGTGGTCTTGGGGGCGGGGCGCGTTGTTGGCGGGGGGCGGGCTTCGGGGCGGTGCACGGGTTGGGGCGCGGGTGGGGTTGAGGGCTGGGCGCCGGGGTTGGGAACGGGCCGCAGAGCTGGGGTGGCAAGCGCGGGGAGCGTCTTGCCGGTCGTCCATGAGCAGTGTCGCGTCTTGGGCGTCTCGCCACAGCGCGCGACGCGACATGACGCGAGGGCGTATCGCGTTTCTGCTATGAAGCCGCCTCGCCGCCACGCCCTCCGTCCCCAACCCCGCTGTCAGCTCTGCTCTTGCTCCCGTCCTTCGCTGCCCTCCACGGCCTCGCCCGTTCCTCCTCTTGCCTCCGCTGTGGATGTTATGGCCAGACTCCCTTATCTTTACAAGCAATGCAGGAGAACGTAACCCACACGTTAATGACGATAATATTCTGTTAACTCGTTTCAGGGATATTGCGTCGTCCACCAACTAAAATTCTGAAGGTCGGGAAATCTCAGAATCAAATTCTGATTTCTTTTCTAATTTAAATAAATCACTTAAATGTATAAAATGCTCGTTCTTGGGTAGAATACATATTCTTAAATGGCCATACAGTATTTTACAATTAAAGCTGCGATTCCCTGACGGTATTAGTCATTTGTTGAGTTTAATTCAATAAATCCCTTCAAATGCCCTACACATCTGAAATTACTAATGTTTTCCTCTCATTGAATACTATTACTAAAATCATTGTTTCAAAGGCTTTATTACAAACTTTCATTATTTATTGAATTTTTTATCTTACATATTTTAAACTTGATTTTCTAATATCTCTTTCAACCAAATCGTGCAATTCGTTACGATAGGAGAATCATCCTCTATTGTAGGTGAAAATTTAGTATTGTAGTACCTTTCAATAAAGGCTACGATCATATATGGTCAGTCTAACGTCAGGTTTTATTTATTTGAGAGAACATTGAAAAGAACCCGGAAATTGTGGTCTCAAGAAAGAGATTGGCAGTAGTGTGATGTCAAGTGGCCTCCAAAGCGTGCGAAATATTGCAAGTTGGCGAATCGAATTGGCCGCTCCGAAATTACTTGCGTGGTTCGCTCTCCTGTAATTTGTGAGGTGTCGAGGACGAGATAATTTCGGTAATAATAGGTTCATTCCGTCGGACACGCCTTCTTGAGCAACTAGCACGTGCGCGCGTGTGTATACCTGCCGCTAACTGGGAAGCCTGTGTTTGTCACAGATGCGAAAGTGGTGATGAAAAAAACAACAAACCAGTGTAGCAATAAGAAAGAAAAAGTTCTCTTACATGGTTCTTATTCCAATGAAGGAATCAAAACGATTTAATGCAATTAATGTACTAACGGCGTATGTGGGTGCCCGCATGCGTAACAGTGAAGTCACTGAGTTCAATGATACGGGACGATTCCTAATGGGTGTATGTGTCTTTGTGTAAGAGAAAGAGAAAGAGAGAGAGAGACAGAGAGAAACAGAGAGAGAGACAGAGAGAGAGACAGAGAGAGACAGAGAGAGACAGAGTCACAGAGAGAGACAGAGAGAGACAGACAGAGACAGAGAGAGAGAGAAAGGGAAAAAAGGGAAACAGAGATCGCTGTGGAGACTCCCGATAATCACACACGTCCTGCTATAGCTGTTTTGCTTGTACCTGTTCTCAAAAGTTTAGAAGTTTCTATTTGTAAGCCGTATCCGGGGTTACGAAAACCTCCTTTCGGATTTATATGTAGCTAGTATCTCCTCATCTCTACCGTGGAATCAATCCTCTACCCGCTCAGTCTTCTAGTGGATGTCTAAATGGCTAGGTATGATGTATGATTTTAACTACTTTCGTTCTGTTAGGTATTGACTGTACAAATTTGTTCATTTACACGCGACAATATATTTTAATCGTGTGATATACAATTTACGAATGATGCATTGTTTCAATTCCTACTCACAATAAATTCTCAGCAGCCAAGATTACTCTCAGCACTTTCACATCTATTGAACATATAGTACATAAAGTATTACTACTAACATACACTTCGAAAATGGCCGATTGATTTTATTCATAATAATTCTGTCCTAGATACCTCTTGTTTTATTACGTAAAAGTTAATTATGTGAATAATATACACAAATCAGTACTTTTGGTTCAGGGCTCGTAGAATTTTCATTTTGGGTTCAGGGCTCATTTTTAATTACGCCACTCTGTGCCGTCGATGGGTCGTAGCCTCGCGTTTGGCGTGTGCCGCCCGCCCTGCAGACTTCTTCCTCGCGTGAGGGCCTGCCGTGCCGACTGGCTCGATCGCCTGCCGCGGAGTTCCCAGTTTACTGGAATGTTGCTGTCAGAAAAAAAACGATGTGTTTGAAGTTCCAACGTACTTTTGATCGTAGTTCAAAAGCATAGAATAAAGTGCTCTAGAAAGGAACATGTGTGATTTATGGAAGGCTTTATGCCAAGTTTGCGTTCATTAATATTTTCCTCTTGCTTTTGGCAGTTTCTTGCTGTGAACTTGACAATAAAATGCAAATTGATACCTTTTGTCTTTTGTTTTCTTTCGAGCTGTTGAAAGTTGGTTCTCAGTTTTTATGTCAGTCCGTATTATCAACTAAAACTTACAGGAGGAGAAAAGGAGGTATTTAAATTGCCATTATTTTAAATTAGGAATTAAAATTGAAAAATTCGCGAAAATTATATGATCGAAGCGAAATGAAGCACACATTCTTTGTACTGTTACCAAGTGGGAGTGGAAGTTTTGAACGATGTGAACTCAACGGCCTGCAGCCACGGGTCTGTGCCAACTATGAGATTTCCACAAGAAACAAGAAAATCTCCAGAAAATAAAAAATAAAAAATTGTAAATCCTTGTCAGATTGGATGAGATTGGAATGGAAATTAATTGATGTACGTAATACGATACTGAAACGCGGATTTTCTTTTCAAGCGGCTGTCGCACTGTTCGAATCTCAGAACGGGAGTCCACATACTCTCAAACCCACACCAATGGCTTGTATGAATTGTGTGGAATTTTACGTATAAAATACAGCTGGGCTTATTGGCTCCTGGTCTTGGAACTGAGACAAAGTACTCGGGCTTGAAGTCTGGGATCGATTCCGTGTGAATCACAGTTGTCTTCACCAAACGACCATGGGATGATTTGATCCTGAAATCATTACATATCTCATCTGAACATCATCTCATGTAAAAGCATGTATCTGTCATCACTATTTCCCCTCACATTCACCAAACCATCCTTGATACAGTGAAAAACGAAGATAAACTTTTAGTGTGACCATTTGCCCAGGAAAGGGGAGGCCATAAAGTCTTAAACCTTCTTGCCTCAGTTCAAAAATGAATTACCAACTAATCACATATAAATCGAAATTTATTTACAAGAGTCCACACAGTTATTTTTGAATTCAGTCATTCCGCAGAAAACAACTTCATGAATTCGAAGTCTTAAAAAACTAGAAACCGCTAATAATTTCGAAAGAAATAGCCACTGAAGAAAAGAGTGGCTGGACGTGGTACGCTGGGTGACTGTTGTAGCCGTGGGGGTCGTGGGCGGCCTTTCGTCACGGCGCCACACGCGCGCGGGCGCTGGTCGTGCGCGTCGACGCCTGCGGGCGGCGCGCGCCCTTTGTTTCCTCCGGCGCCATTCGCGTGCCGAGCGCAATCTGTGCCATTCGCTGCGCCCTCTCCCCCCGCCTCCTGCTCCACGTCTCTGACGCAGCCTACTTCACCCTCTGATCGAACTCGTGGGTAAACCATACTTTCGGAATACGTGAGTTTTATCCGTATCGTTTTTACCCGTTCCGGTAAACACGACATCTGTGAACAGTCTTGCATGTGAAATTGTCACGAGCGACGTTTGTAGCTTCGAGTGACTGTGTGTGAAGGGTGACCGAAGGATCTGCTCATAATTATCGGGTCATAATTTTCTTCAGGAAACTCGTGCTTAGCCATATCCTGAACGTCTGTATGTGTAATCCTGTACCCGTCACAGTGTTGTTTGACTTTTGAAAATTACTGTTGTTCTATTAAGCATAAGACACAGTTAACTCAGACGGGTAAAACTGGGCGCTTGTAGGCGTCTTCACGGGTGTAATAAAATAGCATGAGGCGCGCAAGCCCAGACGGGTAAAAGCAGCGCCCTAGTAAAAGTAAAACCCCAGTGTGTGTGGGTCTCTTTGCTGCCTCCTCCAATTTTAAATCTCCTTCATCTCTTCGAACTCTAATTTGCCTCAGCATTCAATACAATAACTCTTTTAAGTACACCCTCGTCTGTTCAGTTTCCTTCTTCATCATGGCTTTCGCTACCGAATCCGCCAATGCACCAGTTATTTCGCCCTTGCTTCTTCCTTCCGCTTCTCAAGCTTCTTTACTCTTCCTCCTCCATCGCCTCTGTTGGTAAAAATACATTAAAGTTAAAACTGTTTTAATAGTCAATATTTCAATGCACACTTTCAATGAAACAATATTTCACGTGGTTAATAATTTTTCAAACACCCTTAAAATATTTCAGTTTTTCCAAAATGTTAACATTTTTTAAACAATTGTGTGCATTTATGCACTTTTTCTTCTTCGGTTTCGCAGAATCTTTTCCATCCTCATGGAGCGTTCTCCATTTGACTTTTACGACCTCATATTAACGTCAGATGTTGCGAAATCACTAACAAACATAAAACAATAAAATTATAATTAAATCATGAAAGAGGTCACCTTCTCATCACATATGTTGACTTTCGAAAAAACAGTTGGATACAAACATTTACTTCGAGCTGGCAATTTCTTGATAGCAAAAGTCTCACATTTATGACTACAATTAAAAGAAAGAGTTATTTATGTTAATGCCATTGGAGAGAGATGAGATGATAATGTAAAATAGTCACAAGTAAGAATTATCGTTGCAGATTTCTGCTAACGCATGAACATAATATCCACTCTAAAGGATACTCCACTTCACAGAAAACGAATTCTATTACTAGCTCTCAGTGGGAATATAAAAAGTTGTGAGAATTGTAAGAATGATTTCCAAACAATAAGACATGATTTCCACTTAATTTGCCTCTGATTTCAGTACGAATGCTATTGAGAAATCGCTATCCCTCGTACAACCCATTATATCCCAGTTCTTTACAATGAACAATGTACGAGTATTATTTGCACATTACCGATTATATTAAAAAAGCAATTAATATAATTGAAGGAACAAATTTTTATTCACTTTGAATTTCCATTCAGAGTTTTTAGTAAATATGGAAGAAAGCCCTCTGAAGGATTTTTTTTCTCTCGATACATTCATCAGTCAACTAAGCTATCAAATTTCCACGAAAAAGCGAAGCTTGTACAAACTTAAGAAGCGTTCCCCTCATCAAGGGGTATCAATTTTGCCGTGGCCAATTTGTCTGAGCGGGGAGTGCCCTCTCCCGTCTCGCCCTGTCTCTGTTCTCTCCCTTTCCCGCTGCACCACTCCTCTCTCACGACTTCGCCTTTGCCAGCCCCTCTGTCCTTTGCTGCCTTACACAGTGCTCTGAAATACCAGTCGATGCGGACATAAAACTACCGCCCCATAAAAATCTCTCTCATGAGAGTAAGCTAACGTGTATGAACAAATATGTTGGATATCGAATGTATTAAATACATAAAAACAAGATTTGATTCATTTGGGGTTAAATTTATATACATAATTGATTTACTTCACAATAGAGCATGCGAATAAATTTCAACTACTACTACTATTAATTGGATAGTATTTAATATAGTGTTTGCAATGGTATTGCATTCTGTGAATTGATACATTACTTTGCAAATGGGTTGAATAAATTTATTGGATGTGTCTTCATGTGTTCTGTATTAGCACTAGCGTTAAGAAGCACTGAACATCTTACAAGATGTCGGTTTCACGATCCTTCAAAAATTTTCACAAAACTAGCAGAAAGGAAGTTCAAGTAGGTATATCAAAAATAGAATGATGCTTTTTGAGTTAAAATTGAACTCCATAATATATAACGTTTTAAATTATCGACTTAAGCTCAGTTATATTTATAAATTATTACTATTTTATGTTGGAAAGTCCACGAAAACATTATTTGTGGATGACACTGTTCCTCCGTAACAACAGTTTACAATACTTGAATGCTGCACGTACATGAAACAAACAAAATAGCAATCAGAGTAAATCCTCCTCTCGTGCATGTGTTTACTGAATCAACGATTCAACGGCATCCATTTAATTGACTATACTCCAGCATTTTATCATACTCACTGCTGAAAATTTAAACAAAAGATTATTCCATTCGCCCTCGCTTGGTGTCCCAATTTCGCCCCCTGAACGCCACCCGCCACCCCCTCAGCCCCTATGACTCACTGATTACAGGCCCCGCTGCAGGCCATTTCCTATCGGCCGACTGCCCGCCGTAAAACCATGGCGAATTAAAGGCGTCTTTTGTTTTGCTTGGTTCCTTCTGTGCACGCTCGCGCGCTTCTTTCCGATAATAGCCGCCCGTCCGCTGTTTCTTTTTGTCCCGTCCTCGATTCCCGGGACCGCGGCCGCCGCGCCGCGCCGTTGCGAAAGCGTGTAATCACATACACATGTTGCCTCCCGCGCCACGCTACGCCAGGGCTGCACGGAGTGTAAAATTTTAATCTTCGTCCTGGACGATTACCCTGCATGTAATTTAAAGACGATGCAGGCGAGGAGACTGTTGAGTAGTCGGTTACACGGTCGCGGCGAGCGGCGGCCTAGTATGCATGCCACGGAGGAAATTATTATCCGGTGTGTGTGTGTGTAATAAGCGCTTTCGGAGACGGCGTGTCCCTCGAGCAAATGAGCGCACTCCTCGGTGAGGCTGGGTAGCAGTAGAGCAAACAAGTCATTAACCGAGAGGTCGCATGCGACCCGTGTTGCAGTGATGGGATGGAGTCTGCGCGGAAGCGGTGCGATTCTCGCGAGATGACGGAAGATGAGGGCGAGCGCTGAGTGGGAATTAGTTGGGAGCAACAGGCTGCTGACATTCGGGTGAATGTGCTTGGCGGGCGCAAGCGGCGGGACGTGGCACGCGAGGAGGAGCGCCGCGCTGTTTGATGCAAGCGGAGAGGTTAATAGTGTATGAGATTTCTGCTGTCAAAAGATAACTACGAGGACTCTGCTAGTTTAACTGTAAGCGATACTTGAGAGCTAAATTATTTTACGGAACTCATTTGTGGAAGAGTATTAATAATCTCAAATAATGTTCTCCTTTTTAAACGCTGTAATGAAATATTTATAGTTTATATGCGTCATTAATTTACTGTGTGGTTTCTGAAATAGACTCAGGAACTCCGAAAGAAATTTTCTGGCATCGTCTCAATTTTACTAAATATTTAAGAGTATTTGTAACGGGACTTTCAGACATTATTCTCTAATATTACCTTCACGATTCCCATGTTTTAATGGAGATGATTCATTTCACGTATTTATTTTTATTTTCCTTTATTTCATCTCAAATAGCAATCATTTTATCCTCGCTCAATTTCTTTCTTTGTGATATAGTTTGTGTCGAAGAAACTTTGCATGACATGTAATATATTACCAAGCTTATTATTAATTTAAGGGGAAATTCACGCGTGCAGCAGTAACATACAGTAACAGTACCATAATCAGTGGAAAAGGGGTTCATATTTAACAGCTCGGTTTGACAATATGCATTATTAACTCTTATACAATCCTCTCCGAATAGTGTTGACTATAACAAACACAACTCATATATTTCACTCGCCTTATCTTCACATCAAATGCGACAATTTGTATCAATCTTTACACGTTCATTAGTAACAGAAACAGGATTGGATAAATAATTAATATTTAACAGCACGAGTACACAACGTGCATTATTAACTGTCTCATATGATCCTTCACGAGTATTGTTGATTATAACGAATACAAGCCAGACATTTCGCTTATCTTTATCCATCAATTTTCCATTCCTCCCGTAACGACGTACTCAAGACAGAACGCGTCGCGTATCGCGGAATGCCATCGCGCATGCCCACTAAGCGCGCGGTCGTGAGTCATTGTCATTACTCCTCCCACGCGGAGGAGCGCAGCCTGTATCGGCGAACGTGAATCTGGAGATTAAAATCCACGCGTTCCTTTTATCCGAAACGAACATACCTTGATGTTTCGCGACGAGATCGTTATTTAACATAGAACCTTTGTCTGCACTAATTGGTTTGTATGGATGCACCAAAATGGGGACTCTTATAAATTTGGCACTGCTGTTGAATTGATTGTGTTATTATTTGACTGTACATGTGGATACGCTCAGAATCATTAAGTTATATGAACGTCGGTGATTACTCTAGTGACATCGGTCTGGGGACAAGATGTTTCAGAATAGACCACATCAATGCTTACAATATGAATTTATTTTCTGTCTGAAGATGTAGATGCTGCAATGTCTAAATGCCTAATTTTTAAGACTGTCGCGGCAATGTTCATGTATATCTTAGGTCTACATGAATATAGAGACAAAAGTAGAAGAATGATGATCCATTGGCATGTATGTTTCGTAACAATAAACTAATTAAGTTCGATTGAAAAATTAATATTCCGTTGGTTTTGCAGGCTTTCTGAGTTTCTTCTTTCTTCAAAGTCAGCTAGACGATAAGTCGGGGGAGGGGGGAATTCTGGAGGAAAGAAGATGAATCTTGTAGTGATAAATTAAATATGTAAAATATGTAAACAAAGTATTGTCAGTGATGTTCGGAATAATGAATACACTTGCAAACTAAAAGAAAAGCAAATACTAGAAACAGTTTTGATCAGAAAAGATTTTTAAGATACTTGTAGTTGGAGAATTACACCTCTCGAAAATGTTCAGGAAGCACTTCTCCTTTATCGATTACCAATCTTCTAAGGGACTCTTCAGCGAAGACTTCACCGTGTGCGCCACTGGGAGAAGTTTTGAGAACAATGCTCTTAACTTCAGGCCTCGGTGTTCAAATTACTAACTCTAATTACTAGTTGTCTTTCGAGTGCAAAGCAGCTTAGAGCTGAAAGTACCAAATATTTGAACTTAACTGCTCGTGTAATGCATTCAAGAATGAGATGACTTCCGAAAATTAGAGAGTTTCAGGTTTTATCAACATAATGTGGCGTAAAGTAAACAACTTTGAGTTAAATATGTACATTGTTCGCGTAAAACATGGAGTTTGCTTCTCAGGTTACTTTTATTGTTTCTTCGAGCACAGTAATTTTGATTCATACTTCAAAAATTAACACTTTCTGATGCAAAAATGTGAATTTTTTGCATTTGACATGTGAATATAAATATATATATTTTTAAATTGCCATTAAATTTTACGATGAGCTTTTAATATTTGAAAGAGACAAGATTTTCTTTGAAAAGAAAATGCAATGTTCGAAAAGATACGTGTCTTACAACCCCAGATCATATTGCGAGTTTTCTTATGGTCAACATAAATACGGAATGGAAATTGGTTAATTAAAAATGTTTAAAACTGCGTGATAATTGAAATTTATCTACAAAAAGATAACGCCATGATAGCCAACATATTGCAGATATGTTTACAGTAACTAGACCTACATTTTACATCTAACCACATCGTAGCTTCCTCCTTTAACACGATTCTTTCAATTATCTTTCTTTTTTTAACGTGGTTTCATATGTATATCTCTTTGCCAGGATCAAAATAACCGTGCATCTTTGTTCGCGTGTAGTTTTGTCTTTCCAATTTTATCTCTGGCCTAATACCATTCTCTCATCACCACTCTGAACTTCAACTTCTAAACACAATTTTTTTCTTTGTTTTAAGAAATATTCTTATAGCAATTTTTCGCGACAAAATTTTCTCGAAATTAGCGAAAATTTTCCTTTTTAAAAGTTTCTCGAAATTAACGAGAACATTCTGCGGTAAGATTTCGTCAACATTACCCTAAATACAAAAGCGGTCAGCCTCGTCACCGATGGTAGACGACCGGGCCCGTTGTCTCCGCCTGAATGATGATCTCCGGGCTAATTCGACAAGAACGCATCCGCCCGCACAATCCACCCGCGGGCGGAGGAGCCCGGGGCGGCGCGCCGCCTTCCTGCGGAGAAGTCGCTAACTGCCGCAAAAAGCCGCCGCGCGCCGGGGCAGCGGACGTCGCGCGGGTGCTGATGAGCCCAAAAACGGGGTCGAGGGCTGGCCGCGCTTTTTGCCCTCCGCGTCGCGTCGCGTCGCGTCGCGTCGACGCCGCGAGAGGCGCCGGCGTCACCGACTTCCCCGCGCGAGGAGGATGTCGCGGGACGCAGCGGGCAGCAACGAGAGGGATGCGAGGAAATTTTGCAGGAGACAAATAATAATTGATTGATTGATTAGTGTCCGGGCACGTCAACTACCAAGGCTTGCTTTTTGCCCGGGAGGTGGCGGTGATCGTCTCCCGTTGGATGGTAGATCCGGCGACGATCTACTAGTGAAGGTTTTCCTCTACCAGGTATCTCCCACCAGCCTCCCGGCTGGGGCACCGCCCTAGCCGGGACAAGTTCTAAGCTCTCGACTGTCCCGTCAAGTGTGGTTGTGTATGGCATGTGTGTGTAAGTAAGGGGTGAGGAACGATAGATTGTCCGCGATCCGTGGCCCGTTAGAGTACTGCCCCGGCTTTCGTCTGGTATTGATTGGAGAAACCACGTAAAACTGCCGATCAGATTAGCCCGGCCTCTAGAATTCTCCTACAGCGGCTGAGTACTGTCTAGCTGAAAATCTAGTGGCGAAAATCCTGCCACCGTTGTGACCAAATGATGAAGTTCCATGTAGATAATTTGGTGGGTTGATTGATGTTTCCGGGTACGACGACTGCTATGACCATTATGCCCATAAGTGTAGTGGATAATTTTCGCCGGAAAGTGGCGGTGTTCTTACCTGCCTACCACATTACTTTTCTTACCTACCTACATTATCAACCCTGTTCATTTACAGACCCTGTACATTTACTGGCATTGTAATGGATACGTAAGTACGGTGCAAATGAGTCCCTTTGTGTTGCAGACGCCGGCGCCGGGCCGCCCCGCGCGGCCGACGATGCCATCATGAGCTCCTCGACGCACCTCAGCGAGAGCAACATTCGCCGCTATGGCAAGGCGCACAGGTAAGCAGCACGCACATCACTCGGTACTATGGGAATAGCCAATTGTCTTCTCGATGAACGCATCAAATGTATATGTATTGCATAATGCAAATTGAAATAATAAAATATCGGGAGAGTGATGAAAAGTAATTCACTGGTTCCTTTCAAAAAGTTTGACTTCAACAAAAATAAAATGTTCTGGAAGAGAAAATGCTTTTCTTTCTATATCTAAAATATTCTATTTTTCGTAATATTCTTAAGTTTTTTTTCCATCGCATAAAGTCGTTGCGATGGAGAATCTAAATTATTAAACAACAGCGAGTTATTAAAGAATAGCAAACAATATTTACCGTTGCTATTATTGTAAGAGTCAGAAAACAAAAATTGATAAATAAATACTCATGGAAAAACATCAATGAGTTATAAGGTCAAATGTTTGCAAAACTAAATATTTACAAATCTAAGGTTTATTTTCACGATGTATTTTCTACTTTGAAATTACTTCTCGCCAGAAGGACTATACATTTCTTATTTATACACTTAGTAATTTATGAACCACAGTTTTCAATACGAAATCCCATAGTTATTAGTTCGAATTTTTATTTTAAGGATATGTCTCTAGAGCATGAAACTAAATGTTATATTATTACTTAAACACATGTACGAAGAATATTTCGACTTCAAACAATATTCCATTACTGCTGTCGTCTCCGCTGTCGAAAACATTGTTCGAAGGGATTCTTAGACAGTTGTCCGTCACATCGATTGTCTACCTTCAATTACCATTACCTTCACAAAGATTTGCGCTTTTCATCCCCAGTCATCGATAGTACAGTCCTTGAAAATAATTGAAATTGAATTCACCTTATGCTAGTAAACTCAACATCAATTCTGATTTTCTGCTATATCATCTCATGGTAGGTTCACGGAGGTTCAGGACGGTTCAGGATGATGCATCAAAATTTGTCAGCAATAGATTTAAGGGAAAGATCATTTCATAAGCTTCGCATTCGCATGGGAAAGATAAATACCTAGCGAACTAAAATGAGCATGGTAATGTAGGCAGATCACCGTACTAACATGGTAATGAAGACAGGCCACCGTGAGAGCATACGCAACTGAAAAATGACTGTCGTGGCGCGGAAGATTGGGGGAGAAGGTACGTATCAAAGGGTATTTTAAGAAAACGCTCATTTCAAATTTGCCGGGTAAAAGAGAAATTGGTATTCATATCGCCGACCCTTGATCGCCAATATCACATAAGAGTTGCTGACTGATAGGAGTATTGCATTCTTTCCCCAACCCCTGAATCTCCTTCGTTAGATATCTCCATTCTTCTCTCTCATTATCACATAAGCTCTGCCTTCAGCCTCAATTTCTCACTCCGCCCTCTCCTTCGACTTTTCAGTCGTTTCCTATGCATTCGCGCCATCACATTAACTACCTCCTCCTCCGCTTCCGCTGCAAGTCACTGCGGCGGCGCGAAATATTTGAGGTGGAATGCAAAGTGTTTGGTCGAAATTTCGCTTATCATTTCATATTTGCCCGATATAACCAAATGCCATCTGTCTGACTCTTGCCCGCCAATATCACAACAAGTTTGCGACCTGATGGAAGTATTGCAGCTTTCTCTAAACGTTTCCTCTCCTCAATTAGGCATGGATGTCTCGCACTGTTTCATAAACTCTTTATTTCTTCTACAATTTGTTTGCTCTGCCATCTCCATATTCTTCTGCGACATCTCAGCCGGCGCCATTATTGTTTCCGCTTTATCTCTTGGCCAGTTTCTCTTCTACCCCAAGTGACAGCAGCGGCGCTAAAATTTGTAACGCAGTGCATTTGATCTTAAGAATCACTTATCTTTTCATCTTTTCCGGCTGCAGCGTAGTGCCATTTCCCTGATTCTTGGCGCCAAGATCACATCAGGGTTGTGCCCCGATAGAAATATTGGAATTTTTTCCAACCTCTGCTTCTCCTCTGATAGTCATCGACATCGTTCTCTCCTACTATCTCAAAAAGTAAGCTTTCCGCCGTCAATTTCTCTCTCGGCCATCTCCGTATTATTTCGCACCATCTCATCCGGCGCCATTGTCTCTTCGCCAAACCCTTTTTCGCTTCCACCGCAAATGACTGCAGCGGCGCGGCGCGCGTGGCTGCGGCGGCGCGGAGTCGGTCACGGCGCGACGGGACGCTGCGCGGAGGGGGAGGGGAGGGGCGGGGGGGCCGCGGGGCAGGCCAGGGTCAATGCCTCGCTCGTGTCGTAATTTCCGAGAGAGCCTCGCGGAGGCGGAGCGGCCAACGCGGTGGCGGGCCGCCACGCCGCGCCGCGCCGCGCCGGCTGGCGGAGCGAGCGTCCGGCTGCCTCCACAGACCTTAGCCATTTACTCAAGCGGTCCGCGCGCCCCCGCGCCGCCTCCCCGCTGCCCCGGCTTCTTTGCGCTCTGCTGTCCACTTCTGTTCCGCCGGACGCCACGGTGCTCCCCGCTCCCCACCGCCGCTGCGTCAAGAGCTGAAGGCTTCATCTGGGGCGGGCGCTGTTTTTGCGCTGACCTTTTCTTTGCTCTACGTCATCTCCGCTTGACGGATAACGTAACGTTTCTGAGCAGGTTTGAAGTGCTGTTTTGCTTAGAATGCTTTGATGATCGTGATGTGAATGAATTAATAAAGGGCGTTGCTGCATGAGATTGGTGGAATGGAATCGAAAATTAAATAATTAATTATAATAAAAACGTATCAATATTTCAGCATTATTTGTGAGAAGAATTAACTGAGGAATATATGAGTAATATTACATTATTATTTTAAATATTAACTTGAAAGTAAAACGTTTTTATATCATTAATCAAAACTAAAAATTTGACATAAAATGTTCAATCACATTTTTTAAGAAAATGCCTTCCTCGGTGGTTAACAATGAATTAACGATTTATCTAAGTCTGCATTCACATTGTCAGCCTAGAGTGAATGCTCTTCAATTATTGCTTTAAACCGTTTCGCCATGGTAGACGTTATTCCACGATTGCAACATCAAATGAAATCAATATTCAGTACAAGAGAATCATGATGTTATGCCTCGTTAGCCAGGATGAAATAACTCTAAATTGGAATATCTGCATTTCGAATACTAAGCCAACGTTTTTAATGTTACAATAAATCATTTTAGACGATTCTTATTTTATGATTGTCATTACTTTTTACAATTATCTACCTTTAAAAACTCTGAAGTTTGATTCCCTGTTTTGTTACCGCCGATGTTTCCATATCATTTATATTGTGCATAGAACGTGCTTCTCAGTTCACTCATTCCAGCATTACTTTTTAATTGTAACAGAAGTGGTTCAGCTTCACCCAAATGGTATCATCAAATACAATCATTCAATTAAACGAATTGAACAAAAAGTTCAAAATTGCATTCTGAATACTAACCATTACAATACGACAAAACACAAGGTCTTTCCCTCCCCCCTCATAAATAATACTTTCAGAAGGCAAATACATTCAAAGAATTTACAATTCTCTATTAACATGAATAGCTTTATTTTCACACGTGCGTTATTGTTTTTGGATATCCAAAATATTTTAAGAAGCTCTTGAGGGCCTGAGTTTTAAAGAGTTTAAGAAGCGTCGGTCTAAATGACAAAGTACATAAGTTAAAAGAAACAAGCCCTCACTAAGCACGTCGTTTGCTGACAGCGCCTACACTGCAAGCCCGTGCCCGGTCTGAATCCTCCGTCGCAACCGCCAACATCCTCGTGTTGACTTTGGCATTACCCGGTCGTTCGCGTGCTTATACGCAAGAGCAAACGTTCAATATTGGTTCTTTATATTCACGAGCGGAATGGTATGTTATTGTTTCGCGGCTTGGAACCTAAACAGACGGAAGGGTACTTCACTTGGCAGGAAGTCGCTGAGAGGCTGTACAGATAGGAGAATCAAACTGAAAAGAGAAAGAACAGAGAAAGGCTGGCAAGAATGAGCAGAGAGTAAGAATGTGAAAACAACAATAAACAATTATTCCTAGGATAGACAAAAGGTATTAAAAGAAAAATCTGCATTATATATGAAAACTGAGTAAAGAAAACTAATCCAAAGAACCGGTAGTAAGAATGGGGAATTCCAAAGAAGAGAAATACTTATCAAATATACGGAGCGTCAAAAATAATCCGCGTTGATGGTAGAAAAATCTTTGTAGTAGTATACAGAAAGATTCGTTTCTTCCGCATAGTTTATTCTAACGAGTTCTTTACTAGATGGCAAACAAAATATCCCTTGACTGATTTTCTCGTACATGCACAGTTACTAGTAAAAAAATTCGTTACATGAACTAGTCATTGCGGAACATTGATTACTATGACTAAGCTATTCTAGATTTCCTGCCGAGTTGCATGTCGCGTTTACGTCTCCTACTTGCTAGGGCTCGAGGCAGTGTAGAAACAGGCCCGTCGTTTTGATGACCACAATTCATAAAATTTAATACTTAACTTTTGTCATTGTGCGAAGAAAATAAATTGTTGCGTGTGAGTGAAGCTAGAACACAGTGCAACGATATCACCATAGAATATGTTGACGTAGCGAGATATTTTAATTCAATATATCTCTAAAAACTATTTTTCATTACTGGAGCGTTTGCCATTAAAATGCCGAATTTTTTAATCCAGTATCCAGAATATTTTAGTGCAGAGTTGATGTTCATGAAGTGAACACCGTGTGAGCCTATTACTTGAACAATGAAAATATATGTACAGTGATGGTTTCAACTTCGAATCGTCGAAAATAGAACGTTGGTAACAGCGAACTTCAAATAAACATGAGTACAATCTTTGAGAGCTTGTTGGATTTTGAAGGAAATAAATATTTATCAGAAGACAGTAATAACATGTGGGAGGGTCTTTAAGACAGAAAAATATTCGAAATTAGTTTTAAGAAAACAGAAAAGTAATTCGGAGCGAATTCATCAAGCGATGAACAGTACGAAGATGATTCGAGAACGAAAATTAGACGTGATTGTTGAGTGATGACTTTACTTCGGAGTCAGGAAATAAAATACATTTAACAAACAATACAAAACATAACATAAAACAAATATATTTCTAAAACATTAAAAATAACGTACGCCTTTTGATGTTTGAGTTGATGTTACGTCATTTTAAAGCAAATACAAACACCTTAGACAAGACTGAAAGGAAGACAGCAAAACACGGAATGACTTGGAGAAGCACGAAACAGGTTCATCCATCACATGATAGCAAGAACATAATAGTGGCTGAGAGTGACGCGCTGATAAACATGCCAAAGTCGCTAACCAATCATCACACAATTTACTAGCTGAGGTGATTCAGGGCATCAACTGATTTCACTGCATTGTCTCTAATCGGGAGATCCTAGAGTACGAGTCCTGACGGAGGCAGGATATTCAATAGTAGCTGGATAGCCAGGTCATCCGCTATCTGGAGGAGGTTTCTAGCGGTTGATGCTCTCTGATCGGTGATTTTGCGTGGTTTCTCCTGTCAATACCAGGCGAATTCAGTGCCTTAAAAAATGGGCCACCAACCGCGCGCGATCTTTCCATCCTCATCCTTGTTCTATTCTCACCCCTTACTCATAAACACACACACACACAATTCCCTACCATTAATATCGGAATACCAATCGGTTCCACTGGTTGGAGATACGTGGATGGGAAAATCCCGCAAGCTGCCATGTAGATCGGCGCCAGATCTCGTTATCCAGCGGGGGAAGAACACAGCCTCTCGAGTTAAAAGCATATACGCTTCCAGAACTAAAGGCCATAGCATTTGACACGGCAGAAAAAGCAAAATCATCAATCAGTCATCGCACTATTTCAACAACTAGCGTTTCCTTAATCGCACTATTTCAACAACTAGCGGGCCATGTGGTCTGGCACATTGTTGCCAGTTTCCATATCGACCCATCACCGGTGGAATTTTTCTCTTTAAGCAACTACACTGCCTTCCACATCACACATCAGCCGGAGTGGACGCTCAGTTTCTTTCGCCTGCCCGCTCGTCTCATGCACACGAAGGCCACAGGCGTGGCGGTGCGGCGCGGCGCAGCGCGGTCCGTGCGCCTTTGGGAAACGCCGGAGCGCGGCTCTTATTTGTCGGCGTTTTGTCCACATTTTCGAGCGCCTTGGTGGATTCCCCGCGCGTGTTCCTCCGCACTCGAGGCTGTGTGCGCAGCGGCGCGGCGCTGCGAGGCGCGTGCTGCGCGGGCGCTCGCGACGGCGGCGGCCGGACAGTCGCTGCTCCTCACCATGGGTCGCTTCTCCTACGGGACGTACGCCTATAGAGGGATTTTCCTAAGGATGAGCCAAAGTGACAGCTAGTGCTGGCAACATAACTGAAGGTTCTTTGGTCGTCGTGCCCTTGAGCCCATTAGAATCCCTTCCCGCATTCGTTCGTTTGCAGTTGGCTAACTTGTAAATGGCTGTCGCGGCGGGATACTTCTCTGAAAATCATATGATGTTCACTTGTTTTCGCGAACTGTCACTTTGGCTCATCCTTAGGAAAATCGTTCTATAGTAGGGGTGCGATATCGACAACGAAACATTGATGCTTCGAAATATCGATGTTCAAAATCCATCGACTCAAAACCATTGGTGTTTGTTAAACTATTTTAGCGGTCTCTAATCTCAGTGTACACATGCGGAAGAGGGGGCGTTTTCACGTCATAGTGGTCACGTTTATGAATTTATGATTGAGATTTAGCTGACAAAACAAAGTCAAAATATTGTCTGAACAAAGTTTAGTATCTTATTGGATAATACAAAAATAATACACTACATTTTTTCAACTAATTTATTGTTTACTTTTTCTTTGGTCTGAAGAACGTAGAATTTGTAAAGCTATCTGAAAATTATTGTAATTTTTAACACTTTAAGACTTTGGTGAGCATAGAAACATTTAAGTGTTTTGATGAGCGGAGAACTTTATCCTCTGAAATCTGCTGGATAGTGTGGACTTGGACTAAAGTTCTGAGAGATGTAACGTGAAGACTAGCGCTCAGTGCTTAGTGCACTCTGTCGTTGCTCGCCCTCCTCTCCTCTTTTCTGCTCATCCATGGCATTGTCCAATTGCCCGTTAGAGAAGCAAAGGTCTGGCGGTGTAGAGCCTGGAAAAGGAAAAGTGAACCCTAAGGAGGCAATAACGGCCAGGATTCCTCAGATGATGTACATCCCGAATTGTTTGTGGGTACTATAGCTTTACATATCGGAGAAATAGTATGTTGATTCATGCGGAATTTCCGGTGAATAAATCTGGTTCATTACAGCTTTTCCCATTCTCTGTTCCTCCAGTCTTTAATCCCATCATTATTCGTACCGTATCATCGTTATCATTGTTATAATTTTTTCTTATGGATCAATCACATTCACCATTCGTGCTAAGCCAGGCTTAACTACTGCAATTGCGGTGGTGAGGATGATGATATATCTCTTGCGTCAGGACTTCGCGTTGAGCGCCCTCGTGGTGCGAAGGCGAATCTGCGATCTAGGGGTGTGTTAAGGAGCCTAGAGCGCAGTGCATCCCCCCTGCTGGCGGAATGTTGTTCTTGTACAGCGCACCGGGAGCGCCAAAATTGTGCAGTCTTGAACTTCGGATGACAAGTGACTAAGGATCAGAAACTTTGATTGTAGACTTTCCTGTGAAATTATGAATAAACCAAAGATTGAAACGTCGATAGTCTGAATTCGTAGAGGTTTGCCTTGGATTGAAACAAACGAGGTGAGAACAGTTATGCAAAATACTATTTGTTAAATTCGATAAGGCAATCTTGGTTTGGAGTAAACATATTATTTCTGAAGTACTTTTTTTAGAAATATCTCAGTGGAACATAGTGTCTAATCTGATATTTTTCTTTGATCAGTGAGTGAAGTGTAATTTTATGACATGAGGTTGAAAGAGAAAGGACAGATGTGCCGCGGTTGGCAGAGAGAACTACTTCGTACATTGTGATTCCGGTCAGGGCGAGGCGTAGTTCTCGGCTCGGTGCCCTACATTTACGTCATCATCCACACTCACGATTATCTGTAAACGTCACGTTGGCGCATCTCCGCCGCCCCTTTTGCTTCTGCTGCCAGTGACAATAAAAGGGGAGTTGCCAGAAGAAATGTGTTTGTAGTGATGACCAGCGACATGGTACCCAATACAATTGTTGATGAAGAGCCAACAATTTATTCTCCTTGAAAAAACTCTTATCAGAAATATTTTTATATTATGATGTCATCGGGCTAGTATTGGAAATTGTGAATATTGATACACATTTCCAAGAAAATTGTGCTAGTTTGTACGTTTTATTGCATACTTCAGAGCAGCAAAATTACATGCGTCCGTGTTCATCAATATTCAATTTCAAATTAATGATGAACGTTTTAATGACTGAACTTGAAATAATTCTCGAGTTTAAAATATAGTAATGATCAATATTTCATCCTGATGTTAATTTCGCCATTCTGCTGAATAATTCAACAAATTTTAGTGCAAAATAAAGGAAATGAAATTGTACCAGAAGTGAGAAATGGTAGATGAAGGAATAGTATTCAGAGGATCAGAAAAAGGAATATAAATCGCTTTCTCACTTTCCTCATTGCCATATACATCATATTGTCACTTCGAAAGTGACGAAACATTATTCACAGGGTTAATTTACTTTCAGAAAAAGCGTCCTCGATTTACAAATTAAAGAACTATCTAGACGGGATACACGTAGTTATTGCGGACCGCCTGGACTCTGTGAAGGATGACATCGCCTTGAGATTACAGGTACTATAAAACGGGGGCAGATAAATGACTAACGTGCTGCGGAGAATCGTGACGATCTCTCGAATCGAGAGGCGAATTGCGAGCGGAGGTGCACTCGAGGCGCTGCATCGACGCCGGCATGCCACGAGCAACCCGCCCGGGGGAGGAGAGGGGGAAGGTAGAGAGAGAGGTCGAGATCCGTCTCGTGCGCGCCCTGACGTGCAAATCGGCCCTAATTTGTTACAATGTGCCCCGCGCTCTTCCGGCATACCTCTGGACCGCCGATCGACGACCCTCCATCCTCGATTCATCGATGCGAGATCGACTAATGGTAGAAACTTCAGGCTTGCGGGTTGCAGAATCGAGGAGATGTTTGGCTGTATACTGCGACTTATTCAGAGCCGTGTCTGCCAGGTCACCAGCTGTTACAGTGCCATCCAATCGGGAGCTTAAACGTCGCTTTAGTGACGTCACTATGATGGCGTTCAAACTTCCGATTGTATGACACCGTTACAGCTGATTTACGTCAGACGCTACATTGAACAAATCCAAGTATACAGGAGTAATTTCCGAAATGTGAAGGGCTATCTTTCCAGATCATCTTACTAAACCTGGACCAGGGGTCATAGATTCTGGATTTTTTACTTATAATCCTTTGATGAAACTTTTGAATGAAATTTTGTAGAGTAAAAATGCGAATGTTTTCTGTTTGTGTGTATGTGTGTATGTGTTTGTGCTTAAACTTGGAAGTAAAGAGTATTATACACTAAGAATTTATATAATCCTACTTGTTTTTAAAACTGCGGTGTGATAACAATCGGTAACAAAATTAGAACATTAGATACACTCATACACTACCGTTGCATCGCCGATCTGATTGCCTCCAGGTCGAAAAAAAGGTGGCTAGGTATGATTGTCAGTGGCTTTGTTTTTAAGTTTAAAGTTGTCAGTATGTACAAGCAGTATTCGGAATTGTACCGCTAGATTCATTAATCACATTCTGTGAAATAATTCATGATCCTTTGCGATACGTCTCACCCATGACAGACATTTGACGGGATAAGACTTGATGTTATGTGACAGAACAATGTTTTCTGCCTTTCTAATGGATTCACTTGTCGGGAACGACGTTATAATGAATTGCTTTAGTATACTAAATCATTTTTGTATACTAAATCATTCCACGATTGACACGTGTAAATATACTTTGTTCGAAAACTTCGCAGAAATTAATTTTAGAAGTTTCAACATCTTGCACGGCTAAAAAAATTTTTTTTAAAAAACTACATATATTTGAACAAAATATGAGGTTATTCATATTCAGAGATATGTGTTAAATAAAATGATATTTAAGCATATATCAATTCAAAAGAAGTTTATATACTGCGAACACAAGTTAATGTTAATTTAGGATATGTGGAGTGTATATGAATAACTCAGACAATTTTATTTAAATATGAATCAAAAAGTGATTAATAAGTGATAAAAGAAATGTTTAAGCAGTAATTATGAAATATGACTGAGATAAATATAACATGGAGTTGCCTTCCGGATGACAGTTGAAATGTTGATACTATTGACTGACATATCTAGGAAACGATATTTCAGAACGTATCTTCCTCCTGCCATTTATTTCCAAAGCACTTTGAGTCACTCACAGTGTCTAAAGGACAGCGCACAGTTACGACTTGGAAGTAGAACAACACTAAATGAACTCAGCTCCCCAATGAAACTACCAGAATGACATGCCCCCATCTCTTCCGTCTCAGGCTCTCTGAAGATCACAAAAGAAAACCACTGCAGTACATGACCTCAAGCCCCCGATGAAGATGTGCCCAGTTAGAACGCAAACAACGGAGTCGATGATCACAGCGGTGGAGATGATGATGATGGTAATGACCACGTGTCGTCCGGGAGAAACGTGAACTACTCCGCAGATAATTATCGTGAACCCGGAGTCGGAGAGGGTCCCGCACGCGGAAAAGCAGAGAGCGCGCGGCGCGAAAACCGGACGCGCCTCGGGCGACGCACTGTGGGCCACAACGACACTTCCAGCGCTTGGAATAGCACAATCTCTGCGGCAGCGAAAACGACTATAAAAAAATAAATTAAATAAAGACAAGAAAGTCTAAATGGCTAGGAGTGATCGTTTGATCTTGCACCTTCGGCAGCCTCTAGTTCAGTAACTTGCATTCTCTGATTAATTAAATAATAATAATAATAATAATAATAATAATAATAATAATAATAATAATAATAATAATAACAATAACTTTTTCAAAATGAAATGTTTAATTTCATTAATCTTCTATTCTCAACTTAGATAGAGCAAAGACATAAAATATTATATTCCCGTTCCCATTAGGCATTTTTTAATTAAGAAATGCAATTTTTCATTCGGAGGTTTTTCAAAACCCTTCTCCAATTCCAATTTTTATTTTCTCCCCTTACTTCGTAGAAAAGGAAAGTATTGTGCACCAGAGTGCATCAGAAATAGAAGATTTTTCGACAGAAAAATTCTTATTGACGGGTCCTTGTAATGAAAAAGTGGATAAATCTATGTCTCTGTGTGTTCTTGTCTAGTTTTTTTGTCTGTTTCTGTCTGTCTGTCTCTCTGTGGTCAACGCCAGTGCCTAAACCGTTCATACAATTTTTTGATATTGATATTCTCCAATCGATCTGAACGAACTCATGACCCTGTGACATTTTCAAAATTTTCTCAAAAATGGATCCACTTTTTTCTTAATTTTTTTTTCATGGAAGGAACAAAGGAAGCTTAAAAATGGTACGAGTCTCATTTTCGTTGAATTTTCAAAAATTGCAAAAGATAGAAATAATGCGATAAAGTACGTGTTGTTGAAGCACCACAAGTTTAAATTCAATAATTGTGTATCAAATACTTTTTATTACTAAAAGGTAATTTATAAAATTTCTTGCGTGATCGTTTAAATTCTTCAAAGTTCTGTGTAAATTTAGTGTTTCTCCATTGTTTTCTACGCGTTATTTTAAATTCTAAATGTCTTTTTAATTCATACTCAAAGTCGATAACGACAGTGATCCCTACAGTCTGTAAATCTAAAATACCAATTTCTTTCGATATGATCTGCTGCTAATTGGCCGCTTCTTCCCCAACGCAGCCCACAGCGTAGCTCCACCCACGGAGGGAGCGACCCGCTGACCCAGAGCGAGGCGGGGCGGAGAAGGCGAAACGATTGGCCCCGGGCGTAGTAGCCTCCGCCGCCGCCGCCGCCGCCGCCGCCGCCGCCGCCGCCGCCGCCGCCGCCGCCTGGCCACCGCCCACCGATTCGGCACCGCGCCGCCTGCCGGGCGAAGATTGCGTAACAGAGCGTGGGTGGATGGTGTTCGCGGCCGGAGCACAGCAGAATTCTTTTACTGATTCTTTTTCGAATTGATTACGGATTGTTGAATCTAAGATGATATTTTACAAATTACTGACTTTATTTTTTCGTACTATTAACAATATCCGAAGAATGGTCAATTCGCTCATAATTACATGTGCATCATTGGTGCGTTTCTCATCGCAATTGGCATTATTATCTTCTTCCTGCTCTTTTAGCTACAAATTTGGGATTGCGTTTATGAGTTACATCAATTAAACACTACTACGGAAATCGAAACACATTAAAAACTGCTTATGAATTATCCGGTCACGTTTTTTAGCTTAAGAATTCCTACTCCTTCTCTTTATCATTCATAGGATAATTATGAATAAAATATTGCAACGGGCGTTTTTGACATTTGATAACAAGAACATTGGCTATTGTGTAAGAGAAATAGTTTGCATCGGCAAAGGGGCTACATATCCTCCCGATATGAGTTGTTTTTCACGGAATTCATTATACATATTTTATTAAACTGTACATTTTTTTGCTCAATTGTAAATAAAAAAAAGCTTGTTGATTGTATCTGGAATCACAGCAACTACAGGCATGTTGTAGAAAATACACACAAAGCCACCTAACAATCACATATTATAAATCAAACGATTTACCGGAATTTCTGAATATCACATCCAGCAAGAAAGTACTCTTCTCATCGTGGACCTTATAATCCAAATCATTCTGCCTGGATTTAAGTTAATGGATTTACCAAGCAACATCCAAAATTCGATTCGATCCTGAGTGCAAAAAGCACAAGCAAAAAATAGGTTACCGCGTGCTACAAAAAGGAAGACGACAGCGCCCAAGACGCAAAGAAAACGACGGAACGACACGACACGTCCCCGCCCTTGATCCCCTCCTATTCCTTCTCCCTCCCTTTTCTCCTTCCTTTCCCTCCTGACAGGGGGCGTGGTGAAAATATGGCTTGCAGCAGCCGGCGCAAAGGTATAAATCTGGCATCCAATATAAAGGAGATTAAGAAATTTTAATTGAACGTTAGTTTAATAGCTGTTTCCATTAGCATATCGGTGATCTCGTTGTTTTCCGCTCGAGTCTCGAAGGATTTGTCGATTTTGTTTCTGAGTTTAAGAATCCTTAATTACTGTACCGAGGAGTGGCAGATGAATGGCAAGAAATATTTGCGATGCAAACAAGTACCCTGTAAAAGTAAATGAAAAGAAAATTGTTGTAATTACTTATTATTAAATAATTATTTAATTATATCATAAATAAAGATATAACTAATTCTGCTTCTCTACGTAGTTTCATGAAAGAATACTCTAGTAGTTCTGAATTTTAAAAAATGCCATTTCTTACTTTTTACATGCTGTACCTGATGGTACCGGAAAGACACTTCAGATAATAATTACGGTTAGACACCCAGTAATAAATCTTGGCAAGAGCGATACAAGTACTCTCTTTTTTAAGATTTATTTCCAAAGTAGGAATTAAGGTCTCTCAGTACTCAAGTGGAAGCAATCAAATACCTGTTAAAGGAAATAGTTGCATTAAATTACTCTTATATTTATTGCAGTTACGTTATATTCCGGTCAAGCGACTTCTAAATGCAATTAAATGCTACATTTGTAAGGCGGGAAGTGTCGGAGAACCTTCAGCTTTGACACGATACAGCGTTTTCATATTTATACATATTTTTATAAAAAATGTAGCGAAGTACCTAGTAAATTCACAGTCGTGAATAAAGAAAATAAACGTTAGTAATATTATTAACTAACTCTGTACCTTGCTATTATCTTTTCTTGCTATTTAAAAATAGAAATTCAAGGTTTGCATACTTGAAAGTTTAATGAAAGTGAGGAAGTTGAATATTCGAATATTCTTACAGTATGGGCAATGACAGTGGCGTTGGTGGTTGTTAGAGCAATTAACCCATCACATCACGTACCTCTCCTCTAACTTTACATAAACCTTATTAAAAAACCATCACTATCCGATTTCATACTGTGCAGAAACCCAATCCACAAAACAAGAAAAACAAATATCTATTTCATATATTCCTCAAATTGTTCTCCGCAATGAAATAAACAGAAATGCCTCAATAGATTTCCTCAACGCTTGAATTAGCTGTAAGTAATTATAATATTGTTCTCGCCACCAATTCATGTGACAAAGTTGTAAACACTGGACCATGTAATCCTCTTGTAACGTAACTGTAGAACAGATTACATAACTTTCTCTTCTTACGAAGTACCTTCGTAAGGACGAGAAAGTAAAACGCGGTGATGATGGCAACAGCAACAATGGAAGGTAGAAGGATGCGGTGGCGGTTGCTGTGACAGAGACGGAGGCGGAGCCAGCAGCGGCGGGAGCGGTGGCGGAGACCGGAGTGTGGAGGGAACGGAGGCGGTGGCATAGCCAGAAGCGAGGGCGGCGCGGCGGCGACTGGGCAGCGGAGAGGGGCGGGGCCGGGCGGCTGGAAACCCGTCCCAATGACCGCCGGGGAGCGAGGGTGGAGGGGTCGCGTACCCGTTTCATGTGAGCGGACACGCAGCGCGAGAACAAAGGCATCGGAGGCCGATACACGCGCGGCGTCTTCCGCTGGCAGCGCCGCAGCGCAATGCGGAAGTGACTGCTACGGAAACCCCCGGTTCTTCGACTCTCCTGACTCCCGGTTATGCACATTTTACGGACGAAGATACAAGGGGGCGACGCATAATCCGCCTTTTCGTACATCGGTGTGTAAAGTCACAAATCTAACCAATCTGTTAGGCAGTTTTCAAAAGTTAGTTAAGGCTACGCAATTTTTCATTGGTTTCGATATTTTGAAAATATATTTTACTGTTGGCACGTAGCATTCTAATTATTACCTATAAAACCTAACTAACTATGATTTAGTTTTTACATCTACATCAAAGAAGATAATTTATCAGATCTATCAAGTATTGTAGACTAGTGAATCTATGATGCGAGATAAATACTATAGAACGTATGACAATTGCGGCGAAAGTACCTTCTAGGGGACGGAAAATAAATTTGAAGATTTTCATGGAGAGTTCAGTAAAGAAATTGAACGGGTATTGGCCTGCGTAAGGTCGTGCAATCTGCCATTTAGCACTGAGATGATTCTGAATACACATTACAGCTTTTTACCTTTGTGTGGAGACATAGCATGAGCTAGAAATACATGTTTTGGTACAGAATAACGTAACAGGTGACATTGATTAACATCGTTATTCTCGAGGAAGAATTTTGAAATATTGCAAAGCCAGAGTCGGTAGTACTTGATTGAGAAAACAATGGAGCTACGACACAGATAATCGTGCGTAATAATGTCTCTAGAGAGAGGTGACATTTCAAGTACGAACTTGCTAGTGAAATTTGAGGAACAGAACGCAAAAACATAACATGAGGATTATTTAGACTTTTACTGAATTCCTACGGAGGCTTAAGATCAGGGAAATAAAGTACAGGTAATGAGTACTTTCACTAACAGTAAAAAGCTATAAAAAGTTGTTTCAAGACAGAAAAATCTAGGGATGAATTTATTCCCCATTACGTTCTGAGAAAACATCCTGAAGGGTTAAAATAATCTTACATCGCATTTAGTTGCATTGAATATCAAGACTAATATAGTGTGTCGATATAACACGCACTTCTACTTCGCGTCTCGTTCTACATACGAATCTCCCAAAGGGAAGACGAGGTCGCGAAAGAGTTGTGATAGCAAAAACAGCTCTTCCTCCTTCCAGGGCGACGGACCGCAGAGAAGTCTACGGGGGTACAGAGGAGCCGCAGATGGAGCTCGCGATAAAATCCCGCAAAGGGCGGAGATATTCAAAGTGATGAACGAGCGCCTTTTTATCTACCTCTCGTCCACAGCCGCAAAAGAGGCGCCTTCTCTACCGCGCCCTAGGTGTGAAGCCCTATTCATCATTCATCATCCCTGGCCTTTGCGGAACATTAATTGAGCTTGGAAGGCTCAAACGGCCAGAAAACACCCCCTGCTCGCTCGCAGGCGCACGTACCCTCAAAGGGTGGAGAAAGCAGATATATCCTACAGGCCGATGCCAGAATTTGCATTTCATCTTTCTTGAACAGGGTTGTTACCATCTTTTCGTCACTGAACCCACTACCGCTCGAATAGTTAAATACCTGCAACAATGCACGATATTTTTTTGTGTTTAAAAGAACGGATATAAAAGTCCACTATAACTCTAATTGGCAAACATTTTGAACTTACTAAAACAGTAAGAGACACTGCTAGGTTTATTTCATTTTTAGTGATATTAATTACCTATGCAAGAGGTGATCTCTGATTCATTACAGTAATGTAATTCATTAAAAAATTTAATTTATTTTATGTTATTACTTGATACTGACAAAGTTTAGACGTACGTGTATAATGACTTTTGAAACGTATCGATGAGCATCAAACCGTTGTCTAGCTCTAGATGCCGAAATAAAAATTCAATCAGTGTCCAATAATTGCCTTCATGGCCTACTTGTTTTGTCAAGTTATTTTAAGAACAAACTATACATATCATTTACAAAATTGGAAAATGAGGAGTCATTAAAAATTAGTTATGAATTCAAAAATCACATTCGCGGAAATTCCTACCGTCGATCGATAAATGTCACCTTGTGGTCTTTCAAGAAACGCTTGAATACTGACATCACATTAGAGTACGTGGAAACGGTCGCTCTACACGAGCGCACAAAAACGAGAACGAACCGGGAAGAGCAGCTTGGAGGCATCCTGCAATAAAAGAACGAAGTCCACGCAAATTGAAGCAGCAAATGTCCAGGATCCCCTCGTCGCTCTCATTAAATATATTTTTTAAAACACGTTGCCAGATCAAGAGAAGAGTCAAGAGGGTATTTCCGGCAAACTCCACATCCCAAAGGATCTTTTTATGCTAACAAAAAAGAAATATATCCCCGTAATTGCGTAGTTTGCACGAAAAAAAAGTTTACACAGCGCTCGTATACCAATAGCCCAATGCGAGGGCAAGCAAGCGCGTGGAAAGAGCTGGCAACGGGGCAGCTGGTAGGTTGTAAGGGAAGATGAAGATGGCGGATATGCCATCAGCGTACATTGGTACAGTTGCGGGTACGCAGCCGAACCTTTGTAGACCCTTCGAAAGCCTCTCCCTTCGGGAGAGGTGCCTCAGGGCATCAATTGATGTCACTGCAGTGCCTCTGATCGAGAGGTCCTAAGTTCGAGTCCCGTGGTGGCAGGATTTTCGGCACTAGCTACAGAGCTAGATCGAATTCAGGAGAATTCTAGCTGCCGAACTACCGATCGGCAGCGGCTGATCGGAAGATTTCTGTGGTTTCTCCGTTCAATATCAGGTGAATGCCGCAACAGTACATTAACAAAGGGGCTACGGACCGCGCGGATCTTTCCTTCTTCTTTCTTGTCCTATCCTCATCCTTTTCTCACACAAACTTACACTTACATGCTTACAAACTTACACTACCACACGTGCCGGGAGATGGATGGAGAAAGCAATGATAAAGACAAAGAATGAAGATTGAGAATATGATAGAAAATGTAATGGCGATAGTTTCCTCAATACGTTTGTAGAAATGGTGAAAGAAGAAGTGAAAGAAAAAATACTTAAGATCTCGAGAAAAGAACAATGATAAAGATATGGACAAGCAGTAGTTGGCGCTTCGCCAATTGTGAGATACTGGCATATAATATCAGTAGTGAAAAACGAATGTAGGCAGGAAGCAATTGAGTAGGCACCGTCGTTTCGGAGCGCGAAGGAGCGGGACTGCACTGGTAGCATCCCGCGCTCAAGCTGTAAAATAGACGGTAAAAGTGTTTGCGGTAAACACGACTCCGGCAATATAGTTTAACGGGATGAGAGTGTTAAAAGCGAGGTGGAATAGTAATGATGACGTAAATGAGGTAAACATGCAAAACAAGCGTTCTTACATTCAGGAAGAAAAGGGAGGATAGTAGGATAATGAAGAAGATACTTCACGAAGACGTACTGTTCTGGAACTATAGTGAGAATTTGCTGGTTAAAATATCGAGAGATAATCGTAGGACAGCAGCAGTTGAAATGTGAATAATTTGTAATGAATAAATAAAATGAGCAGGAGCAAGTGGTTACCAGAATTTGCCATGTTAATAAGAGGATAATAATACAGTAAGATTTAGTGCGATAGGAGAAACGAAAGATGAAAAAAGCGCGTGAAATAAAAAAATTGCATTGATTGGGAGCGATGCAATGAAGGCAAGTAGGCGACGACCTACGAGGAAATAGAGGACTATATATAAGTAAGTGGTACAGAGAATTCTCTGTGGCAATGTCGTTAACGAAAACAAATTTCTAGAGGACGAGACGGCACTACGTAGTTAACAGTTCTGATAAAACAAAATACATTGTGAAGCAATAATCATCATTACTTAATGATACTACAGAGAAAATGCTTTCAAGATACGGTATGTAAAGGTCCCGTCGTGCGATTGAACTGCATGAGAACATACGGAAATACGAATATACTATGTTGACTCGTCTTGAAAATTTGTATCATGAAGCCTCAATATGTCATTGATTAACAAGGGAAATGCGTATTTGAGGCAAGGAGGGGACGCGACAATTGAATTCGTCACTCCGGCGTCAGAAATAACGATGGAGCTACGGGAGAAGAGGCAGCAAGTGGAGAGGGGATGAGAAATGACAGAATGACATTTCTTGCTCGTTACGTAGAGCCAAATCTGCGATGGAGTCCCGCAAGATGGATGGGAATGGATGGATGGCAATGCACCGAGACTGTACGCGGAGAGAAGAAATGCTGCGAGAGGCAAAAGGGGAAGTGGTCGCCTTGGAATTGAGGTGGTTAGGGATGGCGATATTGCGGTTGGTAGCGGTCGATAACGAGCGGTTGTGTGGGTGGCATTGGAGAGAGAGAGAGAGAGAGAGAGAGAGAGAGAGAGAGAGAGCGAAAGAGAGAGAGAGAAAGAGAGATATCTGGCCTTTGGATGTTCAATAGAATTAAATTTTAAATAAGGATGACATAAGAGGAGGACATAGTAGTTACTTAATAGGGGGTGGTAACTGTGCTGAAGTTGGTAGCGCAGTGACTCTAGTGGAGAGAGGGAAATCATGTGAAAGGGGAAGTGCACAATGGCACCGCTACACCTGCTCGGCTGCATGTTATCCGGGCCCACGCACTCCATTCGCCACAGATGTGCTGTGCTGTGCTTTCGCTGGCGCAGCTTTGGGCTTGGGGCAGGTGAATGGGTGGCGTTGGAAGCGGATATCCAAAGAGACCGCGGAGTGCGGCGAGGCGGGGGAGACGCTGTGATACTGGCGGCAGGGGGAGGCGGATACGGCACAACTAGCATCGAAGGAGGTGTGGGGATGAGGCGCACTCGAGGCGGAGACGAGGCACCGTGTGCGGAGAGAGGCGGGAGTGTTCGTCAACGAGGGGAGAGGGGGGATGAGTTGGAGTGCGGGGGGGGGGGCAGGGCGATGATTGGGGAGCCGGGGGTGATGGAGACGACTCGGATAGAGCATTTGAGCGGCCGCGGCGGGAAGACGCTTGTTCTAGTCAGAGATGAAGCAATGTGCGCGGGCGGAGGCTGGAGTACGGGGGGGGGGAGGGAAGAGGGAACGGGCGCGAAGGCGAGCCACAGCGTACGGAAGAGGCAGAGGAGGGTTGGTGGTGATGGTGGGGAAAAAGGGTTAGATGGATACGGGCGCAGGCTGGGACTCGCGGAAGAGACGAGACGATGGAAGCGGAGGTGACCTGAGGCGCAGAACTGGAGGAGGAGGAGAGGTCCACGGTAATGGTGGGTGGTAACTGGATAGGTGGATACGGGTGCAGGCTGAGGCTCTACGAAACTTGAGGCGGAGGCTATACGGGGAGCAGAATGGCAGAGGCGTATGGGGTGAGGGTGTGGGGATTCGGTTAGGCGGATAGGGCAGAGGCTGGGGCCCAGGGAGGGGGAGAGAAGAGACGATGGAAGCGGGAGAGAGTCGGGGCGTAGAACGGGAGAGGCTGCGGAGGTAATGGTAAGTGTGAGGGAATGGGTTAGACGAGTAAGGGCGGAGGCTAGGGCCCTCGGGACTAGACGATGGAAGCGCAGGCGACCGTAGGCGCAGAATGGAGGAGGAGGAGGAGAAGGAGTCTGTGAATGTTGGTGGGAGGAGTGGGATAGGTGGATGCGAGGGGCACGCCTGGGGCCGGGCGTGGGCGGGGCGGCGCCGCGGGCTCGTTACGAGCCGATGCGGGGGCGGCGACCGCAAGGCCCGATGGGCAAACACAAGCGGCGCCGGGGGCGGCAGCGCTGCGGCGGGGCTAGAGGGCTGGAGAGCTGAAGGCTGAAGGGCGTCTGCCGCGGATTGGAGGGCTCTCCGCTCCCCGCCGTGGCGCTGCAATGAGCTCCCCGCGGCAGAGCTGCGGTGCCCAAACCCTGGCGCGCCACTCTCTTTCGGCCTCTTTCGCTCGGGGTGGGTGCTGGTTGCGGTCGGGGGGTATTCTACCTGGATGACGACTCCCTGATTTGTTTTGTCTCATTTCACGTTAATCCCTGCTCAATCGATTGCGCTTCCACTCTATTGATTTTTGTCTTCATTCATCATGTTCTCTGTTAATTGCTTCTTTCGTTTCAGACTTTTCCTGCATATTATTTTGATCGCCTTGTCTCTTATTTTCTGAGTTTTCTTACTCCTTTTACACAATTTCATTATACTTTTCATATTACTTCTCTTGCACATTCTGTTAATTCAACATTGACTTTCTGCCACGTTCGTTCGAAAGTCTTGTCATCGCTCATTGTCGTGGGTCACTCAAACTTGTTTCAGCGAATTCCCCATTCATCTTCAATCGTACTAATTATACCTAGGCAATATCTACCTAAATTCAATTTTTTAATAATACAAAACAACCTACTCAATAATATTTGATTAATTGTTGTTTTAGTGAATGACAAAATCATACATTCACATGCGTACACTATTTCTCTACATATTTGTATTTTAAAGTGTTTCCATCATCATCATGTTTTGTATATCGGCCACGCCCTTTTCCGTATGTCTCATTACGCTCATTTGACAGTTTCCTCACCTCGAAGTCTAAAAAATTCACTTGCCTTACCTATTCTCTTTTCGATTCATCGCACTCTCCTACATCTTCCAATTTTCATTTTCCTCTTCCACGTCTTCTCTGCTCTCCCACCTGGTCTTTTGAGCGCTCCCCGTTTACCATTCTTCTCAGCTATTCCCTTTTCGTTTATATCGCTCTCCTACGTCTCCCTCATTTCCTCATTTCCTTCTTCCCTTCCCTTCTCTGCTCTTCAATCCCTCGTACCCGCTCCCTGTAGCGCGCCTCCTCCCTTTCGCCAGCGCCGCCGCCTGCGCTCAACAGCTCTCTCGTCTGCGACTGCCCTCGCTGCTCCCGTAGCGTTTCCGCGTCCCTTGGCATTCATAAAAAAGCCGCGACGGGGAGGTGGGGTCGGAGGGGGGCGTGGCGGAGCGGGGCGGGAAAGGGGGCAACCGCGCGCGTATTAAAAGTCAGAAGCGGCAGCGGAACGAAGCGGCTGGAAAGCCTCTCTAGCGCCGGCTGCCGCCCGCAGTGAGCCGAAACGGCACCGAAAGCTTAGCACAGCACATTACCTCCGATGCTCAAACATTATGCTAAGAATAAATAAGGACATACGTGGTGAGACGTAGCATAAAATGAAACTGTCATCAGCAGAGGCGCATTCAGGATATTTCGGGGGGGGGGGGAGCTATAGTGTCCAGGCGATATTTCCTTATAAAGGTTTTTCATGTATTCTGAATATAACATTTATTATTATTATTATTGTTATTATTATTATTATTATTATTTGTCTTACAGTTAATATTTACAACGTTAACAATTACTACATTGAATTATTTTAGTTGGTACAAAAAATTAGTAAAATTTTTAATCATTAGTACTATATTATTTCAAATAAGAGTCATTCTGGTTGGGGGGACTCAAAGAGCTCCCCCCCTCCCTTGGGTAAGCCACCGGCCATCAAATATTTTGTTTAAAGAAGTGAATCAACGTCGTTGGGACAGGGGCTTAGAGATGCGTGTTCCCGGGGCTGAAAACTGCCATTTCATTCCGAAAGCCAAGGGCGATTTTACCATGAACTTGAACCGAAGTTGACCTCAAGTGATCACGTACTATATCTGACTCATCATCACATCTCTTTGATCGGTTCTCGACATCATCTAATAATCATTCCATCATTGTACGTAATCTTGTGGACACATTTGGTGAATCATCATTGTGGGCACCCGCCTGGAAAATGGAAGTCATAAAGACGCAAGCCTCCTCTAACGCGAGTATGCAGGCTCTCCATCTTCTGGGAAAAGATTAATCTTTAAAAGGACGAGTTCCGATTCAATATTGAGATTTCTATTGACATCCCGCTATCCATAAAACATGAATATGGGAAAGCTAGAATCGCTAATACACATCATCAGAATACACGAGAAGCTTTGCAAAACGTTAATATTGTTCACACTAGACTGAAAAGGGAAATAGAAAAATCGAAATGAAATTCTTTCAGTCTGCTTCATAATCAGGAAAAACATTTTCTGTTGTTCAAATTATTCCACATTACTTTTAGCAGTTATTATCACAAAATATTATTCTGGTGAGAAATTGAGCGAATTAAATATTAGTTGAGTTATAGTTGAGATACAAGCAAAATAACATTTTGGTTTAAAGAGTTAAAGTTGGTTACATAAAAATGACTACTGGAGGCAGTAAGTCATAAATTAAATTATGTATCACACTACTCAGACAACAGACAGCAGGAGCCAAAATGTTTAGTAACAAAAACCTACAATTTTGAGTGAACATTTCTTGAGTATTATCTTTTATTATCAAACCCTTCATTTCATCTCCCTTCTCTCTCAGTGTACTTCATGTAGTTTTATGAAGTATTTTTGAATGTATCATTAATTTGTATTTGAATACCATTGCTCTTACAATATATTACATAGCTGTAAAGGACTAGTTTCAAATGTTTACTGTATCACATTTACAATTTCACAGTTTAATCTCGTAAATAACGATTTTTTTCAGCTGAATTTTCTTCTGAATTATTTCTTGGTAGTGTAGTAAGTTATATGCGCAGCTATTTTTTCAATTTATTTTTATAGTTTTGTTTCGCTATGCACGTCTTTTTGATCCCTTTTGGCCCACTGTCCACCGCGTAACCACAGAGAGGGTGTCTAACTCCGGATTGTAATTATGATGAAATTCCTCCTCAGCTCCGTCTGATCCAGCGCCCCCTGGCGTAACGTGTAAAAACAGGAGGCTTTGCCTGTGATTCGCAGCGCTTCAGTTTCCGCGAGTAATTATTCCTAGTTTTTCTTCGTAGGAAGTGATGTGCTGGAACTTCTGTGGACATTACTCCCAACGTCCAGATTCATAATTATAACGTATGAATTTCATTCCTTCGTTATTCGAACTTAAAAATCACTCCTGGAGATATTTACATCTCGTTAAAGTTGAGCTGTTGATCCTCTCCTTCGTTGGTCTTGCAATTCAAACCATAGTAATTAACGACGCGCGTCTTCAGCTCGTAATTGCATGATGCCGAATCATCGCAATGAATATGCATTCCTTAGCAATTACTGGAGAGATAGGAATGACTGAATAATGCTGCATAGTTGTAATGGGGAATGTTGTTCACGCATTTACTTTGAGTTCATGCGCGGGGAAATAAGCAAAGGCTAACCACATTCATGTACGTAATGGTATACGAATTGATAGAAAAATAGGAGATTGACATGTGTTGGCGAGTAGTGTGAGTTGACATGAGTGGCGAGGTGGTGATAATTCAATATCAAATTTTTAAGTGATTCATTCCCTTCATTTTCAACCTTCCACTGTTTATTACTTTGCTTCATTAAGATACACTGAAGGAATCACTCAAAGAAACACGTTATGACTCATATTTCACATGAGAGCATTTTAATCATCGTATGTCCCAGCAGCACTTATTAAGATGCACATTTCAATATTCATAAATGACAAAAAAACACTATTTTATACTTGAATATTCATTGTCCCTTGTCTGACAGATAATTCCACATATATCCAGGCTTGGGAAGGCCTGTCGTCCTTTGTAAAATAAGTAAAGGTAACATTGCACAACAAATCAGCTATCCTGTTTACGCATGACATCAATGATGAAATAAAGGAGAGAAAATAATGTAAATTTCACCCGATAAATCGTAAATCTCGAATATGAGTTCAGACTAGACAAGATAGCAGACAAGGCAAAGGCTTGTTTGCTATATTGTCCACACATTTTAATTCCGCATGTGTAAATAATATTCTCTTGATTAATTATGTAATATTTTGATTTGCTTGTATTGGTTAAACAATTGTTCAAAATAATGAGGCGACGTCGCTATCAACAAAATGATATGATAATTCTTAAGTACACTTTAATTTGACAACGCATCTTTTCATCATTTCATCGTTACGTTTCTTCCAGCAACTTGGATCACTATATAGAAAGTGTGCATTATTAATCAAATTGAAAGTTTTTGATATTCAAAAATCCACCCTAATCAAGAAGTACTCATTGATATTTCTTTAATCGGAACCCTGTAGTAATCTTAAGCCAAAGTTAACAGACGCATTGCAAAATTGACTGATTTAATTTTCGTAAAATAGCGAATTCATTGAATCTAGAAATTTACGATTATTTTTGCTCTCGTAAAAAATAACAAGAATTTACAGACATAAAAAATGTTTAAATACATCAACAAGACATTGAAATGTTCATACTGGTTACTTTTATTTGTATAATCTTGCCCAATAATTAACTTCACAAAAGAATAACAGAGAATAATTATGTATGTATGTATGTTTGGATTGATGTATATTTGTGTACTATGTAAGTTTATTTATTTGTATGTTAGTATATTCATTTGTAGTATAGGAATGTAAATGCCATCTGCATATCTAGGAAATGGCAAAGACGATTTTTTTATATTGATTTTGTATACATTATTATTTTATTTATAATTTTATTTGTAATTGTATTTGTAATTGTAACTGTACTTTCGTATTTCTGCATTCTGCCACCGGGCACCATCGGCCCAATAGTGGAGTAAATTTCTATCGATCTATAATTGATTGCGATGGCGGCGGCGATGGTTAGCGTAACGGACTGCTATACCCAAGTTGGCGGGTTCAAACCCGATCGAAGCCGTGGATTTTTAAGGGCGAAAAAATCCTTCGTACGCCTTCCTTTGGAGGGGAAGTAAAGCCGGCTGTCCCATGTTAGTACATTTACTGCATGTAAAAGATCCTCAAGCCTAAATGATGCCTCTGAGCTAAATTCAAATCGCCTGTTCCGTCGCCCAAGTAATACCTTCTTTCTCTTGTTGAAAGGAGTGTAACAAAATTTGCGTGGTCAGACGGAAGAGCAGGCCTCATGGCCTGAGTCTCGCCACGTAAAATAAGGCAAATTCAATTCAATTGATTCATTGATTCGCGTGGCGGAGCCGTGGATTTTAGATGGCTGCGAACAACCGTTACCACCAACACCATGGCCAGGACGCAGGTGAGCCGGTGCCTGGCACCGGACGCGCCTCTTCCCGCTCGTTAGCCGCCTGACGGCGCGCCGCGCCGCGCGGAAGACCCCCGGGGAGCACAAGTCCCAATCAATTTGCGCGCAAGCCTTTCTTCCTTTTTCTAATCAATTTACCTGTTCTTTGCGGGTAAAATTTGGGTTGTAATTACGTTAGGGAAACTAAAATAATGTGCGTCCAGCAAGACAAAATGAATAAAGGTAATGAAGAAAATAATAGTATCTGATGTAATTTAGTACATAAATATACTTGTTTAATGACACTTTTTTTGAATTTCACACAAATATCCAAATATATACAGACTTACATATCTACAGTAGTTAAAAGATTCGTTCCATTCACACCTTACATGTTTATTATCTGTTCCGTACTCGGGATGTGTCACTCCACACCCGGATTCAATTGGATCCTTTGGATCCAATCCAAAATGGGACAAAATGTTACTCAGGAATGTGTACTTAGGAGTGAATTAACTGAATATTCAGTATTAATATCCTTCATACTTGAAAACCAAGAAAATAAATTACCGATATTAACAATATTAATAATATACACCTCTTCATCCTCGTCTTAAGAAGCTTAAGAGTTTGAGGTTTACAAAAATAATCTTAGTGAGAAAGGGGAATTTTTAGAAAAGTAGTAATTCGCAAAATCAATCTCTAGTTTCATTATAACGACTCAATCACCTTCTAGAAAAATCTAATTCCCTCACTAAAGAAACTCTGAAAGGAGACCGATAATGTCCTAAATAACTTTTTATGACCTAAAACATTTCATTGCAGCAATTGGTCAGAAATACGAAAGTAATAGCTACTATATTATTATTCATTAGACCAATATTATTGCGTATTAATAATTTATGTTATAGCTGAAAGTATGTATTATAATAGAGTATCATTCAAAATTACCTTGGGACTTTCAAGAATTCGCAAGAACAGAATATCGTACACTACTTATCTCATCGCGACGCCAAGTTACATTCAGAGGTCCGACAAGTAAAGAGTTGGACCCTTCCTTTAAATACCACTCTACCTCGAGGCTTCATACCGTCTGCGGTCGCTCGTGGGCAAGATTGTTGCCTTCTGCAGCGTCGTTGTCCAGAAAATCCTAGCGGAACGTGTTCTGACGCTTGCGGATTTTTGTCATTCGTTGCATCGAATCGAAGGAGGCTATAGAGTAAATCTAGCGGCCAACTGCTCTGAAGTTTTCTATGGTTTTTCGGGTCCTACCTCGCGAATTGCGGATCAGAACCCTCACAGGGTCACGGACCGCGCGCGATCTTTCCTATCTGCTCCTCGTTTACGTATGAGTACATACGCACACGGTTGGATGCAAACCTCACAGTGCCACACATATCAGAAGTCTAGTCGGAAGTTTATAGTTTGTCACGGTTGGGCGGTGCCCCGCAAGGGGGAGATACTCGGAAGGGAAAATCCCGCAAACTGACGTGTTGGTCGGCGCTGGATCCCATGTTTCTGTGGGAGAGAAACATCATGACATCCGGGATATAATATGAACTTACATTACAAACATATAAGAAATTAATACGTCCCGAATCGATAAATTGTCCCCACTCGGGGTTTCATTGATACACTACAGCTTTTCCTATCTTTCTCGGAACCGAATGCTATTCATTATTGCTCTCTTATATTCTAAGCAATGCCTTCTCTTGGACATTTCCTCCAAGTG
Organism: Teleogryllus occipitalis; assembly: GCA_011170035.1. NCBI lineage: Eukaryota > Metazoa > Arthropoda > Insecta > Orthoptera > Gryllidae > Teleogryllus > Teleogryllus occipitalis. Next base: position 345,836 of record BLKR01000076.1, on the reverse strand, counting down.
ACTACTGTAGTCTTTTAAAACAGGTGTGTACTGTTTTCGTTCGTTGGAGTGTAGAAGGGAACTAGGACTATTGAACCCACCACTGTATTCTCTCAGTGTACCTCCCCCGGGGGCAGGCGAACGCTCTGCTCCGGACGCGCAGCCGAGCGCTCGTTAGCGTCCAGGCAGGCGGGGCGGGACGGGCTGGCGGGGCGGGGCGGGGCGGGGCGGGGCGGGGCGGGGCGGGGCGGGGCGGGGCGGGGCGGGGCGGGCGGGGCGGGGCGGGCGGGGCGGGGCGGAGCGGGATGGGCGGGGCGGGCGGGGCGGGCGGGGCGGGCGGGGCGGGCGGGGCAGGCGGGGCGGGCGGGGCGGGGCGGGGCGGGGCGGGGCGGGGCGGGGCGGGGCGGGGCGGGGCGGGCGGCTGCGCGTGGCGCAGAGCCGCGGGCTGGCGAGCGGCCTGCGATGCACCTGGGCCGCGGGCGAGGCTGCGATCCGCGTCCCGAGCGGCTTCCTCTGCAAGCCAGCCGTTGCGCTCGGCCGCCCCCGGGCCACGAACTACGGGATCGCCCCCCCCCCCGCCCAGGTGAATCCGCGCCGCCGCCGCAGGCACGCACCGCCGCAGGGCGCGGCCGCGAGGAGCGGCCGAGGGGGGGAGGAAATTGATACGCCCAGGGTGGGAAAGGAGGAGGAGAGGATAGAGAGTGGAGTGAAGAGGGGTGAGGAGGGAGAGGGTGAAAATTGGGAAGTGGGGAGAGGGGAGATGTGTGAAAAGGGGAGTGGAATCAGGAAGGGCGAATGAGAGAGGGAGAAGAGGAAGGAATAGAGAGAGGTGAGGAGACGAGGGTGAAAATTGGGAAGTGGAAAGAGGGATTGAAAGGGGAAGAGAGAAAGGAAAGAATGGGCGAATGGGGAGGAGGAAATGGTGATAGGAGGAGAGAAAGAAAAGGAGAAGGCTGAGATTGTTGGAACGAGACACCCAAACCAACGAACAACTCGCATACCGGTGATATTATGCAATTACAACCTGTATGTGTTTAGATATTACTACCAATGTTCATTAATGATTGTCGACAGGAGTTGTACGTTGAAAATTATACAGAATACGTGCATTTTACATTTAATACGACCTGTTAAATCAAAAGTATTTAAACAATATCTGACTGGCAGAGGATGAAGGAAGAAAGGAAAGGAAAGGAAGTGGTAGGAGAGAAGTAACAAAGGAAAGGAATATTGACGAGAAAAAAAGACTAAGGGAGAATAGATATTACTGTGTATGAGTGTTTGCGTTCATTAAAATTTGGTTTTGTTTGGGTTGTGTTCATGTCTAGGACCATACAAAATTTATTTAAATTCATTCCACAGATTAGTCTGTAAATGAATATACGAATATTAGTATTTTCTCCTACGTTGCTTATGATCATATTTAAGTTTATATTTCCCCTGTGAGGGTTTTTACAAGCTCTGCTATATTCTTGGAGGTTCGAATAACCTTTTTCTGAGCAAAGTTGCATGTGTCATAAAGGAGAGAGCCCAACACCCTTTCAGGTTTTCTTCTGATGAGAATGATGTAGAAGATTTTTCATTACTAAATTTGACTTATAACGGGTGGCTGTGAGAGCAAAAATTAGTAAATGTAGATCAAAACAATAGAACTTAAAGCGTTAATGGGCATCACAGGAAATAGTTTGCATAACTTTGTTTGCAATTTTTCTTTATATATCGCATTTTCCAGTATTCGAAACTACATCAGAGAAAATATTTAGTTTCAATATATTAAATATTCTAAACAAAATTATCAACGTATATGCATTAGTTATATGCATTTTTTTTCTCGCAGGCGTAGCACCCGCGATGATTATGAATAGAAGTTCCTATATTTATTGCATGCGGCAAGTTGTAAGAATTATTAACTTCAATGTGATTCTCATAAAATGGTCTGAAAAACTGGGTGTCGGTTCTTTGCATTTTTTGTTACAGCAAATGATTAGTGTATAACGATTTTTCACCATATTTCAGAAACATAATTCTCTACATGTAAACAAAAATATAAGTATAATGTTCTTTGGATGTTTATTGCATTACGTTCATCCAGTGATTAAAATTCTAAATTATTTATTAGTACTACTGCAAATTATATTCGTACATGTAGTAAGAGCACATTTACTGACAGCAAAATATACCCAGATCCCGTTAAGAGCTCCCGAAAATTTCCCACAAATCAAAACGAACATTTCACTGATCATTTTTATTGTGTTATTTCTTGTGGCAATTCCATTGCGGCCGACACACTTGTATAGATGTTAAAAAGTGATTCACGAGTCACACAGCGACATAAAACGGAATGGCCTACTCTAAAACAGAGGAATGCAGTGGGCCATGGCGAGTTATTACAGGTGCGCCGCGAGGCGCAAGAAGCAGCCCGCCCGAAAAACGCCTCTCCTCGCCTCGCCCGGCCGCCTCAGAGGAGGCGCGACAGGGGGCGCGGTCGCTGACCTCCGAAAATCAGAGGGAACACAAAGGTCCGATTCCAGGAAAATGTTATTGCGGTCGTGTATGTTCTTTTCAATCTCAAGGGAGATCGTTTGAGAGATTTTAAACCAGCGTAATGTGAAAAAAGGCTGTCGGTTCTGTGGTATGTCATTGTATAATTTCGTTAGTCTCCTGTCACACGGAGTGTACGTGACGACACTTCTTTGTGGTGAATCGTAGTATTATATTTATAAACGTTCCATAACCTACTTTCTTGTTTTTTATTTCTCAAGAGTTCGGTCAAGTTTTTCTCTAATTTGTGTCTTTTCAATACAGTTGCGAGGCATGTAGGGGTATTCAGGGAGAACGAGCATTCCAAGATATTTGAAAGTAAACTGAAGATGAATTGTTCGGGTGGTTCGCTAATGTTTGAATGTGAGTTTATACGTTTTCCCTTGCAACACAAGGGAAACTATAATGGAAAAAATTCTTTTAGGAATTAGTAGCGATGTACTTGAGAAAAGAAATGAAGCATCTTCTCCATTTTAACGAAAATGATCAACGTCTGACGTTTCACATACTGCAATTAACGTCATACAAAATACACATTAATAATTGTTCCATCATTGATAAGCGTTTTAAAACAATCTTGATGACCAGTATAATACAATTCGTTCGATTAAGTATTCAGATAATCTTAAATGTTTAACGCCGTTTCACGTTTTAACCACACCATGTTTTGCACTTCTACATAGTTGAAGTTTTCTTTAAGCACTAGCTCTCATTGTTGGAAAACGCCTGACGTTGGAAACGTCAAGAAATGTAAAGTAATCAAGTTCGTGTATTAATCACTTACAAGTCGCAGTCCCTTTGTGGATTACCAGTATTCCATATTAACAATTAGTGGTAAAAAATGTAGACACGACAATTGTGGTAACTGGGACTTCTGGGGGAAAAAATCTACATTCTGCTGTAGAAATCAACCGAAATATTGTGCCACGATCCAATATCTGTATTAATTCTGCCCGTAGAGCAAAAAATTATGATACGAGTAGTAAAATCACTTTTACCACGTGTCACACTATTTCTTAGATAGTCGTATTAACTTTCATTTTAAGTCAAGTGTATAAATCACTTAATGAAGTCTCTAGAAGCTGATGTGGTCAGACGAAATTATTTTGTTTTCTTTGTTGCACTCACAGATTTATCTGAACACTTGAGCATCGCCTCACTTTTAGCACTAATGCTGAATATTGAACGATCAGCACGCTCTGCCTGCCTTGAAAGATCTAGTGGCTGTCTAAAATCGTATTTGTGTAAATGAAAAAAATAAAAACACCTTCTGGCAGCGTCGTCTTTGGTCTGTCACCGGTCCTGTAGGAATCCTCCTCAACGCGGGTGTCTACTGAGCGTCTCGCCGCCACCGCCGCGCCGCCGCGCTCCTCCTGGACCAGTCCTAAATCTCCGAGGTCGTTCACTCGACGCGGCGGCGCTTGGGGTGAGCGGATGAGCGGGTTCACCATATCGGGCCGCTTTCGGCGCGCGCGTCTTCTCAGCCCTCACCTCCGCGCTCTTTTTCTCTCTTTTTGTGTCTCTTCCGAGAAACCGAAAGCGCCCGTCCAGACGCACGCCCGTCCGCTGTGGGGAAGCCTGGAGCCGGGCGGTGGAGACTTGCCTGCGAGCCGCATTAAATTCTCGCCCGGCGGGGACCCAGTGTGAACAGACGTGGAAGGAAGTGGAAATGTGGCTTTGCCGCTTGCGTTTGTTTGGGTAGAAGTTGCTTTTGCCTGCGAATGTGAGTTCATGTTTGATCTCACTCTTGCGGATGTTTTATCAGCTTTAAAAATTGCATAACTGATTTTATACACTCACTAGCAGAAGTAACACGGCGTTGCCAGGGCATTTATTTAATTCAGACATGTATTCTCAGGAAAAGGAATTCTATGTACCTTCAGTGTAAAATGGAAATAATTTTATTTCCATCTCCGCAACCCCACCCCACACGTATTGTTTCATCCCTCGTCCAATCATGCTTCCCCCCCCACCACCACCACCACCACCACCATTTCCCATCTACCGCGCTCCGCCCCATTACACTAAGCTCTTCCTTACTCCACTCCGCTCTGTACTCTCTACGCCGAACTCCCGTCTGCCCTCCTGCCTCTCCCCGGCGGGATTGATTTTCAACTTTGATCTTGAATTGCTCGATGCGTAATTGCACTTTCTCAGAATGAATCAGAATACGTGTAGTAGGAAATTTCATGGGCTTTAAAAAAAAATTAGTCGATTTTCTCACGGTTTGCGAGATATTCGCAAAAACTGAAAGATTGCAACTTAAGTCCCGGTTTAAAAGATTGAAAATGAGGTGAGGATGGAATTTCGGAAGTAACATGATGAACAGTTTCAAATTAAGGTGTATCACTGCAGATAACTTCGCAAAAATCGAATTATCGAATGAATAGTTTTTGCAGACAGATATACATTAATTTTCCAAATAAATAGATACAAGCGTATGTGCATTTATGAATCCATAATATAATATTTCTAATAATCTTTGAAAATGAATGAGTACGCTCTCTTGATTAGTACGTCTAGACAATGACGGCTGTGACCATTGTAACAAAAATCCAAGACAAACACAAAATTCAACTAGTCATGAGCGATAAAATGTTGGCGTGTGATAAAAAGCCTTAATAAAAGTAATGTAAGTAATAATAACTACATAAACTATCAACAAGTGTCACATTTTTCGGCTCCAAGGCATGAATGATATTGTCAATTGTATGTTTCAATCGCTTTTTGTAAGTAATATTTGGGAGCTCAGCGAGTCAGTAGAATAAAGTTGTGCTTTGCGAACACCGCAATCAAGTGTAGTGTACATGCATGTCATCTGTTCGATTACTTCACTTAGAAACAAGATTTATCTATTATTTGGTTTCCAGGGCCCGGCAATAAGAGTTTTTCTGGTGAAACATTGTCGTTTTCCAGCGCACGATTACAATGCTTTCTCTTCTTATGAACTAAGGCGTAAAAATAAAAGAGTCGAGTCGACTGCAATGAATAATATATTTTCAGTTATGTAGATACACTTAAAAAGTGTGTAAAAGTGTCAGGCCTTCCATTGTGTGTGATGTTGAACAGGTGGCAGTTATTTGGACCTGTGTAGCATGCAGAAGATTCCATTAGCTACTGACTGGTTTAGAGGCATTCGATGTGGACCTGGCCGTAGTTCCAACGGACTGGATGAACGAAAACCTATGCACTTAATTAGAATTGTTTTTTCAGTTTAATAGGTCGATTAAGTTTCACTTGAATACATTCACTTGGAAGGCATTTTCGATGTTTAAAGTTGTTTCCCATGTCCTACCATGAGAGGAAAAAGCCTGGTCATTAGGTCAACATCATGTTTATGTCGCTTTTTTCGAGATATTTCACTCACGTTTTACGAGTTCCGTGATTTTGTATTGCCACATTTAGTGATGCACAATTATTTCTTAAATTATTAATAATTCTTGGAGACCCTTCGTGAGGTGTTAATGGCTTCTATCCGCAATGGTAAAATGAGAAACGCCAAAATGTTTATATATCTCGGAATTCATTGGTGAGTGATTGGAGTTCATTTCATTACAGAAAATCGACAGTAAATCAAAGCAAGGTGTATTTAGAAATACCACTAATCACTACTACCAAGATACACGTATGTGATTCGCTGCTAAAGTTGTACGATGCCAACATGTTTGGAATCACCAAAGAAGATTGAATGTTTTTACGATAATGTCGTAGTACTATTCTGAGCACCTTTTTCGACGAATCATTTATATCATTCTACCATATACTATGTTATCAAATAATATCGTTGTACCTTTGTGTGTACCTTTTTTGTGGAAATAATTTTCTCATTTTACCGAGTTTTTTTGATTAGAAAAGATTGTATTTCTTCCAAGCTCTTCTCTCTTTGTGGACACTCTTAGTATATTTAATTTCACAGTCACTAAGCAAATTGTATTTCTCGAAACAGCACAGAGATTTCACGTCAGAGCGTTCTCTTCACAATGCGATATATCGTTTCATTGCGATCCCACGCATGTGTTTACCAGAGAGCTTTTCTGTCGGTAGGGATATTTCTGTCCGGGTGCGCAGGGTAGAGAAGCCCGTGATGAAGGAGGAGGAGGTTGAGGCTTGAAAGAGGTTACAAATGGCGGAGACGCAGTATGAAGTGACGGCAACATTTGGATTGGGATTGCACTTTGTTTTGAAGAGAACTTGGAACTGGTAGTGTAGAACAACTGTGGTGGGTAGTATATCTCAAATACAGATTGACGTAACAGAGAAAGTGAGGTTAGGGGCGGCTGAAGAATATGAGGAGGAGGTTGAGGCTTCGAAAAGATTGAGGTGACGAGCATGTAGATGTCAGGAGGGTAAGGCAGGGAGAAGGTCGAAGTGAGAAAGATGGAGATGACGACGAGACAGGGAAGAGTTTGAAGAGGAAAGGAGGGCGAGGAGAGGAGTACGTTGAGGGAAGGACAAGTTCAAGGGAGACGCGGAGGATGAGTCGGAGGGCGAAGGTTGAGACGGAGGACGAAGGTTGAATAGGAGAACGACGGTTGAGTTGACGGAAGTTGAGTTTGGGGGCGGAGGTTGAGTTTGGGACGGAGGTTGAGTTGGGAACAGAGGTTGAGTTTGGGGACGGAGGTTGAGTTGAAGACGGAGGTTGAGTTGGGAACAGAGGTTGAGTTGGGAACAGAGGTTGAGTTGGGAACAGATGTTGAGTTGGGAACAGAGGTTGAGTTGGGGACGGAGATTGAGTGGGGGAGGAGAGTGAATGGGGTCGGAGATTGAGTTGGGGTCGGAGATTGAGTTCGGGACAGAAGTTGAGTTGAGACAGAGGTTGAAGGAGGTTGAGGAGGTGAGGCGGGCACGGCGGTTGAAGCTGGCGCAGAGGTTGGGGCGGAATCCCAGGTCGGCTTGAGTGCAAAGCCTGGGGTGGAGACGGGGTTTGCAAGGGCGTTGGGTGATGGAGGAGGGAGTGCCGCCGAGGCTGGTGATGGCGCGGGCGGTTATCCCATCAGCGGTGGAGCGGAAGCGCTTCGCCGTCGTCGTCTGGCGTGGGATCTCCGCGGACGGATTTCACAGGCGACGGCACCGCGAGCCACAGGGGGCGCGTTGCTTGCCGGAGCTCTCCCGACCGCGCCGCCGCCACCTCCGCCTCGCTCGCTCGCTCGCCCGCCTTGTCGCGCCGCACCTCCTCCGTGTGTTTATGCTTATCTAAAAGGATTAATCTAATTCTCTCAACGCAATAGGGGTCTATAGACTATCAACATATCAACGTTTGTATTATTTTTAATCTACTTTCTAATGCGAAATAAAAAATGAAAAACAAAATGGGAAATATGAGAATGAGCAGACAAAATACAATGATATAACGAAAATGTTGGTAATATCCATTTGTTTAAGTGCTTTATTTCTTATTCTTTTATGAAGATTATTGTACTGAAGACAACGTCATGACTCTTGTCTCGGCTCTCTGTCCTTCTCCTCGCACTGTCGCACTCTCCCACTGTCGACTTCTCCCACTCTTCCGTTCCTCTAGGCTTTTTCCACCACATTCCCTTCTCTCACCTTCCTTTCTCTCATCCTCCCTTTCTCTTATCTTCCCTTTCTCCCATCCTCCCTTCGTCCCTTCTCACTTTCGCCCTTCCTCAACATCCACCCTTCCTCAGTTGCGCCATTCCTCACTTCCGCCATTCCCCACTTCCGCCATTCCTCACTTCCGCCATTCCTCACTTCCGCCATTCCTCACTTCCGCCATTCCCCACTTCCGCCATTCCTCACTTCCGCCATTCCTCACTTCCGCTCATTCCTCACGTTCGCCATTCCTCACGTTCGCCATTCCTCACTTCCGCCATTCCTCACTTTCGCCTTTTCTCTATTTCGCCGTTTCTCTCTTTCGCCTTTTCTCTCTTTCGCCTTTTCTCTCTTTCGCCTTTTCTCTCTTCCGCCCTTCCTCTCTTCCGCCCTTCCTCTCTTCCGCCCTTCCTCTCTTCCGCCCTTCCTCTCTTCCGCCCTTCCTCTCTCTCTCTCTCTCTCTCTCTCTCTCTCTCTCTCTCTCTCTCTCTCTCTCTCTCGATCGCAACATGTAGCAGGAACGGAGGTATCGCATAACCGCATGCGCCCGGAGTCGGTGGTTTTTAGTCTTACTGCAGCTTCTGCCTTACACCAACTTCCTCATCTTCCCAGGAGGAGATGAAGCCGCATTGGATTCCCGCTTCCGTGCTCCGCCTCGCATTGCCTGCTGTGTTTTGAGCTTATCTGTGTAAGTCGCTGAGGGAGTAGTAATATGAAAGGATGAGAGTTGGTCGTAGGGTGAGTTAAGAGCGTTTCTCACACATTGTGGTTTGGAGAAGCAAAGATAAATCCCAGAACAAAGCTATAATATATGCACACTAAGGAACAATGGTCCCCATTTAACTTAGGGAATGTCTTAAAAGAATGTAACTTATAGTTCTTAAGTTGCAATGCTCCAAAATGTTTGTAGTTGCCTCTTGATTTCACCGAATTGAGGAAAACTTCGATCGGACCTTCCCTGCATTTACAGGTGGAATTCTGATTATTTCTGTCAACGTTAATAACATCATACCAGATCATATGCCCGTATGAAATGTGTTATAAAACTCGCGATGTCCGCTGTGGAGTCATCTAAATTCAGATATATCAGTTCATCAATGTAAATTAACATATATCTACTCTTTACTGAAATATTCGCCCGCTGTACGTTTTCGATGACCTTTTAAAAATTTATTATTTTAATCATTCAGATTTCCACAACCTCCAAGAGCTTCCGCTTTCCTCGTAATGCATTCCCATCTGTACACTGACCAGCTCCGCTCGGAACATCGCGCTCTGCTTAGCCGCACGGAACAGGCATCTCTCAACTCACTGGTCCGGAGAGCGCCGATGCTTCTAATACGGCAACGCAGCTGTTGAAACTAAATTGACCCCCGCGACAAAAGCAGGAAGACCTCAAGTTCGCGTAGCGGTCTGTTCGCGAAGTGGCGGACGTCCATCTCGAGCAGCCGAGACTCCTTCGCGACCGCCGCGCAGGCACCGCCACCACCGGAACTGGGGCAGGAGCGTAGGGGGAGGGTGCAAACAGTTTCTCCGCTAATTCAATTGCTGGAGAAGCGGCCCGCGGGGGCCCAGGGACATCAAAGTGCAGGAGACGGAGCCAGGACGTTGAGTGGGTGGGACTGTGCTGGATACGGTAGGTTGCCGCTGTTGGCAGACTCTCCGTGGACTGGGGACGGGGAGTTGGGAGAGCGGTGGCAGGACTGGGGTAGGGTGGAGTGGTAGAAGGTGGGGGAGAACAGGGATGAGGCCGGTCGAAGCTTCTACCGGCGAGGCACGCGGTAGTGCAGGGTGTGGAAGGGGTGATCGAAGGCAACAGCAAGGCTGTTGGGATCAGATTGGACGGTAAAAGGCATGAGAGAATGGGGATGGATGGGCGGAGGAGGCGAGGCGCTGCGTCGAACGTTGGAGAGGTCTTAAAGGTTGTGGATGGGACTGCTGCGGAGTTCGTCGGCTCGTCGAGACAAGAAAGGATGGGAGCAGTCAGATTGTACGGTGGTGGGTCGGAAAAGCAGGTACGCAATGAAGTGAATCAGGGAAGAGTTTGCGAGAGGGAGAAGTCGATTTGCATAGGGTGGACGGAGCAGAGTGGGTGGGGTGGGGTAGGTGGAGTGGAGTGAGAGCGACGAAAGCAAAGCGAAGAAAGTGACTGAGGCGAGACGGGGAAAGGTGGGACGAGTAACAGCAGCTAGAGAGACGCGAAGCGATGTAAAGCAAACACAGACGAGGTCAAGCAAAGAGGAGGCGGAGGAAAGCAAAACTTGATATAATAAAGGGGAGAGGGGCGGAACTGGGAGAGGTGAGCGGAATTGACTGAACTGGACATCAACTACTACGGCCAATTGTCTCGCAAGTGTAGTGCATGTTATTTCCAGGATCAGTGCCCAAGTCGCGATAAGCTCTAAGTTCCCGACTGGTCTCCCGACATGTGCAAGTATATGTATTTGTGTGTGAGGAGAGGGGATATGGCAAGTAAGAGGAAGGAAAGAACGTGTGCAGTCCATGGACCGTTTGTTAAGATACTGCTCCGGTATTCACCCGGTATTGTTCGAAAAAACATAGAATACTACCGACCAGATCAGCCGCCCGCTAGAATTTTCCTCCAGACAGCAGTTGAATTCGCGCCAGCTATCCAGCTACAGCGCGTCCGAAATTAAGTTTAAAGTTCGGTCTCATAGGGCGACAGTGATTCAGATGTGATACTTTTCTTCTGTACTGAATGAACGAAAAATTTTAAATATATTATTTTTTATTTATTTATTTAATGGATACTACAGGTTGTAATGGATAATAATGGATGTGTACATGCTATGTCAATTACAGTTTGTCAATTAGGACTTTTCCTTTTACATCGATTTTGTTTTACAAAGATCTATTGGGTTTCCGGATAAATATATTACGTACACGGTGTATATTTGTACTAATATAATTATTATGAAACATTATGTTAATGAGGATTTAAAAGTTTTTCGCAAAGGCCTTTGACGCAATGTCCCTTTATCGCAAATGCCCTGTACTTCAAACTAAACCATGGACGCGCCGTGGTGTCGAAAATCCACACGTGGAATGGAGGCGAGCGGACTAGGGGGCGCGCATGAAGAGTAATGGGTGTAATGTAGAGAAAGAGGAGGGAGAGGAAGGCGTGTTGCGAGAAAGGACCGGCGCCGCCGCCACCGCCAGGTCTCGGAGTCGTGGGGCGCTTCCGTTGCGAGCGCGAGGCACGGCCGCCGCCAGGGGCGCTGGCGTTGACGCCGGGCAAAGCGCGCGACGCGACGCGACGTGACTTCTGCTCCAACGAGCCAGTAATCCCCCAAGGCGACTGCGAGGCGGCGTGCGGGCAGGCAATGAGAGCGTCGGCGTTGGAAAGCTGCACGGGATGGAGAACGCGAGGCGCAGAAAGACTTTAAAAAAGCAGGGTACAAAGTGTAGGTGAAGGCTTCCTTACTCGGAACTCGTGTTAAGGCGACTCCACACATTCGTTATTTGGCGAGTAGCGAGCAACAGCCCGCCGAATCCCAAGTAGTATGGATGAGTTGCTTACCATTTGCAGAGTAACGAACATTTGCTGATCGCCATACCCACCGCGTGTCGATCTTTTGGATACATCAAAGGAAGCGAACATTCGCCGAACACACCAGCTATTAGGGATTGGGTGAGCAGTAAGCTCGCCGTTCGGCGAGTGCCAAATGTGTGGACCGCCTTTAGCTGGCGTATCCGAGAAATGCGACGTTTTCGACAATGGTGTCAATAATACGTATAACATTTATGAAGCTGCAATATTTTGAGCGAAATACTGGCAACACAATCTTTTATGTCTCTTGTTTTCCAAACATAGTATACAGAATAATGGAAGAACGAAATAATGTATTAAAAGACCGTGAAGGAAAATGACTAAAGATAATGTAGTAAAAAATGTTGCTACGTTGTAGAGGAATAGATATCATAATGAGAAAGATGCATAAACGGGTCAGTAAACTGATAAACGCTGAGAAAAATATCAATGAATCAGAGTTTTAGTACGACTAATAGAAGGGATAGCATATAAAAGCGTTTTTTCTGGTGAATTCATTGCCAGATCCCCTAAAATTGAATGTTAGAAAGAAAGCGAATGTCTATCCAAGAAAGTTGAAAGAGACAAATCATAAAAAGAGGAAAGACAGGCATACAGAAAAGAATTAATACCCTTTCTTACTGAAAAGGAGAATAGATCCGCAACGCCGATAACAGGTCGTTAACGAGGAAAGGGACGCTAACGGCAACTAAATGCAATTACGTGCTCCTTTCTTCATCCTCTTTTCTGTAGATTACTATAGCGAACTGCAGTTGAGTCCACTTTTTGAATTTTATGGGAAATATAAATACGGAGTGAGTTTTATTCCTGGAGAGTTATTTGGAGGCACTGCCGAGAAGAAAAGACTAAATTAAATTTTGGGACTTCCGCTCTGCAAAAAAATTCCTCGAAAATATTTGCCTTTCATATTGAAACATTTTTACTGCTCATACGAACATTTGTTCTATTTACACTTCAGAATGAAGCAAAAATCTCCATTTTGAATATATAGACAGAGAAAAGTAAATTACCTGTATACACACGTATTGTTCTTGCAGCAGACATGCTGAGGTCATTCATTACAAATAGTATTCATTCTCGAGACTCATTTCCATTACAGACTCAGAAAATAAATTATTACTTTATGAAGCAAAGTCATTGTATAAATAGACAATGAAAAATTTTCTTATCTACAAGATAGAAAATCGCAATCATACTTACATTCAGAAATATTCATTTCCCATGAATATTGATTTTGGAAATCACACAACAAACAATTGTAAATTACATGTGATAAAAAAGATTACTCAAACTCGAAACTAGAAAGTGCGTTTTCTTATAACATAATGAGTAAAATAATTCTTGAGAATCATGTCCGATTCCGTTGGCATTTTTTACGTATTTTTCTCGTATTATAATCGTAGAATTAAATGAAAACCATCAGTTTTAATCTCATTAATTCTGTCCTTATCTGATGCATTACATTTCTTTTAAAATGTAATTGAAAAACATCGTATTTCAATATGTTAGTAGGAGATATTCTTACTGACTCGAAACCAATGGAAAGAAATGTTGGCAGGTCTTCGCAATTAAAGGTATTCAATTATCAGAACATCTTAGAAAAAATTACGCAGTGGAGCAAAAGGCTGTAACATTAACAATCTGCTCACTGCAACGGTTAAGTTTAGCACGCAGAACCTTTCAAACAAATGCCAGGGAGTGTTTCGGCTCCGCGGCAGGAGACCTCCAGAGGTATCCATCTATCTATTCGCACGGCGGGACGGCGTTCCGCATTCTGGCGGCAGCTTCTGCAATTCGTTTTCTGCTCCTGAGATGACTCCTCCATTAGCGGCATTCTCTGTCTGCTTGCAGGTCTCCGAAGAAGAATGTGGTCATGTATTCGGACTACTACGAGGAGAAGGACGATCCGGCTGTAACTTTGGGCCAGCGCTCCATCTCATTGGTGAGTACCCGCTCCATTCTTCCGAAGGAATGATTCATTTCACATTCATGCGAGTGTTCAAGTAACATAAAATTCAAGATATTTTTATATATCTCTCAGTATTGCACAAGAAGAAAACATATACGATAACACAAATAAAATAATACTAAAAATGGCTGCACAATTTCATTACTATTATCATTTTTAAGTCGCAACATAATTTATTATTACACACATTGGTTCAAATTTTCTGTACCGAATTCAAAATTTTGAGAAGTCTAATAAAACTATTAGTTTGAGATATAAATATTTATTTAATTGCAATTACCAAATCCAAATATAAATGAACGTTTTCAATTTCTTTGAGAGTAAAATATTATCCTAAATTTGTTATCAATGAGCAGATGGAACCATAAAAACTAATCTGTAAACATGTGTGATGGACGCATCAAGAATTCTATTGAATCTTTCCCACAATTCGTAAGTTATTTAATCAAAGATTTAGTACACATTTATGTACCATCAATTTTGTTTCAAAACTTTTTAACAGGAAGGCAACTAAAGGAAATTTGATAATACGTATTTTCTCAGAAACTTCGGACTATGATGTTACTCCCGTGACTTGTTCCCTGAGTTTCCGAACTGTCATCAAAACGGCGATGGCAGGGCATAAGTTTTTACCCTTTTACTTTCAATCTCTTCAAGTGTACCTGGAACATAAGTAATGAGAAATTCACTTTCGCGCAACGAACAGAAGTGAAACAGAGATGTTAGAGAATTCGAGAAGATAAAATAAGGAGAATAGGGAAAGTATAAAAACGATGAAAAATTATACTTTTGTTAACTCTGAAAGAGCACTTTGTGTAATGAGAATGCAACTTCTGAACTTAGCTCATTACCTTAAATACTTTTAGCTCCCTCAAATGAACGAGATCTACCGCAGCGCCAGTATCAATTAACGGAATGGCGAAGCTATCAACAAGAGCATGAGTAAATTTACAACCAAATGTAATTGAATAGTTGCCAAAAAATGTATAATTGAACTCAGTCTGAATAATCATAAATCATTTTAATATTTATTTGCAAGTTAAGAGACAATATTTTAATAAATGAAAATAAAAATCTGAAAAATATGTTCGTGCATAAAAGAAATAAATCTAAACGTTGTATTCAAATTTCGAATTCTACCATATAGTAGACTATATACCATATTTCTTAATAGTTTATATTTATAAACTAGGTTCCCTTTTTAGTTTTTCTTTTTAGTTATTCAGTGAGAAATTCAAAATATGAAATTATAGTGTTACGGTTATTGTACGTAAATATATTCAACGAAAAAGGTTCTAAAATTCAAACTTCGTATTTCACATTCTGATGCAGCATTTTTACCTTGATAATAAAGGGAAAACGTTAATTTCTCATTTTTGATGAAAATGCAAAACCAGCATACAGCTCCCATATGATTTCCAGAGTTACATTTTTTGGATCCTTTTAAATGGGTTTCTCTCGTAGGCTGCGAGGGCAGTCAATCTGCAGAGAACGGAACCATAGAAAAAATGTGAACCACGCTTAACCTGTGAACCCTTTTTAACTCGAAGAAAGCGCGAGAGACGTAGAAAAAGCAGACTTCGTTCTGCTTCCTTTGGTAAATCCAGGTGATTTAAAAGTCCCGGTGAGACTTCGTACAAACGATACGTCAGGACTTCTCCCCCTTCCCGCTTTGTCACTTAAAAACCGGCTGCTACAATGTCCTCGAGTCGAATTGGTCGCTTCTTCACCGTTATCGGACATTCATCTGCTTGAAGAGAAGAAGGTTTTTATTCTCAGAGATTCCTTTGCTGTTTTCAAAGATTTCATTGATTCATTAAAATACACTACTGTGCGAACTTTCAATATCCCTGAAGCGCCATAGTTATTTTCTGCATTTGGTTGTTACGTGGTCAGATTTCAAGATCAGTGCTCTACGAGCAATAT
Organism: Teleogryllus occipitalis; assembly: GCA_011170035.1. Taxonomy (NCBI): domain Eukaryota; kingdom Metazoa; phylum Arthropoda; class Insecta; order Orthoptera; family Gryllidae; genus Teleogryllus; species Teleogryllus occipitalis. The sequence continues at coordinate 330,297 of BLKR01000076.1, read as the reverse complement.
ATACTAAATTGACAGACATTTAATTCTATAAATATGCCAAAAGATATTTTGCAAGAGCATCAATGCACATATCCAGTATAACAGCCAATTTGGTTTAAGCTCTGAAATGTAGAATATGAAATATAATCAATATTTATAACAAAGATAATATATAGTTTTGTATTACAAATATTTACGTGACAATAAATATACTACTTCTGTGTAACAGGAAATTTGATACTCATTTTGCATGTGTGGAGCGAACATCATTTCCATATGGACGCAGGTTTTTTATTTAGTTACTCACTATCTTTGCAGTTGGGAACATTGCCAAGCTTCTTTAAATAACATTTTGCAGTCTTATTTTCTTGATATTAATTTTAATTTCAATTTGTGTGAAGTAGTATGCCACATTTCTAGTCAACTCAAAAAAATAATAAAACTGTACATTCCAACATCCCAGAAGTCTCATGTGACACGGTAGCTCGAATGCTCTGAAAGAGTGTGCCGTTCCTTTTTCAGTATCATATTGCATTGCATACTTCGTGATAACATTTTGCGCTGCAACCCTGTTGCATATGGAGATGCACCTACATGTGATATAGTCTCTGTAAACAGATACTCTGGGGTGGATACTATTCACAACCTGCAGTCTCGGAACAGCAGGGAAATATCAAGGATTCCTCACCTGGAATTTCTCGGACATTCACTTCCTGAGATCTAAGGTGACTAAGGTAACAAAACTTCTGGGAATGCTTAGATCTAGGATATTTTTTCAGCCGACCGTATTTTTCAGCAGACTTCAGTAATCGCTCAAATGACTTATTTTGAAGAATATCCATCTTGTATAAAACGTGAAGACCTCCAGGACTACCTTGCAGAACGCTTATATCGCTCACTAAATGTAATTATGTCACAGATATTGTAACTCACAAAAACTCGTTCTGTTATTCTCAAATTGCAATTTGTAATGTTTTATATCGATATAGTTTCTGAATTCCTTAGATCTAATCCTCTTAAATCCACTCAAACAATCCACTTCAGAAATTGCTCAATAAAACACAATCGCGCGTTGTGATAAATGAAATTACTGGGTCAAAGAGACATCTTAACTTTCAAACACATTTGTGAAAAATGACTTCTTGGTTTTGTGGTGGCGGTTTGAAAACGCGATTACTTTGAAACAGGGCTTTGAAGAACCACAACAAAAGCCCAGCTTTATATAATATCACAATATAAATCATTTATAAGCAATTCACGATCCAAGATGAAGGGAGCCAAGAAAGATCTCGTGGCAGCTAAATCCGATCCCATTGAACGAGTGAGATCACGGCCCCCAGAGGACGCGCCGTGCAGCTGGTGAGCCTCGTGAGCGGGGGAGGGAGAGGGTCATCCTCGGCGGGGACGGGGTGCCCGCTTTTCGGGCGCTAACAGGCCGGCTGGCCGCCCGCCCGCTCACAATGCGCCTGTCCGGGTGAAATATCGTCCTGAGACGCCGCGGCGGCGGTCGCGCCGGTTCGTTACACGGCGGCGCCACGCCGCGCCATGCGCTCGCGACCCCGCGACCCTCCCCTCCCCTCCTCCCTCCTCTCGCTACCAGTGACCTCGGCCTCCCCCCCCCGGTCACGCTCGGCTGCCCCCACCCCACCCTTGCCCGGGATGCTGCGATACAGGGGAACCTGCATAGATCCAGTCGGGAGGGGACGGAAATAATACGGGTGTTTTTGCTCGGCTTATCCTAAAACGATATGTATATTAAACAGGGTCGGGGCTAGACAATTTTGGACCCAGGTCAGTGTTGCAAAACTGTCTGTTAAAATATCTTGGATGCTAAGAGGAGAAAATGTGAAGGCTTAAAACCTTTCAATGACAGCATTGTTTTGTAAAATGTTCAGGATTGTCCGACATTTTTCATTTCATAGAGTCCTACCATATAAGTATTGACAAGAATTAACTAATTTAAGGTAAAAAATTAATCAAAAAATTAATGAAATAGCAGTCTACTGTACCGGGACTTATGAAATTACGATAACGATGTCCTCTAGTTCTCATTTCTTTTTAATTTTATTACTAATTTTCTCCCATCAGTTCCTTCGAACTCCTTGACTTGCGGGGCCTCCATTCATCGCCTAATCTGGCCGGCATACCTAGCGACGGCACTGATTGTAAAGGAAACATGATCTGTATCCTTTTACGTGTTCAAAACGTTTTGCACAATGTTTTGTTCTAGGATTACGATAATGATAGTAGTTCCAAATTGTGTATAATTCATACCGCGAAAGACACAATGCTTTATGCCGTGCGAAAATTCTTTATAGAATGATAATTTGCTTCATTGTGGTTCGAATTACCCCATACTACATCGAGAAGGGGATTTAATGGAATTCAAGACATCGCAAGATTGAGTAACTGAATTTTAACTATAGATATATTTTCTTATTCGATGATTTATTCCACCCGATCATTTGTACGAATATAAATGAACGAGCAAGCAACCAATATCCTCATTTCTACGCACATGCTCCCCTTTTTAGTCGGAAAGTTCCAACACGCGGAACCTTGCCCCCTCGCGGATATAAATGTAAAATGTAGCCCCCTTTTTCTTTAAATTTGTTCACAATTGAGGCATTCGGGTTGAGGGGAATTTCTGACTTTTTACGAGAGTAAAATTATTGACTTGCTACGCCTTTCTTGTAAATAAGAAACATGGATTCTCTTTAAATCATGTTAGTTTTAGAATCCAGAAAATTGATAACGAAAATACATTCACACTTTTTGTTTCATTAGTTATGAGTTGCACATTGCCGTTACCTAATACGATCGTTGCAATTTCGTAAGTAACGTGAAATGTCAGTTATCATTATTTCCGCTCGAACGCCTCAATTGTAATTATGTAAATGTAAATATTTAAGTGGTTAGGCGGAAGAGCAGGCCTTACGGCCTAAGCCTCGCCAGAAATAAAGACATTATTATTATTATTATTATTATTATTATTATTATTATTATTATTATTATTATTATTATTATTATTCCTTTCAACATTCAATTTGAAGGGAGAAATAACAATATTGAATCATGAAATCCTAAGTCACACGGAGAGATGAGTGAGAGCTTGAGCTTATTAAACGGACTGATATGAACCTAAGGATATAAATTAGGATAAAGGAGGATGTAAATGAATCAGTTACACGCTCCCCGCCCGCGGTCCGCCTCCAGCCGCTGCGCTGCCTCCGCCGCTGATCGCCCTGGCTGGCCGCCCGGCGTGCTCGCGTTTCTGGACCACTGGCAGGGGCCGCGGGGCCGCCGCGCCGCGGCAGCAGCTGTGCCCTATCCACAGGGCGGAGGGCGCTCGCTGCGTTTCTGGGTCACCGTGATACATGAGGCGGCGGTAATGGCTCGCCCCGCGCCCCACTGGCTGCATAATGGCGCTTCGGGATTTAATTAAGAAGCAGGGCGCTCATGGTTTCTTATGCCTTGTCGGTCATCAGGCATGTTGGTGGTTCGCAAAATTGAAGACGATTTTTCGATGAGTGTGTGAGAGAAGGAGAGAATGAGATAAAGGGATCGAGGCAAGAGACGGTAAAATACACGGAAATTATTTAGAAAGAAGAAAATGAATCTTCGGACGGAATACTGAGAGCGATAGAGAGAAAAATATACGAAAGAAAGATTTGACAACAAAAGAGTTACGGAGTGAAAATGAGTAGCCAAGAGAGTGATTTAAGAGAAAATAATAAAAAAGTAGTTAATTTGTAATAGTTTTAAAAGGATCTTTTACATGTACGGGAATTTTCTTACATGTACGGGAATACATTTACTTCATACATAATTAATTTAGTGTTCTATAATAATGTGTAATAAGAAAACAAATTCTGCAAATAAGTCAATTTTCTAAAGTTTTTAGAATGGACTGGATTTTGTCTATTTCTAATTGAATTTTTTTTCTAAGCAGAAAATCTGATAGAAAACATCTTGCAAATTTTCTTACGTACAAAAAACAGGTGTCCCTCCTCACGTAAATTGCTTCGTTTATTATACATTTCAGATATAAGCAAAACTTTAAGAATGTACAGAAATATGCAACAGATCATCACAGTGGCTGGAAGAGATTGTTCATTTATTCTGAACAGGAGTCGCAGAGAATGTCAACGAGCAGTCTCCCCATTGTGGTAATTGAAAGCGTTCATTGTCGTCTTCGAGATCAAAGCTGGTGTTTTTCCGCCGAATATCATTTAGCTACTCTTTATTGAGATTTGAAAGCTCGGGATGATAGACGGCGATGAGAACAACTGTAAAGTAGATGAAATAAAACTGCCTTTAATGTTAGCTTCGCAAGCAATTTAGATGTCATTCACTGGCGGAATAAAATGATCATTCTGAATATTTTCAAACCCACAGTTTTGGAGATCAACAGAAGGTTTGGAGGAAATAAATCGTATCGAAAATATGTATACAAATGATAAATGCGATGTTTAATAGTAATATATAACAATAATGATAGCAATAATAATATGAATGATAACTCCTAAAAAATATCAATCGCAAATAGCGAATGTTCTAAAAGACTCTCATGTCCAAACTAAGTGAAAAGTTCTGGAATTAAAATGACTGGCGACTCTGCGAAAACTAATTACCATTCAACATGCACAAAAGTCATTATTTTTGTTTAGAGGAAATGCAAATCGTGTAATTAATTTATGGACAAAGGATGAATAGACAATTAGAGCTTTGATTTTCCTTTGTTTTCAACCTGTTATGATACAGTCTATGCTGTCACCTACGCGATATACAAGGTACTTATTCAAGGGTTCTAGAATCCGTTTCATGTTAATGGAACTATTGTCTAGAAACAACAAACGTAAAGAGCATCCATTAGAATCAACATGTGTATGGGCATGTAGTAATTAGCAGCCGATTAGCAGCAAGATGAAACATGAGGACGTTTGTCGATGTCTTCCCACCTGAATAGAAACAGACATTGCAGTCCATTAGCACTCCATCAACTCCAAGGAAGGTTTACTGAGTCGCTGGTTTACTGATGTACGAGAACATCTGACACAAGTCAAGAAAAATCAAACGTACAAAATGTTCTACTAGTGACTTACGGTGCAATTTATTTTTTTCTTTCATTATTTAATTTCTTTTTCCTGGACACAAATGAATATTAATTTTCTTCAGTAAAGCATATACGAAGCCCATCTCTATCTTCAGCGGGGCCTAAGGCGAAGCTGATTAGAGGAACTTCGAAGTCAAGCTCCAATATTAATCTTTTGAATCGTTCTAACGTAAAAGCAAAATGAAAAAGAACTGCAAATGCCAACTCCAAAATGCAAGTTGTAACGATGGAGTGAATCCGTCAGTATTAGTTAATAATTCTCCGAAAATAGTTTGGATTTTCGTTCCAATATTTTATTCATTTGATTAAATAAAAAATATTTAGAGAAATATTTCGTTTCAGGTCCAATTTATGCCAGTTTAAGAAACTCGATAAAGAAGGTACGATTTGAATTCATTTTTTGGTCAAAAATTAAGAATATTGTGCAATATTTACTGTTTAAAGATAGACAAGAAACTGAATGAAGAAATGAAACCAGTTTGCACGTACTGTAAGAAAATTGGCTGGAAGTTAATGAAAATATTTATCTGACTAATGCATGTAGTTTAGCTAATGTTAGTTTCGGGAAGTTGAATATTGCATGGAGCATTGTGTAGCCGCCGTCTTGGCATGTTTGGTTTTGCATTATGTTGGGAAATTATAGTTTCGTAATATTGATGTTTTATCTGCGATAATTAACTTAAATACTCTAGCAGTGATTTTGGCAGAAAAAAAACACTATCGCCAGTAACCTAGACATTGAACACCTACTTAAGTCCATCCAAAAATACGCAAAATAGCATCGCATGGTGGCATTCTTGCACCAGTCACACTGTGGGAAAATTGTATGGATTTTGTTGTGACAAATGAAGCATGATTCATTTTTCCATTCAAGAAGCATACAGTTTGATTGGTCATGTTTTATACAAGAGAAATTGGAACGAAATTGTGTCGTGTAAATCAGTTTTACTCGTATTTCCTTCAGACGGAGTTTTCGGGAATCTTTTTTTTTTTTTTTTCAATTATGCATTCCATTTGTTCATTTACAAATACATATTCTACATACAGACATGTTCTAGCATTCAACAGGAGCTATATATACACATTTCCCTATCTCTTGTTCCTAAGTAAAATCTATGAGCCTGGTGATTGATGGGGTAGGGATTGCTACCGTAGGTTAGGTAACCGAAAACTAAAGAATACACAATTTTGGTACTTTTCATTAAAACGTAGCATATTGTAACGTCACGTTGGCGGCCGTGGGTGGGAGGAGGAGCGGAAGTATCGCATACCTGCGGGCATGAATAGCTTGGCGCCCCGGCGTTGGGATACATTTAGACAAAGGGGACGCCAGCTTGACCGGGAAGGTCACGTGGTAGACGCGAGCCTCCCTCCTACACCTAGGACGGTCACGTGACGGCTGCACTCTGATATAAAATCGAGCCGACGAGCTCACACGGGGGTTTTATTCTGGAAACCTCGCGCGATGCGCAAAACTTTACACCCAGGCTGGAGCGTGTCGTGCCTATTGCACGGGTGACGAGGTCACGGAAGTGGCGTGGGAGTAGCGTCAGAGGAGGCGGGGCCTCCCTAGCTATGTGGGGTATCCACAGGGAAATACAAGTGTGTAGTTTCGGAGCAGAAGTTGGTTATTGTACAAACATGTAAATAAACTTATACATACTTGTAAATGTCTGTGTGTTTTTCTCCATGACACATTATATTCTCCAGCCGTTGCACCCAAGTTAATAATAGGGAATATTTGTGGAGAATTGAAGACATGAGATCCGATAAAAGACTGATTCGACTGTCTCCGCTACCATAGATTAGGTAAATCAAGAATTTACGGTTTTGACAAAATTCATTTAAAACTTTTATTTTAAGAATTTATTTCCCTACCATTTGGTCAAGTAACTATTATGAACAAGAGTATGAGTATGATGGATTGGAGACAGGGTATCCAATAACGCCTTATCACATTGTTTCCAACTTGCGTTGTTCAGACTAAAGTGACAATTTTACAATTGTTATTTTTTTACATATTTTTAGCTATACATATGTTTAATTATATTCACTATTATTCTTTTAAGATGTTTCTCTTCAAAATATCATATATAATTTCATCAACATGGAAAAGTAACCACATTGGCTCCTACTACCTGTGTTTACCTGCACGGAGAACGTGCCCTCTATGGGCATCATACGTCTTTGTCTGAGCGAGTGTTTGTCGTACCGGAGCACTTCCCGTCGGCTGTCGTCGATCCCTGCAGTCACAGAGATACCGCCCTTGTCGTCCCCGCATCCCACTGGCTTCACATCTCCGCCGCCTCACACCCCACCTGCCCCCGCATATTCACCGCCACCGCTATTCGCCGCCCACGCATCCCCGCACTACCGCTGTCCCGCCGCCCCTCCCCCGCCATCGCTACCCACGCCACCCCCTCCACCCCCGTTGATCCTGCCGCCCCTCCATGCCGCCCTCACCGCCCTCGTGGACCCGCGCGCACTGCCTAGGTCGTCCGCTGCAAACAGGGCTGCTGCCGCGGGCGCGGGAAGCCAACAAACAAACACGGCGTGATAATGAACCCCATCACCGGGCGGGTTAGGTAAACAGGCGGAGACAGAGCGCGCCGCGCCGCCGCCCACCGCCCGCGGCCGCCGCCCCCCCCCCCCCGCCCCCGCCCACCGCGGCGCACCGCTGCGTCACGTGCGCTCCGTTTGCCTCCGTTGTTTCGGCGTCGCCCGCCCCCTCGCGCGCCCCGTGCAATTGGTGCCGCTTCATCTATTCATTTTCCAATCACTCCAGTTCAGTTCCGGTTCTGTTGTTAAGGGTTTTCAGTTCCTATGTCATTACAGTATTTATGTACATTTAAGGAGAGATTGTGTAGTTGATTTACACAAATAAAGGAAAATGCTGCCATGATATATTATTAATAAACGTTGCAAATATTTAAGAAATTTTGCCTGAATGCATAATCACATATACCACTTTTAATTATTCAATCTGCATTTATTAATAATATGTTAATAAAGACGATTTATAATGTGCATTTTATAAAGAGTTCACCATACTTAGTCATTTTCTAGTGAAGAATTCAATGAAAATGTCAATTAACTTTGGAGCTGCTCACTTTTTGTTCTCCTTGTAATTGAAAGGACGATTTCGAAAACTTGAATCCTGACCATACACATTAGACTCAATATGTTGGACTTTCCTCTCCTTTTCCAAAGCTTGTTACTCAAATATGAGAAAATAAGATGATAGTTCCTGAAGACCCTGGTAACCAACCTTTGAATACAATAAAAACAGAATAACAAATATTCGTATCATGGTGTACCCTATTGTCATGTGCGGAGTCATTAACAAATGGGTGGCAATATGTTTCGTTGTGGGAGATTGCACCCCAGCACATCTACATTTTCATCCCCGCATTCTCATTTATCCTATACATTTTCCTCACTGCGATGCTTTCGAGATACCAAGGAACATCTCACATTCATACTCTCACGGTCACATCATTTGTTCGTATTTCCTCTCCCTTGCACACTGTCTTCTCTCTTGTGTTTTCATATAGGACCCCGCATTGCAGCCTTGACAAACTTGCCTGTACCTCCACTCACGCCTCTTCCATGCTTGACTTTGGCTCCCGTTGTCTCTCGAAACGCGATCTCATTTCTCATCTCTGAAGACGTTCAAATGTGAGAATAACAGAGACATTTCAACGATATTTGCATTTCATTGAAGTTGCAAACGTGATAAAAATTAAATCACCTTCTTAGAAGGTGCAGGTGTAGTAACAAAGACGAACACTAGTTTCTGTCTCAAGAGGTAGTCTCGACCGACCATCCTAATTTTGTCAGTACGTCGTTTACTATGTACCTCTCGTTCGTACCATGCCTCTTTCACTTCCACTGTCTCTGCCTTTCTTCATCTCCCTAAGTCTTCTTAGACTCCTCCGTCACTGCCGTCATCTCCACCGTCCTCCCTTTATTCCCTACCATCGTCGTCTTGCCTCCACCATCTCCTCCGGCGATGCCTCTACTAGGGACGCGACATCGATGGCGGTGTTTTCAAAGCATCACTGTAAACATCAGTGTTTCTATAAAAACGTCTATGTATTGAAGCCGATGTTTTTTAACATCGATGTTGTTGTTGTTGTTGTTGTTATTGTTGTTCGCTTTTCTTTTAGGATGCTTTTTCGTTTTCAATGTTTTGTTCGTGGATGAAAAATTCACATAACCAAAATGTTGTAAAACTTAAAATATTGAATAATAACTGTAACACTATCAGTTTATAATTGGGCTCAACATACGCGTTTTGTTCGAGTACTACCTTCGTCAAGCAGACTATCTCTCTCCCGAGAAGGTCGGGATGCCCTGATATTTCCTTGTATTTCGCGCGTGGAGAGGCGTTATTAACTTTGTTTTCTATTAAATTTTAATTATAAATTAATTTATATAGCCACTGTCAAATTAAATTTTGTTCCGCACAAACTTTCTGTTAGAGCTCAGTAAACCAACTTTAAAGCATCTATTTTTTTAAAATATCGATGATTTTGGATCGATGTATTATTAACATCATGTTTGAATTCTGATCCTCGATGTTTGGCAACATCAATATTTTGTTATCAATATCACAGAACTTGCCTGGACCTCCTCATCTCCACCGCATCTGCCAAAGCATGGGCCATCTCCATTCTCCGCCTTCCCTTTCATTCCCGTTTCCGTTTGCGCCTCCGCCTCCCGCGACCAACTCTATCACTTCCTCTCCCACCACCTTCGCCGCCCGGAGCGGTCGAGGCGAGCGTGAATGGCGAGGCCCCGCCCGCGCTTCTTTCATTCGCGCTTTTTGTTTTGGCATGTGCTTCGCCTCGCGGGCGGGAGCGCCCCCTGTATTTACTAAGTGACTCACGGCCGCCTGGATGCACGTCAGCCTCTTCCTCCACCGTCGCCAACCTAGATGCGCGTCCCGGCTCCGACGCAGGGCATTGTGACATTTTGCTCGAGATGCATTGGCGTCCCGTACAATGTTCCTTTCAGGTGTTTGCTTTTCGTAAGAGGAGTTTTGAACACTGGTCGAAGAAAAAGTTCATATTTTAAGGAAAGTGTATTTGTTTAGAGATCTAGAGTTTTAAATTTCTCACTTTCTTGTATTGGGAGGTTTTTACCACCTTTTTGGGGATTTTCCTTCAGCAGAAACTACAAAATTCAGTACCAAGACTAAAAACGTTCTCGGATCTTTAGATTAACAAGGTGAAAAAGCCGAGGCGTCGGCTACGTCTCTAGTCAAGGAGCAATGTTCGTAACAAGACATTCCCCTCATTGGGATTTTCCAAGCAACGAACCATGAAATCAAGGCAAATGTAACTAACTCTTCTCTAAAAAATTAGTTCTGGGAGGCGCTTTTCCGTTAAGTGCCTCCAAGCCATGCAAAAATGATCTTACATCATTGATACGAGTAGAAATATAAGATTATCAAACACTTATTTTTCGGAGAAATATGAATCCCTTTAAACAGAGATAAATAGAGAGATCGGTTCGAACCGTAAACGGAACTCCCTATAAACCTTATGATCGTTTGTTAATTTGCCTAGCTAATTTCGGATACCTTCTGGGTAATTCTTAAGATTGCGTTTATTTATATCATAAATATTAATAATGTATTCTTAAATTGTAGTATCATTCAAATAGTCTCTCACACAACGGATTTTAGAAAAAAGAAATTAAAGGGTATCAGAACCGACGGAGGACTTGTGTGTAAATTCCTCAAGCAAATTATTTCCTGCCAAGAGTAGCAGCTGAAATGGACACGAGACATTTATACCAGCTGAAAGGGGCAAGACATTTACAGCATCTGAATGGGACAAGCACCCCCCTCCAGCTTAAATCATCACTCCCTCTCTAGAAAGAAACATTTCCGCAGGAACATTTTAGTGTTGCGTTTGGCACTACAGTCTGTGCACCAACCACTAGTCTTCAGCAGGGACCGAGACGCAGCGCGGGGTGGGTGGGTCTTTTTCAATCCCCCCCCCCCGCCAGTATCCCTGGCGAGGCGGGAATTTATTCAATTACTTGGAATACATAATTGGGCTCCAGTATTGCTGCTTTTGGAGCTAGGGGCGGGCTTTATCTTTAAAGTACCAACTTATCTTAACTCTAACTTAAAAACTAAACATCTAGCCACTTTGGACGATTTGTTTTTTAAAATAATAAGTTTCTGATTGATTTAATGTAATAAAGTTCTTATCATCATTCTTCTTTTTTACATTCACACTCACATTCATTCTTAATCTATATTTACAAAACACATTCATTCACACATTCATACCAAGTGGGTGCAGCTGCAGGGCGGGCGTGGGATCAGCTCGCCGCGTGCGGCGCGCGGGTCGTGCGCGGCTGTCCGCGGCGGCGGCGGCGCGGGATGAAATAGAGGGCGCGAGAGAGAGCGCGGACGCGGCGGGCGAGCGCGGCCACCCGGCTGCCGGGGCCGCCGCAATTAACAAAGCGCCGCCTTTGGCCCTCGCCGACACGCCCCCTTCCCCCGCCCGCCGGCCATAGGGCACGCTTCGGGCGCCTCGGCAACCAGCACGCGCGCCGCGCGGACGGTAATTCGCGGTGACGCGAGCGGCCGCGCTGATGCGCCATGCAAAACGTGACCAATGGGCTAGTTTTATTGAAAAAGTTCAACTCTGTAGACAAATAAATTTAAGGAATTCATTCAATTTTGTCTATTTTTTTAATTGAATAATCACCTTAAAAGGAATTTATTTTATAAAGTCTGTCTTTCGTTAAATACACCGTAAAATACGTAAAAATTTCTTCACAATATTCCATTTGCAAAATGTTATTTCGGTGTTGCCTATTTATATGTCGGTATCTTAATTGAAAATCTATCCGCTTCAGCGCGTGTGACGCCTCTGAGGTTGTAGATGTGCTCTGCATTTAGTGGGGAAGTTCACGGTTGGAAGCAGTGGCGTAGCTTCCATTAAGGCTGCAAGGCGGAGCCTACCCAAATATTTTATGAAAAGCAAAGAATGCATTTCATTTAAAAAAACAAACAAAATTTATAATGTTTTTATTGATAATTTTCGAAAGAACAATCACATGACTCGTCTGGCTTCGTACGTTTGGCATCTTGTACTTCCCGCTCAATTGCGAACGTACGCGAGAGAGAACGAAGGCTGTGGCCGTTCGGAGCCTTCAACGCATGCGCAGAACGTGCGCCCGCAGTTGCAGATATTCTGTTCCACACGGGCTGCATGGTTCCTCCGAAGGCCCGCCTAGGGAGCTTTCGGCAATCCTCGGATCAGTCGTGGGCAGTGGCGGGCCCTCTCACGCCAAGACACAGACAGTGGGCCGCTTGCGGTACGACTTATGACAATCGGTATTGTTCACACGCAATTCGTTTAATTTACATTTTTGAAGAGAAATGCCTTGTAGATGGTGAGGCAAATTGATTCTTAGTATTTTCCTTATACACAAAAATAAATACTCTATTATTAATAATACAATTTAAAATGTTTTAACGACTCTTGAAAGTGACAGGGGCAAAAAACAGCGAAATAAATCAATTGGTAATTATAATAAACCTGTTTCCCAACCATTTGGTTCTATCATTTTTAAATTATTTTTGTGGACGTTGGATAAATGTTTGCGGATAGTGAAATAAAATGTTTTTCCAACATGAATGCGGACCACTGTCCGGGCCCTAAGTGCGGTAAGGCGAGATCGCCGGGCGCCCCTCGCCGTTCGCCCTTCGCCCGGGTGTGCTGATAACGTGTCCAGATGTGCGGGTAATCCGCTCGCCACCCCCGCACCCCTGGGTGTGCAAGCACGGTCAGAGAATAAGACCTCAGTTGAGTTCTTGCAGTACGGACGAACACACTGAAATATTGTACTCAGTATATATTATTGTGAGACGACCTTACATGTTATAGTGAAACGAGCCACATCAAGAATTTAAGAAGATTTCACTACTTCGTATCTGACAGGTGAGAAATTAATTTTAGTTCATCGCGTTTAGTTCAGATCAATATCTGATGAATAATACAAGTGTTATTGTTTACTATAGGAAATATGGATTTACCAGACGACAATATCATAGATACTTTGTTACAATCTCCAACATTCTTCAATAATTTAAGTTATGAGGAGAAACTAGAAGTTAAGACAAAACGACCTACACCAAATCTTTCTTTAAAAAAGGCAGATGGGAAAAATACTCGCCATTTTCAAAAACAGTGGTATGACACGAAGCTGTGGTTGACTGGTAGTGTTAAAAGAAATAGACTCTATTGCTTTCATTGCCTCTTATTTTCAAGAAATGAAAACGAGTGGTGTGATGCAGGAATAGGGGACGAAAGTTTAAAAAATTTCTTGGCAAAGGCTAAAAAGCACGAGTGTTCAATGAAACATACAACGGCTACAGTAAAATTTAATGAATTTGGCACAACACGAATTGACTATGCTTTATCGGAAGCTGCACGCATTGCTGCTATAAAGCATAATGAGAAAGTGGATCAAAATAGATTAATTCTGAAACGCTTAATTTCCACAGTATGTTTTTTGGCGAAACAAGAGTTAAGTTTTCGAGGACATGATGAATCAGAAAGTTCTCAGAATAAAGGAAACTATCTAGAAATGCTCGACTTTTTATCTGATCAAGAACCTCATTTAAAAGATCATCTCATTCATAGCAGTGTGTTTAAAGGTACTTCGCCAGACATACAAAATGATCTAATGAGTTGTGTTACGGAAGTAATAAATGAACAAATTTTTAATGAAATTAGTAATAGCCCATTTGTTTCTGTACAAGCTGACGAGACATTAGACATAACAACAAAATCTCAACTTAGTGTAATTTTGAGATATGCGAGTAGTTTATCTGGAGACATAGAGGAAAGATTCGTAGGCTTTTACGACATTAGTTCTTCCAAAACTGCTGAGAGTGTGGCTCAAGTGCTCTTAAAGGTGTTGGATACATGGAAGATTTCTAAGGAAAAATTGATATGTCAAACTTATGATGGATGTAGTGTGATGGCAGGAAAAAACAGTGGAGTTAATGTTATTATAAAACAACATTTTCCGCGAGTGATGTTCATTCATTGTTATGCGCATAGATTAAATTTAGTATTCCTCCATTGTTGTAAAATAATAACCCAAGTGAAGCTTTTTGTTGCCAGACTTACAGGCTTTAACAGCTTCTTTAGTCGCTCTAGCAAACGGAGTGAATTGTTGATAGAGCGTGGTTTCAAATTGCCTAGTCCAAGCGAAACTAGATGGAACTATCATTCAAGAAGTGTAGTTACTATTCTTATCCATTATGAACAAATACGCCTGGCTCTAAACGATGTTGTGGAAAATGATGGATGGGATAGTAATTCAATCCAACAGGCTGAAGGACTGGTTAATATTCTGTGCAATTCCTTTTTTTTATTCCTTCTTAATTTGTATAACAGAATATTTGTTTTTACTGATGTACTGTTTAACATCCTGCAAAATAAAACTTCAGATATCAACTTCTGCAATAAAGAAATTAAAAACTGTTTGACATCATTGAAAAACTTGCGAAATGAAGATATAGTGAATGAGTGCCTCCTGAAATCAAAAGCCATGTTAAAGCACCATTTGACAGAAAATGAAATTCAAAATAAATTTAATGAAAATGTTTGTAATCAACTGAAAAGAGTGTCATATGAAGTATTGGACACTGTAATCGTGAACTTCGAATCACGATTTAAGGATTTCGGGAATATAGAATTTTTTGAACTCATGGATGAAGCTAAATTTGAACATTATAACCAAGAATCACATTTTCCGGAAGGCAAGATCGATGCATTATGTGCTGTTTTTCCGTGCTTTGATACAGAGAAATTAAAAGGAGAGCTAATGTTCATTTATGGAAGCCAGGATAAACAATTGCCAGCTAAACATTTGTTTAAGTATCTCATAAATAATGGTTTGAAAGACACTTTATCAGAGACAGTTAAATTACTCTCCTTGATATTAAGTATACCAGCAACTACAGCTTCGTGTGAAAGAAGTATGAGCACTCTAAAACGGGTGAAGACTTACTTGAGAAATTCAATGAGTAACGAAAGACTGTCCAATCTTTCCACACTTGCCATCGAAAAAGCGAGCCTTAAAATAAATTCTAAACGTCCACAATTTTTTGATAGTCATTGATGTCTTTGCTTCAAAGAAAGATAGGAAAATCGAGCTGACCTACAAGAAAATTTAAGGTGAGTATTTTAATTTTGCATATATTTAAAGCCATAGATTTTCGAATTTTCAAAATTTCTGGAATTAATGTAAAAATGTTATTTAACTTATAACACTCATTTTTGTCACAGTGCTAAGTTTGTCATATTCCTGTTGCAAATACGCCGTAATAAGTAATATATTAGCATTGTTTTCGTTTATTGTATTGGCACAAATTTCTAAACAACTATTTTTTCTCCTTAAAGTTATAATAACATAGCAAAATTCGGTGACCATTCTTCTAGTATCCTTCGGGTAAACGAGTGAATAACATCTCTTCGTGAATGACGGCAGGAGAGTGTTAATTAATACGTTAATCTGCTTTGGAGCCTACCCAGGAAAAATGATCACGCTACGCGCTACTGGATGAAACGTTAGGTCATTAGAGTGTCACTTCCATTTACAGTCGAGGTTATGTTGTCGTAAGTCGGTAACATATTTCTTTCCCATTGAAGTCTTGCCAAGCGATACGCTTTATTTAATATCATGAACGGGTTACAAAACGAAAATAACAAATCTACGTCCAAGAAGTACACGAATTTCCGATGTAATTCATTTTATTCAAGTATCCTAACCATTTCCCTACTTTATGGAATGTTTACTCTAGAAAAACACGTTAAATAGTCACACGAGTTTTCACGCGGTCTCTAAATACTTTGTTCATACCTGCCCACTCACCCTCCACTCCACAGCGCAGTTACGTGTAGCTCCAAATAAAAATATGTGGCAGCGCCCGTTCCACGCTTTTATTCAAAAGCAAAATAAACCAGAAACTATATAGCGCGAGGACAGAAATGTTCACTTTTGTCTCGTTTAACTTATCAAAAATGATAACCCTTGAGTAATTTTTAACGAGCGCATTTTATGGGCTCAATGCGTTGTTTGACTAGTTTTGAAAAGCCGCAGAGCTATAACTTTATTATTCGGCAAAACGCGAGATAAATAAAAATATTGGGCGGTCGTGCAGTAGCTATCCAGGAACATGGTTGACCAAACATTGTTCGACACATTTTTTGGAGAGAAAGTAACACATTTGACGCATGAAAATATTTGTTTGAAAAAAATATCGTGGTTAAAACGTCAATATAATTCCCCGTCTTCAAAATATATTTTATCAAACTATATTAGAGAAAGATGTAATTAGTATTTTCGTGAATTCAAATGAGAGACATACTTAATGTTTTAAAATTGTAAACAGACAGAGATGAGGTTCTGAGGGCTAATGAACTGTTGTTTAATATCCATATATTCCTCCACATACGTTATTTAAAAGAAATGATGACATAAGTGAGCTTCTTGTATGAGGATGTTGAGATGTGAGCTTTTGTTCAAGTGAGGCTCACCAACTGCGTTACCCAACAGTATCGCCCGAGTGCGTGCAGAGAGGAAGTTTGTATTTTTCAGCATCAACTTTCCCCCCTCTCTCAGAACATTTGAACCAATCAATGAATTTCGATGATCAAAGACCCTAGTTATTCGTCACGGGCGTGATACAGACTATACAATGTTTCTCAAGATTTAATTCGGCAAACACTGGCAGAATAAAATGTATCCGGGTGGCAAATGTTTTAGTACTAATTATTATTTCTTCAACTCCGTTATTAGGAGGAAGATTATTTGCTACACAATACGATTAACAATACTCTGTGCAATTTACGAAGGTCCTTTATGGACGACTTCATGCACACGAGAGTCGGGGTCGATAACTCTCCGGGTATCGATAGCGCGATCGGAACGCACGGAGGCAAGGATGGGGCGGGGTGGGGTGGGGATGGGGCGGGGCGGGCGGGGGGGTCACGGGGACGGACCAGCCCCCAAAGACAAGGCGCCGGGCGAGCGTTGGCGGGCCGTAATTACGAGGGGTTGTGCTAAATAGCGATCTGCTCGCACCCTCCTCCCCATGTGGCGTTTTGTAGGCGCCGGCCGCTGCAAGTCTAAGCCCATTACTCGATTAGTGCGCCTCCATTAATTACAGAAAACATAATAACCCCTCGGGCGAGGAGGAGACAGAGGAGGAGGCTCAGGCGGTTGTGGTAATGCGGGCGGTTTCTGTGGTTATAGTAGTGGTGATGATAGGCGTAGAAATTGTAGTGCAACACGGTTGGAAACGGAGTAATCAGTAAGTCCTAGTCAATAGACTAATCAATAGAAGTTCCCGGTCTACGTCGAAGGATATGATGTTGTTATTAGCAGTCAGTAGCAGTGGTCATTGATTGTTCATTGATCTATTGTGAGTGTTTGTATGTACTAAAATAATATTTACTTTTAAATATGTGTAAAGAGCGGCATTAATCATACTTTTAACTATGGTAAAGAAGGTAATTAGGTTTACCGGAATTAATGAGGCACATTGATCCCGGAAGGAAAATGTAAAATTACATTTTGTAACAATTCATACATTCGGCATCCTTATCATTATAATCTGCGAAAGAAAGGAGTTTGAAGATACGTCTTAGAGAATATTACGAAAGAGCAGAAGATCTAACCTTCAACAATAAAAATTCGTCGTCATAAGCTTCTTTTATAAATTTGTAGAATTCAGACTTTAATTTTACATTTTCTTGGCTTGTAATCTTAATTCTGTTACTTCAAAAATGCAAACAGTTTACAGGTAAATAGTAATATTGATTCAATCGTCAAACATTTACCGTTAACAATGTTTCCGAAATAAATACGTTCGATCTTACTTGGAGATATCAACTTTTTCCTTAATACGTGAAGTAACTTTCAATATGGGATAGTAATTTATGTAGAATAAAAGATGTGTAATTAAAATCAGGGAGTAAACTTTCTTCTAAAAGTCCTCATAATTCCATGTCATTTTCCATTTGCAGGCACTTTCGTATTTTTTCTCTTCAACAGGCTTCCATTTTTGAGGCAAGAATTTCGACCCAAAAATTTTGTTTTTTTTAAGACGTCTGATGGGATCTGACACGTCTGATCCTCAGAATCTAAGAAATAATCTCATATTCTGAATCTGAGTTTGCCTCCATACATCAGTACACAATAGAAATCTACTCTAAGCGCGGTTACCTTGAATACTGAAAGTTATCACCAGATAGTCTCCTACAACACTGAAGGTGGCATAATCGTGTACACGACTTTGAAACCAACAAAAAAATTAAAATAGTATGATTTGAAGTTTTGAATATGACGCGGGATTTAACTAAGCTTTATTCACTAAGAAAAATTACAATATGTCCCTCTCCCTACGCTCTCGGTTTATAAGAATTCTTCCTCGTGAAGAAAGCCCTACTTCAAACCATTTTATTCAAATAACTATTGTACGTTAGGTTGTAGATTCCTGCATTTTGCTGGTGTTGAAGTGAATATGATAGTTAAATCACACATGAATAATTGGAATCGTGAGCAATGAACAAATAAATGAATTGTAGGGAGGAAGCATCCACAATGTTGGTGAAGTGCCATTTAGGAAGAATGTCAAAGTGTCTGTCGAGGCAACAAGATGAAAGTAACTTGAAGAGGCGTAAAGACGTAAAGACAAAACGAACAAAGCAATAAAAAAGGAGTACGAGAGTAGGCTGAAGATTGAATGTGAATCGCATGATGATGGGGACGCAAAGGAGGGGCGGGGCTGAGTTCAGTGGCGCGCCGAGCGGACCGGCGTCGAAACAGAGGCCGGCGGAGGAGAGTACTCGGGCTCGGCGAGAGGGGGAGTGGGGAGGGGGAGGGTGCGGGGAAGAGCAACGAGTGCGCCGCCGACACAGTCGCGTGCCGCACCGTGGAAAACCCTCGCAGTAATTACGGAACAACAACGCCCATTACGCTGTCTGTGGCGCGTGGGAGGGGCGCAGGGGGGGCGGGGGGTGTGGGTTGGGGGCGGGGGCGCGGGTTGGGGGCGGGGGGCGCGGGTTGGGGGCGGGGGGCGCGGGTGGAGCGGGGGTCGCGCGGTGGCGCGGGGAGGCGCGGGGCGGAGCGGGGCGAGGCGGGGCGGGGTGGGTGGAGCGGGGCGGGGAGGAGTGGGCGAGGTGGAGCGGGTGGAGTGGGGAGGGTGGGGCGTGGTGGAGTGGGGAGGGTGGGGCGTGGTGGAGTGGGGTGGGTTGTGTAGTGGAAAGGGGTTGGCCCAAGGGAAAGGGGAGGGGATCAGGGAGAGCGGAGATAGAGGTGAGACTGGAGTCCCATAGAGCGTATCCAATGGATTACAGTGAACGAACAAAGAGATCGCAATAGACAACATGAATGTAGCAGATGGAATCAATGTGTTTCTCAAACGAATGTGATAAGCGTCAGGTGAGGATATGAATTTGTTGATTTACTGTAAACATAGAATAATGTCTAATTAGAAAATAAATTGTTCAATCAAAGCTCCTTCTTCGTAAAAAACATTAAAATATATTTAGAAGATAATTACCTCATTTGTAATATAAAATAATATAACCGTTAATATAATTTTAGATCTCTTGGAAGAAGCTTCCTATTATTAGCGATTATCCCAATATTGGTGTAAAAGAGAAATCTCTAAACACTATTTTACCAGAAAATAAGTAAATTATAACTTTTAACTTAACTATTTTACTTCAAAAGTCACTTCAGAACGTTTTCTAAATTGAATGTTGGCAAAGAAAAATGTTTGCCCAAGCACGTATTGCTTATGAACAGAATGAAAGAGAAACAAATACTGGGGGCAACAGAGAGAATTCCTGGATCGTACCTGAACCCGTGCCACCGTGCGCCGCGAACGTAACGTGATAGCCAACTCGCGCCGACGAAGAGACAAATCGAAAGAGAGTGCAAGGCGAGGCCCCGCGGGGCAGCGAACCGGCGAGTGCGTGGACGAGGGCTACGCGTGTGTGTGTGTATGTGTGTGTGCGTGCGTGCTCGCACGCGTGTGTGCGTGAGGAGGGAGCACTTTGCAAATGCTGTTTGTTTGTACGCGAGCCGGCCGGCGGTCGTGTTTATTTGCCCACCGAATGGCCCTGAATTATTCGGCAAAAATTGGAAACAAGACCTGCCGCCGCTGTCGCTGTTGCTGCAGGGAGAATGCAAACGGTAAAACCGACAGCGTCTGCCGCCACCGCCGCCGCTGCTACCTGATGGGAAATGCGCATGCGCCGACTGAATGCGATAGCTCGCGATGCGAGAGGCCAACGGTAGGGTTGGATTTCATTGACAGTGGTTTTGGATTTATTCAGAGAGGGCGGGTAGCGACTGATGGCAGACAAAGAGCGCCCTCGAGGAAGATAGAATGTTTTCTAGCAGAGGAAGAAATGAAAGCTAAAACGACACGCCCGAAAACGAGGTTTTATAGTCCAGACGATTCATTTAGGTGCGTCGCTTACCGTCTGTGTAGTCGTCACGTCGTAGCCACCGCCGATATTTCCTTTCTGGTTCCAGATAGAATTATGCAAAATTGAATCGCTTCCTCCTCAAGAGCCTGTCCAGCGACACCACCCAAAAATATGCTGCCTGAGATTATCCCAAGAATACAAAGACCGTACCTCGGAGTAGTGGATGCACTACTCCGGCATCCGAGATGTGTGAGCTCCAGCTGATTTGTGAGTACATAAGTTTTGGTTCGAGTCCCGCATGGATATTCTCATAGCGTAGAAACGCAAAGACACACTACAAAATACCCCACTTCATCATTCATTAACTCTTCATGTCGCTGGAAGCCTGAAAACTTTTACAATTAAAATACCTCGTATAAATGCAAGCAAAAAAACTCGAATGTTGGCAAAGTTGACAGGCGTTGCCATTGACCTCCACTTTTCTCTCAGACCCGTGACCTCGTAATGATAACTAGATATTGTTCGGTGACGAGAAACATTCAAGATAATACCGACAGTAATTACGGAACATTCTGATACTCACAGTCCACTGCGGATTGAAGAAGTATTTTTACAAACTGAAATTTAAAAAAAAACAAAAAACAATTCTGTGCGCAATTTGAATTATCAAAATGTAGAGGGTATGCGGATGCGGTTAATTAGGGAACAAAGCAAATTGCGTTGTTTGCAAGAGCCGGAATCGCGCAGGAAACGACCGGGATCGCGTAAAGCTTTTAATTAGAAAGCTTCAACGACGCCGACGCTGCGGCGTGGTAACAATTTGTGCAGTAAAGACTGGTCACTGTTACGCGTCCTGCGGTATGCATTATAACCCAAACCACTATTTAATTACAGATAGCCAAGGTTTCGAGTACCGACCAATTAAGTCCTCGTTTCAATTTTTATCTGGATGCTTCCGTCCTTCCCTTCCCCACCACGCGAGGCGGCCGGAACGCTGCAATTATATGGGGACGCTATCCTGGAAATGAGGGCGGGGCGGGGGAGGACACGACAGGGCCGGTCGGTCGCATCGAGGACGGCGGGGACGCGGGAAGGAAGAGGATGGAGGACGACTGCTCGCGACGCGGGGGAGGACGGAAGGGGCGCTTGTAGGGGGATTGACTACTTAATGCTGCAACAGCTCCGACTCCAATTAAGGGCTCGATGCACGGAAAATCAATTGCAATTAATATGGCATACGTGCTCGGCGCTAAGCGAGCCACCGCCACACCTGTCCACTGAGCCCCGCCCACCCGCTGTTGCAGCGTGTGGGGACGCGGGTTCTCTTGTCCGCCGTGTGTCGCCCTACGCTTCGCGAAAGACCCATTCAATTCCTGGATCTCTTCACTCTACTCTGCTTCCTCGAACCAAGATATGGGTCAACCTATTACACCTTGTCTTGTTCTTCGATGACGACTCCGGTTTGTTACTTCTACATTAAGACTTAAAATCCTCTTTATTTCTGGTTCATATCTATGTTGCAATGATGTACTTTGTCATTATGAATACTACACTGAAATGGGACATATCATATATGATTGTAATTAGTTCTTTTTTTCTCTTCCGTCCCGTATTTTTCTTCTTGAAAAGTACTTCATACTAATCTCTCTACCCGTCATTCGCATCTTCCAGCTGCCGACCGCCTGCCTCGCACACTATACCAGTATGCTCCTTTCTTCTTCTTCTTCTTCTTCTTCTTCTTCTTCTTCTTCTTCTTCTTCGTTCTGCTTCGCTCCCTTGCGCGTGAACGATCGCTCCAGCGCCTGGCTCTGCACCGCTCCGCTCCGGCCCGCCGGAAAGTCAAACCCTCTCGGCCCTCGCCGCCGCTGCAGTGCCACTCCAGCGGTCAGCCGCCGCCCCTCCCCTCCCCCTCCCCGCTCTGCTGTGCAATCCCAGTTGATCGGATTTTTGTAATCTTGTTCGCTTCATCGAGGCCGGCCATTTACAAATACCCTCTGCACCTGCTTAACCGTTGCGCGTTTGCACGACCTCGTAATTTGCGGGTGAACGCTAACAACAACAGCAGAGCCACGGTAATGGCGGAGATGGCGACGATGGTGATGGTGGTGGTAGTTGCGGCGGTGACGATGGCGATGGCGGTAGCGCTGGCGCTGGCGATGGCGATGGCGATGGCGATGGTGGTGGTGGTGGTGGTGGTGGTGGTGGTGGTGATGGTGGTGGTGGTGGTGGTGGTGGTGGTGGTGGTGGTGGTGGTGACGGTGGTGGTGGTGGTGATGGTGGTGGTGGTGGTGATGGTGATGTGAGCGGTCGTGGGTTTGATGGCGGTGTTGTTAGTGTTGGCTATGTTGGAGGTGGTGATGGTGGCTGGGGTGGTAGTTGCTGGGGCGATGATGGTGGTGAAGGACGCGGCTGTGGTGGCTGTAGGGACGATGGAAATGGACGAGACGTTAGGGGGCGGCAGAGGCGGTGGCGATGGAGGTGATTGAGGCAGCACCCAGCAGTGAAGGAGTGGGCGAGCGTAAACCGATTTCAAGGGACAATCAGAGGAAATGTTGAATTGTATAAACATGGCGCTGGCGCTGTACAGCGCGTGTGTTGCATTTTAGATAATGTGTCAACAGATGTACTTTGATAAATCCTTTATTTGCAATGTGGTAGCCACAGCGCGAGAGGGAAATGAGAAGAGTAGCGGATCAGAATTTCAGAGTTCTCTATTTCCACGAAATTACTTTGTGCCTTGCATTGTGTTGTTAAAACAAGGTATCCATGACGCGTCGCGAAACTACTTCTCATCCTATCTCTTTCCTTTCACGTTGTAATTTCTGTGGCCTCAGAGTATTTCGTAAAAGAGTATACTACAAATACTTCAGTAAGTGTACGATATTCTATATTTAAAATCAAACACAAGGTTCAAAATTCAACATGCACATAAAAGCGTCAACTTGTTATAAAATAAAATTTAAAAAATGCACGCGTAAAACCGATACAAAATGAAAAAATGTAAATAAACTGGAATAAAACAGGAATCGGTGTTGTCCATTAAAAATAAACCATTATATTGCTCGGGAAGTCAAACTCTGCTCAATGGAATTTTACGATCAAATGTTTATAACTAGCCCGTTCTCTTTTGTGTCACTTTATATACACTTCATTCTATTTCCTGAATTCTACATTTTTACTTTAACTCTTGTTGACAATACTTCTGAGAATAGCTTATTTGTTTTTCACGAAATTCCATTCCCATAACTATTCTTCCAAAGTGAATTTCAAACTCTCGCATTATACATTTTCTATTTTTTTCGTTCGAAGTTTCGTTAACAATATTCATGAGTTAAAATAGTGTTCAGTTTCCCCAGCGCATATATAACTGGAATGATGGGAAATGATGGGAAAACAGCTTTGTTCATAAAATAATAATAATAAGAAATAGAAATAGGAATAATAGGAAACCTGATAACCTTCCAGTCAATTTAAAAGAACATTTATTAAGCATTAATATATGTAATAAAACTCCAGAGAGAACAATTTTGATGTCCCAATCGGCTCTCAGTGAACGGTTTTAAACAAGGGAGGTACCAAAAAAGAGATAAAATTAGGAGTGGAAGTCACTATATACTGAATACATCGCAGCTTTCCATCATTAATAAAAAGCTACCAAATGTGCGTGATGTGAAATGCACAGCTACAAAGGAAACGGGAAGATGACATCATGCGCAATTTGGCAAGTTGGTGGGAAACGGTAGAGCAATTGATCTTTCTTAGAGGACATCGTGTTATGTGATCGTTAAAACGATCTTTTGTGACTATCAATTGTCATATTGGTATTGAATGTACTTCTCATGTATCATTCCTGTGATATCTACAGAAAACATGAAATAGGTGAGGGAGTTCTGATTATTATTTAAAAATTGTATTCATAAATTTTGTTTTTTTAGAAATTCATTTCTTACATTTTGTTTTAAATGTCAGAAGACGACATTAAAAAATTCAGATATTATATTAAGGTAAGGTTTATAGAAGAATTTGCTGTTAAAGGCCAAAAATATATCCATGTACGGTATGTGTGAAATGATCTTGAAAAATATAAAACACTGTATATTCGTGGATAGCAGTATTTTCCGTCGTAACTTTTCTACAGCTCTTCCTTCTGTGTCATGTAATCGCACGGATTCATTTAGTTATATAATAAGGACGTAAGTACATCAACCCAAGTTCACAAGCCAAGGCTAGAGACTGAAACACGGAGAGGACGGAAAGCTGAGAGGAGAGACATGAATTAGTCTGCGACGTGGTATTGTGGTAGGTAACTGCGACATGGGATTGTGACAGGGCGCTGTTGCAGAGGACTGCAGCAGGGGGCTGTGGCAGGAGACTGCTAAAGGGGCATGTGAAAGGGTGTGTCAGATTGAGCAAGAGACTGGGGCAGAGGACTGAGGCACGAGACAGCATCGGAGGCGGAAGGCGAGGTCGAAAGCAGCAGCGGCAGAAGGCGGAGCGCGCGCCGCCGATCGATGGCAGCTCACAAATTGGATATCGAAGGAATAACAAAACCGTGAGGCCTATGCGGTGGCGGCGGCGGAGGCATTGTGTTTGAGGTAAATAATGCCCCGGGGCGGCCGTACAAAGGGCGTAAATGTAGAAGGGCACACGCGCGCGCCTGCGCTTCCACCGCAGGGGTGAGGGAGGGATGGATGAAGGGGAAGAGCAGTGAGGAAGTGGAGGTGAGGCTGGAGAAGGAAGCAACCTCAGAAGGGAGTGACGGCAGACTACTGGGAAGTAACCGCTACTGTCGAGATTGGAAGATCCTACCTGTCGGTGATGAGGGGATGTGGAAGGTTAACAGTTGTTAGGGTTTGTGCGAGGGTGAAGGTGTGAGAGTGTGAAGGTGCGAGTAAGATGTGCGAGTGAGGTGAGCGAGAGTGAAGGAGTGTAAGTGTGAAGGTGAGTGAGTGTGAAGATGAGCGAGTGTGAAGGAATGCGAGTGTGAAGGCGAGCGAGGGTGAAGGTGTGCGAGAGTGAAGATTTGGTAGAGTTAGGGCTTGCGAGAACGAAGCTGTGCTAGAGTGAGAGTGTGTGACGGAGAGGGTGTATGAATATGTGGAGGGATAAAAAGCTGCACACGCAAGTAGAAGAACGAGAAAACCCAGGAAATGCGAAAAAGGAACATCAAATACAGCGGAGAGGAAGCGAAGCAAGGAGATAAGGTTGAAGTAAGCGCCTGAGGGCAGAAGGGACAAGACCTTTGGCGGCAAAGACGTCAGGGGGAACGGTGACGGCAAAGACGGCGCTTCTCCTTGAAGGCGGAGGCCGTAAGAAGAAAGACACGCCCCCACCGCGGCTGCCGTTGAAGCAACAACAAAGAGGAGAGGCGCTCCCGAGATCCCGCGCGGCCCCAGATTAGATATCACGAGCCGCGGTGTCCCTCCGTCGCTCCTTCGCGAGACGCGCCTCCAGTAGACTCGAGAGCACGTGGGGTTCTACCGCGTTAATCTACTCGTCCCCATTCTCCAACACCTTTCCTCGCCTTTTCGCACACGCATACAGTCATCTCTTGCTCTCTTACTGAGCTGTTGTAAGCTCTTACTATTAACTTTACTCATACTCTTTAATTAACGAACTTACATATTATTTTAGAAGTAATACAAAGTTAGGGTTAATTTTTAACAAATGTGTTCACTTATATTTAAAATATTAACTTACACATATATTTACCTTCGATAAAATATTTTTTCAGCTTTTTTCATGATAAAAACTATTAACTTCCAGGGAATGTACGCTACATATTCAGTTTTTTTCTCATTACATATAACCACAATTTTTGTTATTTTGCTTCAGTCTTCCCCCACTTCTTTCCACGTGATCTCTCTTTTTTATTTTTCAATTGCTTATTTTCCGAAAACGTCATAAAATATTTTGTAACCACGAGGGAGAAGTCTGTTTCACAATGAACTGGTAGGTATCGAAGCTTTATATAACCGTAACAGATTAAAAACACGATCGTCCCAAACCGTTCCTGGCATTGCTTGCAAACAAAGAATGACTCTCCACGTTCATGACTTTTAATCGAAGAGTGGGGTCAGGCGGGAAACAAATGAGAAGCATTCATAATTTAAAAAATCCGCCCAGCCACTCGCAGAAATTCAGAATCGCAAGCCGCTTCCGTTTACAACCACACACTGCCCCGCCACTCAACCTCAAAATCGTTCCCCGGCGATTAGTGGGAACAGAGCCTTAGGGCGGGGCTGGCTCGCCCCAATGGCGCGAAATGGCGGCCGAGAGGGAGGAAGAGAGAGGCGATAAAGGAATGGATGAAAGGTCGAGAGGGGGAGGGAGCGAACAGTCAAGAAAGGGAGTTATGGGTTGAGTGGGGTGGGATGTTTGTGACCGTCAGCCAGCCGAGGATGCGGAAGAGGAAGCAGACGAGATGGTAAACGAGCAGTGATGACAATTCTCATGACGCGAGGGGGCTTGGGCGGAGATGGATACTGACGAGTCGACTGGCGAGCGGAATCCGAAACGTGAGGACAAGTGAGGGAGACAGGCTTGATGGAAAGTGGGAGCGAGCAGGCATGAGTGAGAGAGAGAGAGAGAGAGGGAGAGAGAGAGGGAGAGAGAGAGAGAGAGAGAGAGAGAGAGAGAGAGGCCGGATTGACTTGAGAATTTGAGAGGAGGGCGAGGGAGAGTGCGTGGGCGAGGGCCAGGGTGAGGGCCAGGGTGAGGGCCAGGGCGAGGGCCAGGGTGAGAGCCAGGCCAAGCGCCAGGGTGAGGGCGAGGGCGAGGGCCAGGGTGAGGGTGAGGGTCAGGGTGAGAGTGAGGACCAGGGCGGGGGTGAGGGCGAGGGCGAGGGCGAGGGCGAGGACAAGGGATAGGGCGAGGGCAAGGGCGAGGGTGAGGGCGTGGGCGTGGGCGTGGGCAAGAGCGAGGGCGAGGGCGTGGGTGACAGCGAGTTCAAGAGACCGGGGGCAGTTCGGTGGGAGAGCGAGCGATCGAGTGAGCGGCGGCGGAGCAGGAGTGTGGGAGAGAGGCGCGCCCGAGGGCGAGGAATAAAAGCTCGCACCCAAACAAAACAAAGGCGTAGCGGAAAGCGCGCGGGCAATGGCCGGGACTCGGCGGCCTTCCGCAAGGACGCGAGGGGCGGGGGGGAGGGGCGGGGGCGCTGATGAATGGCTGTGCGCCCGCGGGCGGTAAGTGGCGTCGCAGAGAGCGGCGGTGGCCGGAGACGCGGCTATAGGCTATAGAGTGCGGGAGTCGCGACCTCCGTTTTGCACTTAAAGCCCACAGCATGACTGGGTGGAAGGCATGCATCAGAA
The DNA here is from genome assembly GCA_011170035.1 of Teleogryllus occipitalis. Taxonomy (NCBI): domain Eukaryota; kingdom Metazoa; phylum Arthropoda; class Insecta; order Orthoptera; family Gryllidae; genus Teleogryllus; species Teleogryllus occipitalis. The sequence continues at coordinate 302,404 of BLKR01000076.1, read as the reverse complement.
CGACGGGAAGTGCAGTAAATCTCTTGTTTAGATCTGAATACAAAACATTTGGAAATGGAATATTAATTGATTTAGATATTTATTAAAAACATAATTTTTGCAGCCAAGAGTTTCATGAAAAGATGATATTTAAAAACAGCTGAAAAATCTAAATATAAAGATAATACTATCTATTTTTCTCGTTCCTCTTATATAAACTTTGAAGAGAATATTAGGTTTTATTTTACAAATCTTTAGGTTACCACTAGAAGACGCCATCTTAAATGCACTTTTCGAAGAATCTAATAAAGATGGTGGTAATACTTAAATTTAATAAGAACATTTTCATATCTCGTCCAAATTCAACAATTAATTGCAATTTCATTCTCTTTCTCGATGTACGTCAAAGGAGTAAGACAAATTCACTCATTCCCAGAATGCTTGCCAACCGAATTCTCCACCTTTTCTTTTCTAAGGAACCGTGAAACCATTCCCGACCAGATGGGTTGCTTAACAATGATACATGTGTAACTTCATTAAATGATATTTTCCACTATATGTTCTTTGGCAAAAGAGGTAATTTTCCGTTAGCCCCTCTAGACGCCCTAGCAATGTATAACATACATTCTGAAACACTCTGCACAAACATGTCATGACAGGAGACGTAACACGTGCATGTCTGCGTGACGCCGCAATAAATGAGCGAACGAGCACGCGCGATGAGTCTCCGAGCGGAGAAAGGCCTAGCCGCAAAGCGACTGCGCCGGCGGCGGTGGCGGCTGCATTATGGAGCGAGCCTGCCCAGGAGCGACTCGGCTCCTCTCCGCCCCGCCCCGCCCCGCCGTCGCGCCCTTTGCAGCCCGCGGGAGGAGGAAACCCATCTGGCAAATGGAACGCTGGCCACTTCTTCAGGCTTTTTGTCGCTAACGGGGATGAAACGCGGAATTTAAACAGACGAGAAGCGCGCGCCGTGCGGCGCCGCGCCGCCTGCAAGTCGCCGCCCCGCGCGCGCCCACGCGACCCAAAAGTTGAGCGCCTTCTTTTCTCGCGCTGAGTTACAAACAGCAGGCGCGGACGGCCGTGTGTCTCCACGCGAGAGGAACGGGCGGCATGAAATGAAGAAAATTTGCAGCAAATCGAATGGGATGTGTTAGTGCAAAGTTTATGCTTATCAGGATTACATGTCAAATATTGGTTTATCTCCGTCCCCGATGTTTTACCAGACGATTTTGAAAATAATCTTTTTATGTATAGCTACTAGAATGTTTGGAACTAATTCCAGTTTATTTACACTCGAACACTACCTTGTCACAACTCTAAATAAAAAGAAAAGATATCCACTCCATGAACCTGGGTTTGTTAATGCAGAGACAATTGCTAAAAAAATCTGCCAAGTTTGTAAATATCAGAATTAACTAGTTTCGGAACGTTAAATTGATGAACAGAATTCACTTCTCCCCGTCACACACAGTTTTTAACTATTTTTTTCGTCAAATTAAATAAATGAATCAACAAACGTGCAATTGAAGACGTTTGAACTCTCAGCAAAGATATATTTCAAAACGAAAAGAACAAATAGTATGTGAAACGTAGAATGTCATCTGAATGAAGTGTATTGTAAATACCCCTCTTTCAACGAATTTGCAATCACTCCAGTGACTATTTTAAGACTGTTCTGGAAATCAAACGGCACAGCGTCAGGTCACCTGATAAACATGCAAAATGTACGGTACTATTTGAAATGCCCTCTTCTCTCTCTTTTGTATATTGTCCACACAAACGACGTTCTGATTACAACTACAAAACCTTCACGCTCTCCTCGTAAAATACTACCCTGGTATTTTCCAATATGTGACGGTAACCTGCCTTCGAAATGAAATCACCTGGCACTATATTCCACGAACATAAATGCAACCAATAAAATTGAATTGTAGGAAATCGGAATTTAAAAATCATTTTAACAGTAATGCCGAAACGGAATACCCTTAAGTTCGTTTTACGACAGAGATTATGTTTATTAATACCATTGCAATAAGTCATACTGTAATTGAAACAGTATTAATTTTATTATAGTTTCCCGCGTTTTGTTTGCGAAATGACGTTGCGTTTCGCTGTGCATCCCTCGCAATGGAATCTTAATGAGTCAGACCGATAATTATTTATGAAGCCATTTCCCTTCCATGATTTCGGTTTGATTTATTGCTGTGCTTCTTAATTGCCTATCTGTGCGTTGTGTTATCTGGGGGAGGGAGTTCCCCGAAATTGTACAATAAGAGGAAATCGATATTTTCAGTTACGTCAGTGGGGACAGTCTGAAAAGAATACGAATAAAGCCGAACCATTGAGCGTAAATAAATACTTATTAAGAGAAATGAAACAAACATTTGTAAATATCCTCTATTTTCTGAATAAACATTTACTATTACACTTCACTCACTGTATGTTCAGAAATACTTGTTACATCGTACAGATGTATTAAATCTCATGTTCTTCTGGTGATATATGTTATTAAGTATAAGAAATTCTGTCTGAAATATTGAAAGTACAATTTTTCATTACAGTACGGATCTAGAATCTTACACATGAATCCATCCCAAATTATTACTTTTATCATATATTCTATAGGATCATGAGCTTTTCGAAACAGCACGTTACTTCACCTCTCTTATGGAGCAATTGTCACTAATACATATTTTCGTGTCTTGAATATGTATCTTTTATCTTTAAATCTCGTCAAATAGATTTCTTAGTATAACGAACCCATAATGTACATCACCGCCCATCTAACGTCATCAACTGCACAATCAAGGAGAGCATCCTTTATTCCGCGAGGTCGCGCCAGCGCTTTCGCGCGCCGCGCCGTTCTTGGTGGAAGACGGCCCCCGGAGCGGTTGCAGAGCCAGCGGGTGACCGCCCCCAACCACGGAGCGGGGCGCGGCGGGGCGGGGCGGGGCGGGGCTGCGCGGCAAACGCCCGCAAGAGACCGGGAGCTGGGCAGGCGGCAAAGAGGGAGCATTGCCGCCGTCGGAGTCTGCGGATCCTTTACCGCCCCCGCCCACCCCGCCCAGCGCGTCAACCGCACGAAGGCCCCGAGAGCGGTCGCGGCGGGGGCGGGGTCCCCAGGGCGCCGCCTCCCCTGCCCCCCCCCTCCAATGCAAATACCCGCCTTATTCCGCCGGCGGCGGCGGCAGCAGCAGGGCGACTGGCTCTTTGTTCCACGGACGCGCAAGCGGCGACGGGAAGGGGAGGTGATGGAGGCGGTGGGGATGCCTGTGGAGGCAACGATGGCAACGTAGAAGGCGGGCAAGGCGAGGATGTCAGTGGCTACGTCGATGGCAACTAAAAAACGACGGAAAGGTCGCAAAATGAAAACGTTGTGATAGTGAACACTGAAGTTACGGAGGTATTGTGTGCGAATAGATGCGACGGCAATCCTTGTCAAGATTGACAAGAAAAAACGCTACGAAAATGATGAAGCGGAAAAGGGAATTCAATACGCAGAAATATTGAATAAAAGTCCCTGAAATCGGCAAAATCTTCACATGGTAACACTGTCACGGTTATCTGCCATGCAGATTTATGTGAAAGAGCTCCAAAATCAATGGACATTGAAATGGAGAGATATCGAGATCAATGATCAAAGATAATATTCAAAGAGCAAAATTTCTTCAACAGTCTTATACATTCCTTTAGTAGAAACTTGATACCTCTTCGTTTTCGATTTTTTTTCAGATACCATCGATGGTCCCTCTTAATTATTCAACTTCTAATTATTGCTCTCCACATACTCTACTTCCTTCTGCCTTAAGTATCAAATATCTGGTTTTAAGAGCAATTAATCACGCGCCCTAGTTTAGTACATATCCACTCTTAACATATGTCTAATCGTGTCAGGCAGGTTATATTTCTACTGTAATAATAAAAACTTGTCTCTTTGTCGATTAAATATTTTCAGCTTTTTGACCAGCTTCTATTTAAAAATGACATCTTCTTAAGTATTTAACACATTGTCCAGTTGCCACGAATCCGAAAGAGGCGAAGCGCTGAAAATTAAACGAGACTGATCTCGCAGGCGACAATTTAATCCGATTATCGGTTGAAGCTTTCATCGACAGAATACCATGCCTAGAGGTACGCATCGAATTGTGTATAACAAAAGATAATACGATAAATAAAATGAATGCATTTTGACGGGTTTGAACATAAAAGTATTTCAATAGCAAAGAGTAATTGTATCCAATCCAGACAATAGCAGCAAAAAGAGCAACATACTTTATGATGCTTCAAATATTGAATCCGGGTGCGGAACAATTTTGTTAAATAAATGAATGTTCCCAATAAATAGAATACATGATTGAAATCTTTACTTTGTTTATTCACGTTCTGATTGCGTATTTTTAAAATTAACAGTTACTTAACCATTGTTAATTGAATTACAAAGCTTTACAAATATTCACAACTCTCAGTTCGGTAGAACTGGTATTTGTGTTTATCTTGGTTACCAGCAAGCTGCAAGTAGGAATGATAGATGAGAAAATGGATATTAAGGGATTCTCAGTGTGTTTTTTGTACGTCGAAACTGGGCGGGAAAAGGCGAGAAAAGAACGGAAGCGGGGAACGCACCAAGTCGGCAGGGCGAAGCGGAAAAGAGGGAGAAAGGGCGAAGCAGTGGAGCGAAGAGAATGTGAGCTAATAAAGGGATAAGAACAAAGAAAAGTATCAAATTCAAGTCGCGCGAAGCTGAGTAGTATTGCGGTATAGGCAAATAAAATCGGGTAAGGATTAATTCGGTTCAATTAGGGACTAACAAGATCACTTCAGATCTGTTTGGGACGATTCACACACAATTCAGTCAGGTCAAATCGAGCCGGGCAGGGTCGTCACGAGTCGGGCACGGTCGTGACGAGTCGGGATGTGTCAAGTCCAATGAGGTTGAATTGAATAGACTTGGTCTGAATGGAAATGAGTCGAGTCGGATCATGGCGTAATGTGATGGAATGTGGCTACGGAAGAGTTAGCAACGAACACGTTGAAGGAAAGGTGAGATAAAACTTAGTGAGAGACAGGGTCACCGACACTGAATCATTGAGAAGGTTCAACACGGAACGGAGTCACAGAATAGATAATATACAGAATGCAATCTTCCCTGCATTCCGCGCGCCAGTTTGTGTTCTGTCCGCCATTCTGAAACCGAGTAAATTGCTGGGCCAATGCTATTTGGGAAACCATAGTCTACGTGACATTGGCTGGTCGACACGCTGTGCCTCTGTTGATGTGTTCTGATGTATTTCAGGTATTATTTTGCAGCTTTAGTTCGCGAATTTTATTTTTAGTAACAGGTTGTTGCCCTATTTGTTTTGATGTGGAAAATAAATTTGTAAATATTTTAAATAGTTAATGAGTACGAGGAAAAGTGACCGATGATGTATTTACTTAAATTATTGTCAAACATATTTTCCTCATTGAAATATACAGTTAGTGCTTCCTTTCACTAAAGGAGTACAATACAATAGGCTAGCTCCTTAAAAATGCAATAGTGTTTCATTCATTATGAACGTAGGGTATTCTATACCTAGACCTACGCATGTGCAAGTATCGTAATTACCCGGTTTCAGTATGACGACCAATGCAACTTCTGCTGCTCTGGAGGTCAAAGGAACCGCCTGAAGTTTCCTTTCTGTCAGTGCCGGAGCTAGACAATTTTGGTTCCGGGCCAATATTGAAACGTAGCCCCCCACACACACACACACACACACTCTCGAAAAAATTAAAATGTGAAAGTTGTATCAAGAAACTATACGACTAATTTTATTTCAACAAATTACATAAATTACGTTTAAATTAGAAAAAAGGTATTGGAAATACATACATAATTGTTTTAAGTAAAAATATTTAGTGGTCAAATAATACAATTCCCACTGTGATCTTAAAACGCTAAAAAAATTGTTGTGTTTAGTTAGTGTTTAATAACATTACTTGTTAAATACATGAAATGTAATATGAATTTCAGCAGAATCTATTTTAATGTTAACGACATTTGATTCATTTCAAAGAGACCTACTTCATAAGTAATGACTATAATTATCTATTTTAAGTAAAAAATTACTTGAATTTTTTTCGAAATATCAGACTACTGTCCCGCGACTTACAAAATTATGATAACGAGTTTTTCGAGTTTTAATTTCTTTTTCGATTTTGTACTACTTTTTTGCCATCAGTTCCATCATCCTGCCCCTTGACTTGGTGGGGCCCCAGGTGATCGCCCGGTGTGTCCATCCATGCCCAGCGCCGGCACTGCTGCCTGTGTACTTTCTATTCTGTGACAGACCGAGGGCGCTGGAGTGAGTGGCACGACGCTTCCGAACATCGAAATGACGAGAGCAGGGTCGCGGAAACACCAGAGAACGCATCAACTGATGTCACTGCAGCGCCTCTGAACGGGAGGTTCTAGGTTCCCACTCCCCACGGCGGCAGGATTTTCGACACAAGCTTTTCAGCTAGGTCGAATTCAGTCGCTGTCAGGAGGAGAATTCTAGCGGCCGGCTGCTCTGATCGGTAGTTTTCCGTGGTTTCTCCGATCAACACCAGGCGAATGCCGGAGCAGTACCCTACCAAACGGGCCACGGACCGCGCGCGATCTGTCCTTCCTCTTCCTTGTCCTAACCTCTCCCCTTACACACACACACTTACACTAACATGCACTACACTACCATGTATCTCGGGAGACCGGTCGGGAGCTTAGAGATTGTCCCGGCTGGGGCGGTGTCCCGGCTGGGGCGGTGTCCCGCTGGTGGGAGAGTCCTGGCTAGGGGGTAACCCCACTAACCGACGGTAGGTCGGCGCCGGATCCCGCCATCCGGCGGGGTAATATAACCGCCATCTCCCGCGAAAAAAAACATGCACTACACTAACGGGGCTAATGACCAAAGCAGATGACAGCCCGGAAACACGAAAAAATCAATCAATCAATGAACCAGAGGGCGCGTGGAAGGGCGGAGGTGGAGCCATCGGCACAGGGCGCTTATCACGGAATGCGGTGTCAACAGTCTGCGAGCTAGTGAAGTCTAGAAGTAACAAACTGGGTGAATTTTAGTTAAACATTGCGATCTAATTCTTTCAAAGTATCAAATGTGATGGAACTGTGCTTTCAAGTATAACTTATGCGATGTAGTGGTATACCATTATCGTACATTGCTTGTCCACAGGGTCATGTGAGGATCAGCTTCCATTCACACAATTTTGTGGTCTCCTGTCACGCAATAATCGCATGGTTTAATGATGGAAGGACCAATGTACAAAATAAGAATGTATCTTTTTCTTCTCATGTTACTTCGGTTCTTAATTTCAAAGATCTTCATCGACCTCAATGATCTGCAGTTCTCCTCGAAATATTACACAATTTTCATCTCATTTTTCTCTTCTGGCCATTGAACATTTCAACCTTAAAGAAGGCAATTGTTTATAAACGTAAAAATTAATAATTGGTATACACTACCCATGAGATCAAGGACTGTTCCCATAAAATCATCAAAAATCAGTAAATGGAATATAACACTGTAATCGGAAGCTCTCGAAGCGGGTTTAAGCGCATTCTGCCCTGAAGAAGGCCCCAGTGATTAAACTGGAAACGGCCTTTTACCGCGAACACGTTCGTCTCCCGGCAGCGAAGACACGCACAGAAATGATGAACTGCGAATGCAAAAAGCGAAACCGAAACGAGTCGTCCGTGACGCGTGAGCGGCGCGTGGGCGCGTGACCCCAACCCCACTCGCCGGGCGCGCGCGTCAGCGGCGGCGAGCGGCCGCGGGAGAGCGGCGCGGGCGCTCGTGAAATCACCGGCGGAAACACAAATGGCCGGCGGCCACATTTAAAAATTAGCCGCACCACCTGGCATCTTTTCACATTCAATTTCCAGCCCTCACCCGACCTCGGTGCGAGGGGCGGCCGGGAGGCGGCGCGGCGCGGCGGCCCATTTGCGAATTAAATTGAAACGCTCGCTGCGCGTCGCAGCCGCGCCCGGCGCGACCCATCCCAGCCCGGCCCAGCCCAGCCGCGACCGCCTCGCCTCCGCCTAGGGCAGACACCCACTGCGCGCAACGCAGCAGCTGGAAGCCCTAGGATTCGAGTTCCAGCGGAGGCGTATTTTCGATACTAGCTAAGTAGCTATACTTGGATTTATCCAGAGCTGCCTCTGACGTACATCAGCTGTTACGGTGTCATCCAATCGGAAGGTTGAACGCCACCATAGTGACGTGTAAGATTCCGAGCGGATGGCACCGCAAGAGCTGAAGACCTGTCAGAGGCAGCTCTTATTACACCGCAGTATAGGTCGAATTCAGCCGCGGTCTAGAGAATTCTACAGGACCACTGATCTGATCTGTAGTTTTCCGCGGTGTCTCCAATCAATACCAGGCGAATACCGGAGCGGCCGGAGCCATCCTAACCAAAGGACCACAGACTGAGCACAACCTTCCCTTCCTCATCCTTGATTCACACTTACAAGAACTAAAATTGCACGCAACACAGGAGAGCTTGTCTCAGAGGGGGTGATGCCCCAGATACCTGAACTATTTTCACTGACCTGGAGAAGCCAGAAATCACTTATAAACCGTAACTTGAGGAATATCGATGTCAGAATTATGGTTGTTGTACGAAGTTCTAGAAAGTACCTCTTGCAATATCGTGAGAGGTCGTGCATCTGATAGTTCATCATCTAGGTATATATGATATAAAAATATTTGAATTTTTTTGCGTCCACTTCCATTTTAAAAAACCGACAATTGCGAAGCAAAATACACTAACGTAAATTACACTGTCCTATTCACGTGACAAGTTGACACCTTGTTACAAAAATTACACCAATAACTTACCAAAGCTGGCACACATTCAAGAAAAATACTGGGAAGATGTGATGTGAAAACTCACCTGAAAACAGATAAACAAATAAGTTAGTTTATGCACTATTGATATACATAAAAACAAAAAACTATGATTGTTTTATGTTGATAGAATTGAAGAAAATAATATAATAGAGGACCTCTGTTTCTACAAACCTGGAAATTCTTTTAAATAACAATTCAAATATAGCTGATGATGTATAATTAAATTTACTTCAATATTATTACTGATTAACGCATACTAGCTATTTTCGTATTCGTGTCTCTTGCTTGGCAGTAAAAGGAGGCCTTCACTATACATTTAAGGTAAAATTCATTGTTAGGCGCAGGTATAGTTGAGCTGGTAAATCGCACTGACGGAGCTGGTAAATCGCACATATGACGGTGACACAACCTACTAAAATAACGTATAACGCATAACGTATAAATAGGTGGGCCGCATGTGTATTCGGTCTCACAAATAATGTGTGAAAGACGAATAAAATTAAGAAAAATTTTAAAAATTTAAATATTTTCTTTGAATTTCTGTCGTTAGTGAGAATTATACAAAACAATTCGTTCGGATAATCCATGTTCTGGTGACGTTTTTATACCTCGGCCCCTGCAACGTATTAAAAATAGAATGTCAATTCTAGTGGTTCGTGTATGAAAATTTAATTTTCAGAAATAGATGTAAGGCGGGACTGAGAACACGTAGATCGCAATAATATTTTGTAGATCGTTAAAGTTCATTAAAATCAAAATCTATACCCCTAATTTCCCATTCGCACAGAAATTAAAATAAAACTTCAGTCTTAGGCCAAGCAAGATATGTTCGTAGTTATGGTAGATACCCAGAATCTCCCAAAAAAACAAATAAACATCTATATTACTAATATTCTTGGTGCGCAGAAATTCAAAGAAGGCTTTGCAGACCACGGACATGTGAAAATATCTATAGTTTCCTTAAATTGCTAGAGTCGCCGGAAAAATAACAACAATAATTAAACTTTCGATGTTCACTCAAAAATGCAAATATTTGTGTTATTCTCTCTATTCTCATACTGCACGTACCGACTGGATTATCATAATGTGTCAGTGCCTACGACGCTGTTGATGTCTTACGACAGCAAGGCATCGATGATGCCATTGAATTTTTTCGCCCGCCATTAAATATTTTCTATGCACGTGTTGAATTACGAAACTGCAATTTTTTTATATACTTGGAAAGTGATGAGTTGCTGTACTGCACATACATTGTATAATATGTTACTGTTATATAATATTGCAGTATTCACGAAGACTCTTTTTGTTACAATATTTAATTTATTACAGTGTTATACATGATATTTTTGTTTTATTTCTTTGAGCAAGGTTTATTCTCTTTTTTGGAAAAAAGTTTTGTGTGGTTTTCTTCAGCAGCATTTTTTCTGATGCCGGTCACTAGTAATAAACTAATTCATTTTTGACGGTTGTGAAGAGCGTGCTTATTTGACAGTTTCACCATGATCAAAACTCGATTCATTAATGTGCGCATTCAATATATCTTCGAATAGTTGTACATTATCCGTTAATAGTATTTACGTTTACTCACACAAATTATTCTCTCGAGTATTCAAACCGATTATTCTCGACAATTAGAGCTTAAGGTAAATAAACTAAAGTGGACAGTAGTTTTAGCAATCAAAATGTAATGATTTTGTTCGGACGTGGAATCTGCTTTTTATTAAAATAAACCTCTTGTAAACATTTCACAAATTTGTTAAGGTAGAAATTTCCAAACTTTCAGTTATGGAAAGTCGAACACACTTCAAACTAAGTTGCTTTTCGACACTAGCTTTTCAGCTAGGTCGAGTTCAGTCGCTGTCTGGAGGAGAATTCTAGCGGCCGGCTGCTCTGATCGGTAGTTTTCCGTGGTTTGTCCGATCTACGCCAGGCGAATGCCGGAGCAGTACCTTACCAAACGGGCCACGGACCGCGCGCGATCTGTCCTTCCTCTTCCTTGTCCTATCCTCTCCCCTTAGCCACACACACACTTGCACTAACATGCACTACATTACCACATATTCCGGGAGACCGGTCGGGAGCTTAGAGGTGCCCCGCTGGTGGGAGAGTCCTGGTTAGGGGGAAACCCTACCAGCCGACGGTAGGTCGGCACCGGATCTCGCCATTCAGCGGGGAAAGATCACCGCGCATCTCCCGAGAAAAAACATGCACTACACTAACGGGACTAATGACCAAAGCAGTTGACGCGCCCGGAAACACGAAAAAATCAATCAATCAATCAACAGCTGCGCCTACGTGATCTACGGCTTTCCAAGAGGAAGAAGCGCGTCCGGCGGCTGGCGTGAGCGACTAGCGGTGGGCGTGGGCGGCGGCGAGTGGTGTCGGCGGGCGGAGGGCAAAAGCGCGAACACGAGTAACTGTCGTGTGACACGCGCTGACAAGAAGGGACACGGCCCGGGCGCCACTGGCAGCGCAGGGCCGCTCGCTCGACGGACGGTCAGCCAACCAAACTCCCCCTCCCTTCCGCACTATGCTGAATCTCTAAACACGCACCCCCCGTGTAGGACACTCGATTGATTGATTGATTTTTTCGTGTTTCCGAGCGCGTCAACTGCTTTGGTCATTAGTCCCGTTAGTGTAGTGATGTTTTTTGTCGGGAGATGCGCGGTGATCTTTCCCAGCTGGATGGCGAGATCCGGCGCCGACCTACCGTCGGCTAGTGGGGTTTCCCCCTAACCGGGACTCTCCCAGCAGCAGTGCACCGCCCCAGCCGGGACAAGCTCTAAGCTCCCGACCGGTCTCCCGGAATATGTGGTAGTGTAGTGCATGTTAGTGTAAGTGTGTGTGTAAGGGGAGAGGATAGGACAAGGAAGAGGGAGGACAGATCGCGCGCGGTCCGTGGCCCGTTTCGTAGGGTACTGCTCCGACATTCGCCAGGTGTTGATCGGAGAAACCACGGAAAACTACCGATCAGAGCAGCCGGCCGCTAGAATTCTCCTCCAGACAGCGACTGAATTCGACCTAGCTAGAAAGCTAGTGTCAAAAATCCTGCCGCCGTCAGGACTCAAATCTAGGACCTCCCGGTCAGAAGCGCTGCAGTGACAAGGACGCTCGAATTTTATGAGACGTTACCATTAGAGAGTGCATTATCGAGATTATTATTCAGCGCATTTGAGCATATAGAGTGCATATTATTGCAGTGCAGTATTATTATTGCATTAGTGCAGAGAGTGCATTATCGAGAAGGTACTCAGTGAAATTTTGAAAAGCTTCAGACAATTAAAAGAAGAGTTATGTGCAAAAGTGCGTTTCGGGAGGTTCCTTGTGCCATCTGCCGCCCACGACCGAGAGGTGCAGTACCCGTGCGGACGTCGACCGCCCAGTATCCCACTTGAAGAGGGCTACGTGTGTCCGTTGCACCACGTCCTGTCACATTCAGAGGACAGAAGTCTTAATGTGAATGAGGCAGGGCTCCTGTTAAAACGACATTTTTAAAGGAAATTATGATTCAGAGTTTTATTGAGGAAACAATAAGAAATTGGCAGTTAAACTTTACATCACACCTTTGTTGTGTTTTAACTTTACCCTGTCACTAAACTCTCAAACTTCTTGGTAACCAAATAAAACGTATTTGACGTCTTCCATATTTTCCTTTAATGTTACTTTTTTTTTATTTGGTCTAGTAAGGTCTAAGTAAATCGGCAAATTTATGATATTTTTCCTTTTTTTCCCTTCCCAGTACTACTTTATTCGTTCTCTATCGATCTCTTTTTATGGTCATCTCTCTCATTTCTTAAGCTTTTCCCTTGAAAACCCTTCAATGTTGTTTTTTATCCCAACAAATATTTTCGTTTTCTATACCATTTATGTATCTACGACTTGTAGGCCTTTTCTATATCTTTTTTATCTCGATCTCTTATAAAGCTTTCTTTCCTGAAAACTACGAACTTAGTTTTTCCGAATTTTTGTAAAGAAATGAATATTTACCTTGTCATACTTCGATATACATCCTTTGTATGTACTTTGACATCATTATTCTAATAATTTTCAACTTCCGCGCTCCTCCCTTTAAAAATCTGCCCCGCGTGCCCTTCCAGTGTCCGAAGCTTGGCCGGCGGCCCGCAGTGCACCTGCGCCAGCCGGGTCACCGCTCGGGAGGCGCGCGGCGCGCCACGCCACGGCAAGTAACGCGTTCTCGGAAGCGGCGCGGACTGCCACTGCATGCGGCACTGTGGTCCGGATTTGGAAAAAAGGGGAACAAAAATCAAACATCACTGCAGTGAACTTTGCAACTGTAGCTTCGATTGATTGGTTGATTAGTGATTCCTGGAACGTCAACTGCTAAGAAGCATTACTCCCGTAAATGCAGTGCGTGTTTCATCGCGGGAGATGGCGGTGACCATACCACGCTGGTTGGCGAGATCGTGTGCCGACCTACTTGTCGTCTTGAAGGAGTTTCCCTCAACCAGGTATCTCCCATTAGAGGGGCACCTCAGCAGGGACAAAATTTAAGCTCCCGACATGAGTGGTAGTGTATTAGTAAAAGTGTGTGAAAGTAAACGGCGAGGAAAGGCCAAGGAAGAGGAAGGATAGATCGCGCGCGGTCTGTGGCCCGTTTGTAAGCGTACTGCTCTGGCTTGTTGCAGCTTCGAAGGGTGGATTGGAAACGGGCCGGCAGGAAACCGGGCGTCCAGCCCGGAAGGGCAGTTTGGACCCGGCAGGACCGTGGGAATAAGCGACTGGAGGGAGGAGTCGGGCCACCCAGAGGCCGTCGATTGGGCCCGTGGCTTGGTCGTGATAGTACTCCATACTCATGGAAATGAAGGAGGTGCTTGTTCCGGGAATGAAAGTAGCGTTTAATGATTTCGATAGCAACCTGCAAAGCTGTAAGCTTCGAATTGGGTGAGGGACTTCACCATGGTTATTGGGAGATTTTATGTTAAGATTCGAATAAGATGTTAAGATACGAACATCATACAACGTTTTATCCACTTAGTAGAAATCCACAGAACTATAATTTTCTTTCAAACTTAACTATTCTGCCTGAAAATGTCATATTCTGATATTGATAGTATTTAATACAAGATAATTCGAATATTCTACAAACATTTTCATTTTAAAACGTATCATTGCTGTTTTTAATGCACCAAGGATTATTAGCACACTTGCATGTATTCTCTAATCACACAAGTGATCTCAGTTTCGTAAAGTTTTACGTTAGCTATCCTAGGTGGATAAAATACTCTTTTCACGACGACTTGACATTTTGATATGTGAAAAGCAGACAAATTCACGCACGCTTTCCTGACGTTCATACGCGCCTAGCTCAAACACCTTTCGTCCGTCGTGCGCGTGTTTGGACGCACCGTGTGCGGTGCACGCGGCCGCACGCGCCGCCGACTCGACCGTTGACCCATCGCATGCGGCGCGCGCTGCACGGGACCCGGTCCGGAGAACCGCTCGAACGCCGCGCCGCGCCGTCGCGACTCCGTGCAGCGGAATCGACCGGAAGCGCCCCCCCCCCCCGCTCCCTTTCGTGCAATTCCGAAGCTGTTTGCGGCTGCCCCTCGCCTCCTGGCTGCAAATAGCCGGTGAATAAGGCTGCGGGACAGGGCCGGTGGTGCTGCCTATCGACGACGACGCTTGCGGACCGATGAGGATGCTTTTATGAGCGGATTGATGAATGTGCTCCTTCTGAAGTCATGAGAGCATACTTGCTTTCGTTCATTTATAATATTGTTTTGCAGATAAAATAAAAACCTTCATTTAAAACAAGCATTCCTAATGAATTAGCTAACGCTTTTAACTCCAGTAATAAATTGACAGTGAAATAATATTTAAAAGTGATCCTTAATGAAAACAAAAATTGATGGATATTCATGTGCTCTTCTACTTCAACCTGCATAGTAGTCCTAGTAGCACTAGTCCGCATTCCGAAAAAATAATAAATCAGCTCAAATAGTAACCTATAGCTAAAGCCGGAGGAATTAAAATCAGATCCAAAAATAACAATGAACATTTTCAATAGAGCATTTCAATCCAAAACACATTGTGATATAATCTGCAAAATTGAAGAATTTCGCATTTTACTTCAAATGTTTACGTACCAGCCTGGGGATGTATTTGGCTAGTAGAGAGGTTTGACGGCGTTTAATTGTGAGGGTAACTTTTCACGACGCCAATATGTTCCTGAGAGGTTCTTCCGGCAAGTTTTTTGGGTAAACTACAGAAGATCATCGGCCAGGTAATGTCCCATACTTCTAAAACTCAGTAAAAAATTGGCTTGAAGGAAAAACGTAAATGGCTTGAAACGTGCAAGCAGATCAGATCAACTACATTCACATGAATTTTGAATTGCTGACAAATGAAAATCCGAGAGTTTAAAAATACGTATGTTACAGCTATTTGGTATATTTGTAAAATTATCTCGAATTAAATTGCAATTTGAAAATGAAAACACGAGTTCTTTAAAGAGGTAATGAAAATAGACTCTGCACCCAACAGAGTACATTACACCGAAACAAAAATAAAGAATAACGTGATTATTGTACTCACATTTACGAATACTTCATACATAAAAATTTTACAGGATGTAATAATGAAATAGTAACCTGATTTATGGGGCTTGATCAACGCAAACAGCTACTAGTGAGTTGTCTGCCAACGTATTGGAAAAACATATTTGCATCAAACAAGTACAATATAGAACTGTTGACATAAATATATTTTCCAACATGTCAGCACACAACTCTCTAATAATACATTCCATTGACCAAGGCCTATAAAGCAACCTTCCCATTCTTTAGGTTTTAAACTGGATGAATCTCGTTTTAATAATCCTTTTATTACAGCTGTTTATTGAATACTTCAGTGTATTGAGGTGCATAACTAAGATTTTCCGACAAATTCTTAATCTTTAAGTTACAGGCTGCCGCCACATTCCGCACAGCCTCCTCCTTCGCCCCCGGCTGTCACCCCGCTCGCTTGCGCGCCTTTGTCGCCGCTGGGGCCCGGGGGCGCAGGCGACACGCGAGCCGGGCGCGCGCGCGGGGCGGGGCCCGCGGGGGGCGGAATGTCGCTGCGACGCGAACCCGAGACCTCAAAGGAGAGCGCTCGCCGCCTCCGGCGCCCTCGCCGAGCGGCGCTCGGAACGCTCCCGCCCCCACCGCCTCCGCCCTAGACTCCCTCGCTGCCGCGGCCGTAGCCGTCGCCGCCGCATGGCAGGTGCGCATTGACGGGAGGCTCTTAAAGAGATGCACGTCCCTTCTCGGGAAGAATTCATTTCTCCTTGCTAAGAAGGCTGCGTTCCTGTATTAAATATATATAATTATATTCAAAGTAGTATTGTATTGAAGTGTGGTGACGTGTTGTGCAGTGTAGTGCAGTGTAGAAGTAGCAAGGGAAGTGAATTTCAAATGTTGTGAAGTGAAGTGAAGTGAAGTGTAATTAAAAAGTCGTGTAGTCTTGTATTTAATAGTTTAAAATAACTGTGCAGGTCAGCCATAAAATGTATTTAATGCTATTATTGTTAGCATATTGTTATTATTATTATTATTATTATTATTATTATTATTATTATTATTATTATTATTATTATTATTATTATTATTATTATTATTATTATTATTATGTCTTTAAATAATTTAAAGTTACATTGTTAAGTAATTTAAAGTTAATATTTGTAATATGTAAATTGTAGTGTTCTGCCATCAGGTTGTATGAACCTACCTGCAGAATAATAAATATCTATCTAAGAATATACATAAATCCATATTAAGTACCGACTGGCTTGGGGTATTAATTGATGTCACTGCAGTGCCTCTGACCGGGAAGTCCTAAGGAGGCAGGATTTTCGACGCTAGCTAACTCGAATTCAGCCACTGTCTGGAAGAGAATTCTAGCGGCCGGCTGCTCTGGTCGGTGATCCGTGGTTTTTCCTATCAATACCAGACGAACCGGTGCAGTACCCTAACAAACGGGCCACTGACCTCGCGCGATATTTTCCTCTTCTTCTTCCTTGTCTTATCCTCACCCCTCACTTACACCCACGTGCACTACACCACCACACGTGTCGAGAAACCAGTCGGGAACTTAGAGCTTGTCCTCGCTGGGGCGATGCCTGTGGAGATACCTGGCTGGGAAAACCTTGCAAGTGGATGAGTTGGTTGGCACCGGATTTTGCCACCTCCCGCGATATTACGTACTAAACGTAAGGAACTAATGGCCTTGGCAGTTGATCCGTCCGCAATCATCAATCAATGAATCATATTAGGTGTCGTATTTCCACACTCTCAAGAGTTCAAGTCGAGAAATAGAAGTTTTTGTTTCACTATCCATTCTTCGATCGTTCCCTTCCTGCAGTTCAGAATGTCTTCCATAAAGAAAATTACCAATTCGCACCCAGCCGCGTTAGTCCCCACGTTGTCCTGCATGCACCTCTGCCTCCGAAACTAATACCTCCCTCATCGGCATCTCGTATCCATCCATGTGGCGTCCCCAGAGCCGATAGAATTTCCGTTGTCTCGCAGCTTCTCCTTCCACGCTGCTTTTGCTTGCTTATGGGGCCTCCGCCATCTCCCGCGTTGCCTCTGTCCCCCAGAGATTCGCATCTCAACCCAGAGAGCAGTTTTCCGAAAACCACGACCTACCGACTCCGCGCAATTCTCACCGTCTTCTCCGTAGCTTCCAATCCTCGGCTCCATCACCACTTACTTCCTTCACAGCATCTACCTAACCTGCTGCATCGAGAGAACCGTTACCATTTCCTCTTTCCAGCTCTCTCATTGGTCTCCGTAGCAATCGCGCAACCTCCGAAACCCTTCATTCCCCAAATTCACCAGTACCACCCATCATCCCTTATTTTTTCCTCGCTTCGCACCACCTTTCATGTCTGAAACCGACATAATTGCCACTTTCCGAGTCGCTCTTGACTCCGTCACCACATCATTCTTGCTATCTTCCCCAACCTACATTCCCCGAACCAATCACCAGCTCAATCATCAGCACTCTACCGTAGCAGCTTTGTCGCATCTTCGAACTGATATTCTATTCTCCCAGTCTCTCCCCTGTATCCCGTTTCTATGCCTCCTTTCTACCTTCCGCTCTCGGCTCCAGAGTCAACTGTCATAGAGCTTCTTCTACCACCCCTGCAACTTCTACAAGCCCTGCTTCTACCACCCCTGTTGTGCCCCCAGAGCGGAAGGAATTTGCACCGGGGCCGACGTCGCCAGGCGTCTCGTCTTCTCGTAGGGCGACGTCGGAGGAGCCAGGACACAGACACCTTTGGCGCGGCGTCGGAGGCATGCGATTTCTGTACGCCAGCCCCGCCCCCCTCTGCGAGTGACCGGCGGAGCGGCACGGAAAAGCACGGCATTTGAAAGGAATTTTTGTGAACGTATACTACTTGAAAACGAATACATTCAAACTGGTATTACACAAAACTTGAATCGCTAAATCGAAATTGTTACTTGTGCTACTGCTGAAGAACGCTATGAGATGCCCTGCGTCTTTAACTCTGCCAACGAGCTAACTAAAAAACACAGCTCCATCTCTGAATCCCACGCCACTGCACTGCTCACAGAAGAACATCGACTACCGTAAGTAGGTCCCTAATGCAAAACTGCCGCATAGAAATTCAAGTAGCCCCATTACAAAAGGGGGGGGCTTCTGTCGGCGAAGCAGCACTTCGCCCAAGAACGAGTTTGCTCATTGCTACCGAGGGTAGCGCACCAACAATTGGTATGCACAAGTGCGGGAACATGCAATGACAATAACAGTTAAAACTTGCATCCGCACCTTCTCTAAAAACCACAATATCCCCGTTAAGACGTTTCTTTGCCTGCCCCCAAGCGGCGAAGAGGTCCACGCGGGTCGTGGGTACGTCATATAAACTTTGCATCACGATGCCATCCGCCTGGAGGGGGAAAAGCTGAAGGGGTCGCCGCTACCCGATGAGGATAACGCAGCCTTCTTTGTACATATTCCTCGGTAAATGGGGACATTTTATGAAAGATAAAGCAGGTTAAAATATTTAAAAGTCTCGAGACGTGGGAAGAGACTGTTACTTTGAGTCAACAGGGGACATTTCATTAAGCAGGGGAAAGTATTGTATTGCGGAGACGTTATCTACCCCTCAAGCGCCGCTCTGGGGACCTCTACGTGCCCTGTGCTTTCCATTCCGCAGACGAAGCGTCGTTAGGCTGATGCATTCTAAGCCTCGTCGACGACGGCGACGGTGGCGGCGGTAGCAGTGGCGGTGGCGGCCGGAAACGAAAGTTGCTTCCGGTGCGGGGCAGGGAGGTTGGGCTCTCGTCACGTGATCGTTCGTGACATTTTTTTTTTTTTATAACTTCGATGAGACAACTTCGTGCTTATATTTAGTTACAAGTTTTTCTTGGAGGATCGGGAAGTGCTGTATTTTATTTGAATGGTTCATTAATGTTGCAGTTTTAACACAAAACTGAACAGTATTAACGCGGTATTTCTAGTTCCAGTTTCAACTTTCAATGATTTTTTGAAAATACATTTCCAGGATTTATCGAGAAGTATTTCGAATAAAAAACACTCCGCGTAAAACGTATCGTATATTCCTTACTGGAAGTTCGTCGTCGTCGTTTTTGGTCGCAATAATGTAAATTTTTTTTCAACTTACTCAAAAATGAACATAGTACTCAAACATTATTTAATCAGATAAGAAATTGCTGATTGAGTTGGTAAAGATTCACGAATAACTTCGTTTGTAAAAGTTTCTAAAACTAGAGTATAAAGGAAAAAACGTTCTGAGAAAACCGCTTTCAAAATTCTAATTGCAAATGAATCTGAGGTCGGATTTCTTATTCAATTTCCCCTAATTCCTAGTAATATATTCTGCTCTATTATTACATCCCTATCTATCCCCACTCGTTACACATTTCAAAGCAATTGTTGCGGAATAGATCCTTAAAACTTTTTTTTTTTCATTATTCTCGGTGCTGCCGCCGCTTTGCTTATCGTGTACGCACGCGATTCGTCTGGAGAGGGCGGGGCGCTCGAACAGGATGTAGAGGGCGCCTCGCGATTGCGCGCTGCAGCTGTCTGTTGTTTATAGCTGTTGCAACAACGCTGTTTACTCGCAACTTTCATAATACCTGCCTTGCCGCCAACGAACTTCTGTTCTCTATACGCCGCAAACAACGCGCGCGCGCCTCTTGTTAGCACGAAGAGATTGTTAAACGGTTTAACAAATGGGGCGCCCCACAATAACGGGCGTGTCCAAACACGTGCACGGTTTCCCTTCCAGGGAAGGGATTTTGCAATAGAATCGACTTCAAATTGGTTTTCTCAGTAAACAACGTGCGCACTATACCAACCACAACGATAGTTTATTATCATAATTATTTTCCTGGACGTTTCAATTGAAATATTAATGAAATATGTATATTTTCACGTGTACTATTATAGAAAGTAAAATGAATAGAGTTCATTCAATTTTAGAGTGTGAAAGAACGAGGAGATATTGAATCAGTACGAGATTTTGCAATGTGTAGAGGTGAACGAGATGTGCATGCACTACTACATGATTTCATGAAAGGAAATAAGAATTAAAATGGACACGGGATATATAGAAATACACACCCGCATTTTCTAAAACTGTGAAAACCAAAGTACAAAAATAAGATAAATTCGAAAACGAAATTGGGCATATTAAAATTAGGTTTAGTTAAATTAAAATGTTCAGCAAGTTAAGTTCCGATATTTAGAAAGTAATATAGCGGAAAGCTTCGAAATTCATTTTGTTATATAAATTCGATTTGTTGATGCTTCTATAAACCAATTCCATCATTTTTCATTTTATAGGATAACTCCTTCACCATTATTTTTACGAAATTCTGTCGACTAATCAATTCCATCGGAACTCATGCGTACTCAACAAGTTAAAATGGTTGGGTGAACTTACCGATCCCGAATTGAGTTGAAACTGACGCGCCCAGTGAAGAGTTGAAGCGCGAAGAAGCAAGATGAGTGTATGCAAGAACAGTGCACGACGGAAAAGGGTACTAGGTATAAAGAAGAATAGGTTTTGTAGAGATTGAAGGGTAGACAACGAATGGAGGTAAGGATAGAAGATAATGTCATGCAGATTCATGCATAGAGTAAGGGGGTGAGTACAGAAAAGAGAGGTGGAAGGATAAAACTCAAGAGAAAGAGAGAGATGCGGGAAGAATAAA
This sequence comes from Teleogryllus occipitalis, assembly GCA_011170035.1. Lineage (NCBI taxonomy): Eukaryota > Metazoa > Arthropoda > Insecta > Orthoptera > Gryllidae > Teleogryllus > Teleogryllus occipitalis. The sequence continues at coordinate 281,337 of BLKR01000076.1, read as the reverse complement.
ATTTAAAAGAGAGATGAGCAAAAGCAAATTTTGTAGATGAACCTGAAAGAGAGGGGGGGGGGGAATAATCGAGGAATGTTGGGTAAGTGAAAAGAGAAAAGTGGTGAAGCTTTGGAGATTGGGTAAGAGATAGAGATGAACGAGGAGATAAGAGAGGAAGGAAAGCTGCGGAAATCAAGGAAGAGGAATGTATGAAAATGGCGGTGGAATTTCTAATGGGAAGAAAGAGAGAGTCTTTGTCACTAAGAGTTGTATTCAATGAGTATTACAAATAAATGAATAATCACGATGATTGTAAGTGTAGGAAGGCGATGTTAGTACACCGAGGTCGTGGCTGGGCAAAAATTTGCCTCCGCTGAAGGGTGACGGGAGGCTTGTTGCGGAAGTAGCTGGGACGGGGCGAGGGCGGGGGAGGGGTCGTGGGCGGGGCGAAGCGGGGCAGGGCGGGGGAGGGGGCAGGGCGGGGGAGGGGGCAGGGCGGGGGAGGGGGCGGGGCGGGGGTGGGCGGGGCAGGGCGGGGCGGGGCGGGGTCGGCGAGAGCGGTCGTGCGGGTGATGGGCGCCAGGCGCACCGTCTCTGCCGTGGACGCGGCGTGCGCTCGCCCTCGCCCTCACCCACGCCCGCACGACCCCACGCGCCCCTCACCCTCACGACGCGCACCTCGGCCTCCCGCGCTTAAAGAAGATCGCCCAACAAGGTTCCAAGACAGGGAGGCTCTGTTCTCTGGCGCACTACCATTCTTTACAACGTTGGGTTAATTACGGGGCAATACAAATGTTACTCACATAATAATAATAATAATAATAATAATAATAATAATAATAATAATAATAATAATAATAATAAATAATAATAATAATAATAATAATAATAATAATAATAATAATAATAATGCAGTTCCGGATAGACGAAATCGCTAAGGCGGTAGTGCGGTGGCTAATTCGCATAGGAGATTCACAGGTTCGAGTCCCGATTCGAGCATGGGTGTGTTTGTGTATGTCTGTATGCATACGTGTTTGTCTTTGTCGGCCTTGGTATCACCATTCACCTTTCATTTTCATCATTCCGTATTCCCAGGGCTAGAAACTCTGGTATGGAATGGCGGTCGAAACGTTCAAGGAGATACCGTCAAAAAAATTAAAGCAAACAGGTATTCAAGTGGATGTGTGGGTGGGTGTGCGAGCGATAATTGTAAGAATTCTTTGACAATAAATATCAAGAAAAATGTACAATACAACTAATGTATCTCGTCTCGATAGAGCCAAAATACAAATCCAAAACATTGACAGTAAAAATATAAGATTATTTTTGGTTACTCAATCTCAAGAACTACTTCATAAAAATACGTTACAAATATTGCTTTATTCATATCGCAATCCTCACGCGTTCTCTCTTCTGTATCTGCGGAAGTATCATGTTCATTGAAGTTTTGCTGCAGCAGAATGTGCACCACATGGTCAACAACAAAAAAATCGTTCCATTCGGCGGCGAAGTGAATCACGAACCGGGCGAAAACGAGGGAATTTCTGGGCGCTGCTTCCGAGAAGCGCCACACGCGGCGGCGGAGGTGATGGTGGTGGCTGTGGTGGTGGTGGTGCTGGTGCTGGTGGTGGTGGTGGTGCTGGTGGCGGTGGCGGCGGCGGCGGCGGCGGCGGCGGTGGCGGTGGCGGTGGCGGCGGCGCTGGTGCTGGTGGTGGTGGTGGTGCTGGTGGCGGTGGCGGCGGCGGCGGCGGCGGCAGTGGCGGCCGGTGTGCCGGTGGCGGCGGCGGCGGTGGCGGTGGCGGTGGCGGTGGCGGTGGCGGTGGCGGCGGCGGCGGCGGTGGCGGTGGCGGCGGCGGCGGCGGCGGGGAGGTGGCGGTGCCGGTGGCGGTGGCGGTGGCGGTGGCGGTGGCGGTGGCGGTGGCGGTAGCGGCGGCGGCGGCGGCGGCGGCGGCGGCGGCGGCGGCGGCGGTGGCGGTGGCGGTGGCGGTGGCAACGGCGGCGGTGGCGGTGGCGGCGGCGGCGGCGGCGGCGGCGGCGGTGGCGGTGGCGATTGGCGGTGGCGGTGGCGGTGGGCAGTGGCAGTGGTGGCGGCGGCGGCGGCGGCGGCGGCGGTGGCGGTGGCGGTGGCGGCGGCGGCGGGGACGGTGGCGGTGGCGGCGGCGGCGGCGGCGGCGGCGGCGGCGGCGGCGGCGGCGGCGGTGGCGGTGGCGGTGGCGGTGGCGGTGGCGGTGGCGGTGGCGGTGGCGGTGGCGGTGGCGGTGGCGGTGGCGGCGGCGGCGGCGGCGGCGGTAGCTGTGGCGGCGGCGGTGGCGTTGGCGGCGGCGGTGCGGAGGCGGTGGCAGCAGTAGCGGCGGAGACGGCTGAAGCGGCGGTGTCCTCCCGGCCAAATGTAGGTCACGTGGTGCACGAGGCGCCGCCCAATGAAAAGGCCATCAGCGCCGCGCGGCTCGGCGTTTGTTTTTCGTGTTGCTTGGTCTCTTTTTCGCGGGGAGAGTCCGTCATCAGTCACTCGTCACCTGGGCGCCGCCTCCCGCTGCAGCGGCACGGCCTCCCCTGGGCCAGGTTTTGCGCGCCTCGACGCCCCGCATCCGCCATCCCACGGCCTCCGCGCGGCGCCACGATCGCCCTCATCATCGTCCACGGCTGAGATGGCTCAGACACAGCACGATCATTGACTCCGCATCTCTGAGCGGAAATCCCACGGCTCACGTCCCCGAGGTGGCAGATTTTCGACACTAGCCACATAGCCGCTGTCTGGAGGAGAATTCTTATTTTGCTACGATATCCGAAATTTTTAATAAAAAATTCCGTACATTTTAGAATCCGATATAAAGATGAACATTGGGTGATATCTAGAATTCAACTTTCAATGTTCGATGCTTATCTTGTGAATAATAATACTTCATTTCTCGGCAGAAGAAAAGTCTTCGTTTTGACAATGTTGTTATTTTCAACATTTACCAGTTCTAGCACATACGTTTTAGTTGTTCGCTTTCACCTAAAATGTAAAAACAAATGTTCACGATTTCTTTCGGTGAAGAATACTGTGTTGTAAATGTTTTGTAAATTGTATTTATCAATAGTGTACTATATTTATCTATTATTAATTTTGGCTGTCCGGGTGAAATCTCTTATATTTATCCGTAGTATTAATATGAGCTTTAATGTACGTGAATCTCACATGTAAGCTGAGAGAATACTAGTTTGAAAGTTGACATGTCCTGTATACACAGGAGTGACGCATAATTTACTATATTCTATGAACAGAAATGAGCATAATAACTTCTTTAGCAAACTCTTTCGTTTCTTTTCAAATTAATATTTCGGTTTTAAGAAGTAAATGTAAAATTGGTCTCCTTGAGCTCCCTCTCTCTTCTAAAGGTCTTTGCGGACGAGATCCGCCCACCCCAGAGCAGTGAACCGCCGCGGGGAAGGAAAAAGCCCGGGTGGGCGCGCACCTTTTAGCGAGATCCGCCGTGATTAAGCTCAGGCGACGGAAGAAAACAACCGAGCGGCGCGCGGCGGGCGGGAAACTCCACGCAGATTTATCAACTCGTGAATATTCTTCCTCTCAACTCGCGGTGGGGCGAAGGCAGAGGGGAGAGGGGACAGCTCGGCTGGGCCCTGCCCACGCGCGCTCCGGCGGCCGGCGTGCGAACTTCCTAACAGAGTTGTGCCGTAGACTATAATTTTACGTCTACGAGTGTTTCATACTCGTAATCTACGAGACATCTTCATGACTCTTTAAACAAGTAGACTACGTAGACAACAATCTGTGTAGACTATTTATTTTTCCACATCAAATAACCCAAAAAAGTTTATAAGGAGTAGTAATAGTACAATAATGTTGAAATGTAACATTAAAAAACTATATTTTCTATTCAGTACGTCAAAATATACCACCCCTGATGAAGAAATGACAACTTCCGCAACGATCTCAAGAAACCAGAAGGAACTTGTTTCAACTTGCACATCGGATCACTCTTCATCCGACTCTTTCCCTCCAAGTGGAGTGTGTCCAACCCGGTGCGCAGAAATATTGTGCAGATCCATGATCATGTTGCCAAACTCTTCGCCCCTCGCATGAGAGAAGGACCCGATAAGTATTTCACAGGGGAGGAAGGCAATTCCAGTCGTGACTGTCACCTGCCCTATAAATATTTTTGAAGCAAAATAATATTAACTTGAAATTTAAAAATGTTTCTTCATAATGATAGAACTCCTTTGAGCGTGATCCAATCAGTACTACTGTCGATAAAGTGAGTATACTAATTATTACGAATTTATTAATATTTTTATTATAAATAAATGTTGGCTTTGAGAGCGAAGCTTGATCTTAGTAAATTCGTCCCTACCCCACAAAACGATAGATTACCGTTGTCTACATAGATTAATTTTGTCTACGCTTTCTTTACGTGTGTGTTGCAGTGTACCCTGTCTACGCTTTGTTTACATGCAGACGTATACTACCGTTTTCAGTAGCAAAGGGCCTCCGTCAAGACGATCATTGGGGAATATGTAGAGTCTACACAAAGAAAAAAGGGACGAGACAGACGTAGACTACAGTTCTTTATGCGTAGTAGCAAAGGGCCTCCGTCAAGACTATTATTGGGGAATAAGTGGAGTCTACACGAAGAAAAGAGGGACGACAGACTTTCACCAAAGATATTCTATCAGCAGAGAGAGAAGCGACTTAAAAGGCCGAGGGAAGATAGAAACTAGATCTTGAGACAGGCAAACACACACATATCCTCATACGCAAATACCAATTTATGAAGTAAAAATATTTTTTATTATCTCACACCTTACTTATTCTCGCCATTTTTCTCACCCGACCATTTATCGTATCCGAATATTTTTCTCATTCCATTCCCTATCACCCCACCCCCAGTATTCCCCTACCCACTTATCCTTACCTTTCATTTCCCTGATACGTACTCCTCAAACCTCATCCTCAACTTCACCATCGCCTCATGACGTCTTGGCACGCGCTGAGACTGACAGACGCGGATGGAATCAAATTCCTGAGCTGACGCACTTTGAAATGAAAGCTTTTTTCAGAAACAGGGAGCAAGGGATGTCTTCGAAATTGCCAATTTTTCGTGCGCCAGAAAACGGCGGCATAATTTATCTTAAACTTAGCGGTGGCACCCACAGCTCGTCCCTAAAATTAAACAAACCCTCTCCGATTAACAGGGGGCAGTTTTCCTTCCCTGCAAGATTTCTCCCCTGCGGTAGTGTCTGGCTGCGGGGAAAAGATCGTAATGATAATTATAATTTAACAAGGCGGCATAAGCAAAACAGAAGGGAAAGAACAAAATATAATAAGATATTTCACTTTGTTACTCTCCATGAACTCGAAGAAAAATTTCTCATCTTGAAGCAAAATTATCTGAATGGCGTAATTGTGGCTTGAAGTTTTTAAATCAAGATACCCCAAAATATGTGTCTTTTCTCAGAAGATGCTAGAAATCTTTCGTCCTTCTTGGGAAGTAGTCACACTTTCTCGAAGTGAATTACTGCAAAGAGTAACTTACAGAAATACCGTATGATACTATTGCTACCTTAGTGGACAAAAATTTTTTCTTAAAAAGCGCAAAAAAATAAATTTCAACTCTTCTCGGAATGGAATTTAGATCAATAGGGAGTTGCAACATAAACAGATTATAAAAAAGTAGGACTTCGCTAGAGATTTTACAATGGGATAGCATTTCTGCGAACTAGAAAAAATAATCACTTTATTCATAATTAGTAAGCTACGAGTTACGTTATGTGATTTAATATTTCACTAGCTTTTATTTGAAGATTTTATATTGCAGAGAAGATAGAAATTTGGTTATTCTTTACAATGTCGGTGGAAGAAAACACAGAATTAACCCAACAATGATTTGTTGCAAGGCAACTAGCAACGTGCACTAGCATTTAGAAACCACGTCGTTGGCAATTTAATGGTGTGTACATTCGTCAATAAAATCAATCTACGAATTTTTAATGGTTGTTTATTCATTCCTAATTCATGCGATGTGCCATAAAATTTAGCACTCTTCAGAAGCCCAAAACCCTTAAAATTATGATCTGCAGAAATTTCAGTTTATAATTATCTCAGCAGAGAACAACTCCAACCTCTATTGCAAAACCGTTCTCTTAAAAAAACTTAGTTTATGAGCATGAAACAATTAAACAACATTTGGGGGAGACAGGCTTGAGGAGTTAATAAAAAATACATGTTTTCGCAAAGACCAGAAAACCCACGTTACGATAATGGAAGGACGCATCTTCAAGCCTGGTTTGGGAAAGAATTGCAGTTAACTAGGCGCCGTGAATGATGAAGATTTTTACAGCCCATCGCGGAGAGTGTTTTACATTTTATAACCGACTCTTGAACACTTACAATTAGATTGTGAGACTCCGAAACTTCTCCGAAATAAATTTAAACGCGTCTGCGGTCTTGTGAAGGGTTGCGTAGTCGTACAAGCTTTATGTGCTACTATTTAATTCTATTTCCACTAGAATTAATGATTTAGTCGCGCTTTTACGAGCGACGTTCTTGCGGAGGAGCTGTCGAGCGAGGGAATTTAAGAATGTGTCGCCCCGTTGCGCGAGCACGCGTCTGACACACAACAGTGTACAAACACATGGACATTGAAGTATCTACATATATCGCGTAAAATTTACTAGCTTTACAATAATTAAATGAATCCATTAAATGAATGTATTCAATGGCTGAATAAGTATTTAATGAAATATAAATCCCGTGGTAAATTAATAACTAAATAAAATATTTAATGTGTGGAAAATTAAATTCATAAATCCAATAACGTGCAGTAGTCGTAATAATAAATTATTTTTGAAATTCGTTTGGCACAAATCGTCAGAAATATATAGTAGCCACAACCTACACGAATACAAGGCAAGATGTTGCTGCTTACGAGTTGCTTTTTACTTTCTCGCATACCACTTACGTAGTGTGCGCCATATGCTTATATTTTAGAAAGTATTGTAATGCTGCGGCAAAACCGGTGATTTTTCAACAGAAAAATTCTTATTGTGGCACTGTGATACAAAAAATGGATAAATCTCGTTCCTACATGAGCAAATTACTTTATCTTCAAAGTTAAGTAGTCAGAATTCTCGTTTTAGGGGTGTTTGATATCCAAATTTTGGCTGCCGGCAAAATGCCTCTCTGTCCGCCTGTATACAACGCTCCCGCCAATTTGAAACGCGTATCTTCATTTTTGGGGTACTAAATGTTTTTCAAAAATTACTCCAAATGTTTTTATTAAATGTTTTCTCGGTCAGAGCAAAAGACGGTTGAAAATGGCGCAAATTAAACTTTTGTAAGACTACCAGAAGACGGAGAAACTCAATGCCCGGTGACCACATAATAGTGCCGATGCTATTTTATCGCCCCGTCCCGAACCACCTTTGCGAGAGAGCGAGAAGTGCCGTGAGCAGCCGGAGCGCGTGTGAGGGCTGAGCCTGGGCCACTCCAAGATCCACCGCGAAGTTGCGGCGCCCGTCCGCCAGGGGCGGGGCGGCGCTGGGAGGCGGTTGTGCTCACGTCCGCGCAAGTTGCGGCAACAAGTCCTTGACGCCTATCGCCCCGGCAGGCGCGCCCCACTCCAACCAACTCCAACCGGCGGCGCTGGCTGGGCTAGCTCAAGGGCAACAACCCTTATTTCGGCAGCGATTCTGACCGGAGGGCTTGAGTTGGCACAGATATTAGACAACTAGAGAGCTATGCCGTCTAGCGGACGAGAATTCTAGCGGACGGCTGCTCTGAGCAGTGGTTTTCCGTGGTTTCTCCGATCAACTAAAGGCGGATACCGAGCAGTACCCTAACACACGGGCCAAACTTTGGGTTAAAGAGGAGAGAGGGGACTAGGATGAGACAGGAAAGAAGCGCGCGGACCATTTTTTTAAGGTTCTTCTCCAGCATTTTCCTGATGGGAGAAACAACGAAAAACCACGGATCAGATCTCCCAAACGGCGTCTGAATTCGACGTAGCCGTTCGATTAGCTCGTGGCGAAAAGTTAGCCACCAAGCGAACTCCGCGGACGTCTCGGTCAGAGCTGCTGCAGGAGCAACAGTTGTTGCGCTGAGCTACCTCTGCCGGTCTGCTTCTAGGAGCGAGTCGCCTTTGCTTGCCGGGGGTGGGGGAAGAGGTGGGGGCGGCGGAAGGCCAAGGCGGCGGCCTTTATCGGGTGGCCCGAGGGCGCCTTGCAGGGTCCATGATGGCCTTATTAGCCTGCCGGCCTCTGCGAAAGGTCGACCGATGGACGGCCGAGAGGGGCCAGGCGGGACCGGGCGTGGCGCGGCGTAAAGTGGCGCGGAGAGGAGGGGAGGCGAGACTCCGCCAGCCGGGCTTACTGCTCAGCGCAGGCGGTAAAACGGTGCTTCCACGCCCCTTCCGCCCGCCCTCTACATCCTGCCATCGCTTCGCTCCTCTTGCTCAACCTCGGCCACCAGTCGCCGATAGCTACGTGGAGGGCTTCCTATTATGCCAGCAACGCCCCTTGAGCGAAGAAAATAGCTTCCAATGTGCTTCTTTTGTTTTGACGCGTGACAAAAGCTTAGTAGTGAAATTAGAAATGCGTAAAAACAATTGTTAAAAAATTATAATTTAATTTACCCTTAAGTGTTTGCGAATATTTCTTGAATTTAATTCATACGTGGTAAACCAGCCCTTTCTCACACCCTGCCCTGAGCCAGTTGACTTTTTTGATTGATTGATTTTTTCGCCATTCGCCTGGTGTTGATCGGAGAAACCACGGAAAACTACCGATCAGAGCAGCCGGCCGCTAGAATTCTCCTCCAGATAGCGACTGAATTCGACCTAGCTGAAAAGCTAGTGTCGAAAATCCTGCCGCCGTGGGGAGTGTAACCTAGGACCTCTCGGTCAGAGGCGCTGCAGTGACATCAGTTCATGTACTGAGCCACCGCTCCCGGTGGCCAGTCGACGCTTGTCGATGGCAGACGGGTGCGTCCACTCTCACCCCGCTATGACGCACCCGTAGCAAGACATGCTGAGGCCAGGGCGAGCCATGCGGTGACGCAGGGCATGAGGTGGGACTCTGAACCATGCATCCCTGCTCAAACCCCGACCTGGCCACCGGCCGCCCTTGGAAGGGCGCCTCCGCCCTGGAAAAGGCAGTCTGAGTCGCACTCGTGTACGAACAGTTCCGCTTGAACCGAAGCGACCAGCAGCCGGAGGTTGTGATCGTGTACCATTGGAGGAGTGCCCGCGTCCCAGCACCACCCTCCGAGGGAACCGAAGCAACCCGGGTCGCATCCTCGCGATGTGACTGAGGGCACCCTTGCCTGCCCCGCCTGCCTTTTAGCCCGCTTCCTACATCGCCCGACTTGACCGAGTGCTACGGTACACCTTTGCACTTGACTATGTAAGTGGGCCTGAAGCTTGTAATAAACGTGATCTATCAATTAAACTGGACTTGAGTTAATTATAACCGCTCCCGTCTATGTTGCGACCGTTGCGACACACATAATGTGTATTTGATACTTTCTTTCGTAATATAATGAGATATCTTTAAACTGAAACATAAAAAGTGCTCAGACTAATGATTCTCTTCAAAAATACTACTAGTGGAGCTACAAGATCACGTACTTTCTCGCATTACTAACGGTTATGCAATAATATCAATCACAGCGCAACTACATTATGTAATATTACCAATCGTAGCGCAGTAAGCGTCAACTAATTCTTTTGAGTTAATACATGTATGTACAATCGACAATCCAAGAAAATACTTGTACACGAAATCAATCTAAACCACATCCAAGAAAACGCACTGTACATGTACGCATTGTACATTCAAACCTGTAACTAACTAAATAAATACAAAAAGTTGAAACCAGCTCCAAAACATGCGGACGCCCACTTCGAGTTCCTCTAGAATTCCAGTACAGTAGCAATGGGGGAATGTTTACGGACGTTATAATATTCAATATAAAAATTGAGTGAACTGAAGATATGATCTTTTGCGATGCAGGTAAATTGAGCTGCGGGGGGGGGGGGGGAAGTAAATGGGGGCGTGTTTTGTTCGCGACATTGTCATACCTCCGATATTACAAGACTGCAACTCATAGAAATACGATTTTTCAATTGCATACTGGCACAACCAGTACTATAATATATGCTCTTCGATTTTTTATGGCATTAAAATACGTTTAGTGTAATTAACAAATAAAGATTATAGGCTAGAAAGAAGCCACATTTGTAGTTGACTCAAAGGTCATAAAGAGGTTAGACCAAGTCCGCATTGCAACGTGGATGCAATTTGTTCACTGCATTAAGCCCACAGGAGTACACTGTTGCCAGATTTGCAAAGCATGAACGTAACTTGGAATAAACATTTTAATTGAAACATAAAGTAAAGGGATTTGAATGAAATGTCGTCTATCAGTTATTCATTAAAACAAATACCACTGATTAAAATTAGTAAAAAATACAAAAACAAATTACTAAGCCAAAGGATAACAGACAACATGTAACTAAACACGTCACAAAAGGAATTACTCAACCACGGTTTCAACAACTTCCTAAATTGAGAAGGACGTGGAGCGATAATGAGCAGCGCACACAAATTTAATTGAAAGAGCTCAGGAACTCTGATCCCTTTGACAGGGAGAACGACACGAGAGGTAATGACGGAATTATATTTTTATTAACAAGGAGTAGGCGCTGCAATCGATCAATTACGTTCTAGCAGCAGAAAGAAGTGCTTCCTTGTACAAAATGACGCAGCGTGTTCCTATTTGAATGGGAAACCAGATAGAAAGGTGGAGAGGGGGGAGGGAAAGAGTAAGAGAGAGCGGGAGAGGGAAAGAGAATGAAAGAGAAAGAGAATGAAACAGAAAGAGAATGAAAGAGAAATAGAATGAAAGAGAAATAGAATGAAAGAGAAAGAAAATGAAAGAGAAAGAGAATGAAAGAGAAAGACAGAGAGAGAGAGAGAGAGAGAGAGAGAGAGAGAGAGAGAGAGAGAGAGAGAGAGAGAGAGACAGACAGACAGAGCGGGGAGTGTTCCATTCCGAAATACTGGATCCAAATTCTGTCACACTTTGCCGCGTTCAAATATCATTAAGGAAGAGGTTATAATTTTTTAAGTCTTGCTTCACAGAACACACAGTGCCCAGGAAAGCTTTGCCTCATATTTTCTGCTCACACAATTTTCTGCTTCGAGATGGTGAAGAGGCCCCATTCAAGCAATGGGAAGACGATCTTCATCTCGTTTTGTGCTGTGCAGATGCTAGTTTGTCGGCTATGAGTCTTCCGGCGCCTGAGAGGAGGTGAGAATTGAAGAGCTTATTTTCAAGGGCTGCATCTCAAAAAGATACAATTTTTCAGAAAGGGAAAATATTCAAATTGAGCCTTATTGTTCGAGGTAAGATTTAAGGGTTTTCGGATACCGTTTGACATACGAGAAACGACATTTTTGAACACAATATTTGGCAGTAAGATGGAGAAGCGTATGAAGTATATATTAACACATAAAACATTAAACAAACGGATACTTTATTTTGGAAATGAGCTATTCAATCGTAAATGAAAGCGAAAGCTTCCACGGCTGGCGTCAATAGATACTAGGCTACCCGGGAAAGGCCGTGCACCAGGAACGGTTGCCAACGTTCCAGCCGTAAATAAGGTCACAGTATGACAAGCGAAACGTTGGCAAATGTACCTAGTACGCGGCGTCTCCCGGACAGGCTAGTACCTACTCCTTAGTTACAATTTCAAAGCTGGTGACCACCCTTGGGGTCTGAAACTCTATCTGCCCAAGAAAGCAGTGAAGAAAGCTGCTGTTTCAATAAATATTGGCATCGAGAGCTGAGACAACGACCACCCAGTGATATAAGGAGCCTGTGGTAATTACTTTTTCAGTGTACACCGAAGCCCGGAAAGCAATGGTTGTCTCAACGATTCAGTCATTTCAGCTAGCATACGGAATTCCTGGTCACCGATGCTCACCGCCTTTCGTTTATAGGACTAGATATATTTCCATGCTCTTAGAATTCTCAGAAGGAAATTTGTTTTAGTTAACGTGAAACGTCCAATAACGTTTTCCCCATACACATTTAAGTGTCAATAAATAATGGATAACAATGTATCCATAGACAATTTTCGAAACTACTCTCTCTAATCTCTCTTAGAGTTTGGCAAATAATAACTTCATACTTCAAGAAATTGTGTCATGTGGTTAGAAAATAAAACATGGCATTAATACATGAAAAAATTCTCTACTATATAATTATGGAATATATATCCCGAAAATATCAAGAACGTTCTTATCAAAAACATTTAGTACGAATTAATTATTGAATATCCTTGAACAAATATTTACAAAATTCCTCACGTTCAACTATATTGCTAACTTGCAGATAAAACGAACTCTCATTACGGCAGGAAGTAACATTCCGCTTCACCGAATGATGTGCAAACTCATGGACGCAGAACTCTACCGACGCGCCGCGGCGACGGTGCCATTCTGGAGCAGAAGGCAAGGCGGGGCGAGGCCCGACGAGGTGAGGTGAGGGCGCAGTGAGGAGACGTGAGGAGAGGAGAGGTGAGACGAGGCGGAGGAGTCTGTATGACGCGCGAGTGTAATCGAATTCTGACGACTCGCGAGGACGTGCGAGGAGGACGGCCCGCGGGCAAATAGCAGTCCTCGCGCCCGCGCGTCCCCAGAGGAGCGTCCCACGCTGAGGACGGAGGACGGAGGCGGCGACGCGACGCCCGCAAATGGTCGCCATTCTAGGTGCACCGACCGCCTGAGTTAGCTCAGAGGCAGCGTTATCATCCCCTCTGCATCGTCGCCCGCCGGAAGGTCCTAGGGTTCGAGTCCGACGGTGGAAGATTTTTGACACCAGCTACACTGCTAGATGCAATTCAGTCGGTGTCAGGAGGAGCAATCCACTGGACGACTGCTCTGGTCGGAAGTTTCCCTTGGTTTCTTCGAATAATGGCAAGCAATACCGGAGCAATACACTAACAAATGGCTCACGGATCGTTCGCGATCTTTTCTTCATCGTGTTTGTTCCTTCCTCTCCCCTTACACATTTCCTCACACAAACACATTATATATATATATATATATATATATATATATATATATATATATATATATATATATATATATATATATGTATATATATATATATATATATATATATATATATATATATATATATATATATATATATGACTTGTGATAATTTTAGCATTTCAAATTCCCGCTAATATTAGTATGACGCAAACTGGTACCTGAAGCTCATTCGCTGAAATCGAGTGCCACCCATCTCTTTTCATCAAACATATTCCGACTAAGTTTGGTACATAATCGATGTAACAACTGTTAAGATTTCGAGTTCACATGACGTGATTAAATCTGTATGTAGAAAGAAATTATGAGTTTCTAGAAATTATGAGTGAGAACAGGCTAGAGAAAGAGAGATCACGCGCTATCTTTGGTTCATACTTAGCTCCAGACGTGGCTTCCACCAATAAAGCATCTGAAGCCATGGAAACGATAGGTCAGGGCAGCGGCCTCTGGATACCTCACCCTTGCAGTGGAATCGTCCCACCCAGCTTCAAACCTGGCGTTCAATGCTCTCCACACACGGACTACAAATAAGGGAAATTAGGTAATTGCACGAAGACCAATTCCTAAGAGCACGCGACTCTAACAATGTGTTCTGTCATTTGAGTTTTTAACAAAGCAGGTTTTTGTTCTCCCCAAATAATCCACAGCTCAAACAGTTTGTGACATCCTTAAAAGAACAGTCTCATACACCAGCGTGACCACCTCTCGAAATCGAATGAGTGGATCCGGCGGTGGGTGAGTGGAGGTGAACAAGATGAAAGTTGAATTGGTCAGTGAGACTACAGATTTCTGTTCCAATAGTTCATGCTTAAAGCTGTATGTCTCCAATGGCTTCGACGAATATTGACAAAAATTACTATTGTGTATTACGCATGTATATTACGCTTACCTGTTTAAAAACGAATTGCAGGAGATAACGGTTTCAGTAGAAGAAATACTGTTTTTCTTTTGGACATACCCTCTTTAAGATGCAATTGCAGGAAAAACTCCAAAAACAAAGTAGAAGATTATGCGTCCAATATTATTTTATTATAATTTTCGTATACTGTAATGGTACACTCCGAAAAGGCAATCCCTTATCCACATTAATTTAATATTTTGATAGTGTATTGCGACTTGATACAGAGCAAGGTTAGGTATATTTTACAAAGCGTTAGGGAAAAATCCGGCATGGAGGGAAATTCAGGAAAGAATGCATAAACACGTCTACTTAGCACGTCACGACCATATTAGAAAAATACGTTCAAGGAAACAGAGAACTGATGTTGGAAAATACTCTTTTGTAAATAGGAGTATTGAGTCATGGAGTAGCTTGCCTGCAGCACTAATGGAAACTTTCCCCAGAAACATCAATACTTCAAGGTTAAGATTAAATTCTAATAATAGTGTAAGTGATAGGATCAGTAGTCTGTGAAGGGCCATTGCATTTAGTAGGCATGCCTTAAATGGAGTAATTTTGTTCTGTGTATTGAATTGTATGTATATTTAGTATTCATTATATTATGGCATTAGATGTATAGTAAGTGTAAAGAATTTGTCACCGGGCTTAAAGCCCAAAGCAAATTAAATAAATTATCTACATATCTAACGCTTTGACAACTTTTTAAGGTTCTATGATCCTGTTTACAGGCGACCGTCTGGTGCGTTGTGCTGGTATAAATGTGCAGACACAATCTGGGTTGCCTTAAATCTAATCCAGAATCCAACGATTACAGAAAAGAGTACTAAACGAACGCCGCGAAGTTATTCTAAATTTACGAGCCCTGGACTGATTACGAGACGAACTCGGCGAACACAACGTTAAGTCGTTGCCTACGGACAGACCACAAAAGGTGAAAAAACCCTCTCTTGCTGCGACGAAGTACGGAAAAGAGATGAAAAGGAAAAGGATTCCATCAGCCCTCGACCTTTTCCTTCATCCTCGCTTCTAATTTCTCCCCCGGCGCCACACGGTAGCACACCGCTCTCCCTTAAAAAAACGAAAAAGAAAATTCAAAAGCACTTAATTTGCCTTTCGCAAGAACTCAAGTCGTCTGCTGTTGCCTCGTCTCTTCCCCTCGTCGTCACCTCCCCCTCCTCTTCGTCCTCCGTCTCCTTGAGCCATCCCCCTCCTCCGTCTCCATCTCCCTCCTCCGCACCCACTCCCCACCGTCGCCCCGCCACCCCGGGTCTTGTTCTTCTCCCATCTATTCCTGTTTGATTTCATTACGTTCCGAAGCACGTCCGCGAAGTCGCAGCGCAGAGGCTGAATTACAAAGATGGAGGCCGGAGGATGAGGAGCCGCCCCGGCGCGCGAGGGGTGCGTGCAAGGACGCCCGTGGCGCCGCCAAGCGGCGAGCGGGGGAGCGAGCGCGCCGAACCCTGCGCTGGCACGCGGGAGGGGAGGCCGCGTTCATATATCGCGGAACGCACGTTACATCTATTATTCCACCTCTCCTAAGAAAGATAACGCCACGGATGGGGGACCCAGCCACGCTGGAGGATGGAGGCACATGGAGGAGGAGGAGGGGGAGGTAGCGGCAAAACGGCGCGGGAGAAAAGAAGCCTCCGTAGGGCGCACGGGAGGGCTGCCTGAGGAAGTATACGAGGGAAAATGAGTGTCATGAGGAAGGCTATAAATCATTTCCGAACGAAAAAGAAACTTAAGGAAAGTGACACTGTAGTCTCAAAATACATTTATAGCCGCCTCGTAATTTACTCGAACGACGCCGCTGTCCGTCGGGAATTTGTTGGACGCGGCGCGACGATCGTTAGCAGATAGTGGCGTCGATCGTAACAAGGTACAAAGAAACGCGTGCAAACGCGGCGGGGAACAAAGTTTAAAGTGCGATATGATCGGCGAGAAAGACAGCGAGTTAAAAAGAAAGACGATTTAAGCATTCCTTCTTTTCTTATTTTGAAACTCGTAACTAGAACGTTGATGTGGGATGTCACTGGCTGTTAGAACCAACCCTCCGAGATTGTGAGATATGAGAAGGGAAAGTGTACTTCTGAGGATGTGTCCCCAACTTTACTCTTCCAGATGAATTTTGGTTTAAAATACATTAAAAGGGATTCAGACACCGCTGAGTTTTCCTAGTAGATGATCGCATGTTACTGAGTATAATGTGATGGATAAAATATATGATCTGTTTCTGAAAAAGAACAAACTTACATCATCCCATTTTTTTCTGATAGTAATCAGAAAAATATCAGATCACAGAAAAAATGTGATGGGAGTTTTTATATTCATTGCATATAACTATGTAACATATTAATGCCCTCCAACTAGATTATTCACAACTTTGCAGACATCTATGCCGTTGTAAACGCGATAAGTTAATGGAAGTGACATGTACAGTGTATAACTCGACGAGTTGCTGAAATGCTTGTGTCTGATTTCGCAGAAGGGTGGAACAATGCAGACAACGACGAAGACAAGAAAATGAATGCAGAGGTGGTCGCAGCAATTGTGCAAATACAAACATCAAGAAGAATGTAATGACAGAATAACAGAATGTAACGAATGTTGCATTCTGTTATTCTATATAAGAGTTGAAAACCGCTATTGTCAACTGTGAGTAAAAGGAAAATAAAAAATTCTATCACCTATGCTCAGTAATGAGAAAACGACCAATCACCATTGTAAGTATTGTTCTTACACACAAAGACGACATGGCATATGGGATACAGATTCTGCAGCAACATTGAAAATTCAACGGTATCAATGATTGATGGGTGTTTCTTCTATGCGTCAACTTCTATGGTCAATAGTCCCGTTAGAAAAATGAATGTTAAAAATTGGGAGGTGAAAATGTTCCTCCCCACTGGGAGATGAGATTCGGCGCCAATCTACAAGTCGGCTTACGAGGTTTTCCTCTTCAATGTATCGCCCTTAGTGGGCCACCGTTCCAGCCATGACAAACTCTACGGTCTCTTGACATGTGTGATAGTGCAGCGCCTACATAGGCGAGAGGGAAGCGGGGAGAGAGACAAGGATGAGAAAGGAAAGATCGCGCGGAATCCGCAGTGCCCTTGTTAAAATACTGTTTCGTCATTCGCGTGGTATTGATCGAAAAAAGACAAGGAAAAACACCGATCAGAGCAACCGGCCGCTAAAATTCCCCTCCAGACAGCGGCTGAATACGACTAATCTATCTAGTTAGTGTCAAAAATTCGTCCATCCGCGATACATTAGCCCCAGGACCCGGTCAGATTGCTGCAGACACCGGTGAAATGCTGCCTTTGCAATTTCAGTCAACGGTGTCAAACTGGAAGAGTGTAGGCTGGCGGCGGGAGCGGCGGCGGGGGCGGCAGTGGGGGCGGCAGTGGGGGTGGCAGTGGGGGCGGCAGTGGGGCGGCAGTGAGGGTGGCAGTGGGCAGTGGGGGCGGCAGTGGGGGCGGCAGTGAGGGTGGCAGTGGGCGCGGCAATGGGGGTGGCAGTGAGGGCGGCAGTGGGGGCGGTAGTGGGGGCGGCGGGAGCGGTGGGGGCGGTAGGGGCGTGGTGGTGGCGGAGATGGCGGGAGGCAACAGGGTCAAACGGGTCAGCGGGGGGCGCCGGTGGGCGGCGGGGGCGGAGGGGGGGCGGCGGGGGTGGGGGCGGAGGGGGGCGGCGGCGAGGGAGGAGGGGGCGGCGTGGGCGCCGGGGCCCGCGGGGGCGGCGGGGCGGCAGGAGCAGCTGCAGCGGGGCACCGCCAGGACGAGGGCCCGTCACGGCCACGTGAAACATTCAAATGACGCGGAGCGCCGTGCTGCTCCAAAATAGATTTCCATATAATTCGCGTATCAGCGGGGCGAGTGGGCGGGCGCTCATTGTCAACCAATTAGAGGGAGCGTCGCTTCTCGCGACGCCGGAGCGACGCCCCGGCGCGCCCCGCCCCGCCCCGCCCTGCCCTGCCCCGACAGGCGGCGCTGCATATGCATGGCGTCGCGGCGCTCAGCTGACGCGCGCGCCGCGGATGCGCCGTGCAACGCGAAACAGAAGCCGCACGACTCTCCTACACTGCGACATACGGGCTGCACTGCGAGAGGTAAGCTAGTAGCTCGTACCCACAGCAACAGACCACGAGTGGATTCAATGCGACTGAGATCGGACCAACAAGTACAATGTTGCTGCCCTTACTAATTTTAGTTCTGTAGATTTGTTTCCTCGCACACTTTCGACACGATCTATATGATCAGGTATTTTAAAATTGTATTCACTAAAATCGATGTCATTCATATACGAAAAGATTTTTTTTTCGTTTTTTTCTTCAAACTCGAAATAGTAAGCACCTGCCAGATCCAGGCTCTTTAATCCTTGACTTTGTGTGTATAATGAGTTTCATAGATTAATAAATCTGTCAAAGTAAGACGCATCTGGTCCTGCAGTTTCAGAAAACCTACCCAAATGATTTCGTTTCGTGCCAGACAGGACCAAGATATAGCGATTAAAATGGACATCAATTTTAAATTTCACGGGGAATGAATCCGTCAGGTTCTGTCCGCCTGCCAAACCGTTGCTAACTTTCACTTTTAAAGTGCGTGTCACGCGGTAAAGCTGAAATGGTCACGCCGTCGGTTCTGAAGATTCAGAAACACTAGCTGCAAGTTATGAATCTAATTGCGTTTTATTTACTGAATAAAGCAGACCTCTAATTAAAACGTCAGGAAATGCTTTATTTGTTCCTTGTGTACGAACCTGGCATTCTACAGATAAGGAAGTGTTCACTATAGAAGTGAACTACTATAGAAGTCACTATAGAAGTTTTTATATTGAAGTCGTAAGAATACTGATTAGATTTTTAATTCCCTAGGGACGCAGTTTAGTTTGAAGGATTTGATATGTAACAAATATTAACATTCGTCGCCGAACACAATTACACATTTTTCAAACGACAATTATCAAGCTTTAAATCAGTGGGTAAATAATGTTACAAAGCACATAACATACTTTTTCCTTTCGCTCGTAACAATTTCAGCAGAAGTGCGAACACTAATTTGGCAACGTCCCCTTGTCCACGAACATTTGCACTCATTACGCCCTCATCTCTTCCGAGTGTCCATCACAATGGCGCCCTCAAAGAAGCGTCCCCTCTTCCGCACGACCATCATCATTTGCATCAGCGCCTCCGCTGCCTCCAGCAGCGCGCGGCCTGGACACCCCGGCCCCGCGGAGAGCCACGGTTAATAAATGAATCAGGTGCATTCAGGGCTTTGTTTGGCACACAGCGCGGGCGAGCGTGAGGCGTGCGCTCTCTCCCCCTCGCTCGGTCTCTCTACCCCCCTGCTCGCTGCATCTCTCTCCTTAGTGAGCTCGCGTTTGCTCTCGCTCTTCGCCTCTCCCTCTCCTCCTCGCTCCTCTCGATCATGCTGCTCAGTCTCTGTGCCTTTCCCCTCGCTCGTTCCTTCTATCATTTCATTCTCTCCCTCGCTCGCCCTCTGTGCCTCTCTCCGTCACACTGTCCCTCTCTGCTTCACTCGTTCTCTCTACCCTCCTGCTCGCTCCCTCTCTCTCCTTCGTGCGCTCGCGTTCGCTCTCGCTCTCCGCCTCTCCCTCTCCTCCTCGCTCCTCTCGATCATGCTGCTCAGTCTCTGTGCCTTTCCCCTCGCTCGTTCCTTCTATCATTTCATTCTCTCCCTCGCTCGCCCTCTGTGCCTCTCTCCGTCACACTGTCCCTCTCTGCTTCACTCGTTCTCTCTACCCTCCTGCTCGCTCCCTCTCTCTCCTTCGTGCGCTCGCGTTCGCTCTCGCTCTCCGCCTCTCCCTCTCCTCCTCGCTCCTCTCGATCATGCTGCTCAGTCTCTGTGCCTTTCCCCTCGCTCGTTCCTTCTATCATTTCATTCTCTCCCTCGCTCGCTCCCCCTCTCTCTCTCCTCCTCGCTCTCTGTCCCTCTCTCCTTCGCTCGTTCTCTCTACCCTCCTGCTCGCTCCATCCCTCTCCTTCGCGCGCTCGCGTTCGCTCTCGCTCTCCGCCTCTCCCTCTCCTCCTCGCTACTCTCGATCCTGCTGCTCAGTCTCTGTTCTCTCGCTCCCCCTCGCTCTTTGCTTCTATCATTTCACTCTCTCCCTCGCTTGCTCCTTCTCTCTCCACCTTGCTCTCTGTCCCTCTCTCTTTCGCTCGTCCTCTCTAACCTCCCGCTCGCTCACTCTCTCCTTGGTGCGCTCGCGTTCGCTCCCGCTCTCTGCCCCCTCGCTCTCTCTCTCCCCCTCGTACGCTCGCGTTCGCTCTCTCCTCCTATCGCTCTCTATCCCCCTCGCTCGGTCTCTCTACCCTTCTGCTCGCTCACTCTCTCTCCTTCGTGCGCTCGTGTTCGCTCTCTCCCCCCTCTCGTGTTCGCTCTCTCTCCGTTCCTCTCGCGAGCTCGCGTTCGCTCTCTCCTCCCTTCGCTTTCTATCCCCCTCGCACGTTCTCTGTATCCTCCCGCTCGTTAGCTCTCCCCCTCTCTCTCTCCACACGAGTGTGTGTGTGTGGGGGGGCGGTGCGGGCTCTCAACGCGTGTCGGATTAGTGCACGCAGACACTAGCGCCACGCGCTCTTCGCAAAGAGAGGCGAATTAATTGGGTTTGAGGCGTCCGCGACGGCGCGGCGGCGGAGTGGGCGTGCGGGACTCCGCACGTGATTAAAAGAATTTAACGGAAAAAATTACGGGGAGCGGCCGAAATTCAATCAGATGCCCCTCGAACCGGGAGCGCCGGAGGGGATGGGGGCGGCGTCTGCAGCGAGGGAAACTGATTTCGCTCCTTCGGGAACATCCCGCCGCCACCGCCGCCACCGCCGCCTCCCGCAGGAGGCGCAGCAACGCAGCCACCCCGCCCCCCACCCCGCGACCCGAACGCGTGGGAGCACACGCCAAAGTTTTACCGCCTCCGGGATGGAGCCTATTTATGAAGCGTCGCTCGATCACGAATAACAAACTCCCAAGTCGGCGCGAGCTGGCGGCACGCGAAGCAGACGGCAGGAGAGGAAGAAGAAGAAGAAGCGGTCTGCGAGGAAGAAGGCGAGGTGAAAGGGAGAGAGGCGTGGCGTGGCGTGGCGGGGAGGGGCGGCGCGACGCGAGTTCCTCCGAAGGCGACAATCATGTGCGGCCAAATCGCATTAGAAGGCGCACAATAGGCGTCTGCGAGCGGCGGCGGCGGCCGGCAACGAGGCGCTTGTGCGGCACAGCCAGCCACGGTCTCGCTGGGGCGCGGTCCAATGGAAAGGGAACCGGGGGGGGCGTGCAGGTTTTGGGGCGGACCATGCTGGGCTGGGTGGCACACACGCGCGCGCCTTGAGCAGCGGCCAAGCAGAAGGCTGCGTGTTGAGGTCTCGCGCACGGTGAAAATGGATTGTCATGAA
Source organism: Teleogryllus occipitalis (assembly GCA_011170035.1). Lineage (NCBI taxonomy): Eukaryota > Metazoa > Arthropoda > Insecta > Orthoptera > Gryllidae > Teleogryllus > Teleogryllus occipitalis. Next base: position 259,933 of record BLKR01000076.1, on the reverse strand, counting down.
GTGTAAATATTTGATCCCAACGGGATCCGAGTCCGGAACCATCTGTTACTATCCAGTCCGATGCTCAACCTATTAAGTTATGGAACTGCATTGAAGTCGTGACAATTTAACGATGTCGATTAGCGATCTTTTACGGTTCAAGTAGTATGAAGAAGAACAAAATAAAATGATTCAAAACATTTTACGCTAGCAACTGAATCAGTCGAGGCTTGTCTGAGATAATGTGCGAGTCATTCCATCAGAATAAAACTACTTGAATTCGAAAATATTCGGGGGAGTCCACATCCCTCCGAGCAAGCACCAACCGTGGGGAGGATTGATTGATTGATTTATTGATTTTTTCTTGTTTCCGGGCGCGTCAACTTTGGTAATTAGTCCCGTTAGTGTAGTGCATGTTTTTTTTCTCGGGAGATGGCGGTGATCTTCCCCCGCTGAATGGCGAGATCCGGCGCCGACCTACCGTCGGCTAGTGGGGTTTCCCCCTAACCAGGACTCTTCCACCAGCGGGGCACCGCCCCAGTCGGGACAAGCTCTAAGCTACCGACCGATCTCCCGGAATATGTGGTTGTGTAGTGCATGTTAGTGTAAGTGTGTGTGTGTGTGTGTGTGTGTGTAAGGGAAGAGGATAGGACAAGGAAGAGGAAGGACAGATCGCGCGCGGTCCGTGGCCCGTTTGGCAGGGTACTGCTCGGGCATTCGCCTGGTGTTGATCGGAGGAGCGAGAAGGAGCCCAAAATGTTTCCACTCCTTGATCCGAGCCTACGCCAACGACGCGCGAGGAGGAGCTTGCCTTTCGCAGACGCGGGCGCAGCGGACCGCTCGCAAGACGTCGGCGTCGACCCTATTCCCCCCTCCTTCCCCGCCCCTTACCACCCCCGTGCCGCCCCCATTCCTCGTCTCGCGCCGCGCGCCGTCAGCGTCGCCAGCGCACCTCGCGGAGCGCGCCAGAGTTACGCCGAAGAATCATCAATCACTATTTGGACTTCATTCAAATCTAATAACGCGTGAATTTCGGGCACGAGTTTTCGCTTACTCGTTAACGACGCGCGGGGAAAAAGGCGGGCACAGAGAGGGAGAGAGAGACAGAGAGAGACAGACAGAGAGGGACAGACAGAGAGGGACAGACAGAGTGACTGACAGAACGAAGACAGAGAGAGACCGACAGAAACAAGGCAGAGAGAGACCGACAGAAAGAAGACAGAGAGAGACAGACAGAGAGAGAGACAGAGAGAGGCAGACAGAGAGGGACAGGCAGAGAGAGACAGACAGAAAGAAGACAGAGAGCGACCGACAGAAACAAGACAGAGAGCGACCGACAGAAACAAGACAGAGAGAGACCGACGGAAAGAAGACAGAGAGAGACAGACAGAGAGAGAGACAGACAGAGAGAGAGACAGACAGAGAGAGAGACAGACAGAGAGAGAGACAGACAGAGAGAGAGAGAGACAGACAGAGAGAGAGAGACAGACAGAGAGAGAGAGACAGAGAGAGAGACAGACAGAGAGAGAGAGACAGACAGAGAGAGACAGGCAGAGAGAGACAGACAGAGAGAGAGACAGACAGAGAGAGACAGACAGAGAGAGGCAGACAGAGAGGGACAGACAGAGAGAGACAGACAGAGAGAGACCGACAGAAAGAAGACAGAGACCGACAGAAAGAATACAAAGAGAGAGAGAGAGAGATAATGAGAAGAGGGCGTAATAAATGAAAGAGGTATGAGCGAAGTACTGGACGGGATAGACAGACGGTAAGGAGGAATGTGAGTGGCAGGCACAATGGGAAGATGGGCGACTAGGTGAGAATTAGCTTTAGAGCGTTGGGGCAAATGGGCGGGTAGTGGGATGTTACCCATTCATCCCAGTCTGCGCGCGAGTGGTCGACCCAGGGAAAGGTCGGACTATCGAACAGATTGGCTACCGTGCTACCGGGCAGGCGAGAGGACGGGCACGTGTTTAACAAGGTGAGCAACGTATTAGCTTTAAAATAGCTGGACGACGGGCGGGAGAGGCGAGTGGGTTGGCGGTTGAGCGGGCGTTCGGGTGATTCAGTTAGCGGGCGAGGTGGGCAGGCGAGACGGCGAGCAGTCTGCGAGAAGACAACTGCGTCTCTGTACAAAAGGGATCCGGCGCGGCGCTTTCTCCGTCTGAATGCGAGATATTACACGATGCGCTCCAGGGATAATTTACACGATCCGCTAGGCCCGAAAGAAAATCCGAAGATAATTAACTTGTTGCGAGTGCCTGGGCCTGATTTATTCCTCCGCGCGAGAGATATTTATCGCCGGTGGGGCGACGCCCCCACCTCCTTTCCCCCTCCCCCTCCTTCCCCCCACCTCCATTCCCCTCCCCCTCCTTCCACTCCGACTCCCCCACAGCACCCTCTGCTTCACCGGTGATGCTTCCGCGCCGTGTAATTCTCCCTGTGTTCATCGGCCTTGCCCCATCCTCTTTACTTCTCTCTTTAACAGTTACAGGCTCCGAAACCTCTTTCTACATCAACTCCTCGTCGTTAAAATGTTTCGTTTCTTTCACCGGAAGTATCACAAATTATTATGAATATCACTTTCAAACGTTTATTGTTCTATTTAATCTTCTCTTGATACTTTCCTCCTTTTTAATTTAACACGACGAGCATTTCAATTTTCTTTATCGCTGAAATCGTTCTGTCAGATTCTGTGTCCTCGTTATTTTTAAAGTCTATTTTTCATGTGAACGCATATTCAAATTAAAATCTACAATAATGCTTTTATATATTCATATTAAATACCTAGCTTCTCTCGTGAACTGCTACATCGACGGATCACTTGAATCGTTTCTTCCCGTGAGTTCTGTATTTCCCTAGCGAACCATTACTCGCCCCACACACAATCCATTCTCTCCCGATTCGGCTTCATCTCCCTCCGCCTGCAAAAGCCCTCCGATGGCGCGTCTCCGCAGATGGACAGCCGGATGAGCCTAAGTCCGCGAGCAGTTATTCTTTCTCATTACGTTAATGAAGATGAATACCACAATCCCATCTTTCGCACAAGGCACACGGAGAAGATACACATCCAGGCGGCGCGCGGCGCCGAGTGTCATTAATTAAATAAGACCGATACGAAAGAATTCCGAGAGCCGCTTCAAACCGGGAGCGGATAAGTGGATTTTAACGGCACGAGCGGTTAGTTCTTGACCAGCCGACTGGAAGAGAGGGGCGAGCCGGTTTCTAATCTTTGTGACGTTGTACGCCTCTGTGGGATTTCGTGGCTGCTAAGCAGACGAGATACACCGCTTAATTACATTAAACAAAGACAGGTCCCTAAGAAACTCGATATTCACTTCAATAAATAATGCTGAACAAAAACTGATTCCTTTTCCTTCGGTAATTTCTGAATGGGTTTTAATTACACAGATCTTTGTGTTACTTTCATAGTTCGGGGAAAATGTCAAGACGCAAACTACAAAATAAGGTTTGCTTATTCAAAATGTTTTGAGAAAGTTCATTATTCTAAAATTAATGCGACCATCAACCGCACCGAAAGCGAACGCAAATTAAAGGAATGTAGAAAAAATCTGTTTTCTGCCTTCATTTAAAATGTTGCTAGAGGGATTTTAATATCCACAACCCGTGATTGAATATTTAATGCGTACATATTAATTCAAAACACATCAGCATTATGCAATTATGCATACATTATCCGTAAAATTAGTTTAGAGCAGCCGAAGGCCCAAGCGTATTTAAACGTGGTGCAAACATTAGCCGGTGCGGTGTGGATTAAATTCTCGTGCCGCCACTGACGATATCCAATAGAAATAAAATAATTACATTTATGGTTGTGATATCAAAGGTGCTAGATTTACGGGTGTATTTCATATTGTTATAGTGAATCCCAGGTAAACGCAAGTGAAATCCTATCGGTTCTAAGGATCTCCTATTCCTGGCCATGTGGAAGAAAAATGTCAACGGTTAAAATGAAGTAGTATGAAGATGGCTGAGACCGCGTTGGAAATTGTAGATGACGTGAAGTTGGGGCTTGCAATGAACAGAAGCAGCGACATAGCGAGTGGACAGGGAAAGGACGCGAACAAGCGGGCGGCATAGCGAGTGACGATTGTGGACGAAATAAAGCAAATATATTTAACATTCGAGTTAAATCATTAGGAAGACATTCTATGAAAGACAAAAAGACAACGAAACATTGTAAGATATATGTATGTGCGAATGTACCAGAGATATTGAGTAATAAGAAATTTAACTTTCACAAATAACACATTTGCTCATAGTAGAGACCTGTGAATTGCATAAGAAAGAATGCTACTAAACCACACCAAATTGTTTTCCAAAACGAAGCCACAAGATATGAATAGCAAATACTGAATAGCGTTCTACCTCTTCCGTTAAGCCTCGCTACCACATGACGTTAGTTGTGACATAAACAGTGACGCACTGAGTATGAACATCCATTCGGCGCAGTCTGAAAATGTGCAGATTAACGTTGTCAAATATTTAAAATTTTCAGTAAAAACCGAAACTATATCATTGTATTTGGAGTATTCCAGAGTTCATGAGTATGACGGTGCCTCCTTGCAAAAGATAAAATGACAGAGGATGACAATGGCACAGGTGCCAACATGCCGAGCATGATGTGGCAAAGTATGGCAATGGAGATGGTGCCCGCATGGAAAGCATGTTGTGGCAGAGGAAAGCAATGGCGCTGGTTACCGCTCGCAGAGGATGCTGTGGCTGAGGATGGCAATGACGCTTGGGCCCCTAGCAGGATGCTGTGGCAGAGAAAGGCAATAGCGCGGGCGCCCGCTTGCAGAGGATGCTGTACCAGAAAAAAATAATGGCGCTGGTGCCCGCTTGCAGTATATGCAATGGCAGAGAATGGCAATGGGACTGGTGCACGCTTGCAGAGTATGCCGTGGCAGAGGATGGCAATGGCGCTTGGGACTACATACAGGATGCTGTGGAAGAAGATGGCGATGGCAACGCAATCTGACGAGTTTCATTGGGGCGCGGGTAACGCGAGGCCAACGCGGCGGTCGCGGCCTCCTTTGAATATCATTTTACCTCGTAATTTAAATGCAGCGGGGGCTGCGCGTTCTTTGTAATTCTAATGTTTCGCGCCGCCCGCGCCCGGAGGAGGCCGATGGGCGCGGGGGAGGGGGAGGGGGAGGGGGTTCGGGATGGATTACTAGGTCGCGCATAGACCGCGCTGCTCTGGGCTCAGATGAGCCGCTATGCGGAGTTGAAAGGGCTAAAATAAAGTGGAGGATGGAGAGCACAGAGCTCAGGGAAACGCAGAAAAAATGGAATGTAGGTACAGAGAGTGCGTGAAGAATACCAAGCACTTTGACATGCCAGCGCAACACGTGGTGAGTTATAGAAATAACGCAGCCAAGCGTTGAAAACAAAAATACTTACGAAATATTGACATATAATTGACGGGGCTTCACTCTAGACAGTCCTATGCCAAATCGGGTACTTTCTGAGAAATAAGAAGAGGAAGGTTGTAATCCGACATACTTCGTCACAGAATGAAGCAGAAATATGTAATAGAGCGTGATTTGTTACACCACAATACTCGCAAAAAATGTAATATTCGATAAAGAGAATATATTTTTGTTGAAAATATAACAGGACTTTCTGGAGCTGAGCTCTTCAATTGCATTAGAATTTGATTTTGTTTTCCATGGAGTTATCTGCGTACTCTTTGTGTTTGCCGTTAATATTTGGGGACCATTGGGAATATCCGTTAAGCAAACCTGGTAAAAGTATTATAATTATAACTATTAGTAATTGTTTAATCAATAGATGTCCAGAATAAGAGAGAAATAACTAATTAAGTTTTCAGCAATGCAATTCGGCAATAGAATTCGCCTTGAACTTACAGACACAGAAAGTCAGAGCTGAGCAATGGCCTTCCTCAAAGGTGGCCGAGTGGGGCAGGTGTGTGGAGTCCCCTTCCCTGGGGGCGTCTAAAAAGTTCGATCCGTCCCTGACCGTCACAGCACAGACAGCGCCTCCCCAGACGCGTCCCAACGGCTGGCAGGACGCAACAGAGGAGCGAGTAGAAGGTAGTTGCCGCACGAGGCGGCGGTCGGAATATCGTGGTTGAAAGCGACGATAGCCAGAGTGGGGGCGGATGTCACGGCGTGGGTGAGAGTCAACGGCGTTGGAGGCAGGCCGCGGTGGGAGACGTCGGTGTGGGAGGCCGTGGCTGGGGCAGTCGGAAGCGATACGAGGTGTCGGTTGAAGGTGCTGGGGCCGGCGGTGGGAAGGTGGAGTTAGGAGGCGCCGGCGCGCTGCAGGAAAGTGGAGGTCGGCGGAGGCGGCGTGCGGCCATCCGGCCGGCCGGGCCGTGGGGTCGCGGAGCGGTGCGGGGGCGGTGAGAGATAGCGACGGGGGCGGACAGCTCTTCCGCCCTTCTCCGGGAAGCCGCATTCGATTGAGCCGAACGCGCTGCCGGAATTGGGTCTCGAGCGTGGAGCGAGGGTGGGGGCGGGGGCGGGGGCGGGGGCGGAAGCTCGCTCTGCGGTCCGCCCTTCCCAGGCCAGGTCGCCTCCGCTGCCGTGTTACCCAACGCCGCAGATTTCCCTGGACTGCGCTTGAAGCGGCGGCGGCGGCGGCGGCGGTGGCTGCAGCAGCGGAGTTGGCAGCGCGGAGGCCCCGTGGGGGAAGGCCGACCCGACACGCCCACTTTCTGCGCTGATGTCGGCCGCGGCGACTTCGCGGAAATGCGCACGACAAAAGGGAATGCTTCCTTGAAAGCGAGCGCGCGGAAGAGATTCCACATATCCACCAGCCAAATGAAGACAAGCAGAGGAGCTTTTTGCTGTACATTCTTTCTATGAAATTTCATCGAGGTCATGGCCATTTTCTTAATACGGATATCCGCATTTCGCGTAACAAAATATGTTCACGAATCAATTTGTCAAGGCAATATTTATTACTGATGACTAGAGACCGCATTATACGCAAGCATTTTTTGGAAAAAATGCGCATAAATATGCAGTATTTTTTTCTAAAATATGCATGGAAATGGATATTTACGCCAAATTATGTGCAAATATGCAGCAAATAAAACTTCAGGAAACCTGGATTAAAAATGAAAAAAGCTTAGTAATAATTTTGCTACATGATACAATATATTTCTTATTATATTCTACATCTAATGATAGGTTCCATTTGAATGTCTTCATCAGACAGTAGTATTTGCGAAACATTTTACAACAACTTGCTTTTTTAATTGTGAATCAAAATATTATTGTTTTATCCATAAAAAAATTGAAAATTTTCTTTTAACGTCTGCCAATGTTATTGGGATATTTTTGAATTGTACCATTAAAGAAGATGACATATTTAGACCATTGACAATTTCTCCTGAAAGAACCTTGACAATATCCTTTAATAGAAAAAATCCAGTATTTTTATCAATGACAGAACGACACTTTTTGTACACAATTTCACCAGTTTTCCCTCTAGCTGATTTACAGTTTTTATCAAATTCGTTAATTAAGGAGACTGAATCAACAAGTGGTAAAGTTTGCATTTCAAGTAATTTAATTGTTTCAGGAATGAAACTATAGTGAGTTTTAATAAAAACTCTAATGTATCCTCATTTCACAAGAATTGTTAGCCAACAAAATATTTTTTTAATATCAAAATTGTCACCGTAAAACTTACCAGCATCCGACCAGGTTCCCCATCTTGTCAAAAACGGCTGTAATGGTTATGGTAAATTGGGTAAGTTTTCTTTGTAAAACTGGATCCAAAGACTTAAAAATATTCTTGTTACCAAAAAACTTTATTTGTTTATCAGGGGACACTAATTTATTATTGTTTTTGCTACACGATTAGCTTGTCTTGTCATTTCTCGAAGACATTATTGGTGTCCCAAGAATGGAGCAAACTAAAATGACTTATTTCTACTAAATCTCCTCAGCAATTTATGAGTCGGATTTCTTCAAACAGAAAGAAATATGATGATATATGCAAGATTGTTAAAAATATGCAACTATCTAAAAATGCATGGATATGTAACTTGCATATAATCCGGTCTCTACTATGACCACAAAAAAGATACAAAAATATTGTGGACTTATATGAAAATAATATTTGTGTGAGATGTAAGTGCATGATAATATAACTCATTCTAAATATTTGATGCATGTATGTACATTTTCTCCTTTAAAGTCCTCAGTTTCTCTGGTATCAGAATTTACAAACTTGTGCTAGCAAACGCACTAAACTCTACACTACGAATGCTACGTCAGATTTGACCATAAAATTTCCAACGAAACTTATACGGGCTGGAATTGTTAAACTGAGTGCAGGTTCATATTTAGTTGATAGAAAACCAACGGATGAAGAAATGAATGTGTCGAGACCAAATTAAAATTCACAAAAGAAGCAAATTGATTCTGAAATTATTTAGAGCAGGGGTTCCCAACGAGGTCGGAAAGGACCCCCTCGAGGATCGATGACATTTTAAAGGGCGGTCGATGATGATCAAAGGTTTGATTGATTGGTTGCTAGTGATTTCGGACGCGCCAACTGCTAAGATCATTGATTCCGTAATTGTAGTGATTTTTTTACTCGGAAGGTGACGGTGATATTGCCCCGTTGGCTGGCAAGGTTCGGCGCCGACCTACCGCCAGCTCTCGGGGTTTTACACAACCAGGTATCTCCCATACGCGGGGCACCGTTCGGAGCACCAGCTGTAAGCTCCCGAAGGATCTACTGGCATGTGCGGTAGTATAGAGCATGTGTAAGTGTGTGTATAAGGGGTAGGATAGGACAAGGAATTGGAAAGAAAGATCGCGCGCGGTCCATGGCCCATTTCGGAGGGTACTACTCCGACATTCACCTCGTGTTGATCGGAGAAACCACGGAAAACTACCGATCAAAGCAGCCAGCCGCTAGAATTCCTCTCCAGGCTACGATGGAACTCGAAGGAGTTGATTGGAGGGTCGATATCCAAATATGCACCGACAACTGATAGTTACAATAAATATCAAGATCCCATTGATTTCAAAAATATTTATGAATTTTATTAGTTTTACTTATATAAATGCACAAAATGTAGTAATAAATTACAAATTCGCTCATCTTGTGGAGTTTCTTATCATTCATATTAATAAAATAAAACTTTAGCGCAATTACAGTATCTGATTTGGATTCTAAAAACTCGCTTATGTTTGTAAGTTTACAAATAGTAATAGTACAAAAAAAATTTAAAAAATAAAATTATTTCCCTAAAACTTCTTCATATTAATCTATTTGTTATCTTAAATTTGGTTAGTTTATTATGACAATTTTGTGTCCTGCATGTTATTGCCATTTTTTTTAAAAATCGGTCGAAGAACGAAAAAGGTTGGGAACCCCTAATTTAGAGGATAAATAGAAAATATAATAGGAGAATTATGTTAAGAAGGAAAGCCATGTGGAAAAACTTGAAAGGAATGTACAACTTATAAAAACTAGAAACAGCCGTGAAAAATTACAACGTACTCGAGAAAACCATTGTATAGAAATAAATAAAAAATCTTGAATATATGAATTGACCAGAGACCTTAAAATCTATTCCTGGATACAAAATATTTTTGTTTTGATGCACAGGCAGTCAAATCCGATTATCTTTAAATTTTAATATTAAAACCGATGAAAAATAGTGTGTACAGGAGAAGCAAAACTTCCAAACTAACGTTATTAATAACTTTCGTTATTAATAACGTGCCACCTGACACAACTCTAATCGGGGTTGCAGGTCAACATACGAAGCAGGGTCGGATTAAGAGGCAGCAGAACCCATAGCGCCATTAAAAAGCGGAATTTCTACTGCAAATATTGCATACATTTTTGAAATATTTGATTAAATTTTAGCAATAGTTACATACCAAACTACATTGTCAACATAAAATCTCGCTCATCTACAACCAAATCATCGGATTTTTCCGCATTGCAAAAATACGTGAGATCAAAAACATTTAGCTCCAACACTCTGGCAACACATCAAGTTATAACTTGAATATATAAATATAAATATATAACTCGTTGACAGTTTAACTGACAAGAGTTAGAAAAACAATTGTTTGAAACCGGCGGGGTATCCAAGGCCCGGGCCATATGCGTCACATGTTAAACTGCGAAGCACGTTCTTTGCGGACGGGTCGGTGCTCGCGGCGAGAATAATCGCGAACAAATCTCGCACGGGAAGGGGAGTAGAATTTACGTGTTTGTACGTCTCTTGTACAACCCGACAAAGCTTCTATGACGAATAACTAATTTATCTTAATCGGGTTCACGCATTTGCATTATTAAGGCGACAAGACGCGAATAAAAGAGATAGAATAAAATTTGTGAATGCAAATGTTCGTTACTGAGAGCATTGGAGTGGAAGTTGGCGAGGACTTTAGGAACATTCTGTTCACATATTTTTTGTACTTTAGTTGCAAGTTTCTTTCTGCGGATTTAGCGAGGTAGGATTATATAGGAACAGGAACTACATATTACATTTTTACTATTCACTACAAAGGTGGCTCTCATCTGAAATAAAATTTAATTTCACCCTATTTGCTCGTTGTGAAGGGTACATTCCGGGAAGCTACTAGGAAAAATGAAAATTTTAATGAAATATGGAACAAAGATATTGTTAGACTAAATAGAAAAGGCTGTGGTCGAGAATTTTATTCATTTCGTTTAGTCATTAAATTCATGTATAGTACTCTTTTATTACAGAGAACAAAATAGTATTAGTCAATAAAAATGTTTTAAAGTGAAATATCTGAAATTACATTTCATCTTTTGAAACTCCAATGTAATGACACTGTCTCTTTCAGCACGCTCCTCGTATTACCTCAAGTAGCGAAAACGTCTGTCTTGCACGCCTGTTAAAACAACTTTTGTCGCTTAGCGATTTTTTCACGGCTTTCTTATGATCTTAATTCTCTTACTATGATCTTCTACCAGGCTCTTAAGAAACGTAAGGTAGAAATTATATGAATTGTTATCTAGAAGCACTTTCGTATTGCGCCTCCTTTCAGATTCGTACATTCAACAAACAACAGATCAATCATACCGCATATTTACTACACCCCAACATCCTAGCGCAGTGGCGGTTGGATTTGGTTAAGCGCGTGAAGTTCTGCTTTATTTTTGGGACTTCCTATCTTAGTGCTGTAGATAATAAATTAAGATTATAAATACAACCCACATGCTCATAGGCAATCCTCCATTTCATATGAGCTTTTCTGAAACCTAAAGCATAATTTTACTTTGTCAACGAGCTTAAAATTTAAAAAAATCTATAACCCTTAGTTTCATTCAACGCGAACTGTCATATAAATAAAATACGTAATTCCGTTTAATTCCAACATAAACCGCGGAAAATTACCGACCAGAGCAGCCGGCCGATAAAATTCTCCTCCAGACAGCGACTGAATTCGACCTAGGTATTCCAAGGAAATCAGGACATCAGTTGATGCTATGTGCCACATCTCCCTGTATGGGTCTCCCGAAATGTGCGGTAGTTTAGAGTATCTAAGCACGAGTGCGTGTGTGTATGTGTGTGCGCGCGCGCGTGCATGTGTGTGTGTGTGTGTGTGTGTGTGTGTGTATGTGTGCACGCGCGCGCACGTGTAAGGGAGAGAGGAGAGAGATCAAAGATGAGGACGAAAACTCGCCACCATCAGGTCTCTCACCCGAGGCTCCCCCAGTGGGAATCGCAGCCGTCGCATCAGTTGTTGCTCTGAGCTATCTCAGGCGGAGGGCGTGAAGCCTCTTGCATTTGGCGGCGACAGCGACCCATTGGCGAACGCCGGCCGACCACACGTCTCGGGTGACAGAGCGGAGCGTGACTGGTCGGCAGCCATCGACACGTCAGCTTCGTCACGTCACGCGAGAGAGACAGCGACAGCGTCCGAGCATCCGGTTGAGAACTCCTTGCTCGTGACTGCGTGCGAACACCGGCGAGACACTCAATGTTTCTTTACAAGCGAGACGAAATGAAAATAAAACGGCGCTGCTAGATGTGACGTTTACATGAATTGAAGAAAGAAAAATGTTATTCTATCATTAAATAAACATCGAATGCACTTTTGATACTAGTATTGTACATTCAGATTTTCATTTTCTTTTGTAATTTTTTGTTTAAACGCGTAGAGACAGCCGGAGTTAATGAAGACTTAGCTGATGGGAAGAAGCCCGTACTAGGTAGTGTTGCAAACGTTTCCGACGTCATAACCATGTTGGTTTATCAATTTCTTTGGCACACTACAATCTTTCTTATTTAATTTCTTTCACAAGGTTTGTATAAGTCCCGTTTTCATTTTATTACATGAACTACTTCATATAGTAAACATTCACATTTAGTCATAACTAGTGGTGTTGATGACCAAAATGCTGCTAAACAAAACCACAGAAAATGATTTTTCAAAAAATTGCACTCACACTGCTCAAGAAAACAACAAATAAAATGCCTTCGTGTGACACTGCAATACGTTCAATATTTTGACAGAAACAATATTAACGAATGTTGTATTACCATAATAGAGTATACGGATATATACAGTAAAACAGTCCTTTACCTACCAAGAATATAAAAAAGTTGCTCTCCCATAACGAAAAATGTGAATAGCTAATATTTAATGGCGGGTGGTTCTTGGAGAATTGCTGTCGCCCTGAGTACGAGCGTTCGGTCAGTGCATGGAGTTTCAGAACAGGCAGAAAAACACCATGAAATATTTGCATTTTTTAGTCAAAATTGAAATCATTTCATTGCTTTTGAGTTTTGTCTCGATATCTTGAGCATAAAACGAAACCGTAGATATCTCTTACATGATTTGTGGCTTCACATTTTCCTTTCATTTTTCGGGTGAATTGAAAATTAATACTACAGATATATTTTTTTTAAAATTTGAAGCATTACAAATTATTATAAAAGAAAACGGCATATTCTTTAATTGATTTAAAGTACTTGCATTTATTTGTTGCCGTTCTCGATTAATATGTATTTTCTAGAACATAGATTCCAAAATTATGAATTCTTTAGTGTGAACGATATAATTACATATTGTTTATGGGAGACTTCATAACAGCAATTTGTTATTTTTGTGAGCATCATTATCTCTTATTTTGATGTATTAATGTGTGTAATGAGAAAGGAATCAATTTCAATATGGGTATAAATGACTTAGGTGAACGTGTTTCCTGAATAGGTCAATCACCCTAAATATTTCAAGAGAACGTAGTGATATTTCCAATCCTGGAGACCAGTTCTGTCATAATATTGAAAGACGAAGCTGTTGCATTAAACACACATGTACTCATTCTTTATCGACTTTTACGTCTTTCCACGTGACCGAAGAAATTCTGAAAGCATTCCACTATCAGACCTCTTTTACAACTTCCCTATTTTCCACAAAGTGCAACGATACATTATCTAAAGAACTTACAGGGAAATATACGACCTGAAAAAACTTCATGAATAACAAAAGACAGAATGGAAAGGAGTTTAAAGACTTCTACCTACTAGGCCGTTCAGCAGTTGTAGATTCTGTTCTTAAAAACTTGATAAATCACAATCGATTCTACATACATGGTTTGCACAGTATTTTCTACGGTCAGGTAGGTAAGATCTTATTAAAACTTTTCACAGCGGAGAGCACCAATATTAAAAATGTACAATGTATTCAATGACTTTCTTTATCAAAGCGTTACCAGAATTGTTCATTTATTTTCGTGCTTTTCTTTTTCAATCGGTTATTGAAACCATTAAGATGTGTAGCAGTTTTACGTTATTATTTAGAAGTTAACATTAATAATTTCGATTCTACGCTCTAAACTTAGAGAAAATCCCGTTCTTATTTGAACGAACAATGCTCACAAATTACAACCTTCCCTGATCACCTATTTGTAACAGTTTCTGACCTGAGCTTAGGCGTTCTCGTAAAACCGTCGAGCCTTCATGAGAGGTGGTACATAAAGGAATTCGCATCATCCCATCGCCCGGCCATCTCCACGACAGTGTGCACTGAGGGGGAAGAAAAGATCACTGGGGAGAGGCGGGGCGAGGCGGGGCGAGGCGGGGCGAGGCGGGGCGAGGCGAGGCGGGGCGAGGCGGGGCGAGGCGGGGCGAGGCGGGGCGAGGCGGGGCGAGGGGGGCAAGGCGGGGCGAGGCGGGGCGAGGCGAGGCGGGGCGAGGCGGGGCGAGGCGGGGACTGGGCGGGGCTGGGTGCGTCCTCTCGCTCGGGCCAAGGGATGTGACGCCGATGATGAAACATTCATGAGGCCGCACACAATATATTTTAAGAACGACGCGGCGCGGCGCGGGCGGGTGACGGCTGACGCGCGACTCGGCCACACGAGCGTTTATTAAACGAGCGGGCGCGGGGCGGGGTCCGTCGCGTGGGATGGCTGAGGAGGGACTGGGTACGTAGAGCAGGGGGTCTGGGGGAAGAAGGGCGGAAGAGCGGGCGGGCGGAGGAGCGGGCGGGCGGAGGAGCGGGCGGGCGGGCGGGCGGAGGAGCGGGCGGGCGGAGGAGCGGGCGGGCGGGCGGAGGAGCGGGCGGGCGGAGGAGCGGGCGGGCGGGCGGAGGAGCGGGCGGGCGGAGGAGCGGGCGGGCGGGCGGAAGAGCGGGCGGGCGGAGGAGCGGGCGGGCGGAGGAGCGGGCGGGCGGAGGAGCGGGCGGGCGGAGGAGCGGGCGGGCGGGCGGGCCAACCGGCCGTAGGCAGGGGGCCGGAGACGGGGTGGGTAGGGTGGGGGTAAGATAGGGGCGGAGCGGAGTGCGGGGGAGGCGATTGACGAGGGTCGGGGGATCGGGGAGAAACGTTTACAGTTACGCGTCATGCTGGCGCATGCTTCTTATTGCCAGTAATTTTCAAAAACAGTACAGTCGTTTTCGGAAACGCTTTCTGAGAACATGTCAGGTAAACGCTAGTAAGAGGAATCTTTCGAACGTCATGTAAACAGAGTAACTTGAGATAATAAGTGTGTGGTCTTTCCGATGCTATTTCGTAGTCTCTTCAAGTTTTCTGGTATGGAGTTTATAAATGTGTATTTCTAACTTGTGAAATATTTTATTAGTTTACAATGATTTAGATGCCAAGCAAGAAGACTGAGAATATCAGTTTTGGCTTATTAATAAAGCTATTCATTTCTTTTAATACGTAAACGTTTTAAAAACGTAAACATTATCATAATATAAAATATTTTTTTCTCTTTTAAAATCGAAAATCGGAATTTCAACACACGTATGTATTGACTTGTCACATAAATCTGTTATTTTTTGAAAATATCCCCAGAATAAAATGTTAGGCTTTTACAAAAAATAGACTAATGTAATTTATTGTACCACTATATGTATTGGCTTTACATTCTATTGCATCAAAATACTGCGAAAGTACTAATATTTTTTTGTAACAAAGTATATCAATTTTAAAAGTTAATATTTTTCCCCTTTGGCAACAAGTAGGTTTTTTAAATTATTCCTACATCGTTATGTTAACAAATTGCATGGTGAATTCAAACAACATAAGTCGTGTCAAAGCGCCTAGAGATATTTCTTTGCCTAATTCGTCGTATTCTCTAATTAATACTCATAATATACATTATAATTAAATAAATGAAACATTTTAGTTTGGAACAATTTTTGTGTTAAAATTGGATAACAAGTCTTCAACAAAAAGTGAAAACAATATTATAAGAAAATCATAGTAAAATTCAGAACTCACATTTGAGGACACACGCAAGCAAGGTATTTCACGCTTTCCGGAGGCAACATACCTGGAACAGACGAGAAAAGAAAACATGAGAATCACAAAATCCCGGTGGGAAGCACTTAAGAATGGGAGAGTGAGTTGGACAAATACAAATCTCGCCGCGTCCAGCGCATGCAAGGAAGACAAATCGCCGCGCCATTGTCGGGAGAAAAAGACGCCGCCACATGCAGACGTATCTATAGCGACAGACGACGGCGAAAAATGGACATAGATTCGGTGGAATATCAGGGATTTATGGGAGCGTTGACGAAGAGGTGCTCCGAATATACCGGAAGCGGGGGGGGGGGAGGCTGAGGTAAAAAGGAGGCCGAGAAATATATGTGTGGCATTTATTTCAAGTGTCTCCTTTCGAGATTTCTTGCGCATCACACGTAGGTTGACGCTTCTGCGAGGTTCGGGTTCACCGTTGAGTGGTAGGGTACACATAGCATGCAATTGCTACGCTCATACTGTCAATTACCACAACGGTCTCGGTTATTTTTTCCGTTATTTGCATTGCTCTCTGTCTGAAATAAAAGAGGACATCTAATTAAATCGGAGATCGTGGGATGGTTTAAAATCACCTATTTAGAGTGTTTTTATGTCTAAATCTTCAATGAATGGTTTTCGGACCACTTTGTACAGGCACATAATGCTTTTATGATTTACCTAACTATCGTTGTTTCACATTGTACAACGTTTCCATTTGTAATTTTTAATCTTCTTCAAATAATTCCTATTTCAACGTTGCCGAAAATCGCAGTAACATGAATGGCATCAATATGGTTATGATCATGCACACACAGCCTCAATTTTCTTTAGAAATATAACCGACTGAGGATTCTTTTTCATTGCTTATAACCGTGAATGCTATTTTTCCACAAATAATGAAAATTAACTATATCTTCAGATAAGACCTATTACACTTTAAAATAACATATTAACAATGACTTATTTTTTCCCAAATAAGGAAAAGCAACGGATGATTCAGAAGAACTTTATCCTCCTAAAGCGTCGGGAAGGCAGCGATTCACACGAGTCCTGCGGGGAGGATAAGCCCTTCGCGTCTTCCGCGAGGAATTTCGCGGGCAAAAGGAGGCTAATAAATAGCTCGCACAAAAGAGACCGGCAAATTGGGCGGCGTGTATCAGCCGTGCAATCAGGTCTCAGCGCCGCCGCCGCCACCGCCGCCGCCGAGAGAAGTTTAATTAAACGCTATTGTTTCGAGGCGCCTCTTTCGCCCCGGGGTCTCCGAGCGAGGGCCACCCGCAGGTCCTCACGGCTCGGCCCCGCCCCCGCCCACGCCCGTCCTCAGTTGACGTCCTCGGCAAGCGCCGCTCCCTCAATACTCGGCGGGTCTACGAACTACGGGCAGCAGATAAGGGACGCTATTCGAAGTTGCACAGTAAGACATTGTTCTAGGTCGCTTCCGGAAAATCAAGTACCAAATGCATGAAGATCAATAGCAATATTGTGATGGAAACCGCTACAAGTAGTTTATGAGAATCCTGAATTGGAAAAAAGCACAAAACCTGTGGTCTGAATTGTATATCCCATTAGAGAATTTTCTTATATTGTCATATACTGTCTCGGGGTATTTTAACTCCTCTTCTATAATCTTAGACATTTCCAGGTTTTTCTTACTTCCATCAAAAACAGTTGTAGAAATGGTAAATTTGCTCGATCAAAACATAATAAATTAGTACATTATACTTATGCTCTTTTGTACTTATCCTAAACGCCAGCATTATGATAGTTCAAATGTCATTGCTTCTAATCTTCTTTGTAGTCAGGATAATGAGACAATACGTTAGTGTTACGAAATCTCGCAAATAACTTGCTGTAACTAGAAATAACACGCGAACGTTCATCGCTTGTTTAAAAAATTCGAGTATTCAGAAGTCTTTTGTATGATTTTCTGAGGCTCACTTCTTCTCCATCTCTCCGGTTTTGACGTATACATCAATATTTGACAAAAACCGATTGATATGTACAAATATTCGAGTCCCAAAATAAACGCGTTTTCGTTCCCCTGCGACACGGCACACAGCATGTGATTCGGCTCAGTTACAAGCCAGGCATTAACCTGTCCGTCTACATCGCAGACCTGTCCAATGCCACCTCAATCACCTCGAGCTCATCCGTGCTCTCAACGATTCCCGTGCCACTTTTCAAATGTCCGTCAACCCTGCTATCATCGAACCTTCCGGATGACATCTTTCTCGAACGAATAAATGGCAGTTTTTTTAATGAATCGTTGAGAACAAGTATCAAAGGCTGAAGGTAAATCTCACGTATATCGACGGAAGAAAGACTCATCCTAGCTCTCGTCGAAATAAATGATTTAATTCAGAAACAAAAATACGAAATGTAACAATGAATAAATTGTTACATTTGTTGAAATACTTCACATAAAGAGCATAAGTTACCTGAAGTCATAAATATTTCTATTTGTAACATTCTCGAAAGCCGGTTTATATTTAAAAGAAACGTGATTTGCTTCATAATAACAGAAACTTTTGAGGAATTTAGATTTACAGAATATAAATAATACATTGATCAATATGCTCTAATGAGATCATTGAATCACACGTCATTCAATTCAAGCACATTAGTTGGTAAACACTCCTATCTTTTTAATCAATGCTCACGGTTGTGAAATCGATCCATTTAAACCCTGCTATTCATTCTTTGAGAACAATAGCATATCCAACAGGGATATCGAACCGCGAAAAGCTTAATTTCGAACTGCTCTCTTGTTTCTTCGCCATCCGATCCTTCCGAAGCGTTTTAATCACGCCGTCTGCAAGACCACCTGCCGCCTCCCCCTCCACTGCCCCGCACAGTGCGCACGCACGTTGAGCTCCCGAGCAGAGTGGCGCGAAGCACAGTGGTCGAGAATCAACTCCTACGCAAAACCGAATCAAAACCGCATCTTTCATCCGAATGCGTACTAGCGTATTTTTCACGTTGCGAAACACAAATACATAGTTTAATTTTAAAATACCAAGACGGAGGACAGGGCATGAGTAAAAAAAACATGAAAAATAAATTCTGTGTGAATTATAGATAAAAAAATAATTTTTATAATTGCAAAAACACAATGAGATTTTATTATTCCACAAGCACGTATTCAATGAAAAAATGTGTGGAATAATGCCTATAATAAAATGAAGTTAACTAAACCTGTTACTTATATTCAAATATCTCTAAGTTTTATTGAGACACGACACGACAAATTTAATTTTTAGGTAAGTAACGTATATATATACACTACTGAATTACAGTTAAGCCATCATGTTATAACTTAAAGAACATACATTGTTAAAATTACAATCATAATCACAAGTCACGACTTTTTGTGAAATTAATATATTCTAATAAACTTGCATTTCGATCTTGCCTAAAATATTACCTACATGCCAACATTAGAATTTCAACGCTTAAAATATATATTTATAAACACTAATTTGTCAATATCGACTGCGTAGTTGTCACGAGTATATACCTGATGGTGATGGGCGATTGGTGTTAGAGGATATATGTAAATAATCTCGTCCTTACTTGGACTTGGATTGATTGATTTTATCGTGTTTCCGGGCGTGTCAACTGCTTTGATCATTAGTCCCCTTAGTGTAGTGCATGTTTTTTCTCGGGAGATGGCGGTGATCTTCCCTCGCTTGATGGCGAGATCCGGCACCGACCTAGTGGCTAGTGGGGTTTCCCCCTAACCAGGACTCTCTCACCAGTGGGGCACCGCCCCAGCTGGGACAAGCTAGTGTCGAAAATCCTGCCGCCGTGGGGAGTGGGAACCTAGGACCTCCCGGTCAGAGGCGCTGCAGTGACATCAGTTGATGCACTGAGCTACCGCTACCGGTTTGAAAGTCCGAATTTTCGCCGCCTCATGTTGGATCTGGACCATTGGGCGGCGTCGCGAACACACAACGCGCGGCCACGGCGGAGAATCAATGAGAAATCATCGCTCTTCATTTTACGCACTACCTGACGTCCAATTTATGAGCTGACAGATGGAATTACATCCCTGCCATTACCTGCGTGCGGAAGGCGGCAGGAGAGCGTCCTCGCACTGCGAGGGGGTGCGGTGGGGGAAGAAGTGAGGAAGAGGGGAGGGGGGGAATTGGTGGTGGCGTCACGCACCAGCGACGACAAGCTCGGTTGCAACTCTCACGGCCACGATGAAGCCCCCGGTGAGCAGTGGGTAGATGCAGGCAAGAAATGAGAGCGACGTCGAAAAAAATACACGTTGGCAGCTAATAGATTCCTGTACGAAGTATACAGGCAGTGAGACCTTAATTAGTAGTCAGTTTGAGGTAGAATCGTAGACGTTTATTACATAACCACACACTCTATTCACGTTAATAAGGTATAAGCTCAATTCAATATATACCTCTTTTTCATCAAACACGTTTTTTCCAATAAAACTAACGCAGGTTTTAACATCGTTTTGGATATTTTTTCTTTCTCAGTGAACGATCACTTGTTGCAGTCGATGACTACCTGCTGCCTCCTCACATCGAACTCTAGGACAGTGATGCCAAGGTCTCCTACTGGTACAAGAGGCACGGTTCGTTGGTTGTTGGTTGGTTAGTAGTTCTGGGTGCGTCAACAGCTTTGGTAATTAGCCCTGTAAGTGTAGTGCATGTTTTTCCCTCGGAAGATGGCTGTGATCTTCCCCCGCTGGATGGCGAGATCCGGCGCCGAACAACCGTCGGCTAGCGGGGTTTTCCTCTAACCAGAACTCTCCCACCAGCGGGGCACCGCCCCAGCCGGGACAGGCTCTAAGCTCCCGACCGGTCTTCCGGAATATGTGGTAGTGTATGGCACGATTCGTGATGCCGTGGCCTGCCATGAGCTTCTCAGCGCAACTAGCGTCGGGAAAGCAAACTATCAGTAGTAATCCCACCGTTTCTCGATAGCGATAGCGTTATCAAAACCCACAGCAGAGTGTTCCAGGGATTTAAAATATTCCTATCTAAATTGGAAGCTTTTCAGCACGAAAATATTAGCACATTCAAAATGTTTACTGTGTAATCAGTTACTTCAAATAAAGAAGTATAACACACAAAAACACAATGGAATAAAACATAATATTTGATATGAAAACCTGGTTGATGAAGAAAGATCAAATTTACTACAGTATTTGAGGCTATAATGTTCAAATGTAAGTAAAAATATAAATAGAAAATAACAATAAATCTTCTTAAACTAATTTATGTAAATCCTGTTTTATCGTATTTCATGTGAAAAACGTTAAAGCATTATCTCAAGTAAGAGAAGCAAATCTTAGGTAAGAGATGCACACACCATTCCGACCTGCATTTTAAAACACACAAAAAAATATCGTTTTATCCGAAATCTATTGGTGCGCCTTCGGTCCAAATTGTTGTCCATTTCCTTCGGAGACTTCGCTGAGTAGAACCACTGTGCCCGGGCACGCGGACTCCCCTCCCGCGTCGCTCCTCATTACGAGACAGAGTTCTGTGCGAGCTTCGAGACCGGGAGTACGATGCGTGTACGCCGCGAGCACATGACTCCACGACCGCTCCCTCCCTCACACCCCTAACTCATGCACGCTCCGCTCACTCGCAGAAAACGAGACTACGATGACGCGGGCTAATAATTACAACTCGCAACTCTGGCGAGGAAAAGTCGACTGGCAACGTCAATCGTTTGCTCTCTTCGCGTGCGGCTAGCGCTCACACAAGTCATTCACGATTGGAGTAATTACGAGGTAACTGAGGGTAGCGGTACGCTTGTAAGTAGCCCACATAAATCATCTATCTACATAAGTAACCTACTCAAAAAAATATTTTTTTTTTTTGGAGAAGACTATTCCATTTAACGCATTTTTACGAGCAACAGAATCATAAAAATAATTAAAGATATATGGTATGCGACTTTCATCGTCGAAAATAAACATTCAACGCATCTTTCTGTCCAAACCCACAACGCCCAATTAATTCGGAATGTTCCCAGACAGTGCCATTTTATTTTGAATACGTCGCAATGTTCAGCGTCTTTGGAAGTGATCTCGGGCATTTTGTTGAAGTGACCGCGTTCTCCTACATCAGGGCTGCTCAAATGAGTGAATTCGAGCCGCCCTGCCCACGGTAGAGCGCGTGTAACTCGCTTTTCACTGGACTAGTGTTGATCGGGAGAGATGCAAGTAAGAGATAGGCCGGGGCACGCTACGTAGCCTAGATTCAGGGCTCCTCAAATGCGAGGTTTGGTGTCGGACTGCTTTGGATGGTTTGCTGCAGAAACCTTCGAGCCACTCGGCTTTCACTAGACTAAAGTCATCGCGCCCGATCTCTCCCCTGCTTTGGAGCTGAAGCAATGATTAGTGGGACACATTGATTGACCGCAGATAAGCTCAGAGTCATTGCATATCAAATGGGTTGCCCACATGGGCCCTGTCCTAGATCGAGCCACCCCTCCCTCCTTACCTCTCCGCCCATACGCACGTGAGCGCCACGTGACGGGGCAGGAGTGGGTGTTGGATGGAAATGGGTGCGGGGCCGATGGCGGGTGCGAGATGAGAGTAGGGCCGAGAATGAGATCGAGGGTTGGAAAGGGCGGGGAGAGAAAAACGGGAATGTGAAGAGCGGGGAGAGGAAAGAACAGCAAAGGTAGGGGAACGGGAGGGGATGGGATGGTGAGGGGGTAAACCGGGGATGGGGCGTCAGAGGAACGAGGACGGGGCGAGAAACAGTCGAAAACAGCGAGAAGGAACGAGGGCGGGTAGGGGCGAAGGCGGGTATGGACGAGGGCGGGTAGGGGCGTGGGTGAAGCGGGGTGTGGGTGAAGCGGGGTGTGGGTGAAGCGGGGTGTGGGTGAAGCGGGGCCTCGGGGGGGGGGGGGGGAGCGGCACGGCGCGACAAAAAGAGAAAAGATTATCATTAGAACGCGAATCTCTTAAGCGGAGAGCGGGAGCATTTCCGCGGAAACAGAGAATAATGTAGCAATTTTATGGTACACGACAGAAAGTTTAACATAATAAAGCAAATCTTCCCGCGGAGCTCCCGTGCCGCTCCAGACGAGCCCTGTTAAAGCGGGCATATAAAACTCGGCGTAATGTAAGTGGCAGGAAGAAACGCGGGGGAATTTCAAAGACATACGAAAGCGCAAAGGAACATATAGGAGAGCCCGAAAATTTGTAATGTAAACAAAACAAAGAAACATAAAGTGGAAGTCAACGGAGTATAAAATTTTAGTCTCGAAAGAAGCAGAGCTGAAAAACGAAAAAAATGTGTGGTCGAAGGACGGGGGTGAAAGGAGAGCAAAGGTTAAGGAAATAAAAGACGAGAAAAAAAGAAATCCGGAGACAAAGGTTACAAGACAGCTGAGATTTATAAGGAAGAGATCAGATAGCCGAGCCTCGGAGTAGAATCAAGACGATGAAATAGAGGCTGGGGCAATTACAAAGGGAGGCGTCGTGAAGGCGGGGCGCCGGGAGAGGAGGGGGAGGGGGGAGGCGGCTGGCATGCAGAAAAAGGAAATCAAATAAACAGATAAAAGAGATAACGGGCGGAGAAAAATAAATAGAAACACGCGGCGAGGTAAGGTAGAAAAGAAGAGTAGATTTATTGGGCCGAGAAAGCAACGCGAGGGGCGAGAGGGAGTAAACAGAGACAACGTGAAACGAGATAAAGATCGGGAGAAAGCGCGGCTGAAAGGGGGGAGAGGAGCGGAGGGGAAATAAAGAAATGAAACGAATAAGGAGGAAACGCTTTTAAATCAGGCGCGAGCTCTTACTGCGAGAATCAAATGAGGAGCGGGAGTCTGCTGTGCCCTTTGCACACAGTGGTGGGTGGGGCCCTGACAGCCCTTCGGGCGACAAAGGGCGGCGCGCCGCTCCCTTCCGCCGCCGCCGCCCGCCGTCGCCCCGGGCGTGTCGCCCACGCCGCCCTTTCCTCGCCACTCTGCCGCCCAGCCAAGCAGTCACCTTGTGCAACAGCCCGAGATCAGAGGGCCCCCAGAGAAAGCCCGGCGGGCGCGCACCCAAAGTACTTCTCAAATGATAGTTTCTCTGTTATAATTAGGGCCCGGAGTTTAATGACAAGTCATATATTTTTTCTGAACCTTCGAGTGTATTTTAAAACAATTTATGCACGAATACAAGTATTGTCGATCAGGAAAACGTATTTTTATTGTGCATATAAAGGATTATTTGAAAGAGAAGGATTATTTTAAACAAGACGTATGTAGTAATAAAGAATGTGTTTTGGTTTGATCGGTTTTATTGTACAGTACTTGATTTGTTTTACAGATACAAGCAATTTTTTTAAAATGCTTGTTAGTTCTAAAGACTGCAAGCCGTATGTACCGTACTCTCAATCTATTCTCGAGTGAATTTTGTATTTGTTATACCTAAAAAATTTAGAGGAATTTTTAAAAATAAACTTGTATAACGTCATATTTT
This sequence comes from Teleogryllus occipitalis, assembly GCA_011170035.1. Taxonomy (NCBI): domain Eukaryota; kingdom Metazoa; phylum Arthropoda; class Insecta; order Orthoptera; family Gryllidae; genus Teleogryllus; species Teleogryllus occipitalis. Next base: position 235,749 of record BLKR01000076.1, on the reverse strand, counting down.
ATTTTTTAGGTCATATTTATATAGATCATAAATGCTTGCGTATTTCGCTGATTTTTAGGTCATTAAAATCCGGGCTCTAGTTATAATTTCAATCCCGAACTCCAGCAGCATCAATTTCTTCATGCATTTCTGCTTTGAATGAACGTTAAACCTGATGTGTGTAAAGACTACTGAAGCTCATTATAGGATGTCCTATAGCTCTCATCCACGTATCCCATATTTTTTATTAAATATTTGGAAACGTTGTCTGCCTCCCGTCTTCATTTTCTAGTACTAACAGACGAAATGATTCTCATCTTAAAGTACTCCATAAAAATCTGAAAATTAACATTCTTTTAAGAATTCAATGTCACTCCTTTTCCAATTAATTTTATTACAAAGCAATAGAAAGTTATTTTGACGAACTCTAAATTATCACTAGCATTACCCCAAATAATTGAATCCGTAAAGTTTCTCATTTTGTGTGCCTTCCTATGGATCGCGTCCTGTAAACGAAATTCTCTCAATTTAAATCTCGTAAGGTATATTCTAGCCTAGTTGTGGAGCTGTGACCCAATTATCTTTCACATTTATCCTATCCACAACTTAACCAGACTTTTGTCCTATATCTCTAACTGTCCGCAATGATTTGCTACCTTCCATCTTTTAACAACCCCACTCATCCTTTTACTCCCGACACTTCCTTGCTCACCTCAGCGCATCAAACATCACCTCTCAACCTTTTACGCCCGAGTCATCCCCCATCGCTTCCTGAGGTCCCCTTTGGTGAAGGAAGGGCGCGGGGCGCGGGCGGGAGCCCTGAGGGGCAGAGCGACGCATATGAATAAAAGCCCTCGTGGCGTGACCACACGTGAAGACCTGCGTGCTCTGTCGGAAGAATCGGGAGAGTGGCGCCTTTGTTCGGGGCCGCCGGAAAGACCCTCTTCGAAACGCGCGATACCTCCGGCGGGCAGTGGGCGCGAACCCTCGGTGGGCGGCGCAAATCCAACATGCGAGGGCGATCGAATTCCAGTTCATTAACACGTACACTTCTAAAGACAACGAAGAAGTTTTCTTTCATGATTTGGTCGTGTTTATAAGTATTTCTCAAGTGTTGTCGCTCTCATTGTCTGAATTCTCAGATGAAGTTAAGGTTCAACAAAAGTCGGTAAAATTTCGGTAAATATTAAGAAAGGTTTAAATGAATGTATATTATATTAATTTCACGTATGTAGCTTGTACGTCTATGTTATTTAAGTTATTTATTTTCATTTAGTAATATTAACACAATGGTCTAACTAATATATTAACACAACCGTCCAAAAGTGTTTGAAATGACGTTACACACGGATTTCATGTGCAGAATCGAGGTTTTGTAGAAATTGCAGACATATGAATATATTATGTAAAATGGTTGTTTCGTAACCTCGATTTCGCAAGACTTTTAACTTGATGGAAGCACAATTTCACACATTTTCATTGAAGATGTGTTGGTGCAATAATAAAATCAATTTTTTGTTACATTTAACGGTAAATTTAAATTATTTTTCATGTACATTTCTCATACTAGCTCCACTATCTTGGTAATTTAAAATGTAACTCTACACTGGTTTTGTGCAACCTCTAAAATGGACGTGCACGTACAGGTATTTGTATAAAAATTGGATTGATTTTATAATATCAGCCGCGTAGGTGTTGAGTGTGGCCCACTGCGTGTCATCGCCCACGCCCACGCCCACGCCCACGCCCACGCCCACGCCCACGCCCTCGCCCTCGCCCCTGGCCGCCCTCTGCCGCGCGACCGCCTCGCGAAGTGCAGATGAGGGCGCCGTGATGTGTTAAATCAACTCGCGCGGAGGGAAGGCCCAGCCCCACGTGCGCGACGGTGGCGGCGCCGGCGGAGAAGCGGCGCGTTTTTCCATCTCGTAGAAAGATGCCTTAAAAGCCTTTTGAGGGCAGTACAATGCGAGATCAGGACCTAGAGTATTTTTCGTTTACTTTATAAAAGGTGGCGACCCAGAAGGCGTTGGTGTGGCAACATCCAAGGACGGTGATGGTGAATCCGTGTAAAAAAAGCGATGGTTCGAGTGTTGGGTGAGAATGGCTACAATGTAATCTCAGATCACTACAACTATGGTTACGTCCCAATGATTCTTGTAAAATATTTACTGACCGTATTGTTTGTTACGTTGTGGGTTCATCTGTACGAAGTAAAATACTGTCTCAAAAGTAAGTCAGCTGACCCATACGAAAATTCAGAATACACAAATTCAGAAATGTTCGATTCTTACAACTTTCTAACATTCATTCTTTTGTGACGCTAATTACAAAACTTTCATCATCATTAAAATCGATAGTAACTTCTACTTTCACAGATCAGAAAGCTGTAACTGAGGTCCCTATACAATGTCAACTATATGATAACTAGGAGGCGTATTTTAATAACCTAAATCATCTCCAAAAATGAACAATATATACCTCTTAAAATGCTTTAAAAATGCCCTAAAACCAAAGAAAAATGACGTAAAAAATCTTATCAAAACTAGTTCGGATGAACAACTCAAGCTGTTGGATACGTTACTGATGTAACCGAGGCTTCTTCCATTTGTTCGAGTGAACTCCACTTGAAACTTCTGGTTTGCATTGATCTTTATCAGGAAATCTCTGTCTTTAGAGGTATCCCGCAATCCGGTGGACCGGCAATGGCGCTGATATTCGTCACAAGAATTACATCACAACGGCTGCCAAAACAATTTCTGAGCAAAACAACACAGAGGCTACTGAGTAATTCTGTGAAGAACGTTTGTTGCATCTCGTAAATATTATTTGAAAGAAATACGATTAAAAATGATGTTGAAATCGATGAAATCAGCAAAAAATGCGTTAAAAATAACGTAAAAAGTAAAAAATGACTTATTAGTCGAAATCGACCAATAATGAAAAATAATGACCTATAAAAACAGGTTCATTCCTATCGTCATAACATAACATGAATTTCTATACTAAACGGCATTGTTCTAAAGTGAAAAAGAACCGCCACGCACCTGCACCCCACATTTCATTAAAATCCGCCCCCTAATAATAACTAATCACAGCTTCTTTTCTTCAATGGCTGGGTTCTTCTATTAAATCTCAACGCACAATCACAATTATATCTAATGTATCTTAGGTGAATAACAGCCAGCACGTGTGACAATCTGAGATCGCGGTCCCCCACAGAAAATTATGCTCACGGTATGTGGGGCGCCAACGTGTCTCGCGCATGGAGTCCCGTTGGTCACAGATCGCGCTTGGTCCTTGGCCCGTTGGTTGAAGTACTACTCTTGCATTCTCCCGGTATTAATCGGAGAAATAACGGAAAACCAATCAAAGAAGTCAACCTCTACAATTCTCCTCCAAACAGCATCTGAATTCGACCCAGCTACAAGTACGTGGCTAGTGTCCAGCACCATCAAGAGCCGAATTCTAGGACCTCCCGGTCAACGAAAGTGCAGCTGCAAGAGTCGTCGCTGAGCCACCTCAGCGGGAGGCAGGGTAGAAAATTTAGGATGATCCAGATTGCGCGGCGCAAGGCGCTCTCGGGGGCCGCGTTGAGAGGCGCGCGGTGTGTGCGCGCATCAAACATTCAGCGCCTTCTCTTGTCACGAGCGGCGGCGGAGGCGGCCGTCAGAGGGCAGCAGCAGCGGCGCTCTGCTCCGCTGCGCCCGCCCCCGCCCTCGCCGCACACCTGCACCCCTCATGAAGATGGTTCACACGTGCCTGGTTGGGGAGAATAAAGTATTCCACCAAACACTCAAGCAATAATGAGAGATTACAATAATTGTGTATGGGAGCAATTACCTTACGAAAAAATAGCAGAAAATACCTCCAAAATATATATTTAACTACTAATTAATTGTTGCATTGTAATTACAACTGTTAAATAAAAGCAAAAGAGAAATGTTCTATTTGGTTCCAATATTCCTCAGATACAAAGTTCCGAGGAATATTATCTACTTCCACACGAACTCAAACAACAATACACGCGCTAGATCCTCAGAACAATGGAATACAAAAGTAGTAAAATGCAACCGGAAACATCGACAGAATTCATATTTCTAGGAATAAATGGTGGGTATATGCAAAGGTTAATTAATTTGCCACACTAGAGAAACAGTTCTCTAAACAACGATATGGAATGCATTCTCCAACATCAAACTTTCCCACGAGGAATTCAGGAAACACCATAACGGAAAATATCGGCAGAGTCCCATAAATAAATGAAATCAGTCCCGCTTACCTAACGAACAGATAAACTGAGCTCTATGAAGGGGGCGGGGGTGGGAAGGGATGCGAGCTCTGGGGGTGGGGGTGGGCGGTGCGGTCCGACCGAGGAAAGGGGAAGCGAGGGGCGGTGTGCTGGGGAAGCAATGAGATACCGCGGTGCGAGGCGGGGTGTGGGGGGGAGCGGGAGGCGGGAAACGTGGAACGAGATGTACGTCGCAAGGGGAACAAGGAGCGGGTTTCGAGAGTAAGGAGTGGGGAGAGGGAAGGAGCAAGCGATAAGTAGGGAACCGTGAGGGGAAGTGGGACAACACAGATGGAGCGGGGTGTGAGTGCCACAGGAGGTGTTGGGCGCGGAGTCGTGAAGGTTGGTTGGTTGGTTGGTTGCTTGTTAATTATTCCGGACGCGTCAACTACTGAGGATATTAGTCCCGTAAATGTTGTGCATGCTTTTTTTCCTGGGGAGGAGGCTGTGATCTTTCCCCGCTGGCGAGATCCGGCACCGACCTATCGTCGGCTAGCGAGAATTCCCCCAACCAGCTCAGGTATCATCCACCAGCGAGGCACCGCCCCAGCCGTGACAAGCTCTAAGCTCCAGATCGGTCTCCCGACATATATTGTAGTGTAATGCATGTTAGTGTAAGTGCGTGTGAAAGGGGATATGTTAGGATAGAATAGGGCAAGGAATGGGAAGGAAAGATCGCGCGCAATCCATGGCCCATTTGCTAGCGTACTGTTCAGGCAATCGCCTGGTGTTGACCTGAGAAACCGCGGAAAACTACCGATCAGAGCAGTCAACCGCTAGAAATCTCCCCCAGACAGCGACTGAATTCGACCTAGCTGACAAGTGTCAAAAATCCTGCCAATGTCGGGTGTGGAACCCTAGGACCTCCCGGTCAGAGGCACTGCAGTGACATCAGTAGATGCCCTTAGCCACCTCTCCCGGTGCGGAGTCGTGAAGAGCGTGAGGCGGTGGAGAGGCCGGGGGCGGGGGCAAAGGGAGGGGCACGCGGGTGGAGGCGGCTCGGGGGGCGAGGAGCGCCGGCCTAACAGGGGCAGAGTGCCAGGCCCGCGCGAGCAGGGTGAGAAAGCCGCAGTATCATTTATATTTCACGTGGCGCTATGTTTTAACTTGATTTGATACCCCGCGAGCGCTGGCGCGCGAGGGGCGGGAAAGGGGGGCGGGTGGGCGGATGGGGGAGGGCAGCAACCGCAGCTCTCTGGGCGCGAGTCGAAGGCGTCGCTGGAACCTCTGGAGAACGACTCTGCAAAGCACATCACAAGGGACAGTAAATGCCCCTCTTCTTGAAAAAGAAGCTTGCCTTATTGACGATTTCACCCGTGGCAATTAGGAATAAAGAAATCAAGAACCGCCTCCTAAGAAATGGTGGTTCTAAACAAGTGAAGGGAATGTAAATGTACAATTTGTGAAATTCACGAAAACGAAGAAATAGTATGTCTAGTGAGGGAATCAGAAACTTCTGAATTTGGGGATGTTCGTACATCCCACGAGAAAAATTCTAGTGCGAACAAATACGAATTTAAACGTCAAACCTACAAATGGGCAAGTAATGATAACTACCGAGAGTTCTTCTAGCTATTTATTCTTCAGACTAAAAAAGCGACTAATATTGCGACTTATTATTCTTCAGACTAATATTGCGAGAATGAGCTCCATCTCATTTCGTAAGTTCGATGACCTTGCGTCGCCAGCGGTGGGGCGCAGAAAGGCAGACAGCTCGTCTCCTGGAGCTACCTGCTCTCTGTTCGTGATTCAATCTCGTCGCGTCGACCGAAGTCTCGCCGTTACAGCGTGTCCAGAAACGGTGTTCCAACCCTAATGGCCTAGCGACACATTTTCACACACCCCGGGTCACACAATCCATCCCTAAATAGCTCGCCAGTCACCAATTTACTGTTTATTTTCTCTCTTCTAATTGTAATATTTAAAAGCAGACACACTTATTCTACAACCGCTTATCTGTTGGTTATATAAAAAGTCGAAGTCCGTTGTTCATTATTGTCATTCTCATTGTCCATAACTCATTCTCAAGTTGTGCCTTCGTAAAAGATTTTACTCTTTTTATAAGGAATTCACAAAGCCTTTGTTACTACGAAAATAGAAAGTTGACACCATAAAAAAACTAATTTTTTAGAACCTTTTACGGAAATACCTAGCTAGTTCGGGCGTAGCCGTATTATTAAAACCAGAAGGGGGGGTCAACATTTCTGGGTCCCTTTGGGCCTCCCCTTTTCCAATAAACCTTATTTTTAAATACGACATATTTTACAAATTTCATATATAAACATACCGCAGGAACAATGAATTTATACAATTGATTTCATGTTCAACCAATACGGGTTTGCTGTTTGGTTTGGCGAGCCTCTTCCCTATTCATTTGTGAAATAATTACCAAATTGTCTGCTTTAATAAAGGAGAAAATAATGAATTGAATACCTGTGGAAATACAATATATTACGTTGGGTTACGCAGCCTCTTTTGAAATTGTCAGGAAGTCACGCCCCCCCCCCTGCCCCTTGTGCTCACACCTATGTGTTCGAGCTACGAACAACAGAGGGAGTTGCGCACATGGAATCAGAGGCAGTAGCAGCAATGAAACACAGCTGCGATGGTATTCCCTGCTCGTGTTCAACAGGTAAAAGAAATGTGGCTTTTTTAAGGTGAAATAAAGAAAATCAGATGAAGTTTATCTATTAGCAATAATAACACAGTCACACAGTATAAAAATGTCGCCGGACCCGAAGACTTGACACATGTTTCTCTATGTACGTCGGCACACTGAAACCAGAAGCGCGCTACCGCACTCCAGTTTTTTAATCGCAAATAACCACCGTCAATTTTACAATTTATAACTTCACTGTGGTTTTTCGCGATTTAAAAAACAAACAAATTGGAGGGTGGCGGCCCAATACTGGCTTCAGATCGGAATTCGGTGCGTCGATATATATATAGAGAAACGTGTCAAGTCTTTGGGTCTGGCAACCTGTTTTCACTGTGCCTGTGTAATTGAAGTGTGCTTAAATTACTTATTTATGTGCGCCTGTGTAATTTAAGCCCGTCGCGCAGCAAGAAACGGCTTCGCCCGCCACACGCGGCCCACGGGCCACGAGCTGCCGCCCCCTGGTCTAGCACACGCAGCAACCGTTTGCCTGCTGAATATTTACACGCCCCGCGCTAGGATTTGCATTAGTTACGTCTTCCCTCTAGGTTAGATCCGAGCCGGCGTCCGCGCCCCGCGCAAGGCAAACGTTAGCCCCAACGCAGGTAAGAAGCGCTCGCGCCGGTGCGGAGCTTTGTATGCGCGGGGCCCGCCTGCTCTCGGCGGATTCCGTGTTTGCCCCAATCCCGTAAGCGTCACGCGACAGCCAAGAACGAAGATTCACTGGTCTAAACGCCCGCTCTCTGTAGGGGGGCGGTGTCGACAACACAAAGCTCGTAACTACGTAAAATTAATGCTCATTAAGTGCAGTGCAGCAAGCAGCCCGGCGCGGCGGGAGGGGGCGGGGCGGGGCGGGGCGGGGCGGGGAGGCGCGGGGCGGGGCGGGGAGGCGCGGGGCGGGGCGGGGTGGGGCGGCGCGGGGCGGGGCGGGGTGGGGCGGGGCGGGGCGACGCGGGGCGGGGCGAGGCGCGGCGGGGCCCCAGCCGAGTTTGGATATAATCACGAGCGCGCTATATTTTAAGCTTACTCGTTACACGGGAGCGCGGCGCGTTTTCTTGTGATAATTACGAAAGCTTCGCCGACAGCGCGAGAGGGGTCGCCCCCGGCCTCCAAATCAATTTCAAGTGCGACATTACGAGTTACCGGCGCCGTAAAGTAAGAAGCAGAGCCAGAAGGGGAGGGGCTGGGCTCCGACGAGGAAGAAACGAAGGAGCTGCGAAAGGGGAGAAGAGGCTGGCACGCGGCTGTCAAAGCGGACGGGTCCAGGAAGCAACGGGGGCGGTGTTAAAGGATGCAGAAGTTAAAGGTGGAAGCCGGTGACTACTGTGGATGTAATAAGTCTAACTGCAACGACGCTGGGAGAGGGTGAAGTCTGATGGTGGAATGTGAATGAGAAAGTAGAAGAGCGAGTCAGGTGGGGGGGGGGGAGAGAAAGTGAACAGTAGTTGGAGGACATAATCTGAATTTGGTGTCAGTAAATACGGTCAACGTAGTTTCAAGGGGAGAAGCGACGGATGTGACGAAACAACAAACATATGGACAAATAAGATGCATACTAAAAATGGTCAGGCCGCACCTTGCAACAGTTCGGGATATGCAGGAAGTGATGCTCAGAAATACTATTAGTTTGACGCACGTCGACTTGCTGCCCCTCCCCCTTCGTTCACGTTCTCGAAAGCAATGAATCAATCGAACGCTAGGACTTCCCCGGCCAGAGATGCTGCAGCGGCAACGGATGATGTCACTGGGCTACCTCAGCCTCCTCAAAGTGTCGCGGTCCAGAGCCAAGTGACTGCTCTGGAGCGTGAGGTATGGGGCGGAGAGGTGGGTCGCAGACAGCAGAGGAGGCGCCCCGCCCAGTCCCGCCCCACCCTACCCCGCCCCGTCTCGCCGCGCCGCGCGCCATCTTCATCGAACCAAAGATTCACATTAACCTGGCTTTTCTAGCGAATAATTAACTGCATGCGACTCGATTACATCTCCTGCGGCCTCCGCTCCGCACATTCCCTCCGCGACTCTGGCTCGGGCGTACAAATCACCCGGCTCCCCCCCCCCCCCGGCCTCGCCTCACCTCCTCTCGCCGCGGATTCAAGAGAGAGAGCGCGAGCGAGGAGAGAAGAGGGAAGCGGCGCGCGTTCGCGAGGCGAGCAAGTTCCGCGGGCGTCTCGAGCGGCGCAGGGAGTGTGGGGATGTGATAAGGTGAGTGATCGATGGCGGAGGAGAGGTGGAGAGCGCCGGAGACGTAGCGCGGCCGAGATCACACTTGGCGAGTGAGGAGACGCTGCTGAGATGGAAAGTACAGAGGAAAACGAAAGCGAAGCAAGAAATGCGGTAGAAAATAGGGCTGGTTTCTTTAAAACCCCGCGTGGAATGTGCATAGTTACAGATAAAGAGAGTACAAATTTAAGATAAAAGAAACTAGGACTTCCGAGAATAAAAAGTTAATTTAGTTTTATATTAGGATAATCTCCGGAGATTCTAATGCAGGTTACGTAGGTGAAGTCGATGTTAATTGGACGGATGAAAGAGTTCTTAATATAACTAAAATCATACCCTGCCGCCTCACTCCAGAAGAACGTGATTTTGCTGGGTTGGCTCGTTACGTATAAGTGGGACACGGACAATTTAAATGCTTCATCAAGAGTTTAATACACTCTCTCCAAATGTTGCAGAAAGCTTCATGTAATTAATAACGCGCAATAATAGTACTCCCAATAAAACGAGTCGCTTAAGAAAACATTGGTAAAATGCATGATCCTAATACAGTGTGTGTGAGAGAGAGATAGAGAGGGAGAGAGGGAGAGAGAGAGGGATAGAGAGACCGAGAGAGGGAGGGAGAGAGAGGGAGAGAGAGGGAGAGAGAGAGGGAGAGAGAGACCGAGAGAGGGAGAGAGAGATACAGCTACAAGAATGTATTTACTAATATGATCTACAATTGTTTGTGTACATAATTTAATATATTCGATGGCCAATGATTAATTAAGTATCAATAATGGATTTGTAAACTTCTATGTAATTAGTCAAACACATATCAAGGTGCATCATAATTACTACAATCATTAAACGAACTGCATGCACCTATTTAAAGAAATATTCAAGGGAGATAAAACAATGAATAATTAATACATTCTAAATCATGTTTTGAGTATCCATAATAATTCAAGTTCGTAAATTGGTTCTTTCAAATTATTTTATATAAATAAACATTATGGCACCCAAGATTAAGCAAACTTCGAATCATAGCTAGTGAGAGCCGCGTGATAAATCAACAGAAATTTAAACATTTCACACAGACGGTTGATACCAAAGAGCACATATTCTCACAGAGCGAAAGGGAAAAACATCACGCAAAAGAATTTAGCGCAGGTTGACCGTGACATCCACCCTGCTGCGCAGCGGGAGCAGCTAACGGACTCGTCAAACCCAAATGATGCGATCCACCACCGCCGTCGCCCCCCACCACCACCACCGCCGCTGCCGCCACCACCAGCGCCACCACCGTTGTCGCCACCGCCACCAACACCGTTACCGTCGCCACCGCCGCCGCCCCCCCCGCTAGCGCTCCCACCGTCACCGCCGCCCCCACCGTTGCCACACCTCCGCCGCCGCCACCACTATCGCCGCCGCCGCCCCGCCCCCGCCTCCGCCGCCCCGCCCCGCCCCCGTCGCCGCTGCCGCCCCCGCCAGCGCCACCACCGTTGTCCCCACCGCCACCAACACCGTAACCGCCGCCATCGCCACCGCCGCCGCCGCCCCCCCCGGTCCCACTCTCATCACCGCCACGGTCGCCACACCTCCGCCGCCGCCACCACTACCGCCGCCGCCACCTCGCCGCCCCGCCCCGGTCGCCGCTGCCACTCCACCAGCGTCACCACCGTTGTTGCCACCGCCACCAACACCGTTACCGTCGCCGCCGCCGCCGCCGCCGCCGCCACTGCCGCCGCAAACGCCTCTCCCCCCACCACCGCCCCACCGTCACCGCCCCCACCGTCACCGCCGCCCCCACCGTTGCCACACCCTCCTCCACCACCGCCGCCGCCGCCACTGACACCTCCCCGCACCGCCCCCGCCACTGCCGCTCCCGCCGCGCACGCGCGCCCGTGTGCCCGTGTGAGTTCCACGCACGCGGTCCAATGTGCAGCGGCGCGATAGCGCAGAAGAAGGGAATCAATGTGGCATCTCTTTGATCACATCCGCCGCGGCGGCATTGCCGACCGTTGCAAATGGGAATCGGGCACAATCAAAAAGGAGCGCGCCATCGACAACCGAAGACAAAGCAATGGACAAGCTGGTTTAGGACGAACATGCGCGGACTATTCGGCTGATATGCGTGTACGGTGTGTCGAAATGAAATATGTTCAAGATAAGGTAATATTGAAAAAATAAAAGAGCCAAGAGAGAAGGAAAGCATATACGTTTAAACAGCCAAAAGAAGAAAAATGATTTTTTCATCTAGAAAAGGAAAAAAAAGTGATGCAAAATTTAGATAGGCGAAGTGGTAAAAAGTTGACATGGAAAGAAAAAATAGGAAAGATTGAGATAAATGAACACAAATAAAGAAAAAATATTAAAAAAATATCAGAACGTAAAAATAAGATAATAGATGTAAACGAGAAAAACGCACTAAATAGAAGAAAAAAATGGTTTAAACGTGAAGATGACAAATATGGAAAAGGTTGCAGTAAAATTATATGGAAAGCAAAAAACTTTAATGGCCATTTAGTTTATTATTCAATTGTTTTTTTTAACATCCGCAAAGTCACTGTAGGACGTTATCAGTTGGAGAGCCAAATAATTAAAATATCAAAGCACGTTCAGCCGAATAGAGAAAGCAACGAGCGAGACGGCTCCTCTTGCACCCAGTTACCTCCACGCGGAACTACAGCGTCAGCCGCGGCTTCCACACGAACGCAGGGAGTTGCTCGGCAGGAGGCCACCGCGCGGTGGCCCTAACCAGACACCTGCCTGACACGACAAGCAACACCAGCGCCGCCTCCGCCGGCGGCGGCAGGCAGGAGGCGGGGCCACCGTTGCATTCGCCCGCTGCGCCAGGCTGCATTATGCAGGGCGCGGGCGGAGGGGCGTTTAGATAGTCCCGAGGCCAATAGTTTCTTACGGCCTCCTACCCATCATAAAACGCCCGGCAGAGACTTTTTACGGCGCTGTAAGCACGCCGTCGTGGCGCGTGGCGGCGGATGCCGGCGGAGCACACGACGGCGGGGACGAGGACGCACGCGAAATGGAGGATGGGACTCCAAGACAAGAAGCAACGTCACGAGGAATAAATACGACGAATGATGAGAGGTAAACCAAGGAGAAAACGAATGTAATAACTAGACATTGGATGTTTAGGCACAAAAAAATCGTCTTTTAGGCGCCTAAAAAGGCACTGAAAAGTCAAGAATAAGGAAGGAAAAGGCACTGTCATAAGTTACATACACAATTAAATGGAAAATTGTAATTTTTGTATATATTATTTTGTAAACTTAAATACACAAAACCAGTTCGTATATTTTAATGTAAAACTAGATTTACATATTTACAACTCTTCTACATTTTATTCTTAATAATATTTACATACTAGCTGACCCGGCGAACTCTGTTCCGCCTTAACAGCCGGTCCCATCTTTTTCTCGCGTCGCACTCACTGTGAGAAACTGTACTATCCTTGTTGCACTCGTGATAATAAAGCAATTGCAGATTTGTGTTTTTCTCTCAAACAAAGAAGAATTTAAAAAAACGCTCTGATATTAAATAGATAATTAAAAAATCTATTACGTAGCAGAGCGTTTTTTTTGGAATTGATTTTTGTTTAAGAGAGAAATACAAAGCTGTAATCATAGGGACCGGCTGTTAAAAGCAATAAATAAGCAGATTTTGGAATTTATTAAGTTAAATTGTTTATTAGAAAATACAAATAAAAAAATTAAGTAGATTAATCATTCATTATTGTTCCTGTATTTTGGTGCATAGGTTGCACTCTTCAGTTAAGTACCTTTTGATACACGACATTTTTTGTTTTATTATCAGGCGCAAAAACAAACAACGCAGATGATCTTCCGACCCGTGAACATGCCACATATAATTGACCATGGGAAAACATGGATATTCTAGATTCAAACCACAAACTTTCAAGGATTGGCCTTGTGATTTGTTGATGGTCATGGCGAATGCAAGACGGATCGGAAATTGAAGTCTTTTAAATTGAAACGTCATATCGCTATCATTATCGCCTTCTGTTATCAGTGCGGCGCGTTACAACAGGCAACAATGACCGCTAACATGCGAAATCGAAAACGTGCGTGCAAAAACGTGCGTTCTCACACAGGAACGCTGTCGAACAGGATAAACAGTATCCTATGTCCGTCTCCTGGCTCTAAGCTTCCTGCTCACCAATTTTCAGCCAAATCGGTACAGCCGTTCTTGAGTTATAAATAGTGTAACTAACACGACTTTCTTTTATATATATATAGATTACCAGTAACTTTTCAAGAATCACAATTTCAAATTTGCGACGACTGGGAGACAAAATCAGTTTGAATGCGGAGAAGCATATCTGAACTATGTGACTGGCATATTTTAGCAGTGCAACACTAGCAACACTTAAACCTTCTTGGAATTTATATTTATTTCCACTTAAAATTTCGGTTCCCTCGGCGTATTGTCAATCGTCCATGTTCTCAGATCATGGCTAGTATTTGTGAAATAGGGAAATGGAGAAAAATCAGTTGGTGTACTTTCAGGAATTCTCTCGTAATTTTAAATTTCAAGATGTGAATTGAAGGTTTCGTAATGAATGGTCAGGTTGGACCATCGCCGATTTTCCGATATCTTAGCATTGTATATAAATATACTAAATAAAAGGCAAAAAAAGTTCTAAAAAAGGTATTTATGCAAAAAATAGGATTTTATGCTAAAATAAGCCAAAATAAGCATTATAAAATTCCGTCAAATGTCATCATTTCTCATGATTCGTGGACATATATTATCAGCCTTTAAGTAAGTTCTCTAGAAAAAAATAGGCATTTCCCAAAACATCCGATGTCTAGTAATAATGAAGGTCAAAATAAACAAGAAAGAAGAGGAATTCCTGCGATTAGATAATTGATTCACTAAAACATCGATGGAAAACCTTTTTATGACATGTCAATAAGTCGAGAAGTTTAAATATATCCGCGAACGCCGAATCCAGGGATGTGATGGATATGAGATGGGTAGGACACGTAAAATTGAAGTTTGAAAACAGATGGGAAAATTGAACTAAGACTTCAAGAACAGAGTAAAAAAGAAGATTGGGGATAAAAATGTTATGTTAACAACACGGCAAATATGAAGACGGATATTAAAAGTAAACGAATTTGATGGTGGAAATCCGAATAAATAATGGACAACGGAAAGTGTCAAAAGCACTGAAGAAATCTGTAGCATTGAGAAATTTCACTGGATCCAATTTTGCTGACTTACAGAAGATTAAGGAACTTCTGAGACTCAGCTTCATTTCTACTAAAATGACTATAACAAGAGAATGCTTTTCTTACAGCAAATAATACTTTACCCCAATGACTTCCTAATTTGTTGTAATTACTCGATATCCCACAGAACTTTTTATTTTTAAGTGCATTTCACCCACGAATTAAGAGTTAAACTAAACGAAACAAATTTGAAGATTTTATTACTTTCAATTTTCAACCTTTTTACTGTTCCACAATTTCTCTCTTCCTCTGATTTCGCGTCGATTCTTTCTAATCCTTTTCAACACTTTACCTTCCTACTGCTGTACCCAGCCTCACTCACCCCATCGCCACGCCCCCATCTCCGTCCCCGCACCCTCTCCTCCCTCGCGCAACTTTTCGGCAAATTTCAAGTCCCTCCGTATGAAAACTTGGACACTTAAGAGTTTCAGAAGTGTAATATTAATTTGTTTCATGGATGCCGGATGGTTATTACCATGACAATCTTCTGTAAGTAAATAATTTCGCAGACGCAGCGGGATGCTCTCGCCTTCAGAATGGAGTTGGCACTCCGCGCCGCGCCACGCCGCGCCGCCTTGAGCGTGTTATGACGTGGAGAGCGCGACTTAAGCCGTAAGACGCGCTGCGAGTATTTTTCCCGGCCCGAGCGCGCCTCGCCGTGGCGTTTAGCGGCGCTTCCTCTGATAATAATTGCAAAGGGGATGCGTGTTGAGGCGGGTTCGCCGTCTCGCCTCGATGCGAAGGCGCCGGGAAATCTCATTTTCATTCTCGCTGCAGAAAGCAGACGCGACATATCCCGTTTCCGTTCATTCGCCCTTTGTATGCGCGCACTGGAATTTCTGGGGAGGCGGGCTCGCTCCAAGAACATAACCATCCTTCCAAATTGTTCACAATAATTTTACATTCTGAAATTCTTGCAAAATATTAATTTGATGCATGCTATTTTTATTCGCGTATGAAAATATATGATAAACGATTAACTGGATCCAATAGATGTGCTTCAAACTATATCCAATATATCCAACTATATCCATCCAAACGATATCCAACTATATCCAATACATGTGCTTCAAAATGTATTTAAAAACGAAGCATAAAAACGTTGCGAAATACGTACGAAGCAGAATGGTGAAATATGATGCACTGTGAGGTGAAAAGAACCGTACATAAATTTCACTCCAGATTTTAAAATAAATTTTACAGAATATACTCAGAGACAATATATTTATCCACAAGAAACTCGAATTTAAAGAACAATACGTACGAATTTCTTCATTTGTTTTTGTTTCATCAATCAGAAGAAAAAACGGGTTAAAATTATTGTTCAAGTACAAGAAATTTGCTTTCTAGAAATATTGTCATTTCATTTATCGGAGGCGTTTTAAATGTTGTTTTAAACGATTAACATCTTTATTATAAGCACACAACCATAAGTTTTCTATAGTTTGATAATGCCTACATTTATTTACTCTTAATTGAAATTCTTCATAACAGAGAATGTTAGAGGAGTTGTTATAAATGTCTTCCAAAAGTACTATAATATATAATAGTAAAAAAATATTATAAAATTATAAGTACTTATATATTAAAATATATAAGTAAAAAAAGAATAATCTCAAATGACAGGCAATAATCAACATTATTGTAAGTACAAGTGTGAAATTATGTGTGAGTCATTTGAGGGCATTATGGTTTTTATTTAGTAGTTGGGCACGAATTATTTTCTCACCATTTACATGTTTATTCAATGTAAACAAACGGTTAGGAACTCTTACTATATCGTTCATTAATACAGGTTCGATTTGTTTATACTCCGGTCTGATTTTATGGTATATTTATTATTATCGTTTAACATTCGTATAGCGGTGGTCTTTAATTCATTTGGCGAGGTTGAAGTAATAACATTTCGATCAGATTAGAGTTACGATTGGTTGCGACAGTTCATTCGCAGCTCCGCCTCTTCGGCGCACGTGCGCTGACCACCACACGCCGCCACCGCCCCCACCCCCGCCGGGATAAAATACACGTTCCGATAACGCGGAGGCATTCAGCCTGCGGGGCCCGTGAAGGGGGCGAGGGGGCGGAGCCCGAAGCCTCGTCGCAGGGGACGCCACACGGCGATAGCAGCCTCACTCCAGGCCCTTGGGGTACTCCACCTTTCCAAGTCCCCCTTTCCCTTCCCGCACCTTTGCCCCCGGATACCCCTCCGCGCCACCCTCACCCCCGGCGCGTCCTTCTTCCGTCTACCTTCTCCTGGAATCTCGGTTTGATCTCGTTTCCAGCACCGCGGCCCTTTTCTCTCTCATTCTGTAATCCGCATGGTACCCAACGCGATTCTCATTCCATCATATTCACGCCGATTCTGTATTAACGCGACTTCTTTCTTTCTCACAACACGCTCACGTTTCTCATGTGTTTTTGAGTACGTGTTTCTTTATTTCCACTCTATCTCCCATCGTCATCATTAAGGTAAGTTCATAAGCTCATGAGAAGAACTCCTCAGTTCCTACCTCTCAAGAAATCTTTCTTAAATGGACTTTTTTTATCCCCTTTTACGATATCCAAACAAACTCACTCTGCTCTGTTGGAACTTCCTAACTTTTTGGTTCACCGCTCGCTGCGACGCAAGGTACCTTCCCTTCACTTACGCGAGGGTGGTGCATATCAGTATTCCGCTGTGAGGGGCGGACAAGGAGGAAAGGTGGGGAGGGGAGGGGGAGAGGAGAGAGGAGGCAGGGTCCCCGCGGGCTTCGTCCCTGACGAGCTCCGCTTATCTAGGCGCAGCAGGGCCCCAGGTAATGAGCGCGGCTGATACGCTGCCCCGATACAGACTGCCTGTCGCCCGCCCCTCCGCCCTGGACCTGCGCTCGCGTGCGATTCGCGTGCTGCTGTCGCAAGTCTTCTTGTAGAAACGCCTTCGTCAAGCGGACAGCGTTGGCCTGTTTTCTTCAGTCTTTTGGGCCATGTAAGAGGTAATGAACAGAGGCGGTTCCTTAAGTTTCCGGCCTGAGCAAGATAACGCTCATCAATGGAAAACCCTTCTGAGCAGCTGTCTTGTATTTCATTGTTGTAAGGCAATAAGTTTCTAACTGACATCTTCGAGGCATATTGTTGAATTGGATGCGGTGCGTGAAAATGCATGGTGTTTAGCTTCATGTCAATGCAGTTGTGATTACTGTGCTGAATGCAAAGAATGCTGTGAAGTTCTGGAGCTTCAATGAGTTCGACCTTTTACCCCACAGTACAGATTGGGCACTCAACGATTATCGCTTATCAAATCTCATGAAAAACTTTCGGAGAGGAATATTTCCAGTTTAGTATGAGGTGAAAGAAATACTTTTTGGCCATTTTACACACAAATCTTTGAAGTATTTTATCAAGAGCTTAGAAGTGTTAATATACAGATGAAAAGCATGGGCCGGATTATAGGATGATTAAGTTAAAAAGTATTTTTTTTTGTTTTTGTATCACAAATAGAAGTTAGTGAGTCCAGGAACTTATCAAATCCATCTTGTATACAGAACGTTAGAACCAAGTAAATAATTATTACATTTTGGTGATATTAACATTTAAATTTTACAATTACCCCAAACTTAGCTTAAGAGACATTGGCATACATAATAAATATTTCAAATCTGAGAAATTGAAACAAATTTTAGTACATTTTATCTCAAATTACTATCAAAACAATTTCCACAAATTGGTATGTTTACATTGAATTGCACACTACTAAACACAAAAAAATGCGCGTTGTTTAAAAAAAAATTACCAGAAACACATCCCTGCACATTTTCCTATCGACACCCAAACTAAGTCATTCCCCACGTGCCCGCAAGCGAGACTCCAGGTCATGTCTAGGCCCTCTCCCCCCCCCCCCCCAACCATCGCGAGGTATCTGAAAGCGGCAGAGCGACGCGGGGAGGGTGGGGGGAGAGGTCCCAACAGATAACTGAGTTACGGGGTCAGGATGGGCAAACAACAGCAACAGCAGGATACAAGCGGAGCGTACCGGCGCGGTCCGGAAGGATGCCCCGAACAACAGCGCCCCGCCCCCCCACACCCGGGGGCCGGGGGGGGGGGCGGCGGAGGCTCCGGCTGGTAAAGGTCCGAGGGCTAACTCGCAACGCACACAAACCCGCTCACCGAGCTAATGAAAACTCTGGGGCTTTAATTAGACGGTGTCGCTGCAATCAGCGCGGGCGGCGGGGGCGGCGGCGGAAGGCATAACACGCCGAGTCGAGGTTAATTAGGGAAACAGACGCGAGAGCGCGTTCACCTCCGCCCCCCGCCGGTGAAGAGCCGGAGGCGGCGGCGGCGACCGCGAATTCTTGGCGTGCCCCACGCACTTAGGACAATGCGGCGTCGCGCCCCGGAGAGAGCGCGGCGGGGGAGGGGGCGATGCTCTTTTCTCGCAGGTCGATTGTCACGAGCCGCGCGAGAGCGAGGAATGCGGCCCCAGGCGGCGCGAGACAGCCCGGCCAATTGGAGGCGGTGGGGACGGGGGCTGGGCGTAACCAGGTGAGCACGTGGAATGCTGTGATTGTTGGGGGATGTGTTTCAGGTTCGCAACGATTTACTGTTGGGCAGATTTTTCGATTGAGATACTATTAATAACTCGTGCTTGCGATTGTAGGCATTCATTTTTTCGGAATATTTACAGCAATGAACATCAGTCAGCAAACTGGTTTAAGTAATTCAAAACCTATGGCTATTTACTGTTGACATGACCGCTTACCTTTTCAAGTCAAAAACCCAATAAATTGTTAGTAATGTAAAATATAATATAAGGAATGCTGAAGAGACATATTCATCTAGTTCGGATGGTTATCAAAATCGTCGTCTGTCGAAAATTCTTAATGCCGGTTGCAAATCTTGATATAAAAATGAAAAATGTATGAAAGAAATTTAAGAAATTCAGCTTATTAACACAATTATTTTTCATCTCACGGAATATTATTCCAATTCAGAAACAAAGAGAAAAATTATATTTAACGAATAAAATTTAACTCTAAACACGTGAACTTTTAGGAGGATTTTTCACCTTCACATGATGACATCAAAACAGTTATTTACGTAACTAGTATAGACAGAGAGTGTGTCATACGAATGAAGTATTGACATTTTCACACTAGTATGCCAAAAAAACATTCATACGACTTACGTATATTTTTTATTACGACTTCAAGGAACTTGTAAGTATATACTCTAGGAATCATTCTTAAAAGGTGTGGCGGAAGCCACGTTTCTTAAACTTTGCAATGCCCAATGGTTTTATATGGCCATGATATCTTAGTGGTAAGCAATGATGAAGTCTATTTATCGTACCCGCTTCACAAAGTAACACTTTCTAATCAATATACAGTAAATGTAAGAACCATTTAAAATGTAGGAGTGCTAAAACATTTCCACGTTGATAATATCAACTAATTTCTTTTTCGTCTTTTGTGCATCGAAGCAATTTCGAGAGGGCGGGCGGGAGAAGTCGAGAGAAGGCAGATCGCGCGGGTGTGGGCGGAGAAAGGCGGAGTGACGTTGGCGACACGGAAAGACAAATGCCGCGCGGTAGCAAGACGCATACACCCCTAAGAGCCACCCTCATTCTTCTGTAGCTTCAAAGCCATTATCCGCAACTCAAACCATTATCCTCGACTCCGAACACATTCGTCTCAACAGTCGGGATAAAATCATGTAAATCGAAATCGTTCCGCTGTACATGTAGGGAGTGAAGGAACTATAAACATATTAGTTATATTACGAGTACATTTCACGTGATTAAGAATATACTTTTAGCGTGTCAGTGGAATCGTTTAATAAAAGTGATTAAGATGCAATTGAGATTTAATTAAACCCAATCAATTAAACGATAATGATCTGTAGTCAATTTTAAATACTAGCAGGAAGACGTATTTATTTATTTGTTCTCTGATTTGCTCACTCAAAATATTCCTTTTAGAAAACAGAAGGTAATAAAGCTGAAGCACCATCAAAGGTTTCGAATATATTGATAATCTTCCATAATTCATGCTTGCCCTAAACTTGACGATTCTCCTCATTTAATCTACTTCATTTGATTTTGCCCACCACTCGTCACTTCACATTCGCCGCCTCCACGCCCTCTGCCTCAATCTCATTATCAGGCCGTGAACTCGCGTGCGTGCCGGCATTAACGCCTCGCAGTCCACGTCGCAGACACTTTCTCGGCCCAGAGACTCCGCTCCTTACCCCGCCCTCGGGCGGTTTCCCTTCCAACTTCGCGTTGCGTTCCTCGGCGCGCTGGCAGCGGCGGCAAAAACCGGCGCGGGAGACGCCACGAGTCTAACGAGCTTCAACGCTCCATAAGCGCAGATAAGGAAATTATGTCGGCCGCGCCGCCGCCCACCTTTCCGAAACATTGGGCGTTCGCTGCTGCGACGGCAACGGAACGGAACGGTAAGTGGGGGGGGGGGCGATGGTGGCGCCAAGGCAGCGGAGGAGCCGGAGATCTGATTGCGCTAAGGCGTCAGGGTGAGGACGGTGACGCTTTGGCTGCACAGGAGGGCAGAGTGGCGAGGAGAAATCGGGCTGAGGGGGCGGATGTGAAAATATCTACAATAAAGACGATAATGTCTCAGTGATCGAGTTGTAGCCACAATGGTAGCAAAGTTGGCGGTGTCCGGACTGTGATTGGACAGGTGATAACAACAATATACTTGGATTTATTCACAACTGCCTCTGAAGTAAATCAGCTGTTTCGAACGCATCCAATCGGAAGGTTGTACGCCACAAAATGACGTCACTGCAGTGACGTGTAAGGTCCCGATTGGATGGCACCGTAACAGCTGATGAGCTGCCAGACGCAGCTTTGAAAATATTGTAGTATAGAGAGGTCAATTACGGCAGTGAGAAATTCTTTAAGATGGCAAAGACGACGGAAGGACAGTGATGCAAGGAGACTGCAGAAAAATACTGAAATTGAAGAGTGCAATGTTGGTAGACACACCTGCTCGGGCAAAGGTTGTAGATCACAGGGCAGAGAAGCAAGGAGGCCTTGATAGCGCGGGACCGGGAGATCGGGTGGGCGAAGTGTCGGTGTTACCAAGGCGTCTGCAGCGGTTCCGTCGCCCAAGGTGCGTAAAGGGGTGTGGGGGATGGGGGGGGGGGGAGGCGAAGCGGGAGCGTCGTAGGCGGCGAGCGCAACGACCGACTCAAGACGGCGGCCATTATTGTCCCTTTGTCCCCGCCTCGCTGGGCGGCCCAGACGCAAATCCTGCTCGAAATGAGGAAAATCAAATGAAAATCAAGATCAACGGGGCCGCACGAAGCGGCTCGAAGCGGCGCGGCGCAGCATCCTTAAAGGGGAGGGCGGCGCCGAGGGACGCGCCTACGCCGACGCCTACACTGACGTCGACGCCTATGTCTACGCGGACGCCTACGTCTACGCCGACGCCTACGTCTACGCCGACGCCTACGTCTACGCCGACGCCTACGTCTACGCCGACGCCTACGTCTACGCCGACGCCTACGTCTACGCCGACGTCTACGTCTACGCCGACACCTACGCCTACGCCGAGGCCTATCACTACGCCGACACCTACGTCTGCGCCGACGCCTACGTCTACGCCGACGCCTACGTCTACCCCGACGCCTAGTCGACACCTACACCGCGATGCCTACGCCGACGCCTATCTCTACGCCGACGCCTACGTCTGCGCCGACGCCTACACTGCGATGCCGACACCTATATCTACGCTGACGCCTACGTCTACGCGGACGCCTAGCCGAAGCCTACACCACGATACCGAAGCCTACACCGCGATGCCGCCGCCTACGCTCTCGCCCTGACTCCCACTCTCTGTGCCGAGCCTTGCAAGTCCCCAGGGTTACTTAACGCCTAGAACGGCTCTTCATCACCACGTTTCTCAACTGCAATAACTTCACTGCGCTTGAAATTTCATGTGGAAGTTTCTTAATGGAATTGTTAAACAAAAATGCAATATTGTCAAGCCCAGCAGATTGGAAAATTTGTAGAAAAATACCAGTCAACGTATTCAAGAAAACCACAATTATTATTAAGTTATTCATAGGAAGATCATATTGAAACCCAAATTCGCAGAATATTTTCATAGTATTCTACTGCTCTCGGATGCTTGATTTAACCCAACCTATTTGCTACACTAACATCTGTTCAGTGTTCAACAACACACTAAGAAAGTCGAGATACAAAAAGTAAACTATTTCATATAAAAAACACATCAACATCGCGTGAAAAATGAAGACGAGAGAAGACAAAGAAAAATAATGCATTTATTGCGAGAATGTTTAAAAGCTGAACGATAAGACCACAATGGATGTTCCAATCCAGGAGGGGAACGGGCGGGGCGAAGGGAATCCAAGACGGGGGCGCTGCGGCCGAACATTTTCCATGGCGGGCGCTCCATTTGAATCGGCGTTTGTCATGGGCGGCAGTTTTCCCTCCGGCAAATCCCGCGTAACTAATGGTCCCACGGCCCAGGCCGGCCCGCCCCACCCCGGCCTCGCCCAATCCCACGGCAGCCTGTTACCCTTGCACCTTTTGCAGATCCGTCGCCCGACTTTATCTCTCGTGTTGTGAGCGGCCACGGGTTCTACCCCGCTTCCCCCGCCGGCCACGCTCTGCGCTGGGCAGCGACGGCCGCACTGGCGCCCGCTGCGTCCGTGCTCTCGTTCGTTTACGCTCTTGGAGTTTTCTCCATATTCACTGGAGAAGACTCAGCCGCTTCTGATCCTTTATTCCATGCAGTTCCTAGGAGAAAATTAAATAGTTTTATTACATACCAATTCAATGTACGTTGTTTTAAACCAACGTCCTGAATAAAATTCTTTTTTTCTTCGCCAACTACCTTCTCAGCTCACACACCACAGGGCTCGAGCCTTGCCTTTAAACCCATCTTCTCTAACACACTTTACATTCGACCAGCTCGCAAGCTTTGGTACCAACTCTCACTTTCCTGTCGCCTTTTAACGACCATTCAGCACACTGTTCATTTCGTATGTCCCTAGCATAATCCTGGCGTTCTTTAACCCGTTCTACCACCCGCACATCACCGGTACATCCCACCACAACACTCATTCTTCTGTTGTTTTCCGGCCTACTGTAAATTCGCGCTTCTCGCGTCTCACCAACAGTTCCATCTCATCTTCCCTTCCCTCTCCGCGTCCACTTCTCGGGCGTGTTCTCTCTCTTTCTCTCTCTCTCTCTCTCTCTCTCTCTCTCTCTCTCTCTCTCTCTCTCTCTCTCTCTCTCTCTCTCTCTCTCTCTCTCTCCCGCCACCCCCGCTCCGCACTTTCCTCGCGCGCTGGTCATTTCCCAGATCCCCGGTACATCCCTCACCGGGGACGTCTCGCCAACAATCCCGCTCCATTTCTCATCTCGCCCGCGCCGCGCCGCGCCGCGCCACCACCAACGCCTTCCTCCTCCCCCTCTCTCCCCCTTCGGCCTGCTTCGCTCGTTGCCATCTTCGTTCCCTGCCTCGCCGTCCGCCTGGGACTGTGTGGCGGCCGAGGCTGTCGCCTGCTCGCCGCCATCGCCCGCGACTGATCACTAGACATCGGATGTTTAGGGAAATGCCTAATTGTTTCTAGAGAACTTATTCAAAGGCTGATTATATATGTTCACGAATCATAACAAATGATGACATATGACGAAGTTCTGTAATGCTTATTTTAGCATAAATGCCTATTTTTTGCATAAATACCTTTTTAGAACTTTTTTGCCTTTTATTTTGTATATTTATATACAATTCTAAGATATCGGAAAATCGGCGATGGTCCAACGTGACCATTCATTACGAAACCTTCAATTCACGTCTTGAAATTTAAAATTACGAGAGAATTCCTGAAAGTACACCAACTGATTTTTCTCCATTTCCATATTTCATAAATACGAGTACCAGCTATGATCTGAGTATATGGACGATTGACAATACACTGAGGAAACCGAAATTTTAAGTGGAAATAAATATAAATTCCAAGAAGGTTTCAGTGTTGCTAGTGTTGGCCTGCTAAAATATATGCCAGTCACATTGTTCAGATATCCTTCTCCGCATTCAAACTGATTTTGTATCCCAGTCGTCGCAAATTTGAAATTGTGATCCTTGAAAAGTTACTGGTAATATGTAAATATTACTGGTTAATGGAAACTATTAAGAATAAAATGTAGAAGAGTTGTAAATATGTAAATCTAGTTTTACATTAAATGTACGAACGGGTTTTATGTATTTAAGTTTACAAAATAATATAGAAAAAAATTACAATTTTTCCATTTTATTGTCTACGTAACTTACGAATGACAGTGTCTCATTCTTGACCTTTTCAGCGCCTTTTTAGGCGCCTAAGAGATGATTTTTTAGTGCCTAAACATCCGATGTCTACTGGTCACGTTCCGCCCACGGATGTTGTGGCGCTTCCTGCGCACGCACGCACGCACGCACCTCAGCCGTTTTATTCTTTGACGTCCTTGGATTAGGAACATTAAAAGCTTCACTGCCGTCATCGGGACAGATTTAGTCGGGTAGTTATCTGAATTAAAATTATGATTTAGAGTGGTAGAGACTTTTCTTCCGGGAAGACGGAATAATAGAACGTTCTTTCGTGTGAAGATAGTTTTACATGAAATTGGATGAAAGTACACATTCGAAATAATATTTTCATTATTTTTTTCATTTATAAGTCAAAACCTTACACATCTTCACTTCGACAGTAAAAAATCCAAGCAATGATAATTTTCACAAGTATTTATCAAAATATCATTTAATGATGCACCCGGTTACCTAGAGGCACGTCTGTATTATTGGTGCAATTATTGTGAAGAAAAAGTTCCTTCAATTTCCCATTTATCGATTGATATCAATTTACTTGACCTTACCGCTGATCTCCGAAGCTTCTCTGGTTTCGCGCAGGTTAATGGCCACTTGACTTTGGACCAGTGGCACGTCAGTCAGCAGCACACCAATTACGGAGAGAGGGAGAGAGAGAGAGAGAGAGAGAGAGAGAGAGAGAGAGAGAGAGAGAGATTGGAGCGGGCTGCCTTGATGCGGCCTGGACGCCAGGACACATTATTCAGCACTTCGGTTCGGATGACTCTCGCAACCGGTTGAGGGCGAGAAACCACGTGGACGGCATCCAGGGAACAGATGGCGAGGAAGGAGATAGCAATCCGCAAGAATGGTCACCATCCAAAGCGTTATGAAGATACACACTTACTATACAAACTAAAACAACTAACTAAAAACTATACAAACTAACTCACTAAGCATTACTGAAATACAAAGTTACATTTACTATTTCTACCAGTCAATTCAGGAATTTTCTAGGAAACTAAATTTCAATTTACAAAAAGATTATAATTAAACGTAGATATGTTAACACTTAACTAATGCACTTTTTAATTGTTTTCTGTGTTGAAAAGCTCTCCACTTGATTTCGGCCGGAGGTGGGATTGCCCCAGCCCTGTATTAGACAGAATGTCCCGTGTTTATGTAAAAAGTGCATTCCATATTATTAGCAAATTGTCCTGAAAATTGCTCACCTATAGAGAGACAATCGTTATGTTCATATTATTATCTCAAACAATGAACTGATATTATAAGTAGATGTTGAGTGTCATTAATAATGAACGAATGTTCTCAATTATATATGAACTAGTGTGAAATTCTTTCGCAAAACAACTATCATATCTGATTCTGGAGTTTTAAAAGCAGCAAGATCAGTTTCTAAGTACACTTGGAAGAAATGAATTGGTTTCTTATTGTCTCTTGACCTGATTAAACACATCTTATTGTAATTTGCATCGTAAATGATAATTACTATTAATAATAATATGAGAAGGGCACTTCACACACAATAACAGCTGGTCGTCACGTTTAAACGATTTCTAATTGCACCTTTTTATGTGAAATGTCCTTAATATCGCAATTCTATCCGTATGCCAGCACACCATCCCTTGGGGTGCGACGCGCGAAGTGATTTCACGCGCTCTCATTGCAGCTCAAAACGACGCGGAGTGGCGTGGCGTGGCGCGGCGTGGGGTGGCATGGCGTGGCGTGACGTGGCCGGGCGTGGCGTGGCGTGGCATGGCGTGGCGTGGCGTGGCGTGGCGTGGCGTGGCGTGGCATGGCATGGCATGGCGTGGCGTGGCGCGGCGTGGCGCGGCGTGGCGTGGCGCGGCGCGGCGTGGCGTGGCGGGGCGTGGCGCGGCGTGGCGCGACGTGGCTTGGCGTGGCGTGGCGTGGCGCGGCGTGGCGCGGCGTGGCGTGGCGCGGCGCGGCGTGGCGTGGCGCGGCGTGGCGCGGCGTGGCGTGGCGCGACGTGGCTTGGCGTGGCGTGGCGTGGCGTGGCTTGGCGTGGCGTGGCTTGGCGTGGCATGGCGAGGCATGGCATGGCGTGGCGTGGCGTGGTGCGGCGTGGCGTGGCGTGGCGTGGTGCGGCGAGGCGTGGCGTGGCGTGGCTTGGCGTGGCTTGGCGTGGCGCGGCGTGGTCTGGCCTGTTTTTTGGGCGGTGTGTAGGGCGGGTGGGGCGAGGGTGGCTGGGCCGGCGCCGTATGGGGCGGGCGCCTGTGGACACGCGGGTGACACTTGAAATTAACCGCGTCGCTTCATCCGCCGCGCCACAACGTGCCAGGCCAGTGGGGTGCGCGTGGGCTACACGCTGTTTCGACGACTCTGCTTCCAAGGAGATGTCTCTCACCGCAGGATGAACACTCTCTTTAAAAAGATTTTATAGGAAATTTAAATGAATAAATGGTAGACTATGATCTTAAAAAGATTGTCATGGACGAGAGACCGTTTGATACGTCATCATTGCGAACAATTTCCGTTCTACATAAAGCGTTGGGCAGGATCGCTTGAACTTAGAAAAGCACTGTGTCAGGCTCTCCCTTTAAATAAGTCGTATTACTTAAATAATTGGAGAACGTTGTATTGTTTTTGTACGTACAATAACGCTATTAATATTACTAGGCAGGTTTTCGCCTCATTTAGTTTTAATCGTGTTTGAAAGTGCCATCCATTCCAACTTTCCTTTTCTCCATACTTGCATGTCATCGGTAAATAACAACGATTTACAGCATCACACGAAATGAAACAAAACAGGAAACCGTAAAACAGCAGTAACACATTACCCGGTGATAAATGCCAAGCGGCGTTCTGAAATTCACGTTTACAACCCAACAAGCATTCCCTAACTCGAGCCTAGAATCTCTAAAAATATGTGTTATTGTCGGAAGGGATTCTCCGCGTGTCCAGAACACTCATATATCCAACATTTCTGAATGAACTACATTGTCCTCCGCAGCTCCCGGTTTCCCCAGCGCGCGGGCGACCGTCTCGATGCATAAACTTCCCAACAAAGAGCCATTTGTTCGGCGTTGCAAGCGGAGACTCCGAGGACGCGAGGACACGTAAGTACTTCTGCGAGCGTTCGCACTCCACGCAGCGCCGCGCCGGGGGACGCCACGCCCTTACATTTTTATTGCATCGCGCTAAAAATAAGCTGCACCCCCCTTCCGTCCTCCCTCCCTGCCTTCTTCGAGGTCCGGAGACGAGGAAAAGCGTCTTAATGCGTTTAGGAAACTCTTAGTGCTGCTGTTGTGTATAAAAAGGCGAAGAGAATGGAATTGGAGCTAGTATGAAGGCGAGGACTGGGTGCAGTCTAGGACTTTCAAATAAGAAGCTAAGGCATGATGGTGAAAGGAGCAGAAAGACTTCCCTCGCTGCCTTCGAGGTCCGGAGACGAGGAAAAGCGTCTTAATGCGTTTAGGAAACTCTTAGTGCTGCTGCTGTGTATAAAAAGGCGAAGAGAATGGAATTGGAGCTAGTATGAAGGCGGGGACTGGGTGCAGTCTAGGACTTTCAAATAAGGAGCTAAGGCATGATGGCGAAAGGAGCAGAAAGACTTCACCTCGAAGGGTGAGAGGGTGTGAGATGTTAAGAAGTAGCGCCAGTGGTTCAAAAACCGACTGGATAATAGACTGTGTAGAAGCTGATAATAATTGCATACAAGAAAACGCGCTAATTTCAAATGTTAAAAATATTATCAGAAAAGAAATTAAAAGAGGATTGTGAAGAAAACTCATATTAATAGAAACTAAAAACATTATTTGAAATACTCTATTTTTAATATTACGTACAATTACTATTAGGTATAATACGTAAACAGATTTATTAAGGACTATTAAAATACGTCAATTAAACGTGTTCAAAGAATCCCATAGAAAAATAATATACTTTTGAAATATAGATGTATTATCATCATTAATGAAAAACCTAATTACTATGTCTTTATTATTTTTATTAAGTAATTTATAGAGTAGTTGAAACTTTAACTTTGAAGCAAAATGCTATATTGATGTTCTCCAGATCTTACAGCACAACAAACGGAATTTAAAAATATAAAAAGGTAGTCTTCATATTTCAAAAGTAGAGAAAACGTACAGACGTAGGCATATTATTCCAAATAAAATCCGTGCCTCACATACAAGCAGTAAAGTCTAATTTTACAGTAAACTACCTACAATTTCATGATTTAAATGCTGTACGCACAGAGAAAAAACCCACACTTGTGTAAATTCTCTCCCACTCTAAAAGTTGTATAATTAGTCATCACTTGAAAACACAGAGCATGCATCATTTGCACTGAACATTACGTTCGTTAGGGCGGTATTCTACGGTCCAAACCGCTGTATTTCGAGGATGCAATGTGACGTAAACCTGCCGAGTTGTGTGGCGGGTAACACACCCTCTCCGCCGTTTGTATTCGACCATTTCACAGAGACGGAAGGAGGGAGAGAGAGGGAGGGAGAGAGAGGGAGGGAGGAGTGGGTAGGGAGAGGAAGAGGGAGGTCGAATACGCGCACTCGGCCCGCACTGCCGTGCGTGAGGCACGAGCGATGCACGTGTGTGCGTTGCGTGCGCAGTCGTACGCACTTTCCGCGTCGACGGGCCGCGCGTGCGTACAAGCCACGCACGACAAACAGATGCGGTCGCACGCGCGATTTCCTAAAAGCGGACTAATTATGGAAGTGGACCGGGGGGGGCGGTCGATAACTGCGTGGAGGCGGCGGGGGCGGTGCCACGCTGAGCGTGCTTCTCGCGTACGCACGCCCTTCAAGTGCGTGCTCCTTCGATTGATGTTTCCGGCAACATCAAGTGTCAAAGTGAAGTCGTAGGCTTCCGCGGCCGGAGTCACGTAAATGATCTTGGCTGTCCAGGTGACGCCGCGTCGAAGGCTTTGTTGGCGTCGTTTCGACCATCTTGTCGTGGTCTTCCTCAGGGATGTTGTGCACTCAGTGTGTGGACTTGTGCCTCAGGCACAACAGCCCTGAGGAAGACCACGACAAGATGGTCGAAACGTCGGCAACACAGCCTTCGACGCGGCGTCACCTGAACAGCCAAGATCATTTACATCAAGTGTCAAAGTCTAGTTTCCCTACGCAAACCGTTAGCGTAGTTCATGGTTTATCCCGGGTGGAGTGTAAGGGCGGTGTTCCTCCACGATGGGAGAAGAGATAATGCGCCGACCTACAGGTCGACTGGCTGGGAAATTTACTCCGCAGGTATCTGTCTCAGCTGTGCACCTTTTCAGCCGGGGCAAGCTCTGGTCTTTCGACTTATGTAGTTGTGTAGTGCATGTGAGTGTAAGTACGTGTATGGGAAAAGGATAGGGCTAGGATGAGGAATGAATAATCATACGCGCGGTACTACATGGACAGTTTGATGGAGTACTGCTCAGGCATTTGACTAGATTTGAACGGAGAAACCGCGGAAAACAACCGTCCAGCGCCTGAAGTTGACCTAACTATCTAGTTAGCGTCGAAAATCCGCCCCCATCGAGACTCAAACCTAGGCTCATTAGCTCGTAGTCGCTACACAGACAGCGGCAACGCTGGTTGATTGATTGATTGATAGTGATTCCGGGTGCGTCTACTATGATCATTAGTCCCGTAAGTGTAGTGCGTGCTTTTGCTCGGGAGTTGGCGGTGGTCTTCCACCAGTGGATAGCCAGATTTCCGGCGCCGACTTACTGTCGACTAACAGGGTTTTCTCTAACCAGATATCTCCCACCAGCGGGGCACCGCCCCAGCTGGGACAATTCCTAAGTCCCTGACCGGGTTCCCGGCTCTAGTGCACGTTAGTATAGGAGTGTATGTAAAGGGTGGGGATATGACAAGAAATAAGAAGGAAAGATAGCGCGCGGTCCGTGGCCCGTTTGTTACAGGACTGCTCCGGCATTCGCCTGGTGTTGATCGGAGAAACCACGAAAAATTACCGATCAGAGCAGACAGCCGATAGAATTCTCCTCCAGACAGCTACTGAATTCAACCTATCTGAAAAGCTGGTGTCGAAAATCCTGCCGCTGTCAGGACTGGAACCTAGGACCTCCCGGTCAGAGGCGCTGCAGTGACATCAGTTGATGCCCTGAGCCACCGCTCCCGGTGGGAATGCTGGCTTTGAGCTTACTCGGCAGGGTGAACTTGTGGCCGTGGCATTAGCACGCATAGCTGCGATTAACTGAACGCAGTAGAATGTCCACAGCCGTGGTGAGAGCAATACCAGCGCGGGGGCGCTGTATTTTTGGCGGAAGGCGCCATGTGCAGCTACATCGAACGAGATCGTGTCGCTTCATGTAGCGTGATGTGTGCATCCTACATCGGGAAGATTTGCATTGTTGGGTATGACGTTTTTGAAAAGCGGACTTTGGTTTACAGCACGGTGCAGATGTAACACACATGGCATCCTAATAGCCAGTGTTTCATATTTGCATTTGCAAGGGCTTTATGTTTAGATTATACTCTTGAATATGAACGTACTCGTACGATATTCGCTACTGGTGTCGGAATATAAACACAATATCGTTTAATGGAAGCATATGGATAATAACATTTTGAGAATTTCCTACCCATAATTTAATTTTAAATTACATCGTAAAACACCGTTTTTCAAAAGAAAAAAATAAATTCCATATGGTAGGTAAATAACAAAAAATATTTAACATATTATCCAGGAATCCACACATCGTCCTAGCCAGAGGGCAAGAAACTAAGAACAAGGAAATATGTCGAAAGAAAGTTTCAATTCTCCACTACCAAGACAAGCATTAAAGAAGTTCTGAAAAACCAACAAATGATATAAAACAGCACAAGAGTAAACTTTTAATGATCACATGCCTACATTTGGACAAATCTACGCAGATCACATCGCTTATAATCCCCGCATGCCACATCACCCATCAAGAAAAGGCTCTGAGAACAAGCACACGTGTTTCGAACCTCCGAAATCCCACAACGCTCGGAAAAGTTTAATATCCACGCGCGTGCTGGGGGAAGAGCCGACGCCACGTCTCCTTTAAACCCCCCATCCCCCCCCCGAGCGTCTGCGCGCGGCACGCGGCCCGCCAGACCGCGTCGGGCGTCGGACAGCGCCGCGATGCAGTTTTGATGCACGCCCCCGCCCACCCCGCCCGCCCCGCGCCACGCCTCGCCGCGCCGCGCCTCGCCGCCTATCCACGTTCTGATTAGCACGTGATCCTCCACGCCCGCCTCGCGCGCGCCCCGCCACGGCGGCGCCGCGCCGTCTGCTCGGGGTATGTGAACGTGGTGGCCATAACGTTTTAACGAGGAACCAGAATGGAGGCACGTTTCGGTGGAGCTTGTTAGATATAATACCGTTGTGAAGTGACACTGAATTAGGAAGCGGAAAGAACATGTCGGTCCAGCTGTGTCGCCCGGGCAGACTCGGAGGTTCCCGACGAGAGGTGGGGAAGAGAGGCGAGAGAAAGAGAGAAATAATTCATTAGAGAGAGAGAGAACTGGCGTTCTCTCCCCCCACACACTGATAATGGCGTCCCAATTAACCACTAGTTCTAGCGCTTTGGACGTGTGCCTTACTCGTCTCACCTCTCAGCTCCCTCCCTCGCACTTCTTCTCTGCCTCTCCCACTGTCTGTTCCCTCCCTACCACTCTTTCTCACTCTGATTTCCCCACTCTCTCCGCTCCCCACACACGGAACCAGCCCCCCTCGCCGTCTAAAGGCCAATCTCCTTTATTCAATACAGCGAACAAAGCTGCCTTCCGAATCCGTCGCAGCCAGATATGAATGACGGAATGGGGAAAACGTCGTTAACAAAAGCCCGTCGTTGCGTCTGCGATGCGCCGAAAGGGTGCGTTTCCGGGCAGGCCACAGGGAGGGGGAGGTTAAGGAAACGTGGGAGAAGAAAAATGCAGAGGGAAATAGGAGACGTCTTTGGAAGAAGAAAAAAAAATGGTCTGAGATGGAAACATATTGCGAGGAGGCGAAGAACGGCGTGGGGAACAAAACAACATCAACGTGTGCTGATACACAAAAAGAGAAAAGAAACGCGATAAAACAACAAAGGGAAAAAAATAAGAGAGAAATAGACAATAAGATTAAGGGACGACGAGATTCTGCGGGAACGAGGTTAAGAACGCGGCGCCGTTTAAGATAATAGCCCATGGCGGCCGAGCGGGAATGAGGGAGGGGTTGTGATAAAGAACGGCAGGGAGGCGACACGACCGGAGAGGGCTGACAACAGAAGAGGTTGGCGGTACGGGTAAGAAAAGGCGGGGATGAGTGAGAGGGTAGGAACAGAGAGAAGGGCAGATGGCAGGGTTAGGAAACTATCAGAGGGACAGAGACAGACACAGGGAAGGGATGGCTGGGGTGAGGCGGGGACAGGCCGAGGTGGGTTGGGGAAAGGCGGGAAAGGGCGAGGAATATATGTAAAAGGCGGGAAAGGGCGAGGCGGGGTGAGGCAGATGTGGTTCGTGGGGAGACAGAGATAAATGAGAAGAGGTGAGGCGGGGAAAGGCAGGAGTGGGACGAGGCAAGGCGGGGACAGGAAAAGGCGGGACGGGGCAAGGCGGGGTCAGGCAGAAGTAGTTAGGGGGAGGCGGGGACAGGCATAGCTGGAACAGGGCGAGGCGGGAACAGGCAGAGACGAATGGGACGGGGCAAGGCGGAGAAAGGCAGGGATGAAGCGGGGCGAGGCGGGGAAAGGCAGGGGTGAAGCGGAGCGAGGCGGACCGGGCAGCAACGAGGGGTGAGGCGACAGGTGACGGGGGCGGAGCGAGGGCGGGCGCCAGCAGCGGGGACGAGGCGGGGAGGCGGAGGCTGAGAGGCGAGCCGGGGACGGCAGCAGCTGCCTCGGAAGAGCCGCCTCCGCCTCCGCGCGGTAAGAAGAATCAATGATCTCCGATTCCACCTCCCGGTGCCGCTAGTTCCGCTGACGGTCGCGATGCGGCGCTGCCGTCGCCGACTGCGAGCGGAATAACACGTGAAGATGGCATTGAAAGGTGGAAAAGGCTCTGGTTTGGAGTAAAAGAAATTTCAGCTGATGGATATTGTTTGTGGTGAAATGTATCGTTTAGGATTTGAGACACTTGTTCTAAAACTGTGTAAGCTTTCCTTGCGCTTTATCTACAAAGTACGGAAATGGTTAAGTTGCTGTTATTATTTCAATTTTGCCACGCACTACTAAAATGTTATGTTTTGAGATGATAATAATAAATTAAAAATTTGCTGTTATTATTAATATAATAATAATAATAATAATAATTATTATTATTATTATTATTATTATTATTATTATTGATATTTAAAAGAAGTAAACATTTTTATTTAACTTATGTAGGACCTAATGTGTTAATTAATAGAAACACTTCAAGCTCAAAATGCTTGTTTTACGCGTGAAATATTCAATTCACAATACACAAAATATTCTAAAGGAACACTTTAAGTATTAAGTTTATGGCAGGGCAACCAAGATATAACTACATAAACATAAAATGACCCAAAAATGTGCTTCTTAAAGAAGCACATTTGAAGCGCACAAGAAATATCTTTATGTGATCGACACTAAAACCATATTCTAATAATTATATTACCCTCATATTCAGGATGAGTCACGTAACTTTAGCACGACTGAAAACAACATTGCAAATAACTTTAATCGTTGAAAAACTGCACGAGCTGCTGAAGGTCACTCACCCAGTACAATACTCGTTTTGTCAATTATCCGAAATAATGCAATGCACGAAGCATAATGCAAACAATGCACGAAGAAATGCGAAGGTCCATAGTAGTAATGAATCACGTTTGTGTGCACCTACAAACAACCTAAATGTTGGTACTGAGGTATGGATGCTCATGAAGGGAGGAAGATATGAAGAGTTAATGTCGTGAGCTGTAGAATTCATGGTGAGGTGGGGGGCAGAAGGTTGGATTGATTGCTATGAAACGTACAGGTTGTGAAAATGGAGTACTGGAGTTGTGAGGCGTGGTGGTAGTGGCGGCGTGATAGTGTTGGTGTTTGTGTTTTGAGGCATGGTGAAAGCGGTGGAAGTGGTGTGGTTGTGATGCGAGGCATGGTGAAAGTGGTGGAGGGGGCGTGTTGGTGTTGTGAGGCGTGTAGGTTGTGGGGATGGAGTGTTGGTGCTGTGGTGGCTGGTGGAGAGGCGCCGGGCGCCTCACGAGGTCCGAGGGCGCCGCAACGCGACGCAATCAAGGGCGCGCCGGCCCCGTAAGGACGCCCCTGGGACGCCGCCCTCCGCCGTAATTGGCTCCGGCGACGCCCACCGCCCACCGCCCACCGTCCACTGCCCATCGCCCCGCGTCCGCTCATTACAACGGCCGCCTTCGGCGCCTCGCCTGGCCTGCACCACAGCGCCCTGGGCGTGCCTGGGCAGCGGAGGGCGGTGGAGGGCGGTGGAGGGCGGCGGAGGGCGGCGGAGGGTGGCAGAGGGCGGCGGAGGGCGGTGGGGCGGCGGAGGGCGGCGGAGGGCGGCGGAGGGCGGCGGAGGGCGGCGGAGGGCGGCGGAGGGCGGCGGAGGGCGGCGGAGGGCGGCGGAGGGCGGCGGAGGGCGGCGGAGGGCGGCGGAGGGCGGCGGAGGGCGGCGGAGGGCGGCGGAGGGCGGCGGAGGGCGGCGGAGGGCGGCGGAGGGCGGCGGAGGGCGGCGGAGGGCGGCGGAGGGCGGCGGAGGGCGGCGGAGGGCGGCGGAGGGCGGCGGAGGGCGGCGGAGGGCGGCGGAGGGCGGCGGAGGGCGGCGGAGGGCGGCGGAGGGCGGCGGAGGGCGGCGGAGGGCGGCGGAGGGCGGCGGAGGGCGGCGGAGGGCGGCGGAGGGCGGCGGAGGGCGGGGAGCTCGGCCCCACACTCGCGGTTGGCGCTCAAGCCTGCTTTCTGCTTCTGTCTACGGTCTTATGTATTGGAATCTTCTTATTAAGGGAAGAAACTCATGTAGTTGCCGGACATGCAACTACGATTACTAGCATGTAAGGTACTGACACATGCGCCGACAAGGAACTTCCACTTGATGTAAGCTTTGAAGTAATTACTTTTGTGTAATAGTACAAGCTACAGATCAGGATGGTTTAAAGAGGATAGAATCTCGAATCTGTTACAAGTCAGTAAAGCGCATAAAATCAAATGGGATCCATTTGTTTGGAATTAAGAGGGGGACTTACGTACGAATTCTCCTTCTGTATCTTTCGAACACCCACAAACTAATAGCAATTTTCAAATATAGACATTTGAATCAAATTATATTTTATGTAATTAAATTTGTTTTATAAAAGAAACGATTTCCTTCTTTTTACCTTTCCAAAATCTATTCTAGCAATGAAGATTGTCTATTAATATTCAAACTATAATCAAATGTATATTTCAGGTAAAAAAAGTCGTAAGAATTAAGTGTACAACCTCATTGTGATAAGCCAAGAACCCTGAGTTTAATTTGAATTCTAAAATCGGCATCCAGCGTTAGTTATAATGTAATTGTTCGCAAGCGGTGAAACCAAAGAAGATACGTTGTTAGGGCCCCCAATAAACAAAGTGTAGTATTCTACGCTTGGTTTCATAGCACTGTTCAGATAGGGAGACACCGCCCCGAACACATTACAAGCAAGAGGTGAGGAGAGGGCATTGAGAGCCGTGATCTTGTAGGAGGTCGCAAGGAATTAGTCTTTTAAAAGATATTGAAGCGTATACGCGTAAGCAATTGGTGAAGTGCAAATAGTTTTCCAGCATAGGCTGGGGCATTATTTAAATGATAGTGAGGCGGGAATTTATGATTAGTCCGATAGCTGGGTACAGTGCAAATATTAGTATTGAATTGTAATTGTAAATTTTATTGATGTGGTTGGAATTTTGAATTCAAATAGACACCGTGTTTTGAGGGGATGTATCCTATGTATTAGGAGAGCTCCGTTGATGATAGAAGTTTCGTTAAGTAGCTGAAGATGGGCAATCGCGCGTAGGTGTTTCATACGAAGCACAGCTAGAGAAAGGCGCGACCGCGTATTGATTTATAGAAATTATTAAGTCGTATTAAATAGCATATCGTTAAGAACACTGCGAAACATTTTTAATTTATTTTAATGATAGGCAAGAAATGATAGGGATATCAAGGGCATCGGACACCATTCTGTTGATTCACGGACAACTTTCTGCTGATTCAACCGAAAAGTCATCTGAGAAGACATTGTAGTAAGCTTACGAGCTGTATTCAAAACCGTACGGTCTTTTGTACAAAGAAAAGTAATTATCCATTAACTAAAAAGAAGTCGTAAATATGGAAGAATAAATCTCAAACTTTTATTGTTGAGAAAGGCTGATAATCTATATTAGTTGCCATCAATTCAATAATTGGTTTTAATCAATAGAACTTCCAGGAATCGTGATTATGTATAGAATTACACGTCCACATGCAACAGGTAAGGAGTAAAATGTTGTATGTTGAAACCCATGATTAAATTGAATGTAAAATTAATAAATTAGTGTTAACGCTGAGAGAATTGGAGCATAGCAGGGCAAATTACAATATTAATAATAACAGTGGAAGTTATTCCCTTCATAAGATTGGTATAATTATTTGTAGATAACATCAACAGTTAGTAAGATTAAATATCGTAGAAGAAAGGGTATTTCTCATCATACATTGTCCTCTTCCAAGTAGTGACGATAATATAATAGAAAAATATTCGTCACTCTTTCCTCTCACGTAACAGAGTAGCTTGGAATACTGGAAGAACCAAAACGCGACCACGGCATCGCATCTAACTTTGCTCGAGACACACCTCTGCTAATTCACTCTAGCGTAAATTTCATTTACTTTTCCTCTTTGCGTAATGGTATGCAGATCTCCACCACAATGGTTTACGATTATGTCAAGAGAAGCGACAAAGAACTTTTTTCCCAACAATCAAGAAAACACGGTTTCTAGAGCTCTTCCCACTCTCTCTTGAGGCGCTCTTTATAAATCCACGTCAAGAGGAGCTAAGTACGAGCGGGAAGAATTAAATGAAGTTTGTAGGTCTCTGCTGGGATACGCACGACCGCCGAAAACAAAGTGAGCCAAAATCCGATTTCTTGGGAGCAAAATTGCATTATGTTTTACACGAGAATGAAATATCTGTAACAATTTCTATGAAACAAAAAATGTAAAAAGCAGCTATGCAGTTAAATTTATATTCTCAAAAGGGTGGTGTGGATTAATAAATAATATTCCTTATCATGTTATCCTCTGCTTAAAAGGTCTTCGTGGGCAATCACACAATCACTTGTCTGATAATTTAAAGGAGTACACGTGTAGTAAACAAAATACTATAAACCAGATTCACCCTATCGTTCCATGTAATGAATGTGTAGATTGCAATTTCTGAATTATTATTTTGTAAACATTTTGTTTAAATCGTTAATATTTTCTATTTAGATTATTTCACACAGATGATGCATACATTCAAGTTTTTTTCTAAAAAGTGGTTTTTTATGTTCAGTGTTAATAAAAATCCGAATGTATGGATGTATTCACTTTCTAGAATTAACGAGTACTGCAGAAATAAAACTATGTTTGACTTGAAATTCGGTCATTCGGCCACCAATATTTCTATTTCACACTACTGTACCCCACAACCGTCGCTGCTCTCACAGCCCACCGGGACGCGCTTTGTCTCGGCGTCGAGAATAAAACACCCTTTCGGTAGGCTGCCATAAGCCACTGGCGTTTCCACTCATTTAAACGTCCCTCCCGTAATGACGGACGCCACGGCTACACCGAGAGCTATACAACTGTTAAAGATTCCCTTACTGAAGGAGGAATCTTTCCTCCCTTCTTTTATTCAGGCGGGAGAGAGACAGAGAGAGAGAAAGAAAAGACGAAAAAATGAAGCAAAGCCGATTCTCCTTCCTCTCTCGCGGGAAACTCGCCTTTCTCTTTGGAATTCGCGACGAATAAAAGGAAAAAAGACTTGAGATACTGTCGTACGAAAGTGAAGGTGTACGGAAGGTAGGGAAGAGTGGTTGTATACAAGACGGCGGAGAACAAACGTTGAGTGCCAGTTCATAGGGAGTATATTGCAGTAAGCGAGAATAAACAGACCGTGAGGGAATGATGTAAGATCGGAAGGGAAATATGAAAGGAGATGAGATTCGCCGTACTCCCGGGATAGCAACTGTCATGAAAGAGAAACACAGGGTCATGAGCTAGCAATAACAGACGCGTGCTGAGTTTGTACGCGATTTCGAAGGCGAGGCTGTGCGGGAGCGAAGTCAAGAGCGAATCATCGCGTTGACAAGGAATGATTTTCAAGTGAGAAGGGCAGGCGAGGCGAGAAGGGAAGGCAAGGCGAGGCTGTGCGGGAGCGAAGTCAAGAGCGAATCATCGCGTTGACAAGGAATGATTCTCAAGTGAGAAGGGCGGCCGAGGCCGTGCGGGAGCCAAGTCAAGAGCGAATCATCGCGACGAGCGTCGGAGAGGAAGAGGGGGAAAGAATATTTCAGTGGGCGTGTCCGCGGCGTCGACGGATCGTCTAACGATGCTCCTGAGCATCAGCAGGCAAGCCACGAGATGTCAAGTATACTCACGGAACTTTTAATAATAATCCGCTTAGCAGGTTCCAAGTCAGGAAACAAGTCTGGTGGCGCCCTCAGGCGTGAGGGGGTGAGGGGGAGGGGGAGGGGGAGGGGCCGCCAGACGACGGAAGTTACGCGTCGCGTCGGTGGAGGAGAGAGGAAGAGGTAGGAAGAGCAGGAGAGCGGTGCGTCCCAAGCAAAGACGAAGAGGCGGTGACACGGTCAACAAAAGTGCAAAACGTAAGAAGGGGATAGTATTCTGCTACAGTAGACAGAGAGCATGGTACATATAGAACTAAAACGGAGTGTATTGATTTCTCGTGTGTCCTTATTGAGTACTGTAGATGTTGTTAAGATAGCGAAATTTTTGTGGGTGAATGAATGATAACAAAATATTCAGACAAGTGTGATAGAAATAATTCTTAGTGTACTTTCAATTAATACTTTCTAATGTGACAAATATTCGAACGAAAGGCTCGATTTATTGGAAAATTAAAACTAAACAAGAAAACTGTCGAATCATAAACAAAATTGATATGTGTATTACATCAAGTAATTTAAAATTACAATTACCACACGAGTACTACTCATTTTTCTTTAAATAAATTTGTTAATTCTAAGCTCTGGAATTTTTTTCGACAGAAACACACGAAAATCTACATTAGAATATAAGGATTGCTAATTAAAACATATTTATACTAATCCAAAAGGACCCCGGTAATCAATCAATAATAGATGAATGTCTTACGCGCAAGACATCTTCTGTCTCTTTCCGATTTCCGGGAGCAGCGGATTTGATTCTCTCGTCGCCTCCGTTAAAGGATGATGGATGATGGAAGGCTCCGGGCGATATTAAACCAGGGAGACGGGGAGCTTCACTTCACCTCGAAGCGCCGAGTGTACTTCGTAGAAGCAATCGATTGTTCGCGAAAGCTGATGCGTCTGGGGAGAACAAAGGACGGTCGATAAATAATTTGCGCGGGAAAAGCGGCGAGAACCGTGTAGTGCACGGCGTTTCTCTCCTTCGATTCGTTCATGAAGGTGATAGGGAACGAGCTATTGCCTTTCTCCAGTCGAATGATTTATGTAAGACGGGCAGACTAATGAAATAGGCCACAGCTCACAGCATTGAAACATGTTTTCGGTCAAAGGTCACATTTTCTTATAAACACGTCTCAACGAAGTGTCTTTTGTGAAAATATGTCAAAAAGCGGTAATATCACCAATATTTGAAACAACAATAAATTACGCCCAAGAATGAAATTATATCGTTCTGATAAAATTAATTAAATGTATGAAAAATAGAATTGTTTTGCCTAGGAAATTCCAGGGGTTAATCAAATGTAATACCACTTTATTTCGCTCTCACGAAGTTGTAACAGATGGTGAAAAGATTAAATAATTAATTGATTCATTGATGTTCACGGGTATATCCACTGTTATGGTAATCAATCCGATTAGTGATGGTTTTAATCGCGTGAAGTGGTGGTGTTCCTACCCCGCTGAATAGCGAGATCCGGATACAACCTATATGTTGGGAGGATTTTCCCTCTATGTATCTTCCCCCCAACAGACCTCCCGCCCCAGTCGGGAGAAGCACTATACCCCTACTGGTTTTTCGTCATGTGTGGTAATGTTGTGCATGCAAGGGTGCAAGATGGGAGGATAGGAAGCGGAAGAGGAAGGTAAGATCGCGTCAGGTCCATCGCCCTTTTGTTAGGGTTCTGCTCCAGTATTCGCGTAACACAGACCAGAGAACCCATGGAAAACTACCGGTAAGACCAACCGGACGCAAACATTCTCTTCTAGACAGCGGGTGAATTCGAATTACAATGCAGCTAGAATCGATCATCCGCCACCGTCGGGACTCGAACCCAAGGACATCCGGGTCAGAGTGGCTGCGACAATGCTGGCTGTGAGCTAAACTCAGCCGTTGGTGAGAAAGTAAAAAGAACAAATCGTTCGGTTCAGGTAAATACGATGCACAACGAAATAATGGCATGACGTGCTGTAGGTAAGTGAAGTAAGGACACTATTTCGTGGCTATATGAATACACTGATAACTCAAGGGATCAGCAAGGGAATAGTTAAAGTGGATGCAAGCGAATAGAAGATAAGCCATTCGACAAAGAATAGACATCCAGAAATCAAAATGTTTCTATCATAATCTTTAAGATATTAGACAAAAAACTAAAGTGCGATTGAAAGGGACAGAGAAACACGAAGGGAAGGTTTTGTCGAATTGAGTGAATGAGAGGGGGCTCACTTGAAAGAGGAGAGAAATGCACAGAAACCACAAGGGAGCTCAAGGAGAAGCAGGCACTGGTTAGGGATGAAAGTAGATGGACGTAATCGAGGTGTACGCCCTCAAAGTGAGAAAGACGTAATGAACCAGTCGAATTTAAGATGGAAAATTTGTATGGAGTGAAAGCAAAACTGGATTTTACAGGTTAGATTCTGAAAAGAGAGTGCAAGAGGATGCATAGCACTGCGGGGAAGGTAAACTTGGTTCTAGTGGCGGGGAGTGAAGATACAGTGAATGGGCGGTACGCTGAGTGGCAAGAAGTGAAAGGGGAAAATGATGAGGCGGGGAGTGGTGGGACAGAGGGTGAATGGGCGGAACGCGAAGGTCTAGGGAGTGAAAGGGGAAAGTACTTCGGCGGAGAAAGACGAGACAGAGGGTGAATGGGCGGTAAATGGTAGGGACTGAAAGGAGAAAGCGGTGCGGCGGGGAGTGATGAGACAGAGAGTGAAAGGGAGGAACGTGAAATCGAAGGAAGTAAAAGTGGGAAAGTGGGGCGAAGAGACAGAGAGAATGGACGGGACGTGAAGTGTAGGAAGTGAAAGGGGAAAGTGGTGGGGTGGGGAGTGATGAGACAGAGGGTGAAAGGGCAGAACGTGAAATCGAAGGAAGTAAAAGTGGGAAAGTGGGGCGAAGAGACAGAGAGAATGGACGGGACGTGAAGTGTAGGAAGTGAAAGGGGAAAGTGGTGGGGTGGGGAGTGATGAGACAGAGGGTGAAAGGGCAGAACGTGAAATCGAAGGAAGTAAAAGTGGGAAAGTGGGGCGAAGAGACAGAGAGAATGGACGGGACGTGAAGTGTAGGAAGTGAAAGGGGAAAGTGGTGGGGTGGGGAGTGATGAGACAGAGGGTGAAAGGGCAGAACGTGAAATCGAAGGAAGTAAAAGTGGGAAAGTGGGGCGAAGAGACAGAGAGAATGGACGGGACAGAGAGAATGGACGGGACGTGAAGTGTAGGAAGTGAAAGGGGAAAGTGGTGGGGTGGGGAGTGATGAGACAGAGGGTGAAAAGGGAACAGAACGTGGGAAATCGAAGGAAGTGAAAAAGTGGGAAAGTGGGGCGAAGAGAGGGCAGAACGTGAAATCGAAGGAAGTAAAAGGGGGAAAGTGGGGCGAAGAGACAGAGAGAATGGACGGGACGTAAAGTGTAGGAAGTGAAAGGGGAAAGTGGTGGGGTGGGGAGTGATGAGACAGAGGGTGAAAGGGCAGAACGTGAAATCGAAGGAAGTAAAAGGGGGAAAGTGGGGCGAAGAGACAGAGAGAATGGACGGGACGTGAAGTGTAGGAAGTGAAAGGGGGAAGTGATGGAGTGAAAGGGCGGGCAGAGAACCTGATTGGGATGCGGCGGGGCACGGACGGCCACGCGGGGGCGGCGGGGACTGTGGTGGGAGCGAGAGGGAGGGTAGAGGGGGGAGCTCGGCGAGTATTAAGGAGGCCCTAATCCTCCCCGCACTCATCAATATTCCGGGCACTCGCCGCCGCCCGGACTCATTACCCGGCATACAATTAGCGTACTCGCTGGCAAACAGGCGCGCCCTCTCCGCCGCGGCGGCCCTTCGCCCCACGCGCGCGCCGCCGGGGCGGAGGGTGGGGGCAGGGGGAGGGGGGGAGGGGAGGAGGGGAGGGGGCGGCTGACGCGAGGGCAGCGCACGCGACGTGTTTTCGCGCCAGGAGAGCGCGTCGCTGCTGCAATCCACTGCTGTACGCACTTGTTACGGCGGCCAATATCTGGGCTACATTTTCAGAGAATACGTTCCAATTCATTAGCCCAAATTTAACATTGGAATGAGAGGAAAAATAATCATATTCTAAGAAGTTAAACGAAAATTACAAATCTATACTACAAATCTGTTTTATTATTTATTCTATCTTCTGCGGCTGATCAATTTAAGTTAAAATATTAATAATTACAATCATAGTTAATAAAACAATTGGAAACCGTATACATGTTAAAGATTATTCCTTTCCTTTAATTCAGGTTACAAAATTCTGACAATGAACGAAAATAAATAAAACACAGTAATTGACGAATTAGTAAAATCAAATTAAATTAGAAGAAACGAGTACAGTGAAGTTACATTACAGTATGCGATATAATTTGAAATGTCGTAGACACTTAACAAAAAACGCAATGGAAAAATGTCTCCTCAACTTCACCGCAATTAAAGCTAGTTTACGAAAACTTACTTTAACAGAAATTAAATTTCAATGGCCGTGAAAATATACAGAACCGTGTTTCATATTTACTGGAATAACAAGGTAGGCTAGCTCATTCATACAAATTCCTCTACAAATTTTGTTAGAGACACCAACTGTACAAATTTACCCGTTCAAAGGAGTCATTCCCAATTCCCCACAACCGGTTCAAAATTTACTGCAAACCGCAGCGATCTCTGCCGCGGCTCAAAGGAGCTGCCGTCTGTTACGCCCGCACCTGATCCCGCCATCATTCTTACGTTCGCGCACGATCCCGCACAACCGCGCGGCTAAGTCGCGGGAGTGGCTAACCGAGAGCTCCGCGCTACCGCAACATCAGCGTCTCCGCAAGCTTCCGGCGCTGCTCTCGGAGAAAACAAAAAAAGAGCGTGGCTAGTTCGCGTCGCGTCTCCGGAGGGCGCGGCGATCGCGGCAGACGCGGCGCAGTCCGCGGCGCGGGGGCCGCCGTCCGGGCGACGCGTCGGAACGGGACGGCACCGGACGAAAAAAGGACGACGAAGAAAAGGGATCCGGCGGCGCGGCGTGGCGCGGTGGCCCAACGGGAGGGAAGCCTAAGATCGCGGAGGGCGGTGCGGAGAGGCTGTGCGACGGGGTGAAAAATAGAGGGACCGCGTCGGTCGGCGCCGCGTCGCCGCCCACGCCACCAACGCCACCGCCACCGGCGACGCCGCTGCCGCCGTCGCCATTATCTCCGCCTTTACTACAGTCTTCGCAAACGAGCATACGACCACAATTTCCACCGATCCCGCCAAATGCCACCGCCACAGCAACCGCTACAGCCATCGCTAGAGAAATCTCCAAAGCAGCTGTTATTGCCACCGCTACAGCCACTACTACAGTCCCCGCCACAGTCACTGCCACAGCCACCGCTACAGCAACCGTAATACAATCGCTACAGCCACCGCTGCAGCCACCGCTACAGCCACCGCTACAGCCGTCGTTATAGCCACCGCTACAGCCACCGCTACAGC
Source organism: Teleogryllus occipitalis (assembly GCA_011170035.1). Classification (NCBI taxonomy): domain Eukaryota; kingdom Metazoa; phylum Arthropoda; class Insecta; order Orthoptera; family Gryllidae; genus Teleogryllus; species Teleogryllus occipitalis. The sequence goes on along the minus strand of BLKR01000076.1, from coordinate 190,991 downwards.
CACCGCTATAGCAATCTTCAAAGCAGCTGCTACTGCCACCGCTACAGCCACTACTACAGTCCCCGCTACAGCCACTGCCACAGCCACTGCTATAGCAACCGTAATGCAACCGCTACAGCCATCGCTAGAGCCACCGCTTCAGCCACCGCTACAGCCACCGCTACATCCAACGCTACAGCCACCGCTACAGCCACCGCAACAGCCTCTGTCATCGTCGTCATCACTGACATCGACGCCGCTGCCGCCACTATCACCACCGTCGTCGCCACCATCACCACCACTGCTACAAACTTGGCCACCCCTTCCATTTCCACCGCTACCGCCTGCGCCATTGCGAACTCCCGCGCCTCCTCCTCCTCCTCCGCGGGCGCAGCATGGGCTCCGCCGTCCCCGGAGAGCGCGCGGCCGGGCGAGGACGGCCGGAGGGGAGGGCGGGCCCGCGTCGCGCCGTCCGATTGCGCCCGAGCGTGAAATGTAGATTGCGGTATTTAATTTCGGCGCATTTCCTCCTGTCACATGCGGCCGGCGGCGCGGCGGCGCCTGGGCTTGGTCGCGACGCGCCGGTGACGCGTGCGCTGATGCAGCTGCGGCTGCGGCCAGCGCGTCTCCTGCCCGCGCCGCCGCGCGCGCTCGTTATTGAACAAACGGAGCGGCCGCGCCTCCGGTCATTAACCCTTAAGCACACGCGCTGGCGTAGGCTCGCCGCACGCCGAAACAAACGCTGCTTCCTGTACGTGCGATCAGTGACAGGGACGCGCCGCTCGTTCTATTGGTGGAGTACGCCGAATATAAACAGTGATGCAGCAGTGCATGATATAAAGACGTGTGAATGTTATAAGTCACGTCACCTGGAGTGTGAATTACATATTTGAAGGGAAAGAGATATCATGGATAACAGCTATGACGATACTTATAAACGTATCTAATTTGTTATTATAAATGTGGGAATAAGATTTGCATCGTGAACATGTCAATTAATTTTTAATGGATTCAGTATCGCCTTTCTCTGAAGAAAACCAGACTATTTTGAGGTTACAGAAGGGTTTCGAAATAAGGGAGAATGTGGAAGAGTGGAAATAATTGGTATTATGATACCCGTCAAGAGTGCAATTCGAATAAGAACGTTTATGAGGAATAATTTCAAGAGTCATGATTAAAAATGGAAACATGCTCATGACCCTTGGAAAGAACGTACTGCATTTGCTCAAATTCCGGCACTCCCCAAATTTTTGCATGAAAAATTTGAAAATCTTACATGTGTACTGGGTATGTTTTTAGTTAAAATAATGTTGTTTAAAAACTTCTAATTCTCTGAAATTTTCATTACGAGCAGGCCCCAAGAGAATTGCATTCACAATATAAATCCATTTTTTGCACAAGATTTTTGTTCCTTTCTTGCCTTAGTACACATGTAATTTACTTTACCCACGTAAAAAATAGTTCAATGTTGCGACAAAAATCGACGATTTTTTGACAGAGGAATTTGTATTGAGGGGTGGTGATATCGCAATTGGATCGTCAGCAAAACTTCTGTCTGTCCTTCCCTTTGTGTGTATGTCTTTGGTTAACGATAGAATAAACTGTTCAGACGATTTACTTCTGAGATTTTACCCACAATCTCGACGATCTAAAGACTGTGTGATTTTGAAATGGATATTTCGATTTTTCAATGTATTCCCAATTTGATTTTTTTAGGATACTGCAAAGGGCAATCAAAAATAGTTCAGGTCTCAGTTTCGTTGAAATATCTGAATTTTCGAAAACTTAAAAATTTCAAAATCATTTCAGCGTCCACCTACAACTCCTGCATTGAACACATAGATTGTTTTCTTCATGAAATCTGTTTTTCAAAAACATCTTCAAATAAGGTTTTGTACAATTTTTGATAATATGAATTGTGTTCGCGTAATTTTGCGTGAAATATAAACAATTTTTAAACAATATTTTCATAAAAACCGTTCCAATTTTTTAAATGTTGTTTTGAAAATTATGCTTTCTGTATTTTTGAAAATTACAAATAAAAATTTCACATTGCAGTCGTACAATACTGATGATATTTTTTCTTAATAAACTCTGATGCTTAAATTATGTAAATGAAAATCAGTGAATTTTTTAAAATTGCTAAAGACTACATCGAATTTTCTTTTCTAAAGCGCTAGGAATATTGATTTTAACTGTGGAGCTAATGGTTTAGGGATATCCTGAATTGCGTACGGAATGTAATGATCTGATTTCAAATATTGGCGCAGAGAATACATTTTTGCAGGTTGAAAACTCCTTTTCAGGTTCATGTAGTATAGAATAATATTTAACCGTTACAAATAAGGTGAGAAATTGCTGTTGTAGCACCCGTAGTTGAAATATAATAATAATAATAATAATAATAATAATAATAATTATTATTATTATTATTATTATTATTATTATTATGCTTCATTCCGCGATATTTATTAGCCTTTCCATTTCTTCTTATCAATTTTTGGAAAAAAGGAGGACTTAAATTCCACAAAATACAGTAAGTATAAATGTATTTTTATAAAGATATATTATAAAAATGTGTAATACGTTTGGAAACTTAAAAGTTCCTTGGGAACTATCTAAAAAATGTTTAAGACTGTTCAAGGATGATGAAAGGAGATAAAATTTTGAAATATTCGCAAATTAATACTACATCGCAACATTCGTGCTTTCCTTCGAAACAAATCACTACGAGAGGCCTTTATTCCCGGTAATGGCGCCACTGGTTGGTCCCATAACTTTCACAATCCGCCGGCGGATGTCGCCAACTCCCATCATCCCTCCCGCACCACTCATTCACCAAGGACAAAAAAAGGAGACAGCGCTATTTATTTCCACACTCGCGGGTTTCTTTTCCAGAAACTTTTTATCGCTCTCAAAAAGCGTTTAACTGCACACTTGCAGCGAGGAAAACTGCCTGCTAGACGAGAGGCGCTGCCGGATGGCAACTTCGCCCATCAACATGACGGGTGCCGCCTCCGGGACGCGGCGACCGCGAGAGCGGGGGCGGGGACGGGGCGGGGAGGGAATGGAGATAATGTCGCTGCCGAAGAGCTCCTTCCCACCCCGTCCCTACACGCGCCGCACCCCCTCCATCCAGGAACTCGCGTTAGAAGGCTGCCGCCACCGCGGCGCAGACATCTTCTCCGCCACGAGCAACGGATTCTAATCTCGTTAAGTTATTACGACAGAGGCGCGGGTGCACCCCGTTCTTGTGGGCGGGGCCCGGCCCCGGTGCCGGTCCCGGCCCCTGGCCCAGCCTGCCCCGCCCACCGACTTTCCCCCCTCTTTGCTTGGGTGTGCAAAAGAACCCTCCGAACGCGCCCTGAATGGACCCCGAATTCGGAGCCTTTCACCCCTCCCTTTCCCCCCCCGCCCCGCCCCCTTTCACCTCACGCGTCGAACAATCCCCTCACCCCGAGGCGGTGCTTCTTGTAGCCATTGAAAAGCTTACAACAAGACCCGGCCCCGCTCCGTGCCACACGCGCTCTGGGATGCAGGGCCTCGGGGCGGGGCGGGACGGGGAAGTCCCGGAGGAGTCACGCGGGCGGGAAGGCGTGAACGCGCTTCGCACCCTGTTGCCGAGCGAGTGAACGCGAGCGAGCAAGCGCGCGGCGCCGGAGAGCCGCACTCAAGTAACGCAAGTTTAAATTGGATAGTTTGTAATGCATACGCCACAATAGAGGCCCCCGTAATTGAATTCCTGTAGGAAAGTTCGTATCGCAGTCTCCAGTGGTAAAAACAAAAGAGGGGCGCGGCGCGCCGGCAAGATTCTCAAGCCGTGAGATTGCGGGCGTGTCGAGGTGTAGGCGGTGCGGCGCGGCGTGCCCCGCCCCCAGCGGTCGAGTTGCGTGGCGGGGAAGGGGAGGCAGGGTCGGACGAGGAAAGACAAAATGCGGGACCGGCTCCAATTGATCTCGACGGCTCGGACCCCTCTTTCTCTTCCGCCCATCTGAAGCGCGGCGTTTTCAATCCCGGCCTCCGCTCTGATTTCGCATGCGGCGCGCGAGGGGCGGAGAGGGGCGGAGGAGGGCGCAGGCGGGCGGCTCATGTTAGGTTAGGGCGATCGCCCGGAATCCAGACGAAGGAAGGCGCGGTCGGTGACAGTCACCCTCCCCGAAATTCGGAGACGGCGTCTTTGAGGGTCGCAGTGAGTGACGTGCGGATTCACGCAATGGAAAACTCTCCGTCAAGTTGGCGGCTTTCGGCTGTTCGAGTGACGTCGCCTCCTAAGGTGTTTTGCAGTCATTTTGATCATCATGACGCGCTTTTCTTCAAGACTAAAATGCGTAGTAATTGAGTGGTTTGGTGTATCAGTTGAATGCCAGATGCTCCTCTTATGTAGAAATTATGAGTTCGGCGAGATTTAAACATAAGGAACACTCCTGCAGCTTCAACAAACACATTATTTAATAATTGGAAATTAATGGCGCCCAAAAATAATCAGTAAGGAGCCTGCCATAAAGGTATAAAATGTAAATCTGTTCTTCTGAGTGGGATCAGAGTTGCTCACAAAGGATCGTGATATGGTTAACTAGAAAGCTAAAAATTATGGCTTATTAATATTTTACACTGAGCCCTTCAAATATTGAATGGTCACATCATCATTCTTTTAGATTAAATAAATATTTAAATAGAAGTTAACAAGTAAATCGTAATTCTTATGTACTTTTTAGATGGACGCCAAACAAATTCGTTTACCCCACTTCCGGTCTCGTTATAAAAGCACGCACAAATATTACGATCACGTGCACTACTCGCTTACACGTTATAAGCTGTTCTTTATTCCACATCCTCCATCAACGCCGCCTGAACTTCCAGCTCCGCGCGGATCGTCCGGTGCCGCGCGCTTCTGCACGTCCACAACGCCCCCCCCCCAGCTCTTCAACCTCGACGTGCAATTGAGCAAACGCTGCGCATTTGTTAGCGTTCCAGGCTCTCGCGTTTTGGGCGTTTCCGGGCCGGACGGCTTTATTGTCGCGCCTCGAAAGCGCGCCATCGACCCGGTTTAGGTGCGAATGGGAATGTTGGTAACCATGCGATCATCAAATTGTTCTCGATTCTTCAGGCGATTCCGTGAAGTATGCTGCGTTGCCGTCGATTCCACTCCTTTCAGAGCCTTCTTCAGGGCTTAAATGCCCTTTTCTCTCCTACAGATGAGCACGAAAGGCTGGTCTAAACGTTGACATGCTCTGACGTGACCGAGTGAATTCCAGTTGGGCCAACTACAAAGGTTTTCATTTCCATAAATGCAGGGCATGTTGTGTCCTGAGAGTTGGCGGTGCTACTCCCCGCAGATATGTGAGACTCGTCGCTGACCAACACATCGGCTCTCGGGTTTCCCATTTCCTGGTTCCTTTCTGCCCCAGCGGGAACAAGCTCTCAGCTCAGTCTGGCTTCGCGACATGTATGGTAGTAGAGTGCTTTGAAGAGTGTACAAGGAAGAAGAGTGAACAAGGATGAAGAGAAAAGGACCGCGTGTGATCCATTGGCCGTGGTCTGATAAGGCAGCGTACTGTCATTCACCTGGTATTGATCAGAAAACTACTGTTCAGAGAAGTCGGCCACTAGAATTATTTTGCTGACAAAAATTGTGAAAAAACTACTGGTACCAATCAGCATATACGTTTGGTCATCGAGTCGCGACTTCGAGTGACCTTATGTGGCGAGTGAACGCTCCTCCCGCGGCAAATTAGTGCCGGCTTAATTGCGAGGGTGGGTGGGGGCGGGCGGGAGTTGGGGAGGCAAGGGCGGATGCGGTCGCTTTCGTGGTGTCCGCAATAGGCCTCGAAGAGGGGGTGGGCATGCGGGGGAGAAGGGGTGGAGATAACGGCGTCAGCAGCGGGGCACGGGCATTTGCGGTGACTGCGGTGGCGGTGGCGGCGGCGGTGGCGATGGTGGTGACTGAGGTTTGCACAATGTGTGGGTACGTGCGTGGGCCTTGGTGTGGACGATGTGGTGTCACGTCAAAAAGCTGTTGATTATTTCATTTCAATAGGCTCTTCTCTTTAATATGGCTCGATATGTATTCCAGCAAATCGAAATATTTATCCTATCTCTTATTGCCTAAAACTAGTTGATTATTTTATTTAGTTAATATAATAAGACATTAAAGTGACTATTCTTAAAAATATGTATGAAGTATCTATTCAATTCACATTAAAACAAAAAATCTAAAGCGCCGTTTGGTATTCAACTAATATTTCTTTAACTGACTGAAACGCATGAAATTTTCAGTCCGCTAATGTACTAGACAAATCGAAATATATTTTCGGTATCAAGATTATTAGAAGCATTGCAAAAGCCTTAAAAATATGAATGTATGTAACTAATGCAGGTTTATGTAGGACGTTCCTTAAAATATACTGACAAAGAGAATAAAAACTACCAAAGAAAAATACTTCAGCCTTGAATATTATGAATGTGTCTAACGGATCAGAGATCCATGAAAGTGAGATACGCTTTTTTCGTAATTAATCTTCGCAGAAAACTGTGCTTTTGAAATATGAGACGTCATTTCGTATCACATCGATAGGGAATAAAGCTTCAGGAAAATTTACTTACAAACCGAAGCGAACGCAGAGAGCGAAGTTTACGTTCGTCTGCTGGACGCAAGCGCTGCTTTCACCCCCGCACCGCCACAGTCGGCGTACGAGCGTTGAAGAGCGGCGAGGAGCGGAAACAAAAATTTCCGCGAGGGGCAAAAGTGGGGCGGTGGAGTGGGGCAGTAGGGTTGGTGGCGCGCTGCGCTGCGCGGGGCTTGGCGGGGCGGGGCGGGGTGGGGCGGGGGCGGGGCTGAGGGCCAGCGCGGCGCCCGGCGGAGCTCCGTGGGAACTCGCTATTGTTCAACAAGATGGCGCGTCGATCAGAGCGCCCCAGGCGGCGCTGGTGGGGGTGTGGTCGGGGGCGAAGTGCAGTGGGAAGAGAGAAGGATGGCGTAAGGGGCGCGCTCGGCGCAGAAATAGTAACGACGTGCCCAGAGATGAATAAGGGTAAGAAAGGGAGAGTGAGAAGAGCGGATAAAAAAAATGTGTGTGGGTTGAAAAGATGGGTGTGAAGGAAGAATTGAGGAGTTGAGGAGATCAGACGAGTGGAGAAGGCGGGTATAAGAAGAGGGAGAGGATAGAAGGCGAGAGTGGAAGAGGCGGCGGGGATGGAAGAAGGGAGATTCGAATAGAAAGGCGCAGGAACGGGACAGAAAGAAGCCGACTCGAGGGGAGAGGGGCGTAGCATGAACCCTCACCGCCGTCACCGTCTGCTGGGAGTTCGGATGGGGCGGGGACGCGAGAGAGGGGGGGGGGCGATGCGGAGTATTTCGCGTTAATGCCTCGGAATCGTGCGGCTCAGTGTCGGCGCGGTCTCTTCCATATGGATTGTGTCCACGGCAAGATGGCGGCACTTGTGGTAGTGGACGGGTGGCGATGGTGCTGCAAGATGAAGTTGCTATTCGCTATTCCCAAATGACGAGGCACCACAATAGTTAGAATAGTGATACGAGACCAAATACGAAGAAACAAAATCGTAAGAAATGAAACAATACTGCAAAATTATTCCCAAATACACGAAGGATAAATAGCATTCATCCATTTTCATGGTTTTGATCACTTCTTAGTAATTCATAATCCACGAAAAATATATTAATTTAAAACTGAGAGTAATAAATTAATTTAACAGCTACAAATATGTTGAAGCTACTCACTAACGTGTTATTATTAATCATTCAGTATGTTAGAGATCAATTTCTGGATAAGTTTACAGAAAACTGTTATTGACACAAGCTTTCATACGTCAAGAAGCAGGATTAATAATAACAAACAATTTAACCGAAAGAAAATAAGTATATAATTTCAAATCATACACACGTTCATTGGCGACGAAATGTGGCAATAAAGGAAACGGAAAAGTCACCAGCGCTCTCCGCCAACACAGGAGAATGATGGCGTCGCCAATATGGATCATAGCGCAGCGCCGCGGCGCCGCACGCTGTTTGTGCCGCACTTCGGTGGCGCCGGCGGCGCGTCTATTGACTCTCTCCATACCAAATAAAACAAAAGTTAATTTCTTTTCTTTATTTCCGCAGGTTACATAAAAACCGGGCGGCCGTAGCGCCAGCCGTAAAGAAGGAAACTGCGCGTCCGTCCTCGCAGTTCACCTGGAAATATCCTAAATAAAAGTTGGAGGAACAATCAAGCTCCAGTAATGGTATTGCTTCGACAGCGGATGTCGCCGGAAGGCGGTGGGGGAACAGAGTGGAGGGGGTGGGTGGGTGGTGGGACAGGGCGGAGAGGGGTGGGGAATGGTTGCAAGGAGGGGACGGGGGGCGGGGCAAGGAGGGGACGGGTGTGATGAGGTGGGGCGGGGGGGGGAGAGGGGCAGAGAGAGGAACATGGCATGGGCCGGGTGGAGCAGGGCGGAGGGGGTGGATGGGTAGTGGGACAGGGTGGGGAAGGAGGAGGGAGCGGAGCGAGGCGGGGCAAGGAGGGGACGGGTGTGATGAGGTGGGGTTGTGCGGGGTGGGGTGGAGAGGGGCAGAGAGAGGAACGTGGCGGGGGCAGGGGGAGCAGGGCGGAACGTGGCGGAGGGGGTGGAAGGGGTGGGACAGGGTTGGGAAGGAGGAGGGAGCAAGACGGGGCGGGGCAAGGAGGGGAGGGGTGTGATGAGGTGAGAGGGGGCGGGGCGGGGTGGAGAGGGGCAGAGAGAGGAACGAGGCGTGGGCCAGCGGGCGGGGAGGGCAGCAGACGGTTGATGACGCGAAAGCGCGCGAGCGCGGGAACGGCGCAGGCCTACCAATCTAACGTACCTCCTCCACCCCGTACCCGGCGCCCCCTCCACTGATTAAGAGACCCCAGCACAGACAGACGGAATTAATGAACAGGCAAACAAGTAAACAATGTTACAGTTCAGGATCCAATGGCGTTTAAGCTGGAAAGCGCAGCTCGTGCGAGTTAAAATTTCGGTTCGCGAGTGGCTCGTTTACGGACAGCAAAGTTTTCCCAGACGCGGCGAGTTGCGTCGAACGAAGAGGGGAACCTGTTACCAACTGTTGTGAATGTAAATATTCCTATAATTAATACGCCCCACTTTCTGAGGCACGCGTGCTGGGAACACGAGTCCATGCGACGGAGGCCAGGAGCAAGGGAGGAAGGAAAGGAGGGAGGGAGGGAGGAAGGGTGGGAGAAGAGGTAGCCATTTGACGCAGGAGACGCGCGGGTTGAATTGGTGGCACTCTTGTGTTAGCGGAATACTGAAGGTATGGAATCACAAGAGTGTTTGACAAAAATTGCTTCTGGTATGCATCAGAAAAGACAAAAAATACACTCGTATTTCGCGTATGTCACTAAGAATAATAGAAATTAACACATATTTTAATTGACATCTTTTAAATTAACAAAACGGAAGATTAATTCACATTCATATTGCTTGAGCATATAAAGATAGAACCTCTTTTATTAACTTTTAAAATTTTATCTCATATTATTCTTCTAAAAGAGTTTTTACTTTTCAGATACAAACCAAACAAACTCGGCTTTAATCGTTCATTGAAAATCAAAATGAAAGTAATTAACAGCTCTCATGAAGATCTATTATTACAAGATAATAGCTCTCCACTTTGCTGTAGAAACTGAGAAATTGAATTCAGAAAGGATTAACGATTTTTCTCAAAAACTATCCATGGCGCGTCTTCCTGTACCTCAACACCTGATTTATACGATTAGATTCACATTTAGATACGATCCAGAGGTCAACCTTAAACGGATACCCAAAGCAACAGGCTCTCCAGGAGAGTGCCACCGTTCGAGGCACGGAGAATGTGGGGGAGAGCAGTGCGGAGGAAAACACGGCAGGCGGAAGGAGTAACTAAGGAGGGAGCAGGGGGCCGTGCACGGACGCTCCGAGCGAGGATTGTAGTCGTTATTGGGTTTCAAAACACACGCCCGCGGGTGGGCGGGCGAGGGCACTGCCCGACAGAGGGGAGCGGTGGGGAAGACAGAGGGCGGAGGGACAAGCAAGAAGATTGAACTTAGGGGAGGCGGATGCAAATGTAAGGTAGGAGGAGACATTACAAGGAGTTTGGCGGTTTCAGTCCTAAAATATCGAAGTTAATATAAATTGAATTGAAGCGTAATGACGTGAATCAACGAACGAAGTAGCGGCACACATTCAATTTATTTAATTTTACAAGACTCAAGAACCTACTATACACATCTCCGAAATTTATTTACAACTCCGCTAAACCGCTGCACCTCTGAAACATGCCCCCGTTTCAGTTCGACCACAATGCTTTTCAGCTGAAGCAGCCTTAACAGTAACGTAATACTGCGTTACTAGAGCACGACTCACGGCTCGCGGACGTTTCACGGTTCCACGGACGTTTCACGGTTCCACGGTTAGGGGAGATGAGCAAAGCTGGAGGATTTCAGAACGCAAACCCACGCGGGTGGACTCCGCCCACTTCAATTTATAGAAGTCGCGTGATTTTAAGCCCGCTCTCTACCTGTCAGGTGTCTGGCACCAGCCCCAATCAGCACTGGCGCCTTTCTCCTCGGTGGTCTCATGATCATCGCTCGACGGCCGGCCGTGAGTTCCAACGCGTCTTGTTCCCCGTTCTATTCTGGGTTCCATTGTTTCCACCCTTAACAGGATAATTTTTCCTTGTTTGCGATTTCCAGGAATCCTGCGTCAGCCCGCAGCAACGCTATCGGGTCGCCGGTCGTCATTCTGTGGTTGCGGTGCCAGTTTCGCAGGAAACGACGAAAAAAAGATAAGTAAATTGAAGTGAAACGGAGGATGGAATGTAGAGAAACAGGAACTGGATTAAAGACGCTCGGTTAACAGACGGGGGCCTTAATAAGGAGTCGACTTAGGGCGAGAGAGAATGCAGAGGGAAGTGCAGAAATGAAGCAAGAGCAAGGAAGGAATCCTAAAGAGAGGTCAAGACGGTTGAATGCGAGAGAAGCTTACAAGCACGTGCTAACAGGCATCTAAGCAAGGACAGAGACGTGGAGTACAGCATAGACACCCGAAGCTCTCTGTAACGACAAGAAACGATCTCCCCGTCGCCCTCTCTTGCCGTTCCCCCACTCCGACCTTCCGCCGATATTTTCCTCCGCGAGGGCGGAATACGTTCGATTTGGCCGGGCGCAGCCTCCCCCGGCCGCCCTAATAACCCTCCCCCACCCCCGCCCCTTCCGGGCACTCGGTCGCCATTGTGCTAGAGGCAGCCTATGTTTTCCTTTTCCACCCCGCCGCACTGCCGGCCGAGCCCGTTCCTTCGACGGCTTCTCCGGCCCGCCCCGCCCCGCCCCGCCCCGCCCCGCCCCGCCCCGCCCCGCCCCGCCCCGCCCCCCGCCCCTCCCCACCTCTCCCCGCCCCGCCCGCAACGCAAGCCAGCCGGCCCCGCTCCGCCTCGCCCCCTTCCGCAGGCCATGCTTTTCAATTTCAAGTAGTACTTCTTTCATCGAAAACCTCTCCCAGGGATGCACCAGGCCGTGCAGTATTGAAGCGAGTGAAAAAAGCGGCCCCGCCCCCGCGCTGGCGCAGCCGCCCTCGCTTTGTGCGGCAGCGGACGGAGGCAGCAGCCAATGCTATTAGGACGGCGCGCGAGGAGATAACGGGACATTCTCATGCATAATGCCCATAGACTCCCATTCACAGCTAAATTAGAACAAGTGATAATGAGCGCTCTAACCTAAATTGTTCCGCATTCGGAACGATGATGATCTCCGCTCATGAAAGAGCTACAGAGGCGGCGAATGGGCGTGGGGGGATGGGGTGGGAGGGGGGCGGTGGAGGCAATGCGAAGGCGCTGGAGGAAGATAAGGTGGGACGCGGCCGCGGCAGTCGCCGGGTGAGCAGCGGAAAAAGGAGACGCAGCCACCCCTACACGCGGGAAAAGTAAAACGAATGGCGGCGGAACTGGAGGAGGAGGAGGAACGATGCACAAAGTAGACGACAGAGCGTTTTACAACTGACATTGCAGTCAAAGGTACTAAGAGAACTCGACTATTAGAATGAAGCAATGCTTCTTAAATGGCAAGCCTTTCAGACCATTTTTTGGAAGATTAACATTCTCGCAAGCCTTTTCCTGAACACAATTTCAGCCAAGGGGATTTCGGGGATTATTAACTTAATACGCATTGCAAATATTGCGTACCATTTTCCATCCGTCTTTACAATTTAAAATAAAATTGTACGACAAGAAGAGATGTATGAAACATTCGGCAATAAAATTAATTTAAAATAACATCTTAAAAATAATTGGAAAACGGGCGTGAATAACTACTTGTAAATTGTCTCTGTAGGAACACTCCATAGAAGTCTGTTCTACGGTAAGAGACACGCAACATTTCTAGCCTAAGAGTAAACTCTTGAAATTAAAAGCGGACTCTTGGAGTTATCACAGCAGATCTCACGTTAACCCCCATTGGATTGGGCTGTGAATATTTATCAGAATTTGTAGAGGAATTATAAAAATCCTGCACGTAAACAAGAGTACCGTTTAACAAAAGGAAACACCCTAATCAGAGGAATAATGAGTCAAATAATAAAGGAATGAAAAAGTCGATGTAAATGACTGATAGGAAATGCGTTGCTACTTACGAACTTTAGGGAATTGGATGTTGTCACTCGCTAGTGCCAACTCTTCTGAGAAAAGCATCTCTCAGCAGAGAGAAAACAATTACTTGATCCAATGGTAGCGACTTCACGCTTTGTTACTTCCCAGATCTAATCATATTATTTTTCTTTTACAACATATTGCAGGTTTACTCACACAATTCAAAACTCCTCTTAAGGGGAAAACACCACGTACATAACCCAATTAATGTGTAGTGTCACTGAAATAATTCAACAGGAGACAGAAAAATGGAAAGGATGATAAGTTGGAGAACGTGACTAATGTAAGCATACGAGGATGTAGGAATGTCAAGACAGCCTTTCTTCTGCGATTCACGATTGAACGGGAAAGAAGGCGCTGAAAACAGAACTGCGGGACGGAATATTGGAATATGCAGGAGCCCTAAAGAAGGAGTAGGCGGCCAGGAGATGTTCAGGTATGAACAAAATACCGAGAAGAGTACGAGAAAAGAAAGAGAAGAGAGGATGAGAAAAGAGTGGTCTAAGGCAGTATATAACAAAACAGTTAGAAGAGTAAGAAAAAAGAACGTGAAGAGAAAAGAAATAGCGGAGAAGGACTGCAGAAGAAAGTTGAGAAGATTGATTGATTGATTGATTGATTGATTTTTCCGTGTTTCCGGGCGCGTCAATTACTGTGGTCATTAGTCCCATTAGTGTAGTGCATGATTTTCTCGGGAGATGGCGGTGATCTTCCCCCGCTGGATGGCGAGATCCAGTGGGGTTTCCCCCTAACCAAGACTCTCCCACTAGCGGGGCACCGCCCCAACCGGGACAAGCTCTAAGCTCCCGACCGGTCTCCCGGAATATGTGGTAGTGTAGTGCATGTTAGTGTGTGTGTGTGTGTGTGTGTAAGGGGAGAGGATAGGACCACGAAGAGGAAGGACGGATCGCGCGCGGTCCGTGGCCCGTTTGGTAAGGTACTGCTCCGGCATTCGCCTAGTGTTGATCGGAGAAACCATGGAAAACTACCGATCAAAGTAGCCAGTCTCTGAAATTCTCCTCCAGACAGCGACTGAATCCGACCTAGCTGAAAAGCTAGTATCGAAAATCCTGCCGCCGGGAGTGGGAACCTAGGACCTCCCGATCAGAGGCGCTGCAGTGACATCAGTTGATGCCCTGAGCTACCGCTCCCGGTAAAGTTGAGAAGATGAGACGATTAAGTGCGGAGGGGAAGGAGGACTAGCGTTGAGAACCGCGACGGGAGTTTGACAAGTCGTGGTGGGGCGAGGCGATGCGAGGCGAGGCGTGGCGGGGGCGGGATGGGCGCGTGGCACGCCGCACCTGGGGCGGTAGCGGAGGTGGTGGAGGGCGTCATTAGCATGTTGATGGCCGAGCGACGGGACTTTGCGCTCCTGCGCACAGAATTAGTGCGTCGCTCCTTAAGCGGCGAACACCGGCTCCGGGGCGACGTCAGGCGAGGCGCGGGTGGCGTATGAATGTATGCAAAGCCCTCGTTTACATCCGTCGCGTGGATTGCGCGCCCAGCAACACACGGCGGTGACACGGGACCTCGCGCGGGAAGGAAGCCACGGAATTTCACCTTTTCCTTCGACGAAGGCGTAATAAGTATGATAGGCACTCGGCAACGTAGTTCAAAATATATCAAAATAATACAAGACAAGTCAGAACATTCCGCATCCTCTTGTAAATCATTGCTTTAAAACTGTAAATAGCTTAATATTGAAAATTAACTTCGAACGGCCAGCCCCTGAATTGTGGGTTACACCGTCATGGTCCTGGTATTGTTAACGAGGAAACATTCTAATTTTGCTAAGGGCTGAGATAAACTATCACAGAAAATCAAATAATCACTTGTAATACGTTTCGGGTTACTTCTGCTTCTGATCATCCATGCTGTCGATAGGTGTCCCCAGAAGAGCAATGTGTCCAAAAATACAATAGAACGTTCCCCAAACCTTTTGAAGAATATTCCTTTACACACAGAACTCGAGGCCCACCTGACCCCAACATATCCCACACCCGTCACTCAAAACTCTTCGTCTTAAATATGTTTGATGCTGTTCTGGGGGGCAATTCCGTATACAGCAGTCACATACTTACATGGTTTAGTATCGATGGTTCCTTATAAATTGTCAAAAAGTGTCATTTATTCTTGGCGTATAGATAGGATAAAAGAAAGATAATCACTTGACTGTGTAGCTCTGTAAATGTATTGGAAATCGAAACGGAGTCACTTAAGTGGCGAAAAAAACAAATAATAACGGAAATGACTACGTGAAGCAAATCAGTGAAGAAACTAAGAAGCTGGAACAATTGGTGAGGATATGAAAACCAAGACAAACGCGAAAATTTTCAACATGATAGACGGAAATAAAAATATAATATTGTAAGAATAAAGAAGTAAATGTTTTTAATTCAGAAAATAAAAAATCCAAAATATTACGATAACATGATTATCTGCGAGAAAATGAAATGGAATATCAGAAGCTACTGTTGATGAAATATCATTACAATAGCAGATTCAATGCCACAATTCATAAATGCTGAATAACTTTTTTCGGAATTATTATAAATTCAGATCACTAACACATGGAATCATGTAGTACAATAAAGAAGTATAATAGAAAATGACATTCCGTTAATGAGAAAAATTTCAACCATTCACTTTATTTATATAAGAAGTTGTCAGATAATTAGCAAACTAGGGTAAACTCGTGAAGGCTAGCGCCTGTCCTTCCACTGTTGAGATCCGAGTTCGATCACGGACTAACCATATGGACAAAGCCAGCTCTCGTCAGATTTTCTTTGGGTCCCTGAAATCCCTTGCGTGTAATTCTACCACTCATCCATCATTACTATCATCGTCACCTACTTAATGGATCATTACTCATGAGCATCAATGACATCAGGGGTGGAAGGGCCACTAGACTCCAATAAATAAATAATTTAGCAAACTAGAGCCTAACGCTCATCCATCAACGCAACCTCAGCCAAAAACCTCCCTCGTAACCCGTGCTGCAGCAACGTCAATCTTCTCCTTTCCCGGCTTCACCCGCATCACCACCACCACCATCACCGCCTCTCTCACCTCCCAGACACGCACGCGGCTAACGAGATCCCTCCCTCCCCCGCCCTTCGGCGCCGAGATCAAACGCCGCCCCCTCGCCCCGCCCCGCCCACCCGCGCGCGGCCTCTCGCGTTACCCGGCCGCACACAGCGCCGCGGTCGCCATTAGACGGCGCGGTGCGGCGCGGCAAGCGGCGCCGACGCGGGAGAACAATTGCCGCGCGTAATGAAACGAACGATTCATACGCGGGATTGAATCGCTCTATCGCATGTCCAGGACACGGTTCCCGCGTTTATCGCGCCCCGCCGCTCCCCCCCCCCCACCACATGCGCGCCCCGCACGCTACCCAGTGGGAGCCCATGGGCTGGCTGTGCTGGGCTGCCGCGCCCGGCAGGCGGCGCGGCGGGCTCACACATCCACGTATAAAGGAACATCCTTTTTTAAAACAGTTCATTAGAACTTACTAATGCACGTAAATCGTTTTTCATTTAGGGCAATATTTTTATTAATTCTATAAAAATGAGTGGTTGAAAATTAATAAATTGTTATTATTTAATACCTACAATTTGTAGGAGTATTTTTTCTCCGTCTATTGTATATCATGGAATTCCAAAAAATACTTCCCAAAAATCTAAATAATTCTTATTTAATTCAGCATTACTTCCTTTTATTTTTTAGTGAAGCAATTAACCTCGAGTATTCTTACCATAGCATATACGGCAAGTAATAAACTGAAAATATTAATAGTATTAAATCAAATTTGTTTATCTGGATAGAATTTGGTTCGAAGATTAAAAAAATAACAAAAAACTTAAGTACGTTATTAAATATTTAAAAATAATTTGTAAACAAGATGCATTACATGTTACAAACAACAAACTGTTTTTACAACATATTAATTAATTTGGTATTACTAATTCCAACATCAAATTTAAATGAAAAAATAGATGAATATCAATAGTTTCCTCTGCTTTTAGCTTTTAATTACATAGTACTGTTTGTCACTATGTTAATAAACCCTTTGTTATAGTTATATGGTGGAAAAATAGAGCTCAATTGCGTTTGTTTTCCGAACCACGAGTTAATTCAGAATTCAATACGTTGCAATCTAAAGAGTAAAAATTTATCTGAAGAACTATGATAATATATTTCAATGTCCGCGAATTCCCTACAATATCAAAAAAAACACATGTAAATTCTGTTTGGGCGCCCTGCTAACTCGGATCTCGCTTTATCAGATCTTTCGCTCGCGTATTAAATTTCATCCCCATAAAAGCCGCGTGCGTCGAAAATAACAGGGCCATACGTTACCGTGCGGGGGCGTACGGGCGGGAGAGAGCGTTTAGAGTTTGACAGGGACAAGAATAGAGGACGACCCCGTTTTCAAGATTCACTACACGAAGTAGCACCCACCACGGCACTTCATGCGTGCCACTGCCGTCCGCCGACGCGCCGCCCCCCCCCCCTCTTGGCCCGTCGCGGAGCCTCTGTGCATAACGGGAGACGTTAAGAGCGACCGACGGCGCCCGGGGAGATACGCACATTTGACGCTCAGGTCGATTAAGTCCGAGCGGCGGCGAAGACGCGCGACGCGACGGGGACCGCGGAAAGGGAAGGAGCGGGAAAGACGCCGGGCGACGGCAGAGAAAGAGAGAGAACGACGAGATGGTGTGGGGTGGAGAGAGAGACGCGCTCCCGAAAAATACAAAAAAATAAAAAGGACAGCGAAGGAACATTAGTATGTGGAGAAAGACGCCTCCGCTCCTTTCCGCAAGAAAGCGCTGGCGTCAGCGGGAAAGCAAAGGTCTGCAAACGAAGTGTGGAGTGATCGTTATGTTGGGAGCGGAGCGTGGCCGTGAGATACAAGCTCCCGGAGGGCCTCTCGCCCCCGCCCCCGTCCCCGCCCCGCCCCTCTCAGCCTCCTTGCTGGGTCGCTGATGCACCTTCGCCACCCAGCTGACGCGGCACTCTGCCTCGTATATCGATTCCGTTAGACAGAAATGTAGTAAAGATCAATGTCAAAACCGAAGGCCGTAACGTAGAGCAATATTTATTAAAGCTATCTACTATTTTAATATCGAATTAATTCAACCAAACAGTTGAAAAGCTACTCTTAACGGCCGGCGTCCGTTAAAGATTTAAGCGTCCACTAAGAACAATTCAAACAAATGAGTTGTAGCTAAAGATGGCTCATGAGTTGACTTGTTCCAAGAAATTGTGTTTCTTGTATTTCTGATATTTTCCCAAAAGATTACGATATTGTGAAAAGCATTAAACGGCATTCGCTTGATAACACTAACGACGTTAACTACATTAGGTTTATGGTTCTATCAGAGATAAAGAGATATTTTTCAATTTTCAGTTCACACTCGTTGACATTCGTTCCAAATTTCTTTGTTTATTTGTTTTATAATTTTTTAATATTTCATTTTTTCATCAAAATCCAATTATCTTTCTCCGAGTTCGTTCCATATTTTCACTATAGGTCTCTTACTATTGATAATATATTGTATTAACTTCTCCATCACTATTTCTCAACATATTCTGTGACCTTTACCTCCTTTCCTTATCGTCTCCTTACTCTCTCACTTACTCTCTCCTTACTCTCTCTACCCGTACGTTCCTTCCTTTGGGTATCTTTCGCCAGGAAACTGCATCTCATCGTTACACCGTTCCCTGGGAGCCTCCTGCCCTTCGGCACTATTCGTCTCCACTTCCTTCTCCTCTTTCTGCTCTTCGTCCACTAATCCCTGCGAGACGCGCGCAGATCCGCGTATTTCTCGGGCGGCGCCTAAGCGGATGTCTGCACGGAGCTTCGCCAGCGCTCCGCCAGGGGCGGCGATGGCGCTGCCGGTGCTGCTTAAGCTTCTGGAGCAAATCGAAGCCGAGGGAGGGGGAGGGGAGGAAGAGAGGCTTGCGGCGGAGCACACTCGATGGGAGAGCGTTGTTGAAGTACGAGAAGTTCGGTTTTGTGTTTTCCAGGAATAAACTTCAATGCGGCTAGTCCGCCTCGTCTCGAGAGTATTTTGCACAATGTCTATCCGGAAGCGTTCGTTTTGTGGAAACTCTGAAAGGAAATGTGTTATTCGGAGGCAACAAATGCTGGGTCTCCCGACTGTGATGTGTCGTGGGATGAGAGGTTCTGGTGGTGGAACGGTGGAAAACTGTGACATATTACGAACAAATTGTTTCTCTTAGAAATGTTTCGTATGCTCAGACCACTCAGATAGCAATTCATAGAGTATAAATGGTTTTAATCAAGATTAATGAAAAGTGAAATGCGACGTGAACTCATATTTTCTGTACTATACAAATAATTTATAATTTTTAACAAATAATTTGTGTTAATATTTACGAAATGGATTTTTTGGTACTCTTTGCGACAGAAAAAGTAGAAACAAGGACCTTTAGGTTTTGGACAACAAAACAAGCTAGTGAATATAAATAAGGTAGTATTTGTGAGTTCACATCGCGTAAATATGCTTTCACGTCACAATTCCACAAGTATACGTGTAGTATTACTAATATAAATGTAAGAATATTTTATTAATGAAAAATACTACTTAAAGTACCATAGAGAATGTAAAAAAGTCATTGCGGTAAAATTTTTCGTCACTGAATCTGAATCTGAATATATGGAAACACATAGATCTATCACGGATTTGACTGAACCGCCTATTATGAATAATTTGGTATATGCATTGTTATTCGGTTTGTATGGTATAAATTCATAATTTCATTTTGTGAGACAAAAAACATTTATCTCTCAATAGACGTACCAAATCATAAATGAAACCACCCATACCACGATTTCTTTCACCGAGGGGGATGACCAATGAGTTTGTGACAACAAAAATTTGATTTATAAGCGGTTAATTTATAAATTGTACAAAAGCATCACAATTATTGAAGTTTATAAAACAAAGTAATGAGTTTAGAATGTATAGTAATTGCGTTTGATGTACAATATAATGAATGTAATGTTTTCATGAATTGTTTTGAGTGCACTGACAGAGATTTACTTTTGGTATAAATTCTATCACTCCCGAAATTAATGTTCTTTTGAAAACAATAGCTTTAACACAACTATACTGGCAAGTTTGAATCATATTTTAAAACAAAATTACCTATTTCCGAATTCACTCCTTAATGGTTAATGTGAAAATCAGAAGAATATGCAAAGGGAAAATAAGATCACATAAAAAATAAATAAGACACGTTTACGTAGTCTTATGAGTGTTAGATATATTTTCCTTCCTTCCTCTCTTATTTTTCTGCCCCGCTGGTGGGAGATACCTGGTTGGGGGAAAATCCCGCTAGCCTACGGTAGGTCTACGCCTGATCTTGCCATCCAGCAGGGGAAGAACACCGTCAGGTCCCGAGGAAAACATTCACTACACTTAAGGGGCTAACGACCGTAGTAGTTGACGCGCACAGTATCACTAACAATCAATCATCACTCGAGGAGGCTGTGTTTTTCCTCTCTGGAACCCGTGCTGACCGAGCCAACAGGTACGTCGATTTGCGAGGGTTTCCCTCTCTGCGTATCTCCACCAGCGGGGCACCGCCTTCACCGGGGTAAGCACTATTCAGCTAGCCAGTCTCTCGACACATACAGTAGTGTAGAGCGTGTAAGGACATGTGTGTTTGTGTATGTTGAAGAGGAAGGGCAAGGAAGAAGAAGAGATCGCCGGTGGTCCGTGGCCCATTTGTTACAGTACTGCTCAGGCATTCGGACGGTATTGATCGCAGAAACCAGGAAACTTCCGCTCGAAGCAGGCGGCCGCTAGAATTCTCCTCCCGACAGTGTCTGAATTCGACCTTGATAGATGGCGAGAGTCGAAAATCTTCCGCCATTAGGACCCGAACTTTAGGATCTCCTGGTCGGAGGCGCTGCAGTGGCAAGTTGAGCCATCTCAGCCCATCCCCACACGCCCTGGGCGGAGAACGCATGTGACGTCACACACGTGGCGATGACACAATTAACAACTAACAGATCTCCGCAGTCGCCTCGGATTACAAACTTCAACCCCGTATTTTACTTCTCTTTATCGGCCTAATGACGTTAATACCTATATCATTTCTCATCAAACAACAAAAGACGACGAAATACATTAAATGCATCTGTTTTCAGAAAGCTAATCATTTCAAACTGTGAATTCTGTAGTAGAAGAGCCATACAAATTTATGAGCAATAAGACAACGGATTAATTTCATTTTTGCTATTAGACTCCAATTATTTAAAAATCAAGGATTCGTACACAAAGTGTAGAAAGCCTTTTCAGCTACATATTGATAATATTGAAAATGGAAACTGAAAGCAAAATATTATTTCGTCATCACATGGACATTAATGTTATTTTATATTTAACTGTTTTTTTCTACTTCTTATCAGTCCTCTGCGGGAAAAAGTCAGCTAACGTTCATACTTGGGTCTTTCAATATCGGAATATGTTTAAACTGCATAATCAGAAACAGGATATGATATGATGTTGATAATGAAACAGACAGCGCAGGGCGAGGAGGCGAGGGACGGGGCGTGGAAGGAAGAAGCCTGCAGCCGCGACCACAATGGCATGGGCGGCTATCAGCGCCCTCAAAGCCCTCCGCCCGCGCCGCCCCCGATTGTCCGTGAGTGTATGCGCGGCGCGTTCAACAGGTTCCGATCAATAAACATCAACACGGAGAAACGTACTCCCAATTACGGACGCCTGCGCTCCGCCCCGCCCCGCCCCGCCCCGTTCCGCCCCGCCCCGCCCCGCCCCGCCCCGCTCCGCCCCGCCCCGCCCCGCCCCGCCCCACCCCGCCCCGCCCCGCCCCGCCCCGCCACGCTACGCCTCGCCTCGCCCGGGGCCCTGGCGGCTCACAGCCCCTCGCATCCTCCCTCCACTCCTCCCACGGTAACAGCGTCTTGGCCAATGCACCTCCCCCCTTAGCAGCCCCAATCGACTGCAGCCGGAGCTCTCCCGGTGCTGTTCCCCTTAGCCTTTGCTTACACTTACCAGGATTCGCCTCCCAAACAATTGCTTTGTTGCTAGAAGAAATAATGCAATTGGTCATTACCAAATTTCATGCTATAATTTAGTCTTTATCCTCAATATTATTATTATTATTATTATTATTATTATTATTATTATTATTATTATTATTATTATTATTATATTATCATTATTATTAATAAATATTAAAATGACTGATTAATCATAACAAAGTATCATTAGACATCAGATATTTAGATGCAAAGATGAACGCCATCCAGAAAATGGATTCACTTATAAAAAACGAACATAAATAAATACTAAAGTTTTGTTTTACAACTGTTTTTCAAAACAAGCCACATGAAAAAATTTTATCCATGTGTCAAGATACTATTTTCATTTTATTCTTGAATCAAACGAACCGAATTTAATTCTTAATTAACGATTTAGTTGTGGTAACGTCCACCACGAATGTCGATTTCACTGGGCACTCCTCAGTTTCAAAACTGCGCACTCCTGCAGCGAATGCATTTAATTGAAATTCGCAGGCGCTGCAATGAGCGTGGGCTGTGTACGCGGGCTGTTGGCGCGAGGGGCGGGGGAGGGTGACGGACGCATGTCAGCGCAACCGGAAACATCGTAAAATACTTTGCCCGCGGCCGCCTGCGCGCCGCATAGAAAACAGACGGGAAAACATAGAAAATAAATTAGTGCGACGGGGCGGCGCGGTCCGCGTCACCACTTGATGGCTGCGCGGGTTGGGGGAGGGGGAGGCGAAAGGGCAGCGGTGATGGTGATGGTGATCTGGGCTCCGACAGAGGTGCCGGGAAACGGGATCAGCGGTCGATATGAAATGTTGAACTTTACAAGAGGAACGGTGATACTTCAGAAGTCAACTCTAGAAGTTTGTCTGTACAGATTGTCTCAGATTAAGCATTACAAAATTCTAGGGCATGTAGGTGTGGGTGAAAAAGATGCCCTGGTGTTCCGCAAGGATTCAAAATCTGACTGTATCAGAGGGTGATCTGCCAATCACCAATGCCTAATGAATTACCACTAATCACGAGCAAATGTCAAAAATCAAAAAACTTTATCATGAAGTTTCCCCCCATATGTTCATTAGCAAACAATTATCGTCTTTGACAACCCTTTATGCCGTAGACATTAATAATAAGCATTTTGAGACACTCGTAGAATTAGTTTGTAGCACCCATGAAATCGTGAGAGATTGGGGAAATTATTTAAGCTCTCAATTTACCTTGGTGCAAAAAGAGTTTATTTTAATCTGTAACTGAATATGCATCTATTTAACATTATTATTAATTAAGAATTGTATAACACACTGAAAACAAAGTGGGGGAAAAACATTAGAGGAATTCGAGAGCCTAAACAGAACGAGCCTAGAAAACGATGGTATAAGTGGTACAAGTAAAACTACGAAGAACTTGAAACGGAATTACTGCCCATACTAATTGTTCACCGCCCTGTCTGATTAAATCAATTGAGCGTAAACTAGGTGAATGGAATTCGATTCCCAGTCGAGATGACTAATTCTTTGAACAATTTGTGTTGATCATACTCTATTTTTGTCTTGATTAACCCGGACTGAGATGAACCGCACAATCAGCAACATTCCAATTTCATCTAACGCACCGACAGAGACAGAGAGAGAGAGAGAGAGCGAGAAAGACAAAGGGAGAAAGAGGGAGAAAGAGAAGGAGAAAGAGAGGGAGAAAGAGAGAGAGAAAGAGAGAGGGAGAGGGAGATAGAGACAGAGGGAGAAAGAGAGAGGGAGGGAGAGAGAAAGAGAGAGGAGGAGGTAAGAGAGAAGGAGAAAGAGAGAAGGAGAAAGAGAGAGGGAGAAAGAGTAGAGGTGCGAACATCCACCAGCTTTATTCACTGATATTCAAAATAAAGACAACTTCCCCAAGACAGCAGCAGGAAGACCTCTGACATTAGCCAAAGCAAATCGGGCAAACGATGCGGTCTCGGTAAAACAAAGGAACCTGCGACGCACAGGCGCTGGGCAGTCGCCGCCGAGCAGGCCGGAGAGGGCGTGACATGCACGACGCAGGGGAGGCTTATCACTCACCGCGTCACCCGCCAGCTGCAACCGCTCGCACGCCACTCACCTGCAACAAAGGAGCGCTCCGTGAGCTGGAAAACGTCACAGGAACGCGGCGCGCGTTCGATCTCCGCACTGTTACGCACTTGCACGCGCGGGCCCTCAGGCGAAAAGCTTTGTGGTTTCCAGCCCTTGAGCCACTACCCATGGAGCTGGTAGAACTATCTGTCATCAAAATTATTCTTCCACAACAAGTTGCGTGCACAAAATTAAAAGCTTAACTGACAACTTAATAGAAAAGACAACGATATATTGTATCAAAGAGAGGCAGCTGCTATCCTCTTTTTAGATACACAAAATCACGACACAAATGAATACATCTGATAAATCTCAGTGAATAAAAATGCTCAACAAATACACAGAATTCACAATACGATGCACGTAAAAATAAGAAAGCAGTTCCATTTTATTCTCAATATTAAAACACGATCCTCCAAACAGGCCTTGTTCGATAAATCAATATAAAATATTCAAGAAACTCTGATTTGCTCATAATAACGAGAAGTCGTTTCATTAAGACTTACCAACCCAAAATAGAAATCGCTCACCTTTCAAACGAAAGTCAATTGCAAATTTCATCTTAAGAGGTTACTAATTCGCTTTTTTATTGACCTTGCAGCATCTTCAAAACGGATTGGATAATTTCATCGTATTTTAATTCATATCGTTCCCGTCAGCTTTTTATTTTCTCGTATACGTACGTATATATAGAGAAATATACTAATTTAGAGGTAGTTATATAATGCTTCGGCCAAAAAACGCCATTTTTTTTACTTCTTGCACAATGCTGGAAGCGTATTGCAATTTAAATCGAGATACAAATTTTTAAATGTTAAAATAATATTTTTGCATCGTAAACATGACGATAAATAAATATGTGGACAGATATATCGATCTTTTGCTTTGAAAAGAGCATTGAGAAAGCATTATGTTATACGTTAGTACTGCAGCAGATGATGTATAGCATGTTACGCATAATTATCCAAAAAGGGTGGGTGGAGACACATATTATAGTGGTGTGACGGTCCAATAATATGCAAGTGGATTTTTGACGTGCATTGAATGGCGCTAGTGAATTACAAAGAGAGAAAGTGTATTGTAAATACTTGACTGTCAAACAGCGCATCATTTTCATTAACAAATACTCATCACGTGAGGGATTAAATTTCGTTGTAAAGTACGTGCTTTTGGAACGAGCTTGGATCCGAAACGACGTTCACACAACGCACACTTGGCTTCT
The DNA here is from genome assembly GCA_011170035.1 of Teleogryllus occipitalis. NCBI lineage: Eukaryota > Metazoa > Arthropoda > Insecta > Orthoptera > Gryllidae > Teleogryllus > Teleogryllus occipitalis. The sequence continues at coordinate 165,966 of BLKR01000076.1, read as the reverse complement.
CATTCACAGAGTGAGCTTCAACAAAATGTCTGAACATCACAATAGAAAGGAAATTTGTATTATACTGCAAATTATCTTGAAATGAAATGAAAAAATAATCGAAATTAGATCGTGCTTAAGTAAATTTAATTGAAGTAAACCTATTCGGAAACTGGTCTGTTGTTTTACTCGAAGGCCTCACTCTAATAAATTATGAACTAATGAGATGTATAGGCTATATCTCCTATTGTCTATTGTAATTAATATTTTTTTAGAATGTAGTGATAGAATGAAAATTTAAACATGATAGATATAAATAGTGAACACATAAGAATAGAAGTTCTACTCTGTTAAAACCTATTTTGCATGACGATTGATTATTTCTTCTGGCGCAATTCTCCGCATGTATGAAAGTTATCAAATCGAATATTGTTTCGAAGGGATTATCCTAGATAACTCATTGTGAATAGTCATCATTGCCAAAGAAATGGATCTGAGAATAGTAATGGCGTTATCTACTGGTTGCCTAAGATTTGTAGCAAATATGGCATTCCCATAATCGCTGATCACGAGGAAAAACTCTGCACTTACTGCAGAGAAGACTACGAGGTGACTATTCATCCACCTGAGAAGGTAAATACACGACGCAAGAACCATAATTCGAATGCCTACATTTCCCTACTTCAACAAAACGTAGGTCTGACGATCTCAACGGATGTCGTGCTAACAGGACCTGGAGTGTAATTGTTAAGGTACGTTACGGTTGGATTCGAAAGCGACTGCGACACAAGCCTAGGGGGATCGCAAAGAGGGGGGGGGGCGTTTCCGGTTCGCGTCCCCCACCCACGCCGTCCCGCCCCTTCGCAACTCCGCCCCGCGCTACGCCGCGTCAAGCTTTGCGGTCCCCACACAGCACTGTGCTGTCTCGCTGCACCTGCCGCACCGCCGCACTCGGCTCGGCTTCTACTCGCCCGCTCGTCGGCTCGTGCGCATGTTAAGCAAGGTGAGGATTCAGTGTTTCCGGCAGCGTCAACACTACTTTGGTCATTATTATCGTGAGTGCAGGGCGTACTATAGACGGGAGGTGGTGGAGTTCCCCCTTGGCACATGAGATTCGGCGCTGACTTGCAAGTCGGGTTATTGGTTTTCTCACCTCCAAGTATCTCCCCCAGAGGGACACCGCTCCACACGAGACCAGCTCTAAGCCCCCGACTGATCTCGCGTTAGTAATGTAGTTCGTGTGAGGTGAGTGGGTGTAAGGGCATAGAAGTAGACAGATGAAGGAAAGATTACGCACGGCCCGGGGCCTTTTTCGTAACGTACAGCTCGGGTAATCGCCTGATATTAATAAAAAAACACGGAAAACACCCGATTAGAACAGCCGGTCGCTGGAATTTGCCATCAGACAGCGGCTGAATTCGACCTACCTCTATCGCCAGTGTCGCACAGCGAAGATCATGAATTTTGCTCGCCATATCGCGCGCGCTTCAAACAAGAACTCCGCTGCTCGGTTCATTGAAAGTGGGTCGGAGGGTTAGAGGGATGTTTGCTGCGTGAAGCGACGAGAGTGCATTGGCGAGGAGCATTACATCGGAGAATGCCCCTCTTTCAAACATGGCGGACGTCGATGTTTTCCCCTCTGTGTGGAGTTTCCGTTTTCGGTTCTTGCGGTTATGGTAGCGGAGGAACAATTGGGGGTGGTCATTAGGCGGCGTAAAGAAGGGATGTCGCGAAGGGAATAGAAGTTCCAATGTCATCTTCTGATATTGAGGATGGTATGCGTTCAGAAAATTTAGAAATGGACTTTAAAATAAACAGAATTGAAAATACATTGAGAAACATTATTTTTTACACCTGTTCTGTGAACCAGAAGAGATGCATGTTTCTGGAAGATTTTCTTTTTGAAACTACTGGATTCGGAATCAAGCTAATATTACGTTTAGAATATGTTCAAGGCTTTTTGAGTCACTGCTACTCATTCGCGAAATTGATGAATCATATATTAAGCAACGATGCGACGTGCGCAATTGCAGAAAACAGGAATTCTTACAAAACTAAAGGGACGTAAGGGCTAAATATTCTCCTTTTCGTATTATCTCATTAACTCATGTACAATTGAAGTAACTCAAGTTTGTTTCTTTCTTTTACTAAAATCTCAAATTACAATTTTTCGACATTTTTGAAATGGATTATTTTTTGCAAGATATACAGTTTTAGATGTTTTGCTCTAGGAAGACATTTAACAAGTGCATGAACATATGGCATGTAATTAGACCCGGGGCAGTAACCAGCAGATCCCCATTGTCCTCTGCGTCCACGGACAGCAGAGCGTTTTTGGTGCTCTGCGGTCGCCGAACATCTGCGGACACTCGAGGGAGCGGCGGCGGCGACTGGGGTGGGCGGGAGAGGTAGGGGGCGTGGTCCAGCAAGGCGAGCAGTGCCAAAGAGAGACGCAGAGAGGTGAAGTTGGGAAGAGTGAGGTGAGTGAAGGGGAGAGAAGAGACGGAGCTGAGTGGAGCGGGGCGGGGCGTGGCGGAGAAGAGCGGGAAGGAGCAGAGCGGGGCGGGGTGGGGTGGGGGAGTGGGACGAGGAGGGGCAGAGTGAAGTGGATGAAGAAGAGAGAGAAGAGACGGAGCTGAATGGCGCGGGGCGGGGGTGGACGGTGGGGCGGGGAGCGGGGCCAGGTGGGGGGAGTGAAGTGGGGTGAGGAAGAGAGAGAAGAGACGGAGCTCAAATGGAGCGGGGCGGTGGGATTTGGGGCGGGGGGAGCGGGGCGAGGCGGGGAGAGGAAGCGGGTGAAGACGAGAGAGAATAGACGGAGCTGAGTGCAGCGGCCGAGAGGGGCGGAATGGGGTGGGGTGTGGGAGCGGGTGAGGCGGAGGAGAGGAAAGGCGAAGAGGAGAGAGAAGAAACGGAGCTCAGTGGAGCGGGGCGGGGTGGGGCGGGGCGGGGCGGGGTGGGGGAGCGGGGCGAGGCGGGGGAGAGTGAAGTGGGTGAAGAAGAGAGAAGAGACGGAGCTGAATAGAGCGGGGCGGGGTGGGATGGGGGGGCGGGGGGAGCAGGGCGAGGCGTGGTAGAGTGAAGCGGGTAAAGACAAGAGAAAATAGACGGAGCTGAGTGGAGCGGGCCGGGGCGGGGCGGGGCGGGGCGGGGTGGGGTGGGGGAGCGGGGCGAGGCGGAGGAGGAGGGTGAAGCTGGTGAGGTAGAGGGAAGGGCCGCGCGGGAGCGTGGTGAAGTGAGGGTGAGAGTGGTGGAGTGGAGGAAGAGCTGGGGAGGGTGGGCGTGCTGGAGGATTATCTTACAGCGGCGCCCCCACGCCTTAATTACACATCAGGCCGCCCGGCGCGCCCGTGTCGCCCGCCGGGGCCCAGCGCCCAGCGCCCGCCGGGGGAGCGGCCCGCGAGCCCCACGAAGGGCTAATTGTGGAGGGCCACTCGCTGCCTCGGCCGCCCTTGGCCTTCGCAGTGTCGTTTCGCTGTCGCCGCCTCGCCGCCCGGAGGCGGATAACAGAGGCCTCGCGCGCCAATTAGGCGCAGCGGTTCGCGAGCGGAGGTGGACTTTTTGGGTGGATCGTTACCGATATTTAGAAACACTTAAAACCCATATAAAATTCTACTTAATGGCACTCGTAATAGGACGAAACTAATTCTCAAATAAATGAAGGCGAAAGATTCCAAGGACCGAGAACAATCATGAAAATCATGGCTGATGAAGAAATAAAAATGCGAACGTTTGTTCATTTTTATACAAAAAGCTATTTCAATTTCTGTAGAAATTACGAAAATATTTTACTACATTTCTGCTATTTCTTATTATTTTTCCACGCTGTCGTGCCTTGAGGAGAATTATAGCGGCCAGCGGTTTGATTGTTTTTTCGTGGTTGCTTCCCTCAAGGCGAATGCCTGGTCTGTTTCCAACCAAACGGATACGGTCTGCGTGCGCTCTGTTCCCTTCCCTTGTCTTATCGTCTCCTCTTACAGACTTATTTACACTTATGTGCATTGCGATATCACACATGGAGTCAGTATTTCGCTGGGGAGTATCTCTGGAGAGGGAAACTTCGCCAAACAGACGTGGTCTGCATCTCGTGTCTCAGAGGAGGTAGAATACCGCCACTTCACGCGATATAACAAGCATTACACCTACTTCAATACTCAATGGTTCACTCACTCCGCATTTTCAGAACGGGTTCTCATAAAATTAATTAAACATTAACCGCATTAACAAGAAAATGAAAGGAAACTAGTTTTACAAATTAAATACCGCGGCGATTTCCAATGTTTTCCGACATAGGGAAATATATGACGGTTAATAATTTTATCAAATATTTCATTTTTCAAGTGGAAGGGCGGGCGGGAGGGCGGAAGGGCGGGCGGAGGGCGGAAGGGCGGGCGGGAGGCGGAGGGCGGAAGGGCGGGCGGGAGGGCGGAGGGCGGAAGGGCGGGCGGGAGGGCGGAAGGGCGGGCGGGAGGGCGGGAGGGAGGGAGAGGGCGGACGGGTGGGCAGCGTGGACGGGCGCGCGGGCGGACGGGCGCGTGGGCGGACGGGCGCGCGGGGCGGATGCAGCGCGCGGGCGGGCGGACGGGCGGGCGGGCGGGCGGGCGGGCGGGCGGGCGGGCGGACGGGCGGACGGACGGACGGACGGACGGACGGACGGACGGACGGACGGACGGACGGACGGACGGACGGACGGACGGACGGACGGATGGACGGACGGACGGACGGACGGGCGGGCGGACGGGCGGGCGGGCGGACGGGCGGACGGGCGGACGGGCGGACGGGCGGACGGGCGGGCGGACGGGCGGGCGGACGGGCGGGCTGGCGGGCTGAGTACTAGACCGGTCCACAGTTGGTCAAGAAGAACATCTCAAAATAATCTAGAAATGGCACACGAATTACGGATAGGATCAGGAGATGAGGGGTGTTATTCGTAATAGTGGTTTAGGGCCCGAATAAGCTAAATGGCTTCAAGCGCTCGGTGCATGAGTGAGCCGGCCAGAGAGCGGATGGCGCGAGAGGGGAACGGGTGAGAACGCAGCCGAGTAGTTGAACGCGGTTAGGTGTGTGGTGAACTGTTGGACGCTGGAGTGTGTTCGTACAATGAAGCGAGCGAACCTACATTGAGATTGTTTGACTGTGATTTAAAGACGCTTCAATTACTATGGTCAAGTCAAATAATTAATTAACAAATACGTAATATAAATAATATAAAACAATATAAATTTAAGTTCGCGTATATCACACAAAAATAAAAGAATCACAAAAATTTAAATACTACAGGACTTCAAAACTGGCTGTATAGAAAGCAAGTAACTTGTAGAAAAACCGTACTGTTCTTTTCTCTTAATCCAAATGATATTTTGCAAATTACTATAGAAAGTAAAAGAGGTGTGAGAGCGAGAATTTGCTACCAAGCGCCTCTCACAGTGGTACAACGTGCGTTGAGGCACGTGGGCGATCGGAGGCGAGTAGATAAGCGCCGCGCGGCATTTGAGCGACGTGAAGCGCGCGTAGACTGGCAGAGACGCCACGACGGGCAAGTGGGCGAATAAGTGGGCGAACAAGTGGGCGAACAAGTGGGCGAATAAGTGGGCGAATAAGTGGGCGAACAAGTGGGCGAATAAGTGGGCGAACAAGTGGGCGAATAAGTGGGCGGACAAGTGGGCGGGCAAGGGACAAGTTGACGGGTAAATGGACGGGCAAGTGGGCGGGCAAGTGAGCAGGCGAGTGGGCAAGTGGACGGGCAAGTAGTAGGGCAAATGGGCGGGCAAGTGGGTGGAGCAAGTGGGCGGGCGATGGGGGGGCGTTTAGACATTTCAGGCGGGTAGGCGTTTTTGGCGGGCGGGCGGGCGTTTTGGGCGGGTGGGCGGACCTTTTGGGCGGGTGGGCGGACGTTTTGGGCGAGTGGGTGGGCGTTTTGGGCGGGTGGGCGAGCGGGCGAGCGGGCGAGCGGAGAGCGGCGGGTGGGCGGGCGAGCAGAGTCGTTTCGCGTCGTGAGCGTCGCGTGTCATGGGCGGTCGCGCTGAGTGGCGGGTGCAGCGCTGCGAGCGACGCGAAAGTGAGTCGCGCGCGGCGCAAGCGATATCGACGCTGCGATGACGTCATTCCGAGATTTTTTGTCATATCGATGGAACTTCGCATGCGAAGCTATCAGTCGACGCTTCGTGGTGCGTGGAGAAGTAAATTTGAAATGATATACTCGGAATAAAATACGTATGGACATTTTGCAGTTGGAAAGGTATGCGAAATTACACGAGTGGCTAACCAGCAATACACATCTCATGTGTGTTCAGCCTTGTTTCTGATACTGAGGGACGTTTACACTAGAAAAAGCATAAAATGTCTGCTATCATAATTTTAAATTTTTGAAAATAAATTGGTTAATATGATCGTTGACCAACAACAACAACAAACTGATTTCGAAATTAATCTGTACTTGTAGCTCATCTCTCATAAGCACACTTCTCGAAATTATTCTTTTTCGTTTGAAAAATTCAAACCTTATATCAAAAGCAATCATTTGTATGCTTCAACAATATCCAAAACGTATAAATGTGTAAATGAGTGGTCTTCGATTTTCACACTTTACATTCTTTCTCTGTTCCCTACGTATACCCCAAACAGCAAATATTCCGAAAGAGAAACGATGCTGCGACTAGGAGAAAAGGAACAATCGCGCGCCTCACGGCACTTCATCCTGCGCTTCGCAGTGTCTGCCACATGCCACTCCAAGCGTGAGCTCCTCTGCGGGGGCTAATACCGCGACCCGCGCGCACTCTGGCCGCAACGCAGCGTTCGCGGCATTCTGACACTTCACTCTCGACCTCGCCCACGCCCACGCTGTCCTTCGCCGCCCACGCGCCCTCGCGAGCCGAACCCCTGACCACCGCCCGCCGACTTCCCTGCCCGCCGCCACCCACACCGCCCTCACCGCCCTCACGCCCACGCCCACGCTGTCCTTCGCCGTGCACGCGCCCCCGCGAGCCGAACCCCTGACCACCGCCTACCGATCTCCCTGCCCGCCGCCACCCACACCGCTCTCGCCGCCCTCGCCGCCCTCACCGCCCTCGCCGATGCCCTCGCCAACGCCCACGCTGTCCTTCGCCGCCCACGTGACCCTGCAGTCCGAACCCACACCACAGCCCGTCGATCTCCTTGCCCGCCGCCACCCACACCGCTCTCGCCGCCCTCGCCCCCGCTGGCTTCGCCCCCCCTCTCGCTCCTCCCTGCCGCACTCTCCGCGCGCCGCCAGGAGCGGGCCGGGCCGGGCCGGGTGGAGCTGGGCGGGGGACAGGTGACGGCCGAGCGCTTTGAAGTCGCCGGGGCGCGGGGCGCGGTTTCCGATCGCCGCCGATGGCCTGCGGTGTTGTGCTAAGCCCCTGCGCCTTGTTGTGGTCGGCCCGCCCTCCTCCCTCGGTGCGTGCGCGCGTCAAACTATGCGGGGCGCGTGCGAGAGTGAATGTAAGAGACAGCGTGCAGAGGGTGCAGCCCCGGCGATCAACCCCTAAAGCATGCGATGAGGCGTCGTCTAGAACAAGGCAATGGCCGTACGCGATAGTTTTCCCAACGCGCAGGTATTCATTAACCTTTGCACTTACTTTGTTTTATTTATAGTGGCACTAAGAGGTCCCTCAACTACTAAGGTCACTGGAGCCCAAGGGGCTATCACCTAATGAGCACAGGATAGCCATAATACTGACGTGGTTGATAGTGGAGCAATGGTGAAATGAGAGGCTGGGGAAACCAGTCCAAAGATCTCCGCCGAGGGCTCGATTTGTCCTTCGCCAATTTAATCAGGATTGGCTGAGGATCGAACTCGGCCCCAGCGAGGAAAGGCATTCGTCAGTCATTGCGCCACGGCCCCCTTCGTAGTTCTAAACCATCGCTTTTTCAAATCAGTTACTTATAACGGCAAAATTTTGTTGGGATCTTTCAAGTAGAAATTGGTCGACTGCGATCTCGTTCATCAATGTTCTTACAAGATCAAACACTACAGTAACCATTCAAACATTTACGTGTTAACATTGAAAATGATTTTATCATTAAGAAAATGTTAGTTGAGTTCAGCAAATCAAAAATTTTCGCAATCCAGCAAACTCGTTTGCAAATTCTCATATTTATATTGAAATGAGGGTTCAGAGTAAAATAAGAATTTCCCAAGAAAAATTGAAATCAAATTTGCATATTTCGATCATTAATTTGTATATTAACAATTCAAGATTCTGCACTAAATTGTGTATTATAATACAAATGTATCAAGTATTCAATAAATTCGTAGAAAACCATAAAATAACATGCAGAATGATTTTACAATAATCACTTTCGAGAATACAACGCCGCTAGATGAGTAAAAGTACTTAATGAATCAAAACATGTGTTAATTTTTAAAAAAATGTATAATTTTTACTATCGATAGAACGAAGGGTGTAGACCGTGTGAAAACATGGAACAAGCTGCTTACATTTGCGTTCACTATTCACACAGAGCGCATTCCGGAAAACGTAAGCATTAATGTTACCAGGGAAGAAACTCACGACAAGAAAATGACTTTAGCTTTGAGAGAGACCATTTCAAACCAAGTATGTGCATTTGCTCTTCTCGACATGAAAATTGCATTCGGTATGCGAACTCGAGAGCAATAAGAGCCCTGGTTCCTACGTGTTTCTCTACTTCGGTCACTACAAAGTAGGGGAGGAAGGGAGAAAGAGGGGTGGAGGAAGTAGGGATGAAAGTGGAGAGAAGGAAAAGCATAGTAACGAATAGTTAGTAAGGGAACAAATGTAAATTAGAAGTTACACTCTATTTCACGTAAGGCATTATGATTAAGGGTATTAGCAATATGTTTAATTTTGATTATAAAACTAATTGCTTATTTATCCTTGAAAATAGATTTTATTACAAGGGAGTTTTTTTTGTTTGATTTTTTCTCCCTTTCAAAATTAAAAATTTATTGCTTATTTATCCTTGAAAATAGATTTTATTACATGGGAGTTTTTTTTCTCCCTTTCAAAATTCAAAAAGTATATGACTTAGTGTAGGGATCACAGAATTTTGAAAATGTGCACACAATTCACTTTTCCCCATAGCACGTCATACGCAGTTTTTAACTGTTTTTAACGTAAAATAAACAAATAAATAAATAAATAATGCATGTTACATCAAGTGACATTCCAGGAAGTGTTACTAATGTGCGTATTTTTTTATATTTATTTGGCACGTGTTTGTAAAATTCTAGTTTTTAATGTTTTTTAGAGTGTTTTAACTTCAAACAGAAGAATAACTGAAGTGATGAACATTACATTGAGTTTGTTGAAGTACAATATTCTACCATAAATGCACATGATAAGATAATGGTCGTTGAGTCTCCAAATCGAATGTGACAGTGAGCCAATAACTTGTGCGAGATGCGCAGCAAACCTGTGCCTAACACTTGCGTGATTGGTTGATGATTCAGGAAAGGTCAACTGCTACGGTAATTAGACTCGTTCATGAAGTGAAATTTTTTATTTAAGGAGATGGGGGTGATTCATTCCGCGCTGGATAGCTGGATGAAATACGGCGCAATTTAGTGTAGCGCAGGTAAGTGCAACTCTGTCTGTGTGTGTAAGGGAAGATAAGAAAACATGAACAATGAAAGATCTCGCATGGGTCCCTTTGTTAAGAACTATTCCAATAATCGCCTAGTATTTATTGGAGAAAACACGGGAAAGCACCGATCAGAGTAGTCAGTGTTAGAATTCTCGAGACAGCAACTGAATTTGACATAGCTATGTAGCTTGAGTCGAAAAATCCGCCATTGTCAGTACAAGTAACTAGGATCCCTCGGTCAGAGACGCTACGGAGAGAGCAGCAGCGCTGGTCCTGAGCTAACGCAGCCGGTCCAGAGAGGGCGCTCACCCTGCGCGAAGACGCGGCGCCCTGCGCTCAGGGTCGCTTCCGCCGGCGCCGGCGGCCGCAGCCTCACCCGCCCCGCTCGCTCCTCACCCCTCACCCCGCGCCACCTCATGAATAACCATCACGTTATGATGCGTACATTTGCATGGAGTTGGGTCTCCGTCGCCGCCCACGCCGCCCACACCGCCTCCCACCCTCCTCGCCCGGGTGAGCCAGCACTCTCCCTCCAAAGCCGCGGTCACTCCGCTATGTTGTCCGAGGCTCGCGTTGTTTAAGGCCGCGCAGAAACAAGATTTGACGCTGAGATATTTAAATAAAGCCGCGAATTATTCCTTGGCGCCGCGCGGGCGCCGAGGCACAATGGGCATAGATCCTAATTAAAGGCGGAGGGCTAATTGTGTCTTATGCAGGCGCGCGCCGGGAGAGCCGCCTGGAGGCGGGGCCTCCGCAGGGGACGCGGAAGAGCTACGAGGGGAGCGAGTGAAGACGACGGCGCGGCGGCGGAGGCGAACGGTACTAAACGAGGAAGGATACGCGCATGTTGAAGCCGTACAGCGGTAGGTTCAACACGGCGTTCCGACGACGCGAAGGGAGTAGATGTAACTGGAAAAGAAATGCGGGACGCATATCTGACCTCTGGAACCGGAGAAAAAAGGTAAAGGTGGAAAGGAAACGGCGGTTAATTAAGGAAAGAAGATACAATAGAACGTCACGCTGAGATGGCAGAAATATTGATTTTATTGCACATGAGGCTCATAATATTTTCATTGTTTAAAGAAGATGAGAAAAGAGGAAATGAAGTATATTTGAAGCCTAAACAAACCACCTGTTCCAAAAGTAGTGAGAAATCTGTTCCAAAAGTAGTGAGAAATTAAAAGGCAAAGGCTGGACTAAAAAATGAGTCGTCGCGAAGACGAATGACTAAAATAAAGAATCAATTAGAAATATGCAGTAAAGACGTCTATAAAAATAGAGAGTAATGGAAAAATATTTTTTTGTATACCATCATTATAAACGACCCTTTTCGATACCCCGAATCGTGCATAATCCAGTATTTTATCGCACGCTACATGACGTCATCGCCATTATTAAACGCGACATGACGTCATCACACATTCAGCCAATAGTAGCGAGAGAATCGTGGGAAGGTAGAAGAAGACGGAACAGCCGACCACCGTTTTCTGGCACGGATGTCAACAATGCCATCTTGAATTTGATTTCCAGATGTCAAGCACCCGAGACTTCAGAAGAAAGTTGTTTCGCGAAATTAAGTTTGATTCTCTTGTAAATTTATAATGCTGTTATACAAAAAAATAGCGTATGCAACTCGTTTATAATGTTGCTTTATTGCATTCGTACAAATTTGAAAACTCGCTCCTAACGTCGCTCGTTTTCAAAACATGTACTCATGCAATAAAGCTTAACATTATAAACTAATTGCATAAACTACTATTGAATAACATTGAGAAAATGATGGAAAGGTAATAAAAAAAAATAATGAACAGATGGCTACGAAAACTAGCAATAAATAGTTGACCACAGAAATACTAAATTTGGGGAAAGAGAAACGCCGTGCCTGGAACAAACAAGAGGAAAGGCACGCACGAAACGAACTTTGCAAGAAGGAAGGCGGGAGGGAATGCTGGAAGCGGAAGAGGAAAGGGGCAAGGAGTTGCTGCAAGAGCAGGGCAGAAGCGCGCGCTACGTGCGAACGGGCTGCAGTTAATGCGCGGTCGCAGGATCAGCCTGCAGAGGCCGCCCTCCCCCCGCCCCCACTGCCAGCCATGCGCATTTGCATAAGGGACTAACCCAACTTATCATCGCGTTACAAATAACTGCAAATTTAGGCTTCACATTTGAACATGAAGGCTGAGGCAATCCTGTGTTCTCGCCTTGCTAGCTCAACCCTCATTCCTGATTTCTATGGTCAATTGCGATTAGATTTTTATATTATTTTGTAATGTGTCCTAATTGCTCATGCGTATTATTTGTAAGTAATTAAAAGATATATAAAATTGTTGATTAAATATGATACAATTTTATCATTTTACAGACAGTTTCCAAGCGGTACTCAGCTTTCCTGTCGTTTATTATGTAACTTTCTGCGAAAAGATATGTATTCTTTCAATGACAATTCCTCGCGTACTTTAATATAAGTAAGTAATATAACAAAACACTTTAGTGGAATGTTCCTCTTCATAAGAGCTATATTATTGTTCATGATAGCTTTTTCCATTTTTTTGCATCCCAGTTATTTAGAAGTTTTTAAATGTTCTCTTATTTCATCTAATTACATGTCCCTTTTGTTAACAGTACTATTTTTGTCTAAACAGACTAAAACTTCCTTCTCACGAATGCACGAGCTACATTTAATATTTTTTATTTTGATATTTCAATATTTTTGTGAGTATAAATTGTCTAAACACGGAGAAGTGGCAACCACTATAAAAATGTATATTTAACACGATAATTACATTATAAATATTACATTACTAGCAAAACTCCTACTATTTCATCGCACAAAAGGAAGAACAGAAAAGATAGAACAGAAAGTAGTGCACATGGACTACACAGAAAATCAAAACCCCATAAAAATCTTGTTTCACGTCCTTCTCATTCTCTAAACTTATAATGAGGTAAGTTTACAAATTCTGAAAAAATACAATGAAACAAGTTAACAGATTTTTAAAAATGCAATTGAAGTGTTAACCTACATTTATACATATAAGTCTTAGTAAACTATTGTAGAATATCATGTTATCCACCGTAACTTTAATATGTAATGCAACCCTTATAATCACTCAAAAGTTTTTGTAAAGGAACATCGTATATCTTACGATTGCTGAACATTGCGTTTATTTATACACACTAAAAACCTTTAAACTTAAAAATAGTAAAATCTTCGAACTTTTTTTTTCGTCAACTATAAGCTCATGATGCAAGGATATTTTTGTTTTGTATTGTAAAATCATTGTAGCTGGTCTTAAATGTGGCAGATAAGCGCCAATTCTATTAATTTTAATATATTATTAGAATTCAATGTTCTAACTACAAAACCAGTTAAAAAGAGCAAGTGAAATCACATTTAAGGCTTCCTATCTTTCATTTAAAGAAACAAATCACGAAATTTATTTGAGTGGAAAGCTCAAATTCCTCTCTAAACGAAAATTCTCAGCGTTTTAAAGACACGGATGTAAAATTAGAGGAAGTTTAGAGAACAGAAACACGCTCTCTGTCTCACTTTTTCCTGCTCTCTCAGTCACACATCCAATAAAATACTGTCGTCAGAATTCATTGAAATAATGCAATGTTTCAATTACTGATAACGAACCTCAATGCATTCCCTCGCTGTCTAGTAATTCATTGAAAACACCCGTGTGTACGAGCGAAAAAGTCGTACACACCACTGAGTGGGATCAAATCGAAAACATACCAACGCACACAGACCTACTAAATTCGAGTTTTTTAACCAAGGATAAAACACCAAAAACACTCTCATAAATAGTTTGGTGCAGACATGCAGTGTGCAAGAGATTATTCGCATATGCATCTGTCTCGACGTGATATAATAGCAAAAAAACCCATTGCAAATTCGCATTAGACTAAAACATCTAATCCGCTTTTACATAAAACCTACAGACAACTTCATCGCATTACCATTGATCAAGTAGCAAAAATCCGGCTGAAACACAGGCCAGAATCAAAATTACACAAAGAGAAAAAACACACGCACATTCCAGCGTTCGCCAGCGCTCGCTGGGTGGGACCAACGCGATAGCCAGCGCGTTTATCAGCAAGATTTCGCGCGCAGCGAAGACGGCTCATCCGGGCTTTGCAAGGGTGTCCTTTACAAGCGCCGTTTGCAAACGCACGTGCAAGAATCTGACTTTTTCTTTCTTTGTTTTTTTGCCTCGCTCACACTACGACAACACTAGCTAGATAGGTCGAATTCAGCCGCTGTCTGGAGGAGAATTCTAGTAGCCGGCTGCTCTGATCGGTAGTTTTCCGCGGTTTCTCTAATCAACACCAGGAGCAGTACCCTAAAAAACGGGCTAAGGGCCGCGCGCGATATTTCCTTCCTCTTCCTGGTCCTATCCTCATCCTTTACTTACATGCACATACACGTACATGCTTTACACTACCACACGTGCCGGACGATCAGTCAGGAGTTTAGATATCGCCCGACTGAGGATGTGTCCAACTGATAGGAGACACCTAGTTGAAGAAAACTCCGCAAAACGCTGAGTAGATCGACGCCGGATCTCACCATCTAGCAGCAGAAGATCACCGCCACCACCCGTGATAAAAATATGCACTACACTTACGGAACTAATGGCCTTAGCAGTTGACGGTCCCGGAATCACTAATCATTCACACAACGAGGCTCGGCGAGGGCTACAAACAAAAGTTTCCAATGAAAAACCTAGTTTTCTCGTCGTCGCAGAAGGCGAATTACTGAGACAATGCGCGAATAATATCTTCCTGCGGAATGATCCTATCTTCAAAACAAGTCGCAAGGACTCCGTCTCTAGCGTCCAGCCTATCAGCATTCGCAACCCGCATGACGCGATATTGACCTGTATTGCGGTAGTGAGGGGTCAGAGAGGTTAAGCGATTAACCTTTTAACGTAACAACAAATGACATTTGGCAATTTTGAGTATGTTTTCAGTTTTTATTCCCTTCATAGATTTGTTCCACCTACCGAAATGTTATTCACAAAAACTGTTACGTTTGTATCAATATCCAGCACAAAAGTGAAATGGGACAGAGCGAATAACAAATTTGGCACTGCGCAGACCAAACGAAAATTTGCTCAATTTATTAGAAAACTGTGGACCGACTGCTAAATTACCTGGTAATCTTAGCATATTTGACATGAGATTTAAAGAATACTGATATCTACTACATAATTTTTTTCATTTGCTTTTTTTCATCAGATCAGTTTTCTCCGCAAAATATTTAATAATTTAGGTACATTAAAATAGATACATAATTAAGTGTACGCCGACATGCCACTGTCGTCATTTTACACTTTGTGAGAAACCAAGGGAATATGCGTATATTATTGAAATATACAAAAAAAATAGAACAGCTGATGTAACTCCCTACAATCACACGGTAGCTGATTAGCAGATGCGCAGACTCTCACAATTTCATTTACTCTCATGGCAACGTTAACGGCGAGCAAAGAGTTCAACATTCACAGTCACATTCCTAAGCGAAACGATTTCATTAAATAATTTAAAAATAATCGTTTCAAAAATATCAACAATTTTTTAAACATTAGTTACAATTGTTATCTTTATTTAGGGAAAACAAGGAAGCTTATTTTCAAAAATAACAAAATTGAAGACAACATTTATTTTTGATATTTTTGTAAATTTCCTTGGGGTTTTTCTTACTGGCATACGAATTACGCTTTATTTCGTCGGAGGTATTTGAGAAAACAATCCAAAAAGCACTGGGCTATTTGAGAAGGCGCGAGGAACAATCGAACGTAGAGGAGCTAGAGAGCGGGGGTGGGGGAGAAGGGTGGGGAGGGAAGTAAATTGAATCGCTGACCCGCAGCAATAACGCATTTGCATACGCGCATGGCCGGCACCAGCTATTTAGCGCGCGTGGAGCAGTAATTTCGCTGCCTGCCCGCACGCACAACTCGTTCAATTTGTTTTCTAAATATTTGACGCCGCGCCGGGTCGCCGCCCGCCCGCCCGCCCGCCCTTTGTGGCCTCGTCCTCGATTCGCAATCGTTTCTCTGCGGGTCACGCCTCCTACTGCATCTTCCATTTCATCTGCTGATGATTCTTCGGTTTTATAAACTTTCACGCTAATTGCTTTCGGCATTCCTTTTGCCTTGTTAATCTTACTTTTTTACTATCATTTTTTTCCTTTCATGGTTTCACAGTCTGCTTATCTCTCTTACAGCATCTCATAGATATCCAATTTTATCACAGTGTTGCTACATTACTGTGCAGTAGAAGACGTATTCATTTTGTATCACTCACTCATTTCTCCTTCACACTCTTCTTCTTATCCTAGTGATACTTCCTCTGTATTTCTGGTACTCTTTCCCTCAATTATATTTGAAATTCTACATTACGTTTTGTCAACGCTTTTTTGTACTTCTTGACAGAGTCTGGAACTTTTCCTGTTTTTTATCTCTCTAGCTTTATGTTTTCTTTCAATTCTCTCCTCCTTTCATCTGTCACAATTTATATGTACGTTACTCCTTTTTGATTTCCCACATCTTCCTCAGTTTCTGTCCCCGTCCCTCGTTTACTCGACCTCTCTGTTCCGTCATCCCGCTCTTTTAATGCGCTTCCCCTATTCCTTCGCAGCTCTGTATCAGCACTATGTCATTGGTCGTTCCTCATCAGTCCGAGGGCAGTTCCATCTGTCCTGGTCTCTTCAATAAAAGTCATTTGCACGCTCGCGTGAACATGTTTCAATTATTCTACAAAATACGTTGCGCGTTAAGCATATGACTAGTGTCATCAATTCATCGTAATTCGCGGGGCAGTCAATAAACTAAAATTAACACCAACGAGGGTCGACACGACCAGAGAGCCAATGACGAAGCGTTGGGTTGACTGCTGAAATGGGCGAGCGGAGCATCCTATGATCCATACTCTTCAGTACCACGCGTTTCAGAACTGAAAATAAATTTCGGATCTACTACATAATTATTATATTTCAAACTCATATGCAATGTCCATTCATATAATCTTAAATTAACTAGATGCGGATAAATAGAACGGCAAATAGTTGCAAATACCTGATAAGAAACTTAATTTAGCACTATAGAAGTAAAGAAATAGCGAAGGTTGCAGAGACATAATGTTGACTGCATTTCCGTTATTTATGTAATTCAAACATTTTTCTACAAAAGTTACTAAAGTTTGCTTTCGTGCAGTGTACTTTTTGTACTATTATCTTGCATTGTACAATTGGGCGTCGTATGATATTTTTTCGATTTATCAGGAATTTTAATAGATTACAATTTACAAATCATATAAATATATTTATTGTTTTTCACTCTTCAACATTTTTTTAACATTAGTCATCGTGTCCAGAAAGGAAAGTACAGTAAAATATTGCATGTCATTACCACGTCCATCGTAAATTTTCTCCCGCTACTCTGATGTACTATTGAGTTCTGTTCAAGAACAGAATTCAGGAATAAGATTATTTTCTTCTTGTTAAACAGGGATTAAAAATTGGCTAGTTATCACATAGCAGTTTCCACTTTCTAAAAATCTTCTGAAGTATCTCTTTATTCGCGGTCTCAGTCTTTATTTACTTGCATCTCAGAGCATAGAAATGTCTTCCAGAGCATGATCATCCTCTTACAATTTAATTCTACATTTTACTTTATAAGATTATAAACAAATGTTATTTTCAGATATTCACAATATGACTTTTAACTACGTTCTGACTTTCTTTACTCTTTAAGGAGCCTTAAGATTTTCCAAAGTTATTTATTACTCATCATTCATTTCCTTGTGAGCAGGTAGCGACATCATGTATTTAATATTTGTATATCAAGTATTGTAATGTACATTAAGTATTGTAATATCAACCCATTTACAGTCTCCCTCGAGGCACTGCGTTGCACTGCTTCGAACAGTCGCAAACGCGACGCATTCAGTACGAAATCACCCTGGGCTCCCGCGGCCCCGCCCCTCCCGGGCGCGCAGCTCGCTGACGAAGGCGCCCTGCGATTGGCGGAGGCGCCAAGAGATGCAAAGGGCGCCGTTTATGACTCTTCCCGCGAGGCGCCTTCGCGACGAGCGCATCATATCCGATAGCGCAGGGCGCGCCAAACCGCGCTCGGCCCACAGGGCGTAGTCACATCACGTACGGAGAACGACAAAATAACGTTAATGATATAAGAGATTTTAATAAATTATGACACAATTTCAGAAGATGAAATATCCATAATTGGTAGCCAGAAGTGTATTTTCCATAAAGGCACATTTCAGTTCGGATTTTATAAACGATGTTCGAAATTTAGACATGCAGTATATTGTAAGAACTATGTCTATTTTTTGTTTTACGAATGTAAGATAGGCATATAAAAATCCTCCTAAAATTCTCTAATATATAAAACCAAAAAGCCATAATTGTAATTATTTTTAGAAACTGTGAAGTAGTATATTAATGGGAGTTTTTTGTAACACAATCGTCAATAAAGATTGATACAACATATTACGTTCGAAAAATGAATAAGGGCTAGTTCGCAAGATATCTTTGCCTCGGTGCGTTTGGGTAGCCCTGAGGAGAGCTCCACACGCCGCGTCGACGGCGGGGCTCGCAATCGGCGCCCGCCATCAGCGGGGAAGAATAGGAGCGTGGCGGGCGGGGGGCGGGGCGGGGCGGGGGGCTGGGCCGGGGGTGCGAGGCGCTGAAGCGGGGCCTTGCGCCGCGACGCCGGCGAGTTGGTAAACAGGTCGTAAAGACGAGCTCGAGCCCGGGCCTAGCGCCGACGCTCCATCATCGCCCTAAGCCCCACTTACCGGCCATTAAAGTCCGCGATCGGCGCGGGAGGGCGGGCTGGCGGGCGGCATGGGAGGCGTGGGAGGCGCGGGCGGCGCGGGCGGGCAGGCGGGCGGGCGGGCGGGCGGGCGGGCGGGCGGCGCGGGCGGCGTGGGAGGCGTGGGAGGCGCGGGCGGCGCGGGCGGGCAGGCGGGCGGGCGGGCGGGCGGGCGGCGCGGGCGGCGTGGGAGGCGTGGGAGGCGTGGGCGGCGCGGGCGGCGCGGGCGGCGCGGGCGGCGCGGGCGGCGCGGGCGGCGCGGGCGGCGCGGGCGGCGCGGGCGGCGCGGGCGGCGCGGGCGCGGCGTTGGTAGTTGGAGCGGCGAAGTGGCAGAGTGGCGAGGGGGGCAGGGGTAACGGAGTATTAGCGTACGCGGCGATGGTGGGAGGGCAGAAGTGGGGGTGGTTGCAGTGGTAAGGTTCTGGATCAAGGAGGGCTGCATCGAGAGAACTGAGGAGGCAGCTGTAGGCACTGCAACTAGATTCCCCGACAGCGAAGAGGAGTCGGCAGAGTGCATTCGGAGAAGACGAGAAGACTAGATGCGAGATGGTTGTTATTTCTGAAGCGTAGGATTAGAAGGTGCAAAGCACGCGATGTTTCTATGTACCGTTGCAAAGACAAAAAGAACAAATAGAAAACAAAGATGAAGTTATGAAAAAAGAGATGTATTCGGAGAAATAAAATGACAGAAAGAAATGTTTGAGAAGATATGGCAAACATGAAAGAGGCATCATACAGAAATTAAAATAGAGTACAGCGTTCGGTAAAATTGTCTCCAAGACTGAATTGACATTATAACCGGCTACACAAGTGTGTTTACAGACACGGACCACCAACGCAAAAAGCATCCAAATTCCCACAAAAAAATTAGCGACTCGTAACAAAGCCGTCAAAGGCGGCAAACAGAAACTCCAACGCACCATTCAAAACGTCCTCCGAAAGTATAGGATACCATAGACAATGACAGGTTTGAGACGCCGAGGTTTGAAGAGCCGTGCCAAAACCGAGCGTCCTTCCCCTCTCTGCTCTCCCACTTCCCCACCCCCACCCCCTCTCTCGCGCGAGAAGCGCCTTCGCGTCGCTGCGCGGGATTACTGCCCGATCCGGCGCTCTAATTCCGCGAGCGATGTTCATAAATGCCCCGGTGTGTTTTCGCGCCGCCTCCGCTCGCCGGCTATTGGAAAGAACGCTCCGACTAAATCCTTCCCGATATCGGATCTCCCCACCAAATAATTTACTCCGAATTTCTGTTTTTGGAATCATCTCCACAGAATTATTTTTCTATTGCTCTGAGCTTTGTGTAATCCCAACTTTATTCGCAGCCAAGTGAGTATCCTGCGGGAACCAATATTTACACATTCAAAACGCACGCCCTTTAAAACATTTTCCCGGCCCGCATTTGTTGAATCTCCTGGGAAATATGACGTTCAATTTAGGAAAAGCTCTCTACATAATGGCACTGCTGCGTCTCTAACCGGAAGGGCCTGAGGTTCGAGTACGACGGTGAGGGATTTTGAGTCTAGCTATATAACTAAGTCGGATTCAGGCGCTGACTGGAGGAGAATTCTGGCAGTCGCAAGGTCCGATAGGGAGTTTTCTATGGCTTCTCTTATTAATAACACACGAATGCCGGAACATTACCCTTTCAACGAGCCCAAATCACGCATGATCTTCCCGTCCTCTTTCTTGTACTATCCTCTTCTTTTACACACACACACACACACACACACACACACACACACACACACACACACACACACACACACGCATGCATGCAACTTACGTTACGATACATGTCTGGAGACCAGTCAGAAGCTTTAAGCTTGCTCTGCCTGGGGCTACGCCCCACTGAGGGATATACGTGGAAGGAGAAAAACCCTGAAAGCCGACATGTAGGTCGATGTTGGATCTCACTATTCAGCGGCGGAGGATCACCGCCACATACACGAAAACACATTCACTACACTAACGGTACAAATGACTTTAGTATCTGACGTGTCCGAAAACATCAATCGATCTCTTTCTCCCTTCCTCGATGTGACCGCCGCGGATCCGCAAACTGCTGGGCCGGTAACGCAGCTGCCTGTCCGCCGGCCGGCGCGCGCGCATGCGCAAACGAGCAAATAACACGAGAAGCGCGGCCGGGCTGCATGCCACGCTAACTTTCGCGGCCCTCGTCATAGCGGATTTTACAGTCCGCCGAACTTTTTACTCCGCCGGGGAAAGCACTTCGGAATCGGTATCGCGCTGCTATCGCGGAGACGCTGGGGCGCGAAACGCGCCGCGACGTGTAAAACGCGGCGGCGGTCGGCGCGATACGCGAGTGGGAGAAAATAGGGTTGAGGAGGTCGGAGATGCGTGAAAAAGAGGTGGGAAAGAAAGGGGTTTGAGACGGGTTGGAGGAGACCTGATACGCGCGAAAAAATGGCAGAGGAAAGAAGGGTTGTTGCGGTTGAAGACAGAGACCAAAGTAGAGAGAAAGTAGGAAGACGAATGTTTCGAAAGGAAATAACGCACGACATTCTGAGGTGAGAATGGAGATGTACAAAGACGGAGGCGTATACCTATGGAGAGCCTCGTACCAGAGAGAAAAAAATAAGAAAGGAGAAACTTAAGGAGATACACTACTCGGGGTTCCCAACGACCGGGTAACTCCGACTGGAAAATGATAGTAAGAAGTGTAGTTAAAATATGAAGTAATGAAATAAATGAGTATCGGAGGACGCCTCGGAGATCAATATCTGTGGCACCGAATTCGAAAAAATTCTTTAATTTAGAATTAGAACTACACTTACAAGATTGAGAATATCAAAGAAAGTCGTAATAGAAAAATTTACACAATTCATGTGAATCGCCAGTAAAGAGGAATTGACAAAAAATGTTATTAAAAAGAAAAATCAAAATAGAGAAGTGTGCATGTGAGTAAATACCATCAAAGAAAACAAAGAATAAACTCAATGCCAATTTCATCTGAAACGAGTACTCACGAGGGCATCGAGAAGAATAGATTAGGTGGTGTTTACAACGAAGAAAACATGTGCGAAGGAGACCTATACATATCAGTACAAAGTGGCGCGTTTTGGACGCGTGGCACGGCACATTGAGATTCGAGGTTCCAGCAATTGGAGTACTGTTTATATCGATAGAAGAGGTAAAGTCTTTAGGCGCTGAGACGGTGACAGGGACAGTGGCAGGCGCAGTGAGAGTGGGAGTGGGAGCGGCATGAGGAGGTTTAGTGGAAGAGGGAAGGAGAGAGAGAGAGAGCGGGAGGGAAAACGATATCGGTACGGTCATGTGCATGGGGAGGGACAGAAACGGAGTCAATGGCAAGAGCAGAGTAACAGACATAGGAAGAGGGCCAGGCAAGGAGAAGGAGGAATCGGGCGTGGGGGGGGGGGGTGAAGAGGGGATGGGCGAGCTGCGTGCGCCTGGACGCTCCAGGCGAAGAGCCGCCCGGAATAAATCTGCCCGGATCCGGGGGTGGGGGCGGGGGCGTGACGGAGATTTAGTGCAATTCCGGGCCTCTCAGCCCCTGCGAAATCTCCCTTCGCTTGTGTTCCGGCGGCGCGCGCGCGATGGCAATATTCGAAGCAGACGCGTGCCGTCCCCGCGAAGGAGCCCGTGGCCCGGCCCCGCCCGGCCCCGCCCCCTTCCCCGGCCCCTTCCCCGGCCCCGCCCGGCCCCGCCCGGCCCCGCCCGGCCCCGCCCGGCCCCGCCCGGCCCCGCCCGGCCCCGCCCGGCCCCGCCCGGCCCCGCCCGGCCCCGCCCGCCGCCTCGCTCATATTTCAGGCGCACGTCGTAAGGCGCGGCGGACGCTCGCGACACGCGCGCAAGCGGCGCACACACCGTGACCGCCGGCCGTACATTACCGCGCTGACCGCCACACGGTTGTGCAGCACGTTATGTTTTACGAAGCACCAACAAGAAATATTGGTTGCAGAAAGAGTATTTGAGCTAACTCCCTAAAATGAGGTAATTACCGAAATTTAGAGACTAAAATAAAGCCAAGAACTTTCGCGGGTTTCTTCGAATCAACTGTACACAAGGCACAACGGAATAAAGTAAGCTAACAATAAATAAATAATTTTCACATATTAATTAAGATTAAGTAACTGAATTTCTTATACTTATTTCAAATAATACTTACACGAAGGAAAATCAGATTTTAAAGTATAGAATATGAAGACCAAGAGAGTGGAATAAATCAGGTTATTTTGAAATTTCAAGTAATGTTGACACACCATCTCACAATGTCGTCACTTGTACGAGTACAAATAATAAATAACATGAAAAACTAACGCAATATCTCCTCAAAAAATGATACCACAATCTGTAAAATGATGTTGACGCTGAATGAAAATCAAAAACGGAAAACAAGCTTTGATAACCAAAATTAATATTCCGAAAAACAATTTTTGAATTACAATAAACAAGTAGTGTGTCCACAAGTACACAAAAAACGTAATGGTAGTCGCTATTTTCCAAACCATATCAGTTTAAAAAGGTTTAACCGCCACGAAAGGAAAGAAACCTTCAAAAAACATGGTTACTTTCCAACGTTCTCCTAAATTTACAATATCAGAGCGAGTCCTGGAGGAGCCCCATGGCCCCGACCTCCTCGCCCTGTAAGAAGCCCCTCTGCTGCGTTCGACGCAGCCTCCACCCCCGCCGCCTCCGCTAAGTCGCTGATGAATGGGCCAATCCGTCTCTCGGAGCCACTGAACGCGGAGGCCGAAAAGAGGAGAGCAGCCGTGCGCCGTGACGTAGCCGCGATAGGCAACCCACCGCACACCTGCGTACCAAGAGAACGCGCACTGCCCCTGCGCTGCTCCACACAATGACGGCAAACCGACGGCTGCCAAAAGGCTAAAGAAATGTTCAATTTTAACGAACAAGAAAATGTTTACTCATAAGATCGTAAAAACGCTTCAATTACTATTATATTAATGTAATTTTAAAATTGAATCTGTTTAAAAGAAACTTACATACTAATTTAGGTTGTGTTCATTAAGTTTCATTAAGGAGACGATATCCGGAAGAATTCTACTCGAGTATTGTGATTTAAGCGCATTTTGCCATATTGTTTATATTTTAATGTAGCGTGACTTTTCCCATTTCGGCACATTTCTCTTCTTCATACTTGAAACTACATCTTCAAGCTGTCTATTAACACTAATCTTTCACCATTACTCCACGGTAATATTACTCTCCATTTGTGGATGTCCTCACTCATTGACAATATATATTATACTTTTAACTTTTATTACAACGCTGAATTCATTTCATTAATTAATATAACGCTAATCTGTGTGTGGAAAATATTTCGCTGTCAACAAATTCCTACCAATCTCTCCTCATTAGTTATTTCAAAACAATTTTTTTGAAAATCACAGATTTTTTTATCATACAAACAAGTATGTTGTGATAAAAAATGACCAAAAATTTAATACATTACGTAAAATGTATGAGACAATAAAATAACGAAAGCGCTATAGGATACAAATTGTGGAAAGACTATGCAACTTTGATGAGAAATCATGATTAATTGTCCCCCGTTTCGTTTGCATCCGGCGGCCTGGCATTTGAATTAATTTCACTCAAAGTGCACGGGGCCAGTTCCCCTTCCGAACGCGTTACCCAATTTCCCAGTTTCCACTATGCAACAAGTTCATACCTCCACAGCGCCGCGCACACGAGTAGGAAACAATTCCAATTAACCCCAGGAATGGAAATCGACGCCAGACGTAAGTAGGCAACGCCTTCCATTACTTTTTACTGCCCGTTTTGATATTCCCGCATAACTACAAATAGTTTTCTCCGCGATTTGCTCATTAAATGAATTAAATTTCTTCATTCCCTGCCACAGGAAAAAAAACTTTCACATTTATTATATCTCTTTGGGAAACAATTTCTCAACTGTTCGTGAAGGTAAAGAGTTCCAGATTTTATTCTAATTAGATTCTGTTGGAACATCCAAATACTCTCAAAGAGATGAATTTTAAAACTGCCAATAAAATAGTTTTAATCGAGGAAGTTAACTGAATCAAAGAACGAAAAACTTTTTATGAAACCCTTTTTAAAAAAAAAAATATTTCTGGAAATATGTTTGGAGTTTGACCGCGTTGCTAAAGTATTGGGAAAAACTTTGTTAAAGAAAAATATTGGTTTCAAAAGACCGACTTCCTCGACTCGATGTTTTTACAAGTCTTGTTTCGCGGAGATGATACGATACTTACATTTCAGGACGCCACCTTCATATACGCCGGAGTCACGAGGGAGGCGGGTGAGGCGGAGAAAGAGGGGAGAAGGAGAGAAGAGGCAAAAAAAAAGTGCCACCGAAGTCACAGAGCATTGGAGCTGCAGCGGGAGGAAAGGAACAAAAACTCCAATTTGGGTCACTGCACAAAAGTCAACCTGACCGGAATCAACTCCCCCTTCGTTTCCTAAGTTCTCCCGGTCGCCGACGCCACCGTCTTCGCCTGCGGGCGGTGGGGGCGGCGGGGCGACGGCGACGGCGAGGGCGGATGCGGCGCGGGCGGAGGCGGTGCCACCGGAAGAGACGCGGGCACGAAGGGCGGTCGCGCACGACCACAAAAGTGATTGATTGAATCTCGAGGCGCGAGACCAAGTTACAGTCTCGCCAATAAAACGGTAGGGGCTGGAAGGCGGCGACGCGCGGGCGTGCAAGCGGGGCGGAGCGGGGCGGGGCAGGGCGGGGCGGGGGCGGGGATGTCATGTTTGACACACAGTGACGTCGGGGTTACGGCGCGGGGTCCTGGCCGGGCGCAGTAATCGGGTTCCGAACGCAATTTGGCGGCTATAGAAAGTCTCTCTCGCTCCGGGCCTCCCCTCCCCTCTCGCTCCCCCCCTCTCCCCGCCCGGGACCGGCGCTGCCACGGCAGCCGCCGCACCGACCGCGGGCTGGCGGTATGCAACCGCGCACGGGCCTACGGCTGGCGCCGAGCGGTCGCAAAGGCCGCCTGCCAGCGACAGACCGATTGCACGTTTTGCGTTAGAGGTCCAACCATTTCGATTGACGAATTGATCCAGACGTGTGCGTACAAGCTTCACGACTCATGTGACATTCCGTGCGCTCTCCAAATCACCTAGCATATGTTGATACGAATTCAATGACATTTCTCCATATTCCCGTTAACACTAAATTGTTAGGTAAACTATTATGTCGTCTCGACAACTTCAATAATGTACAGCACAATACACACTTTTGGGAGCGTCAGTTTTGTATCTTATGAATGTGTTTTGCATTAGGACCAAAACAATGCGACTGACGAATGAATCCAGAAGTCTTGTTCCAGATCATTTCATAAACTGATGAGTCCTTCACGTGAATGTGTGAATCGGACAGTTCAGGATCTTTTTCAAAAATGTCTGGCGAATAATTAATTTTGGATGGCAAGTAGTATAACGTGAAGATCTAAACATTTTTATTTATTATTGTTTTACCTGTGGTCCTCAGATGCCGTGCACGAATACAACATTGGTAATTTTTATGTTGGGTACGTTTACACGAGATTTTCGTCAGATAATCGAATCTAGTGAGTTTAAGGTGGGTTCAAGAAAAGTCTGGACAAATTCCACTTTATATATTTGCGATGTGAGCTTTGTTTTCTGATGTTGAAGTATATATTCGACATTTTTGGGGGGGAAGTAACTTCTCGAGCGATAAATATATTTTTGTGTGTCAGTTTATTAACGTATTCTTGTATTGAATGTGTGTTAATTTCAAATATACTCATGCTTCTTGGCGACGCAGAAAACTAAGCATTTTTATATTCATGTAATATATATTGAATATATGAAATTGACATTTGATGTTTCACAATTCTCGGTAACATTTTTATTTTATCATTTTCTCATGCGCAGTATTACAAATTGCGTAAAAACAATCGCCGTGTCTGCCAGAAGAGCGCAGAGCCGAGGGGCAAGCGCGTGCAAAGCGCTCACGAGAAGTGCGCGGGCGCTGCTCTCCTCCTCCCAGTTCGGTAACCAGGCTCACCACCAGCCGGCGGCGAAGGTCGCGCGATCCCACGCGGCGTCCCGCAAAGCGACGCGACTCGCGCACAGCCTCGTCCCCAGAGGCGGCGGCGGCGGCGGAGAAAGCGGCGAGGACAGAGGGAAAGTGGCGAGGGCGATAACAGCAGAAGCCCGCGGTGGCGGGGCGCCAAAATAACAGCGTCGCTGGAGAAGCGGGAGTGGGGGGGGGGGCGATGAACGATGGTGGGAGCGGTGACGGGGATTCGGGGCGGCGGTAGCGGTGCCTGGGGAGTCGCTAATGAAACGTCTCGCCCACGCTAATTACCAACAGCAATAGAGAGGGAAGAGCAGAGAGACGTAGGCAGCTGCAGAGAGAACTAGCGACGGGGTTGGTGATGGAAGAGGGAGAATGAGACGGCCAAAATTTGAGACGGAAAAGAATTGCAATGCAAATAGAAGATATTCTATCAGGGCAACCTACAAGAAAAAATAATTGTGAAGTGAGGTCGTTGGAATTTGTGATGACGGAAGTGGATGGAATAGGAGAGTTCTCGTATTTCTGAGGTAACGAATGCGTTAGCTGAAAGTTAGTAAACATTGAAAGTTAAGTAATGGCAAAAGACGGAAAAACGTTTTGATGAAGTCAACTCGAAAAAATATTCGGATAAAAAGTGGGACGAGTCAAGAAGTCGATTGAACAGAATAGGTGCAAATACAAGAGCGGTTGACACACTTCCGCGAGGAGATTGCAAAGGCAACAGCGCGAATGAGGAGGAGGGCCGAGGAGGGCCGAGGAGGGACGAGGACGGCTGAGGAGGGCCGAGGAGGGCCGAGGATGGCTGAGGAGGGCCGAGGAAGACCGAGGAGGGCCGAGGAGGGCCGAGGAGGGCCGAGGAGGGCCGAGGAGGGCCGAGGAGGGCCGAGGAGGGCCGAGGAGGGCCGAGGAGGGCCGAGGAGGGCCGAGGAGGGCCGAGGAGGGCCGAGGAGGGCCGAGGAGGGCGGAGGAGGGCAGAGGAGCGCGAAGGGCCCCCAGGGAGGAAACGAGGGTGTGATGGAGCGGCCGCAGTAATGAGAAGGCTGACAAGCGCGCTACCTCTGGCCGACACCGGAATGCGGTGACTGCGCGGGACAATGGCCGCCGACATCAAAGGGCCAAGACAGCCGGCGCTCAAGGTAGACGCAGCTGCGCCAGATGCAGCGGCGGCCGAGGGTTGTGGGCTGGCGTCTGCGACGGTGACGGAGGGCGGGCCAGGAAGGGCAGCGACGAGGACGCCGCGCGAGGCTCTGGGGCGGCCAGACGATTCATGAGACAGGGGCCGCGCAACGCGGTGGGTCAAGGAGCTGCGGAATCCGTGGAGACGCTGGGGAACCAAAGAAGAGGAATGCCAAAGCGGAAATTACGCAGTACTGTGTTGCTGCAAAATACGGCGTTTCGTGTAGTGTGGACCGGCTGACTGCAGAAGAGGGAAGGAGGAACAGGAGGGATGGCTAATTGTGATGCGACATTCCAAGGCAAAGCGTAGGCAAACGGATGGCGCAGTGAACATTCGAGATTTCTACGTAAGGTGGAATGCGAGGAAGAAGAACCAAGAGGGAAAAAGAATTATATACCTACGGGACACAAAGTGATGAATGCGAGTAGAACAGCTGAAGAAGAAGCGGAGTGGTGGAGAGACTAAAAGGCGTCAAAATGGTGAGGAGAGAAAAACACGAACGCTTGAGATGGCGCTGAGTCGATCTGGCAGAGAAAAGCGATGATTGAGTGAAAACTTTAGATGGTAATGAAAGAGGCAGAAAGACATGACGGAAAAACGAGACGGCGAGGAAAGGAAATGGAGAGGAGAATGGTTGGCGAGGAGAGGATTTGGTTGGTTGGTTGATTAGTGATTCCGGGTGCGTCAACAGCTTAGTTTATGATTCCCGTAAGTATAGCGTATGTTTTTTCTCGGGAGATGGCTGTGATGTTCCCCCGCTGGATGGCGAGATCCGGCGCCGACCTACCGTCGGCTAGCTGGCGGGGAGAGGAGATGGCCGCTACATGCAATAGCAGAGAGGAGAGGCGGTGGGGAAACGTGCCAGAGAAGGACCTCTGGAAGGAGGAATGGCGCGCGAGACGCGTTGATGGAGCCCGCCCCTTCCGGGGGTCCACGGGCGGGGGTGTCGCAAAGGACAGGCTCCGCACCGAGGGGCAACAAGGGTTTGCCCCGACGCCTCTACTTTCGGCCCGGCACCGCGCGGCCCCGCCCGGCCATTCGGCATGTAATGGGCGGGCTTCGCGGCCGGGCCCTTATTGTTTAGTGGCGAGCCCTTTGTGTGGCGCGCAATTAATTTTCCCTCCTCCACAAAGTGAGTGCGTCTGAAAAGCCGCCGCGGGCGCCGCTAATGTATTCGTCAAAGTTCGTTGTGCGCGGAAGTGGCGCCGCGTCGCGGCGAGGTCGCGCGATGCGACTCCGCACGTTCTTGCGCGGAGAAGTGGCGAAGACGCTGAGGACATGGTGACGACGCAGGTTCCAGACTGCGGCTGGGAATTATTTTTACAGGAGTGCGACCGAAAAGGTTGAAATTAGAACATCAGGGATCATTTAAATGCTAGATTGGCTTGTTACAAGGGGAATATGTAAATATTTGAAAAATGTTAAAACACTGAAGGAATTAAATATTGATCGTATGAGAGTATAGTGTCAAAAGATTGATTGAAAATTACAAAAGCAATGCACGAGACGACTAGACCTTTTCCATGTCAAAAGGTAACAGTGACAAGTGTTCAGGGAAGTTAAAAAAACGAATAGAAAAACGATGATTAAGCAGTAATTGATA
Organism: Teleogryllus occipitalis; assembly: GCA_011170035.1. Lineage (NCBI taxonomy): Eukaryota > Metazoa > Arthropoda > Insecta > Orthoptera > Gryllidae > Teleogryllus > Teleogryllus occipitalis. Next base: position 136,747 of record BLKR01000076.1, on the reverse strand, counting down.
TGCTGAATGAGCATAAACCTGAACGATTCCACTGAAATGTAAAGGATATATCTTACAATATCCTAACTGATGGAAATTGTGTATTCACAAACACCAAAAATTAACACTACTTTGAATTTCGAGAGTTTCTAATGAAGGAATGAATTGAATACATGTTTTCACATTACACATACACATTCTCTGTAGTAATAGCTTATTAAATTACCAGGTTCCGAAGCATTCGGGATCCTTAATCCTCCTTTCTTTACTCGGCAATTAAACACCATCAAGTAACGAAAACAATTTGCAGAATGCGCGTCGCTCCTAAAAGCATTGTTTCCAAGCACTCACTACGCCTACCGCAATTTACTTTAAGTCCAGTACAAAGCAAGGAGCAGTCTTAATTCCCCATACACAAACACCCACCGGAAGTTGCCCACAAGGTACTGTGCTAATGAGAACAAACTTTGCGTCTCCCCAAAAATAATTGAACGCCGGAAAACACAAAGTGAGAAAACTTGCTGTCGCCGTTTCGTGCACGCACTCTCGCAGATGATGCAGCGTTCGGTTGAACCGGTTGAGTTAGATGGGAAATGGCATTGAATTTTTTTTTCCAGCGACTCTGATCGGAAGGACCTGGGTTAGGGGCGGCGGCAACAGATTTACGACACTACAGACACTGCCATAGCTAATTCAAATTCTGCCACTTTCTGGAGAAGGATTGTAGCGGCTGCCTGTTCTAATCAGTAGTGTGTCGTGGTTTCTTCGATCAATACGAGGCTAATGTTGGAGGAATATGCTAATATACAGGCCGCGGAGCACGCGCGATTTTTCCTTCTTGCATCTAAACTCATCCCCTTATACACACTCGTACATGCACAATGTCGGGAGCCCTGTCTGGACCTTAGAGCTCGTCTTGGCTGGGACAATTACCGTCTGGGGAGAAGTACCTGGAGGGAGAAATTCCTCGCCAGCCGACTCGGATCTCACCATCTAGCGGAGAATAATCACCGCCACCTTCCGGGATAAAACATTTACTATACTAACGAACATGACCGTTAGTGTATTTTCAGTGGAATCATTCAGGTTAATAACCATAGCAGTTGCCGTACGCGGAAACATCAGTCAATCGGGGGTGTAAGGTGATGACAGTTTGTAGCAGGTCGTTTCCGAGAGAAGGATATGTTTAGGCGAGTGAATTGTGAAGAATTATTGTAAACGCACAGAAAGGAAATTTACCTGAACAGAAAGTCGAGAGAGGCTGCTGTGATGGGCAGTCTCCGTGTTGGAGCAATACGTGAATCAATGGGGCTCCTGCTACGAACAAAAGCTTCATTCTGACACCATGCCCACTTGAAAGGTTGGGAGATAGATCGATACTTTACCAGTAAGACCCATCGCCTAAGGCCTTCTAAGAAGTCGTCAGATCTGCATCAGCTAAGACTAAGCGTAAACTACGCTGTAGCGCCATTCGAGTGAGAGGGAGAGAGAGTGTGGGAGAGAGGAGGGAAGAAGACAGAGAGAAGAGAGAAAAGAAAAGGAGAGAGTCGGAAAAGAGTGAGATGGACATAGCTAATGGGAGAGAAAGAGGGAGTGATAAGGTGTACAGAAAGCGGTTAGGAGGGAGGAAAGGAATGAAAGAGGGAAGACGAGAGGGGTAAAACACATATGTATATTTCCGTCGTGGATTCGCACAACAAACGTTATTATATATGAAATGCATGGCTTGCTAAGACGATAGGCGTAAAACTATATTTATCAATGTCAAGTCAGACCGCTACGCGTGTAAATGAAACCACCAGCGTCCGGGACGGATGACTCGTTTTCTTTATTTAGTTTAGTTTAAATTAGTTAATGCCTTATTTTACGTGGCGAGACTCGGGCCATCTGGCCCGCTCTTCCGTCCAACCACGCAAATTTCGATATGCTCCTTTCACCACCTAGCGGAGAAAGGAGGTATTATCTTGGGCGACGAAACTGGCGGATCTCAATTTGTGCTCAGAGGCTTCTTTTAGGCTTGAGGATCTTTTACATGCAGTAAATCTACTACATGGGACAGCCGGCTTTACTTCCCCTCCGAAGGCACGCATACGAGGGATTTTTTCGTCCTTAAAAATCCTCGGCTTCGATCGGGTTTGAACCCGCAAACTCGGGTACAACAGTCCGGTACGCTGACCGTTATACCACCGAATCCGCTTTAGAGAGCGAAGGCCTCGAGTAGCGCCAGGTGGCGTTCGAGTCGCCTGCGAGGCCAGCGCAGACGCAGCCCATCAATTCATAAAGGCGCCAGCCAGCGGCGAGGGCGATCCACGCACGCACGCATGCACCCAGCCCCACCCCGGCCCGGCCCAACGCGGTCGAGCGGCGAGTGTTGACATCCATAAAAGATACAAAGGAACTCCGAGAGGGCGGACGGACAGAAAGGAGAGCGGAAGGGAAAGGAGCCTCAATCGAGCCGCGAATCCCCCGATCGAAAGGTGACCTGTATTCGAGAGACCTGTCAGCCCGCCCCGCGCACTGGCCCCGACGGACAGAAAGGGGCGAGCCCCAAAGCTAAAACGAGATCAGCGTGAGACCAAGAAATAATATCATGACTTACGTTCAATTTATGCATACGCGAATTCTTTAACGATTTGTATTATCAGGTTATGTTCTTTAAGAAGTTTTCCACAATCATTTCCTGAATACAAACAAAAATATTTTAAACAATTTATATAAGTTACTATCCTAACAAATATTCTAAAATATCGACGGTTCTAAATATTTACTCTATTTACTGCAACAGAAATGAAATGTACTCGTAACATTACAGAATTATTGTAACGTCAAGATCCCTTCCCACAACACAGAACTAGTATTTACGTATTTGGTTAATTGAAATTGGTATGGCACTCAAACAGATAAACAGGAACAAACAACGGACCTAAACACACATGAACCATCTTTGAAGCGTAGTCGATTAAAAAGTATTGATACCAGATAATGCGCAGCGCTTTGGAGGTAAATAATGCAATAATGAATCAGTTACAACGGGCCTGCATATTCATCGCTTTCGACGTGACAATTTAATCTCCACCTTTACAAGCCATGAGCCAGCGCGGATGGTGAATGGTGGGCTAACGAGTAATGTGAGAAGCGTTAAATTAGAGCCTTCATACTACAAGAGAAATAACCAAATAACCGTTTATTGTAAGTAATAAATGAAGCAATGTTCAACCACACTGAATACCGCAAATGGAATCACAACAAAAACTCACAAAAATAACTTAAAATAGTTAATCAAATTAAATTAATAATAGTCCATCTTATACAATCATGTATCATTTTTTTGCTGTGACGGATTTCGTAATGATCATTTTGCAACGGATTTAACTTGTTATGTACAGGTGAACTATTACAGTTAAATGTTTTTCATCATGAACGTAAAAGATGAAGTCTAAGGAATCATTTAAAAGAGTTATCGACAAATGTCCTGTTCGTATCTGTGATACGCAATGTTAAAAAAGTGCATCAGCTGCACTTGGAAACCGCGCACGCCGCACCCTGAGCGCCTTCGATGCCATTTGGACCCACTGGGCGAGGCGCCTGCTACTTTCGCCCCTCCCCTCGCCCGCTGCTGCTGCTGCTGCTGCTCAAGAGCCATTTCCGTGTTCTTTATGTCCCGTTCGCAGCAGCTGCTTGTGATATAGCCCGGCGGATCGCCCCTCCCTCCGGCGCCTCGTCCGTCTCCTCTTACGCCGCCGCCGCCGCCGCCGCCGCCGCCGCCGCCGCCGCCGCCGCCGCCGCCGCCGCCGCCGCTCCGCATCTCCACCTCCGGCGCCTCTCCACACGCCGCGGCGAAGGTGGACGACGGTGTTGTGAAGTGACCACTCAGTGGTAAGGTGGTAAATGATAATAAAAGACAAAATCTTATTCACTATTTCGTATCACACACACGCGTTTCTGGGCGTGTCAACTGCAATGGTAATCAGTAGCGTAAGTGTAATGCATACTATATCCCGGGAAGTTGCAGTTTTCCTCCCCAACTAGAATCGGCGCCGACATGCACGTCGGTTTGCGGAGCGTAGGCTCTCCCACTTCCTGGTATCTCCTCCCAGCGAGACACCTCCCCAGCCGGGACAAGTTCTATGCTCCCGACTGATTTCTCGAAGTGTGTGGTATTGTTGTTCTGGTAAATGGAAGTGTGTGTGAGGAAAAAAGTGCGAGGGCGGAGCAAGGACGAGCAAGGAAAGATGGCAGGCAGACGAGGCCCGTCTCTTAAGATACTGATCCGATATTCAAATGGTATTCATAAAAGAAACCACGGAAAACTCCTAATTAGAGCAGCGGGTCGATACACTTCTCCTCCGGACGTTGACTGAATTCAATCACGCTATCATGTTAGGGTCGAAAACGAGCCACCGTCGGCCCTCGAGCGCACACAGAATGTCTGTACACAATTTGGCTGTAACATGGTAAGAAGAGGTTCCAACCCAGAACGTAGGCTCCTGACTGCCCGGAAGACGCCACGTCGAAGGTGTTTGGCTTTGCGGCCGTTGTATCGTTCCTTCCTCAGGGCTGAAACGATTAAAGCCAGAAGCCAATTCTTCGTATTGCCTTCTTTACCACCAGTTCCAACGTCGACATTGTCTTGTTAATTAAAGGATTGAAAGTTGAGGGTGTATTTATTCTAATTGACACACCCATATCTCATATTAATGTGTCTGAAGCACTTCATCAAATAATACTCGTTAACCATTTGTTTAGGCAATACTATTGTGAATATTATTTGGATGTGATAATGTCAGTTTCTTCTTAAAGAGTTTACTGACAAGCAGAAGAATAAATCACATTTGTGGGTTTTTATGATTGTGCTGGTAGGTAGGTTAACAGGTAGCCAGTCCTTCGGAGTAGTACATTATGAAAGCTGATAGCATGGCTTGTGTCTGTACACAGAAGTTACAATTGCCACGAGTAGTCGATTAATGCTTATCGTATTTCCAGGAATGGCGCGTAATATAACAACGTACGCTTGTAATAGAATTTTGTATTCCATTAAAGGTGTTGCTGGCTAGTGTTCCATTAAGTAGAAAATGATGCGATTGCCATGTAACACTGTGTGATTTGAGTGCTGCCAACGACAGATGGAAGTCGTTGCGTGTAACGCGAAGCAACGCAGACGAACGTGTAATACCGTCCTGTAGGATTCCACTCCGAGTGAACGCCAATGCGCCATGGCGACGGGAGCACTACTGGTAGTAACCGAAGTGCGCCCGGCAATTCGAAGCGGTGTCGGCGCTCGCGTCGGGCGTGTGAGGCGCGGGCGCTCGTAAACCGAATCCAGGCGCCGCGACGCCGGCGGCGCCCTCGGCAGGAAACATACGTAAACGCGTTTGATGACGTGTCGCGGCGCTCTCCAGCCGTAGGGACAGGCGGCGGGGGGCGGCTTTATCCGTAGACAGGCCGCGCATCAGCGCTGGCGGTGGTGGATCGTGTAGCCTCCAAGAGGAGAGATCGCGGCAGTGAGGCATCGCAATCGATGCGATGCTAAGAGACCGGGATCGGTAGCTCAGTGCATCAACTGATGTCACTGCAGCGCCTCTGACCGGGAGGTCCTAGGTTTCCTCTCCCCACGGCGGCAGGATTTTCGACACTAGCTTGTCAGCTAGGTCGAACAGTCGCTGTCTGGAGGAGAATTCTAGCGGCGGGCTGCTCTGATCGGTAGTTTTCCGTGGTTTCTCCGATCAACACCAGGCGAATGCCGGAGCAGTACACTACCAAACGGGCCACGGACCGCGCACGATCTGTCCTTCCTCTTTCTTGTCCTATCCTCTCCCCTTACACACACACTTACACTAACATGCACTACACTACCACATATTCCGGGAGACCGGTCGGGAGCTTAGAGCTTGTCCCGGCTGGAGGTGCCCCGCTGTTGGGAGAGTCCTGGTTCGAGGGAAACCCCTCTAGCCGACGGTAGGTCGGCGCCGGATCTCGCCATCCAGCGGGGAAGATCACCACCATATCCCGAGAAAAAAATGCACTTCACTAACAGGACTAATGACTAAAGCAGTTGACGCGCCCGGAAACACGAAAAAATCAATCAATCTATCGATGCTAAGAGGTTGGCAATGGTGAGGACGGGGGAGACGAGAGGGTCAGCAGTGGAAGAGACGGAGAGATGGGAGGTGCCATATTTGTAGGACACACGAAAATGGCGGGATAACCGTGGTCGACTTGTGGTGATGGCCCTGTAAATTAGGGTGTATCAACAGCAATTACCTGTAGAATGATAAGGGCACTGCAAATCAGGCAGTGGCGGTGTATCCTATGGTGGTGATATGAGCGTGACAGGCTACGTGAACGTTGGTAATTGAAATGGTGAGAAACTGTTGTGTGGAGGCGGGTTTTTGATTGTGTATATTTCCGAGTGCATCAATTTTGATTTTGTATATTTCCGTCTTTTAATTTTGTAACGTATTCGAATTTCTTCTCAGCTCGCGGAAATTATGTTGTTAGACAGTGTATCACACGAATTTTAAGATAAATGGTCGAAGTACAAATCACCATGTTTCATAACGTTTCATAACCATTAATCATAACGTTTTAAAAATCCACAATCAAAATTAATTTTTCCTCTGATTCACCAAATTAAAAAAGCGTTATATTTTCAACATTTGATAATGAAAACATTATTCTTTACTTGGAACTAACAGGGACGAATATCAACAGTAAGAGACAATTCGGAATTAATGAGCATTGAGAGTTTGTGTTTTACGAAATATTTCATATAATTCTGAATTCCATGTCAGAAAATTAATTAACGCTACTGTTCAGTACAGGTGAATTTCAAGCAGGAAGTTTCTGCATTTTAAAGAACTGCATTTTTTTAGAAAAGTATTCGCAAGAGCACGAGTATTCTTTAAAAACGTACTAGAAATCGAAGCAACGGTACTGGCTCCAAATGGAAAACACTCAAGAATTTTACACTTCCTCCATATCTATGTAACAGTCCTGTATGCGAAGTATAACTGGAGCACAAATAGACAGCTTCGGCAGTGAATCATGAATCCGCTTACTTGTCACGACAGAACGAGTGCAAGATTGCATTAGCAGTCCCCCTGTGCCCTTTGAGTCCGCACTGGAAAGCGAAGTCGTGGCGCTGTGCGAAGAGTGGCGAGCCGCGCGCTCCCCTGCGCTGGCAAAGGCTGCGGCGGCGTTTACCTGTAGCGGCGGCGAGGTGAGGTGAGGAGGGGCCAGAGGGACTGAGACAGGCGAGGCGGGGTAAAATGAGGAGCAGCCGAGAGAGTCGGAGCGTGGCGGGGCGTGGCGGAGCGTGACGGAGCGGGGCGGGACGGGGAGGAGCGGAGCGGGGCAGAGTAGGTCGGGAAAGAGCAGAGCGGGGCAGAGCGGAATGGGGCGGGGCAGAGCGGAGCGGGGCGAGGCAGAGCGGAGCGGTACGGGGTAGAGCGGAGCGGGGCGGGGTAGAGCAGAATGGGGTGGGGCAGAGCGGAGCGGTACAGGGTAGACCGCAGCGGGGCGGGGCAGAGTGGAGCGGGGCGGGGCACAGCGGTGCGGGGCACAGCGGGGCATAGCGGGGAAGAGCGGGGCGGGGCAGGGCAGAGCAGAGCAGGTCGGGGCAGAGCGGAGCGGGTCGGGGCAGAGCGGAGCGGGTCGGGGCAGAGCGGAGCGGAGCGGGTCGGGGCGGGGCAGAGCGGAGCGGGGCGGGGCGTGGCGGAGCGGAGCGGTGAGACGGGGTTGGATCGGGGCGATGCGGAGAGAAGCAGAAGCGGCGAGAGGAGGTGCGAGGCGTGTATAATTCAGCAGCGGAGAGGTCGCGCGCCTACGGAACGTGCGTGGGCTGCCAAGCGGCGGTGGCACAGCGGGAGATGTGAAGGTAGAGGGCGCTTATGCAGGAAGCTACAATGGGCCAGGATAGCTGGATTCCAAATACCAAAATTATGTTCGAGTGTTTAACTGTAATTGTCTCTTAACACTTTTCAAATTAACATTGCTATCTAATATCTTCCAAGAGTATATGATATTTAAATTATTAACAGATTAAACAGCTCTCAAACGTAAACCTGAGGATCAGAGGTGTTGCTTTCCCGTATGTGGACGAAATAGGGAATTTGATAACTGCCATCATCTGAGGTGGTCTAAGCCGAAGTGGTGACCATGAGTAGGGAAAAAGTCAATTATTTTTAGATTTTTTAAAATTAGTATTCTCTCGACACTAGTATACGATATATCGTATATCGTATTTTCGTATATCGTATATCGTATTTTCGTATATCATATATCGTATACGATATATCGTATTTTCCTATTCACGTGCAAACTATGTGTAAATGCTGTCGTTGGTGAAACAAATGACAGAGAAGTGAAGAAACAATGCGATTTGTGATGGTGGTGGTGGCCGCAGAAATATCAGAGGGGATGGGCGCCCGGAAAGGAAAGAAAAGCACACCAGGGGCTGGTGATGGTGGCTGTGATGGTGTGGAGGTGGAGACCCCAAGAACAGCGGGACAGGCAGCCTCGCCACCGCGCCGCGGCGGTGCGCTCCAACTTATGTTAATGCAGCCTCCCGTGATCATAACTCATCCGAAATATAACGCATTAAGTGTGGGATTAGCCGCTTGCGGTGGGAGGGCGTGGCCTCTACGGCTGCTGTGGGGAGGCGAGAGACTGCCCTCTACCCAAAAGGCGTCTTCGCTCGTTCGGGTGCGCGCTCTAAGGGAAGAGATATGAGGATACGCCCTTCACAGGCCCTTTTTGATCTATTTAGAAGGGAACTTTTTGACAGAACCTGTTAACTCAGGTGTTGATGAAAGGCTAATAGCAGCTCTAATTTTATATTAATCAAATGAACAATTCATGTATATTATACATGTCACAAAATTTACATTGCTGATGAACTGCTTCTATCGAAAAAATTCTACAAAACAGAAAATCTAATCAGAACCAATTTGGTCATCGTATGTGCCAAGGAAAAGAGAGAAGCAGAAAAATATTGTTTTCAGATGACTTGAAATATTTGTTTTGAAATTAACAGAGCTCTCAACGACGCTTTTCTGGTAACTTCCGACGTTTGTGAGCAACCGATTAGTTGCAGCCAAATGCTAGAAGAAGTAAATTTTAAGAGTTTCTGTTTCCTGTCTACATTGTCGATTATCGCTATTTCTCCCATAATGTTATTCGCTGTCTTGTTTCGCTTTTGTAATAACTTATTATTCCATTAATTTATCTTTTACATACAAACGACATTGCACCTATGTTACAGAATGTGGTATAATATCCATTGTCTTAATTACTTTTTATTCTACTTTTGCGTTACTTCTCATCGTTGCTCCCTACTACCATTTGTTTTCTCGCGTAACCCTTGTATTTTTCCCGTCCTTCTTTCCATGTTCTTTCGCGTTTTCCTTCCCTCATCTTTATAATCTGCGGCCACCATAAACTTGTGAACAAACCTGCCACGACCTCTACAACCGCCAGCGCCACGGCCGCCGCCACCGCCGCCGCCCTCGTCGTCTCTTTCAAGGCGGTTTAATGCATTTCAAATCAAGCGCTTTGTTTGCGGAACGACGCCGCTGCCGGGAGGTCGATGCGATTACGCTGCCAACAATTGAAACCTGGCGCGCGCCCGTCTCCATGGCGACCCCACCACGGCCTCCGCGCTCGCCGCCACCGGCGGGGCAATATCGCGCTTGACAAGCGACCATGAAAATATACCAATGCTTATTAATTAATTTACGAATCTTATGCGATTCCTAAAACGCACTAACAGGGTTGCAACCCGTAAATGCTATTCTGCACGATTTTTTATTACAATCCGAAATATGCACCATTAGAGGATTGAAAAAAAAACCATGGTTTCGGAATGAGTCAATGGACACTAACAGAGGTTAACGAGCTATATGAACCCGCGTTATGCATTTCGAAATGGATTTTTGTGCGTGGTGCAACGCGTGCCAGGTAATGTGTGGCTGCGTGGAATCTGACAGAAATGAAATGATCTTTTTGTTAAGCACAACACCTTCATTATCATAACAAAAGAAGAGGCAAGGCGTTATTTCACGGTGACCGTGGAGAATTTTCTATGAATAACTTTGTTCCGCACAAACTGCGACGGAAAGAACTGATTGGAGTCGACGGAACATCTAGTTCTTACTAGAATAAGGGACGAAATAACACATGTATTACATGCTTGTACCTCAAAGTAAAACTCTTTCAAAGGCATGCATATTCTAAAGAGTACTTGTAATGTAAAGCGTGTTGTATAATCTGTTTAGATGACAACACAGAAAGGAATGTTTGAAGAAAAAGCGATTGAATAACGTCCATTTTTCGAATGCCAGAAGGTTCTATTTATTTGAAGATTTACAAGTACGAATCACCATGAATTTGATTTCGCCCTGGATGATATGGATGGAGATATACGACAATAACTATATATACAATTCTATACGTTCATTGAGAACATTCATAAATATATGATACGTATTCACCGTGATATACCTCTACTGCGTAGGAATAAAATACAGCTTCACTTCAAAGTGAACTACATGGAGTTTAGTAAGATCTACCTTGCCTGTAGATATGAAGTCCCCAATTTAACATAGGAAGTGAAAAATATAATAAATCAGCATGTAACATCATTACGAACTACGCCAATGAACACAATATTTATGTAAACAGAGCACTTACAAAAATAATTAGTGAATATTCAATTGCCATCCATTCGAGAAAGGAGTACTAAGTTTCTTTTGCTTTTTTCAGCTTTTTGAGAGATTTTCTTGGATTCACATAATGAAGATAAAATTGATAAAATAAGAGACATGGGCACTCTTGTCCAGGAGGTATCAAACAACACGCGCGACAGCATTCTTTCATCAAGACAGGCATCTGTACCGGAGGCAGAATCTCGTGCACGCTTCACAGGCGATCAAGGCAGCACAGAAGCGGCGTCTTAGAACGGGCGCTGAGAGAAGCACACGCAGCGGCGGCAGCAAGGCTTGCCAACTTGCTCCCACCCACGCACTCAGCCCCAGGCGCACGTGGCTGGGTGGCGCCTCGCAGGATTAGTCTCCCCCGGCCCCGCCCACGCCTCCCACCGCCCCGCCCCGCCCCCTCCGCCCGTTGCGCCTCCGGCTGGCAAATGAGCTGCGACTAAGCTGCCGATCAGCCGACTTGCGCCAAGTTCGGCGCCCGGCGTCGCGCCCTCCGGCGCGGCCGCGACAAGCGGCAACCGCCCGCCACGGCGCTCCCCGTCCGCGCCTGCCGTTATCTCCGCCCTCGCCTACTCGGGGCTGTCAGGCGGAAGTTAACACCCAACTCACTACTGATACGATACTTAGGAGTATGCGACTGTTACAGATACACTTTGCCTTGTGTGCATACGTTATTATTAACATCTGCATTTAATTTTTACTTTCTCGGCTACAACGTACTTACGTTTGTAATGCTGTAGCGGAAAGTAACGATTTTTCTACAAAAAATCGTTTTTAGGTCTATGATATTTCAATAGTGAATAAATCTTGTACCTATAAGTAGTAAGTTACTTCCTTTAACACAATGCACAGCCAGAAGCCACGTTTCTTGGGTCCTTAATACAGAAAAATTGATGAATGGCAAAACGTCTGTTTGTCCGTCCGTCTGTAGTCAACGCAAGAGCCTAAACCGTTCATGCGATTTTCTCCAAAATTGGTATTCCAGACCCTGTATACGAGTATTTGAAACATATATTTTTATTTTTGGGATTTTACATAAAGTTTTAGCATTTTCAAAATTTGACAAAAATGACAATATTTTTTTCGGTTAATTTTTATCTTCCTGTAGATCCAAATGACATAGGTCTCATTTCCGATTAACTCTCTAAATTTTCGAAACTTGCAAAAAGCTGAAAAACGGACACCTCAGTATCACATTACTGGTATTGTGGCTGTCTTTTCAATTTTTACTACTTGACTTCATTCATGTGCTAAAGAAAGATTACACTAATTCATTTCTTAAAAATTACTTTTGTTAAACATTTATCACAAAATAAATAACGTTCATTCCTATTAGCAAAGCTAGAAAAATTGCTTCATAACAAACGAAGTTTCACACTTCGGATGTTGTTATCGACAGGGCGACAGTTATAAGACTTCTAGTTTTCATTCTTCATCTGCTATCATATTGAATCATCGCTTTCACCATATTACTGCCTCCATCTCTTTTATAATTTTGTTCAAAACGTCCAACGCTGCTACTTCGATTACGATCTCATAGTCTCCTCTTGAATGGAGCACCTACTTTCAATCTCTACTGTTTTGAATTTAAAGAATGCATCTGCAACATTTGAAATAGTTATTTATGTATCAGGAAGGGACTCTTTGGCGTACGAATGAAATGTACGAGGACGAGGAGACGATAGATTGATCTGGTATTTTGAAATAATCATGCAAAAACACATTCGTACAAATTCATATAGGATTTAATTTCAGTATGAATCTCATAGAAAATTTGTAAGCTTGTAGTTTGGGGATCATTTGCACGCCAACGGCAGTCATGTTGAATAATGTTACTGCAATGTTTTCTTTAGTTTATAGCATTCAATGTGTTATTACTCGGAAAATGCCATTCTGTCATACACGTACGGCAAATAACGCTTTCCAATCAATAGACTGAGAACCTGAAGCTATGAATTATCGTGCAGAGTGCTGAATAATTATGATACACTATGTAGTATGGCGATTTAAATATATGATCACACCTGTGAAGAAAAGGGAAGAACGTTTCAATTAACGGTAATTTATTAATTCAATTAACGCCCATCGTTTTAGTGAAGTAAAAGAAAAGTAATGAAACAAAACTATTTTTTCAGAATTTTTGAAGAAATAAAATACATTTTACTTAAAAAACAGAAAACTAAAAAAATTAGAAATGCTACGAGCGAGCGAAAGTCAAAATTCAAAATCGTGAGCAGTGAAACACGTCAAGAGGCGAGCGAGAAAAAGCCCCGAACTGGAAGAAGGTGGGCGCCGGCACGCTCCCAGCGGCGGAGAGGGAAAAACTGCAGCGGGCGTTACCTGTTGTCGGCCAGGGAGGGCGCTTCGAGAGCTCGGCGAAGAGCGGGAATGTTTTGCGTGAGAGAGATAAATTAGGCAAAGAGGGAACGCGTTTTATTTTCGAGCCGGGGACGTGCGGAGTCGGTGGAGGCGGGAGGGGGCGAGAGGAGACCTTCAGCCTCAGCGCCAAGCGCCCTTCGACCCCATGCCCTCCGGCCCCGCCGCAAACTCCCCAGTACCAATTAGCAAGCAAGAACGTATAAAAGGACCCGACCCCTTCGGTGGAGTTGCCCTCGACACACAAACCACCCCGCCCCCGTTCATTCCTTCACCGGAGCACCACTGCTCCTGCCTCGCCAAACCTTTCCCCTCCTGATAAATCGATATGGGTTAATTTAAGTTGTGGAATTAAAATGGTAAAACCGAAAACCTCGACTCGTTCGCAGTTATTCTGAAGACGGATGGATTCCAATCCCCTTCGCGAAGCGCCGAGGAGGATATTTCATTTGGGAGCCGACAAAACGATTTGTGCACGCACGCGGTAGGGGCGGTGGGTGCTGGGTCGAAACTTGCGACGGGCGCCCTTTGATGCACGCCGGGCTGCGACCGGCCGATGCCCTAAGTCCATTAAGAGCCCTTTGGCGACGCCCGGGAGTCGGCGCGCGGGTTTAGTCGCTCAATTACCGCGATTTGATAACTTGCAGCGCCGGCAGCAGGAGGGGGGGGAGGTGTGGTCCGTGCAACGCCGAGATCGCGCCAGGGACGCGCGCTTAGGGCTGGAGTGTGCATCCTAACGAGATGAGAGTGCTCCGAAACGGCTCCTGTGTATGTAGTCCGGCAGTAATTAGTGGTTCATCATGGAATATACATCTTCCATGATCCAGTGACACTCCATGGTTTTAGATTGATATTCGCGAAAACACGTACTACCTCTGAGCATCGTCCTAGCTCATGGTGATGAGCATATTATTGATTCTTTGCTCCACGATCCGAATTCAGAAATTCGAGAAAGATTACGCTCACAAAACAATAGCAGTGGTGGTAACTTATACATAGATTATAATAAATCCAAACTTAATACTTAATTTTGATGTTAATTTATCATTTTATTTAATGTTAATTAACTACATCCAATTATATACAGAAAATTACAATATTACACTTTGACAGTTCTCACTTTATCCATTTATTTCTTGAGACGAGCTGTTCAGTTTTCAATATTTAATTATACAATATACGGAGAGGTAAATAATGAAATACTCTTGAATCACAATCTTCGAACACTTTTAAGAATACTCCTTCGCGCCCAAAAAACTAAAACACACACATAACAAGAAGAAACATCAGTAAAATCGTGCGATCGCAGAAAACAATACCAAGGGAGCGAAATTGGCGCCAGACGTGGGTGCGGGCACCGCAAAGTTTTCCTTCTTCCGCCTCGCCGCACGCGAAACCCGACGAAGCCGTTTTGGCCAAAACCCGACGAGGGTGGCTTGGCCTCCCCCAGGGGAGAGGAGGGAGGGAGGGAGGGACATGATGATCCCGGGTGGAGATGCAGCGAAGAATCCGCATGATGCTTTAAAGATGACGATCGATGTGCGCGGAAGGCGCCAGATGGCGCGCCGGCCAACGGCGTTGGCGCGCAGCGCCGCCATCGGAGAAACCTCTCGAACTTCGGTACTTCGAATCGCCCATTCCCTTGCCGGCGTCGGCGGTTCGCAGCCTCTTTGGCGTTGGTTCTTTCGTCATTTACATCGAGCAGCACATGTTTTTCCATACCTCTCCCAACAAGGGTGTTCTTTTTATTAGAATTTTTCAACGCATCTGAGCACACTGACAGCCTTAACACTGGATTAAAGTGGAAACGGTAGAAGGCGCAGGTAAATGGGGATCCCTCAACCTCCACACAGCTTGGCTTCAAATGCCATGCAAGGTAGTGTTTGTCAGTTGTCCTGACACGGTACACATTTCCAATAAACCATGTAGCACATTTGAATCTAAACCCTTCCTTCCCCTGATAAAAATTGCGGGAATGTTTGATGAAGCTCAGCGCGCGCGACACATAAATGGTGTAGTGTGCGTTTTGCGCTTCGGCCAGCAGCGTCAGCGCCCCTCTAGGGTTTGGCTGCCCCGCGCTCGACTTCAACTGAGCCCCGAAGCGCTTCGCTTGGCCGTGGATAAGAACGTATTCTCGTCGATAACAACTCACGGTTGCTGAGAGAGTAATGTCGAACCAAGGATGCTGCACCTGCAGTAAAAGCTTCAACTGAATGGGATATCTATGAGACACAAGAGAGGTCAAACAGAACAAAGGACGTAAAACAGAACACCACTAGTTTAAGTAGGATTTTGTAAACCATTTTCAAATTTAAGCTCATTAATTATCAAAAATAAACTTATTTTTTTCTTTAGAGAAAGCTTGCCTTCATTCACTCTTATGCATGCATATCGATTTCATCTTACCCGTAAACATTGTACTTCTATTTCGAAATTTCAAATATCCTGATTTCTTTATATAAATCTTATTACAAAATATCATACGCACTCAAATTTTGTACTTGTTACTGCCGTGGTTGGTGTTTTCCATGAGACTCTTACAGCCCTATGTCTCATTCTCAGATTAACTTCTTCGACGCCCCCTCACGAGCGTCATCTCACCAATAAAATACGATTAGTTTCCAACGCCTATCCATTTCCACTTCTGTACTCATCCGTGGCAGCGATCACCTGCGCCTTGCTCTCCTCGCTGCAGCCCTCTCCACCCCTCCCCTCCGTTGCCCTCTTCACCCCATCCGGCGCTGCCACGCCTGCCCTGCCGGTGCAGATGCGATGGTGATTTCTTTTAACCACGTATAAAGCATTTTATCGCCTCATGTAAGTCGTTAAACTTTCATGGGCGCCTGGCGACGCACGCCGGGCAATGAGATGCCGGCGGAGGCGGGTGCGAGCGGGGTGGGGTGGGGTGGGGGGACGGAGCGCGAAGGAGGTGAGCGACTTGAGAACCGGAAAGCGAACGATGGCAGATTAGTGTAGGAGCAGGATAGGGCTGAGAGAAACAGGAAAGGGTGGAGTGGCGGGGTGGAGGGTGGGAGCGGTGGAGCAGCGGGTGGGATTAGTGTAGGAGCGGAGCGGGGTGTGAGCGGGGTGTGAGCGGGGTGTGATGGGTGAGGTGCGGGGTGAAACAGCTGGGTTGGGGGAATGCGTGAGATGGAGTAGTGAGGGTGAGCGGGGTGGAGCGGTGAGCGTGGGAGCGGTGGAGCGCGGGTGGAGCGGGATGGGAGCGGGTGGAGCGGGGGTGGAGCGGTGTGGGCAGCGCGCCGAGGCGGCAGAGGCAAGTGGAGATGCGAGCTTGGGAGCGGGTGGGGGTTGCAAGGAGGTGGGGGCAACCCTGCGCTCCTTAGAAACATATGGTGGAAATGGGTTCATTAAGTACTTACATACCGCTCTTTTCTATCCCATAGCAAAGATGGGTATTGTGACGTGGGTTTCTATCCCATAACGAAAAGTGGATTTTGAGATGTGAAATGTCTCCTCTTAAGAAAGGGGTAACTCTTTCTCTCCAGACACATTTTTGATTCACCTCACTAGATCTCTTTTCTTTGCTGTGAGCAGGCGTGCGAATTTTTATTTTCCTTTTAATATATAAGACATAGCCCACAAAAAATTAAAGAAAGGAAGAACTTGTTGAGAGATTTGTGATCAATTCTTAGAATGAGGTTGCTATTTATAGATCTCTACTTCGATGTGATGTTATAAATTGGTTTCGTTTTTCTTCTAATGATAATTCTTACTTTAATTTAATCGAGATTGAATTATGAGATATGAATAATATGGATACAAAACAGTCTCATTCCATGTTCCGAACTATAATGATGAAGAGGATAAATTTACTGCTAAAACTTTTAATGTGAGCAATTGCATTATTCTCAATGACTTGTAAATGATGTACCAACAGATATCTTAGTATGTCTTAATTGAATAATCATGTTAACACTTGGCCTACCTCGTATTTCTGGGTTCAAGAAACGTAATTAAAAATTTAAATAAAATGTTTGCCGAAATCGAGATCAAGTCGTTTTAAGTCAATGAACCAACACAAAGATTATTTCCAGCCAGTTCCATTTCTCCACCACATGATTATTGGCAAAAGGCGATCATCTTCAACCCCTTTACATGCCTTACAGTTTGTACCATTTATGCTAAAACACCCTGCACTAGAGAAGACGTCCAGGGGCTCCGACACACCATCGTACACCCAAGTGACATTCTGGCAAAAACACTGCTGGATTACGGGCAGATGGGTGCGGAGAATTTCCAGAACGTTTATGTGACACTATAATCCCTTCTTACATCCCCCTTCTTCTACGTCCTTTTTTTATTGAAAAAGATCTGAGCTTAGTGGTTCCACCCCCTCCTTTTCCACCCGCATCCCTCGCCGGCGCTTCCCATCGGCGCGCCGCCACCCACGGATTGTGAAGGGCTGGGTAAAAGAGATTCCAGTAGTTCGAAGGCACACAGTGTCACAGAAAATTTCCCTATGAAATAAAAGAGGCCGCCGCCGCCGACAGCGGCGCTCAGGAAGGGAGGTCCGCACGTGCGGAGGGGGGATCACAGTGGGGTGGGTTGGGGCGGGTAGGGCGGGGTGGAGCAGAGGAGAAGGGAAATGCATGGCAGATCGGAGCCCAACGGGAAGGTCGATGCGGAGCGTGACGGAGCGAAGTGTGGCGGGGAAAGGAGGAGCGAGGCGGAGGGGGCAGGAGCGAAACGGAGAGGAGAGGAGCGAGGTGGGGAGGGGAGGGGAGGAGCGGCGCGGCGCGGAGCGAGGCGGGGAAAGGAGGAGCGAGGCGGTGAAAGGAGGAGCGAGGCGGGGAAAGGAGGAGCGAGGCGGAGAGGGCACGAGCGAAGCGGAGAGGAGAGGAGCGAGGTGGGGAGGGAAGGGGAGGGCGGGGCGAGGCGGAGCGGGGCGGAGGGGGGGGAGTGGGGCGGAATGGGGCAGAGCGAAGCGGGGCGGGGCGGGGCGAAGCGGGGCGGGGCGGGGCGAAGCGGGGCGGGGCGGGGCGGGGCGAGGCAGGGCGAGGCGAGGAGGGGCGGGTCGCAGCAGTATGGAACATGGGGTGGTGGTGGTTTGGGATAGAGCGGGCAGAAGCTCTACGGAACAGGGCCAGGCGAGGAAAGGAGTGTGCGAGCCGGCTGGAGCGTTGAAATGCGGAGCGGGGCGGGGCTGGAGGCGGGGCATAGAGTGGCGTTCGGAATCCCTGGCGTCCGCCGGGGCCCGCCCCCCGTGACTGAGGAATGCGATTGTGGCCGAGCCCCCGAGTGGATGCCGGCGCTGTTGAGCCCATTCTTTGACTCATGTTCGAGCGAAAATTAAAAATGCTTCGTTCGCAATACGCTCCTCGGCTGTCGCCAGCCGCCGCCGCCGCCGCACGCTCGCCCTCCGCCAGCGAGCAATAACAATGGGGGACGCAAGCGATCTCTACCGCCAGACGCCCAAACTGTCGCGCGCTCATTGGTTGGTCGGCGATGCGGATTTGTTTCAACAGGCGTCTGCCTTTGCACTGAAGTGGCGTTCGGGCGAAATACCAAAGTCTTCAGATGTTTTACCATTATGTGAAAGTTTATCGAATATTTGGCGAACGATTTTAAAAACGCTTCCATCTAGTACGTGAATTGTTAACACATTCAACCAAATTACATTTTCTCTGTGTTTCTCGGTATTCTTATATCAAGGTCTTAAATATAATGTAAGCATAACCCGAATTGATATGAAGTTATGAGAGGATGTGTTTCTCCATTCTCTTTTGCTTTAAACTCACGTCACGTAGTGGAATATTTCACTTCTAAATTAAACTTTAAGAAATAGAGCTGGAAAATACGAAAGAAACATCTACAAATTAAGTTCAATACGGACTTGTATTAACAATTCTCGAGCATTATTGTTTTTACGGATTCGCTACTCGTTCTTGCGTCTTCATTATAAAAACTCCAAATGGAATATACGCTAAGAATAAACAACATTATTTCATTACACAATGGAACAATTAACAATCAACAACCAGCTTTGATACGGATTTCTCGCAAATATTTCCCTTCATTGAGAGTGATGTTTCCAAAACAAAACCACCAGAGACTGCTATTTTCTATTTCACTTGTAATGCTGGGAGCCGTATGTATTTATTATCTCCGCTCGCAAGAAGCAATTCTGTCCCAGGGCAGCTTCTATCCGCTAGTTCCATCTCCACTCTCACCGCAACCCCTTTCCCAGCGCACCAACGGCGTAGTGCTCGAGTCGCCCACTACTTTCACACACCCGCCCACTTCCCACGAGACTAGTCGCGCTCCCCCAACCCCACCCACTCGCGATCCGAGGAATGCGCCCCGCCCCTTTCTCACCCCGGTCACAAGCGCTGGCAATCCCGGCGCTCGCCTCGCCTCAGCTACTAGGAAATGCGCTAGGCGCCTGTTGTAGCACGTGTTGGGGCCGCAGACACGGAAACTACAAGTATGCACGTCGCAGCGGGCGCCGGAATTCCACTCTCGTGGGGGCGAAGTGGACCGCGAGTTGCTGTCGACGGAGAGTGGACTCGGAAACGACGCCGAGCTGTTACTGGCCAAAGGCACGCGCATCAATGTTTATGTGCAACGTGGCCTTCTGTTTATTTCGTACAAAAACTCAAGACCGTCACAATTAGATATAGTTGAAGATATTACAATAAATTTAAGAATTATATTGGGTTTTGTCATAGATTGTAAGTGTTGGTTAGTACATCAATTTATTATCATTATTATTATTATTATTATTATTTCTTTTATAAACTATTTAAGCACTTTCTTACTTTTCAGATATAATTTTTAAATAGAATTATCATTTAATGAATATTAATTGTATCTAAAACATTTTGATGTAGCAGATCACTACATTTTTCCTCTTAAAAAATAGTGAGTTATTAAAGCAAATGTATTGATGATTTATGATGAAGCAGTGCTATAACTAAAAATACATTTGAGAACAAGAGGACATGTTTAAACTTTGTAAATTACACTTGTAAATTTATGAAATTCAATATTATTCACCAAGTGTACACATATTTTCAATATTATTACAGCCCCTCGGGTGGCTCATGAACAACTCGCTAGCTGTCTGTAAGGTGGTCCTGAGTTCGATTCTCAGCCGGGGAAAAATCTTTAGCTTTCTCATACAAATCGTCTCAGTTTCTATAGCTGAGTGACGAAGAAAGAGCTCAGATAGGCCAAGAAAGCCAGGTACGGTGTTGGAAATATATGTTTGCCACATGACATTCTTGCCCCCAGGTGTGGATAATAAATAAAAATAGGGCGCTGACCTGCCAACACCACTAGATGGCAAAAATAGGATTGATCCGACTGTAAAGTGCCAAAAACGTACATTATTACGATTTATTGAGAAAGTGACGTGCGACCTATCAAACACACATCATTTCCTCTCAAGAACGCAATGCGAGAACCGGGAGCGGTAGCTAAGTGCAACTGATGTCACTGCAGCGCCTCTCACCGGGAGGTCCTAGGTTCGAGTCCTCACGGCGGCAGGATTTTCGACACTAGCTTTCCAGCTAGGTCGAATTCAGTCGCAGTCTGGTGGAGAATTCTGCTCTGATCGGTAGTTTTCCGTGGTTTCTTTGATCAACACCAGGCGAATGCCGGAGCAGTACCTTTCCAAATGGGCCACGGGCCGCGCGCGATCTCACCATCCTCTTCCTTGTCCTATCCTCTCCCGTTACACACACACTTACACTAACATGCACTACACTACTACATATTCCGGAAGACCGGTCGGGAGCTTAGAGCTTGTCCCGGCTGGGGCGGTGCCCCGCTGGTGGGAGAGTCCTCGTTAGGGGGAAACCCCACTAGCCGACGGTAGGTCGGCGCCGGATCTCGCCATCCAGCGGGGCAAGATCACCGCCATCTCCCGAAAAAAAACATGCACTACACTAACGGGACTAATGACCACAGCAGTTGACGCACCCGGAAACACGAAAAAATCAATCAAGCAACGCGAGAGAGTAGTGGGCAGAATTCAACACTTGACCCGCAGGCAGCAAACATCGCCTCCAAACGCCTCACCACGCGATGGTGCTGATATGCAGCTATCACTCTCCACAGCAGCAGCAGCGGAGGCTCTCGGCGCATTGTGCGTGACCTGCCATTTCGGACAACCCTGGCACCGCCCCCGCCGCCGCCCCCACCCCCCGGGGGCGGGCGGGTGTCACAGCGGCCGCCCGTCTCTCGCTTCCGGTCCGATGTCATTAGCAAACAATGGCCATTGTTGCATCTTGTTGACGGGCGGGCGGGCGGGCGAACCGGGAGCCATCGAACGAGGGAGGTGGGAGGGGGGTCACCGGCCCCTCCCCCCTCAACCTCGTCCCTCTTGCAACGCGTCACGAGAGGGCACTAAAGACTTCATAACGAGGCTTCGCGACCGGCCACAACTGTTTTGGTGGAATCGTTAAGTTACCACTTTCGACCGTGCGTGGCGGAGAGGGTGAAATTTAATTGGTCATTAAAACACATTCAAAAATCCTGCGTCGGTGCGCGCTCGCGTGCGTGAGTGAGGGACGACGGGGTGGGGAGTGCGTCCACCATCGGAAGAGGGGGTTGTAGCGTGGTAACGCGCTGGCATTTCCCGAGCTCACACGGCACCTAATTACGAAGAGGTACCCATTCCCGCCCCGCTCGGCCTCGCCCCGCTCCGCCCCGCTCCGCCCCGCTCCGCTCCGCCCCGCTCCGCCCCGCTCCGCCCCGCTCCGCCCCGCCCCTCCCCGCCCCGCCCCTCCCCGCCCCGCCCCTCAACGCCCCTCCCCGCCCCGCCCCGCCCCGCCCCGTGCTCTTTCGCGGGCAGCGTTCACAGCAGCGCGATGAGACCGGGAGGGGGGGTAGCGCCAGCCATGCTGGCGGAGCACGTGCTCTGCGGGACGTGATAAGCACACGTTTGCTGAGGTGAGACACGGAGATTGGTATGGTTATGGGTGGCGAGAACTGTAATCGTCTCAGCGATGTACGTACTGAGCATGGGGAGAACGACACGGGAAGTAGTAAAGGAACTGGGAAGAATCATAATGGTAATGTGCAGATTGTTGGAGGAAAATTATAGAATATCATCGTTGCAAACCCAACTAAATGCTAAACTGCCTTCTTTATGGTTGCTAGACGATTCAGCGTACACTGCTCTGAAGTAGTTTTAAATGATATCAAAACACGGGGTAAAAAGTAGCACGGAGTAATATGCCAAAACAATAAAAATAGTATGGTATATAAGTACTGTATTACACATGTGTAAGTAGTATGTGTTTGTGTGTAATGCGCGAGGAGAGGATATGGAAGAAGAAAGGAAGGGCTTTGATCCACTTGTTAGGGAACTACTCCGGCATTGGCCTAGTGGTGATCGGAGAAAGCACGGAAAACTACCCGTCAAAGCAGGCGGCCGCTAGAATCCTCCCCAGACACCTAGCCATCCGACTAGTGTCCAAAATCTGCCACCGACGGCACGCGAACCCTGGAACACCCTGCGGCGGCGACGGATGTTGTCATCGAGTCCTTTCGGCCTGGACGTGCGTGCGAGCCAGTCTCGCGGCTGAGAGCGCCCGGCAGCGCAGTGTGGGCCAGGAGGATCGTCAGCTGTCCCGGGCCGCCGCGCGCCCTAGTGCCGCTCGCTGGAACCAATTTCGGCCAGCCAACGGCGCTGCCGCACGCCAATCCCCGGGATCCGCCCCCTCACAACCCCCTCCCCCTCTACCCAACAGGTCCGGACTCGGCAGCCCGCGCTTCCTTACAACAAGCATCAACACACGCCCTCCCGCGCAGTCTTCATCGATTCGTACATCATATAAATATTTAAAAAAATGAAAACCTCTCGTTCTTTACACAGAAAGCAATAAATAGTTAATGCCGTTTTGTAATAATTTCAGCCCGATAATCATTGTTCCAGCCTTCAGATTACAGTAAAAGAAGCTCTTAAATCTATCTTTAAAAATATTTCTTTCAATCCCTATTAGTACTTTCTCCTCTTCCTTCTAATTAGCTTTGAATGACACGAACGTATTCCTGTTATATATATATATATATATATATATATATATATATATATATATATATATATATATGTAACCGGCATCAATTCGACACATTTAGTTTATGGTTGAGATTAAGTTACCAAAAAATACAGGTATTTGCGAATCTGATCGCTATTAAATACAACAATTGGGAGAATGGCTTCAATAAGTCAAGGAGTTAAATTATGAGAATTAATATTTAACTGTGCAATCAGTCACTTCGAAATTGTAAGAATTATGAGCATAGTACAATTCATTCATTCACTACAACTGAGTATTCCAAATAATTTTGTTTAGTTGCAAACGTTTGGTACCAACGTGTGCAGTCAATATCGACGGAGATTCGACGCCATTTGAAGAAAAAAATATTCTCAATGAATGTAACTACCCTCTACATCTTCACCTCTCCATTTCCCATCTGCATGCTGCCAGCACAGCTATTTCCTTCAGAGCACATCTGCCTCGTACCCCAACGGGGTTCCCTCGCGGGACCCGCCATCTTCTACGTCCCCACCTCCCCCCACACACGTTCCTGCAACCACCAGGGAACTCTGCCCAGCCTCCAGCACCCTCCGGGAGTAGTTTGAGCCTCGTGTCCGCCTCGCGACCGCTAGCGACGGCAGGGGGCGATGGGGAGCGGGGGGGG
Source organism: Teleogryllus occipitalis (assembly GCA_011170035.1). Lineage (NCBI taxonomy): Eukaryota > Metazoa > Arthropoda > Insecta > Orthoptera > Gryllidae > Teleogryllus > Teleogryllus occipitalis. Next base: position 113,006 of record BLKR01000076.1, on the reverse strand, counting down.
GGGCGACGGACGCTGCTCACAGGAGGAGTGGGCGGTGTTGTTCGCGTGAGGCTGTCGGCTCATAAGAGGGCATCTACGGACAAAGTGGGAATGGTACCTACACCAAGAGAAAAGTAACAAACTCATTAACAACTTCGACAGAGTTGAAATTAACGTATTTAATGAAAACGGAAATATTAGATTGAATGGATTTCTAAATAAGTTAATCGAAATACACTTATGAAATAAGCATACACGCTGCTGCAGCAAATCAAATAGCTCTTTTAACTGTTTTTCATTTACAGTCTGAAATCATCATAAAAGATTATGCTGCCTGCAGGGAAGTACCTCTTCTTAGTGCAATATTTGGTGGTGGTGGTTGCGATGATGGTGAGCGGATAGCGGCTATGGTGGGAGCGGGAGCGGATGAGAAGTCAAGAAGGTGGGAATGGGATGGACAGGGCGGAGGGATGAGGCGGAGGGGTGAGGCGGAAGGGTGAGGCGGAGGGGTGAGACGGAGGGGTGAGACGGAGGGGTGAGGCGGAGGGGTGAGGCGGAGGGGTGAGGCGGAGGGGTGAGGAGGAGGGGTGAGGAGGAGGGTGAGGCGGAGGAGTGAGGCGGAGGGGTGAGGCGGAAGGGTGAGGCGGAGGCTGGAATCATGTTGGAAACAGGGGGAAAGGAGAGGAAGGTGGGGGAGGACTGAGAAAGGATGTTGGGAGCACGGTTTGGGAAAGAAGGCAGCCTTAACGGCGAACAGAGGCGGCGGACGAGGTGGAAGCGGCGGTGGTGGAGTCGAAGGAGAACGACGCAATGTTGGGCATACGCGCTGTCTAGTTTGGGTTTCAGGCCGGTGGAATCACTTCACGACCACGCTTCCTCTGCCAGCCATCGTTTACTTGGCTTAGTGGGCTTCATGCACGTGCGGACACTGACTGATGCGAAAGCGATGTGGATACTGCCGCGTCGATGCAACAGAAGCGGACGGTGCAATACGCGTGTTCGCCTACACACACCAATCCCCTCTGATTTCTGCTAATCATTATACTGACAGACTCTCTGCAGACTGAGATTCTGAAAATTGCTAATGAGACTACAGTACATCTTTAAATACACAAGTCAATACTACAACTACTGATGATACTTCTACCAATGTATATACATATTATACGTAATTAAATCAGCAAAACAGAAAAATTGAAGGTTATCAGATATATACTGAATTTGTAAATGATTTTCTCTATGAAAAACGTTTTGAGTTTGAGCAAATCTCCCAAAAATAATTTTGGCAAAAGACAATGCAAATGTTTAAATTATCACACAAGACAAATGGTTTTCGAATGCTAAACAGATAATTAGAATTGTTCTTATAAGATCAGAATATGATACGTTCAACGTCAACACAATTAATATGAATGCTATTATACAACTCACCATTACAGGAAGAGAATGTGACTGATGCACCATAAACCAAGTCGTATGACTCACCTGTAAAGAAAATAGCAAAATTTAGAAACAAAATAACTAACGTAGCAATATAAAATCGTGTTATAGTGGCACTCAAATAAATATGATTTTTCGTTCGCTGAGTGGTATTTGTTGATATACGGCCCATTTAAAAATCTTCCCATTTAAAATAGAACTATTGAGAATAAATTGAATGTCCTCTTTAATGCTCCACACCTCATATAATATGAAAACAAGCCCCATAACTCTCCGATGCTCAGCCGCACCCTAACGGCCTCGCATTTCGACTGTCATTTTGCTCGTGCAGCGCAGGTGCAGCGGAGTGCTTCCACACGACCACGCCCTCGCCTGCCTCCGTTACTTGGCTGCTACAGCCTCCACCTCCACCTCCACAGCCACGACGCGGCTCCGGCCCGTCACCTTCGCCTTCTCTCCGCACATCTCACGCAAGACCCTCGCTCCCGCCACTCCCGGTTCCGTCCAGCACACCCCCGCTCCATCTTCCACCCATCATATTCGCTGTCGACACACCGCCCTAGCCACACCAAACCACTGCGTCTAGCCCGGCCAGCGTCACCCCCCCCAGTCCAGCCAATTTCAGCCACGCCCCTCAGCCCAGCCAACTTCAACCATGCTCCTCCAAACTGGCCAACTTTAGCCGCGCCCTTCAGCTCAGCCAATTTCAGCCTCGCCCCTCCAGCCCAGCCAATTTCAGCCACTCTCCTCTACACCAGCCAACTTCAACCACGCCAACTTCAGCCCCACCAGCCCAGCTACCACCTCTCTCACCATCTCAACATCCGTCATCTCAAGCCCACACAAGCTCGTCCACACCGAATATCTCCTTACTTCCAATGCCACCCCCGGCCGTCTCCCCTTCATCTCCACCCTTCTCCAGCTCCACGCACGCACCCGCCACCCAACGCACGCGTGCATCTTAGCGCTCGCGCTCGCCCCCTTAGGTACAGCGACGCCCCACGCGGGGCACTTCCAGCGCGAGAATGACCCGCCATAATCGTTAAGAAAATATACCGATCCCTCCCGCGCGCGGCGTCCGACGCGCGCAGCGGAGCGCGGCTGGAGGGGCGCCGCCCGCGCCTTTTTTCCGGTTCCCCTAATTCCGCGCGCTTCATGTGAAAGGAACGAAAATTCCGGAGACATCTCGGAAGGGCAGTAAAAAGTACCTTCCCGCGCCGGTGAGTGAGGGGGGAGGGGGGAGGCGGAGACGGAGATGGTCTCCTCCGAGAAGTAATAACTCGCGGGGAAAAAGCGGGTATTTTTGTGGCGTCATTACTTTAATGACTAGATTGGGTTAGCGGACGCGTCGCGGCGCGAGGGCTTGCGAGATGGGCGGGGCCGAAGGGCGAAGGGAGGGCCAACGCTGCAGGAAGGTCGAGGGAGGCGCAACGAACAGCAATGGAGAAGACCAGCAGCTTTGGCAGTAAAGTGATGGCGCAAAACTAGGCGAAAAAAGGGAAAGAAAATTCAGGAACGCCATATATGGCATATGATATGTCGGATAGTAGTGGACATAACCAGAAGAGAGAGAGAGAGAGAGACATCGTAACTGTCGACAAGGTGTGAAACTGTGGTGAAGAAAAGAATGAAACGATTCACAACGGCTCCGTAGGAGCATACATTATAATCCTTCAAGAATGAAGGAGAGGAAGTGAGTACTAACAGAAGGAAGCTAACGTAAGAATAGAAAATTACAGAAATTTCGAGAGGAAATGAGAAGAAAAGGAGAGGAAAACCTGATTCAAATCGAAAAGATAGGAAATGAGTGTACAGATTTTGCAAGACATCCACACAACCGTAAGCAGTATACGACACCAAACGCAGATAGAAGAGCGAGAAGGAAGAGGACGTGAGGGGCGGGGCCGGGCGAGGTCGTGCAAGAGGTTCATGTCGGGGAGGGGCGCGGGCTCCGTCTTAAGTAATGAAAGCGTAATGAGGACGTTATTTCAAGAAGCCCCGCGCGCAGCTGCGACGTCCTCTTCGCCCCTCGTCTCTAGCGACGTCGCGTGCGAGCGCGCTCGCGCAGACGGCGACGTCACCCCCCCCCCGAGGAAACTCTCCACAATTATCTGCTTCGAGAATGTCAACCAGGCCGATGAGAAAAGTCATAAGCATACTCAAACGATGATTGTTTGATTGGTTGAAAGATTCTGGGCGCATCAACTGCCAAGAACATAGTACTGCACATTTAATGCCTGTTTTATCGCGGTTACCTTCTCGCATTGGCTGGTGATATACGGCGCCTACCTTCACGTAAGCTTGCGAAGTTTTCTCCAACGAGGTTTTCCCATCACTGGAGCACAGCCTCAGCCAAACTCTAAACTCCCGACTGGGCTCCCAGCATGTGTGGTGCATATGAGTGTGTAAGTAAGAGGGGGAGCATGGGACAAGAAAGAGGAAATAAATATCGCGCGCTATTCATGAGCCGTTTGTTAAGGTACTGCTCCGACATTCACTTAGTGTTGGTTGGTGAAACCACGGAAAACTACCGATCGGAACAGCCGCCCGCTAGAATTCTCCTCCAGACAGCGACTGAATTCGACCTTGCTACTAAGCAAGAGTCGAAAATTCTACCGTCGCGGGGGTTCGTATCCTAAGACCTCCCGGTCAGAGGCACTGATATGACGATAATTGATATCTTGGGCCATCTAAGCCGATTCTCAAATCAAACTAGGAGATTGGAAGTTTAAAAGACCAGACAACATTGTAATATACTGAAGGACCAAACTTGATAAAATTCCTTATAATATATGAAATGCACCGATATTTTGATAAGCAGGGTTTCTTTGACGTTGTGAAACTGGGGGGAAAATTCAATACATAGCTTCGGATTTCTCAAGTTTTAACACACTTAAAACAGACCATAGTATTCGGGATTTCGTTTCAGGGTTCCTAACTTCCGGCAACCTCTTCAGACTGGAAGAACCATTTTATGGGTTTTACAATGTCGACTTCAAATTATGCCGAGAATATCAAACGAGGCCGACGAGAAATGTCACAAGCGTAAGCTGACTAAGGGAGAAAATTTAAAAAGAGTACAGATATAACGATATAGCAATACACCGAATGACCAAATTCGATACACCTTCTTGCTTCTTTTAAGATGACAGCACACATGAAAGTAATACATGCAATCCTCTGCAATGTCAGTCGAATATTTTTTTTCATCCGTGCAGCAACCCGCCTCTATCAGAAAATTATGCATACGTGGACATGAACATGAGTAACCACTACTCCGACGACCTGGCATGAAAAACCTGAGTTGTATTCACAATTTAAAATGTTTATTCAAAGCGATGATAAATAAAACATAAATCAGCCTCTCTGACCATTCAGCGAATACTACTTGCATTGCGTTCGACCCGCCCCATAACACAAACAGGCTACAACAATGAGTGCACCACCCGTGATTACTGGAATCTTTTTTATAACATGATAATGCAAATTCATAATTATGTAAATGAATTTCTACAGTTTGCAATTACTCGCATAAACATATGTAATTACTGATATGAAAAGTGAAATGAAAGTATAATTTTGCCTTGCAGTTCCCGTGTGATACGCCCCCCACACAGCATGCACCTGTACAATTAGCGGGAATAACGCAGTTTGTTTTTAAAATCTATTGCACGTTCATGTTTTAATCTTCGTTCCTTTTTCCTCGTGATTCAGACTATTTTGCACTAGTTTGGGCGTATTTTCGTACTACAATTACGGTATGTTATTACGAACAATATTACGAACACCCTATTATGTTATTATGAAAGTTATTATGTTATTACCATCACCCTATTGTGAACAAAGTATTAACGTAATCTGAGTCGAATCACTTTTCCCTTTTGTCAGATATCGAAAACAGTTTTATAACAATAAAGGCAACACTAATCAAGATATTTTTATATTTCGACTCATAACATGTTTCAATTCGAAAATAAAGAAAGCAAATACACCGCCACCCTTCAGCACCATTCAAAGCAGACGGCACCCTTCAAAGGGAATTCGAATGTACGAATAGAGTTTTGTTCCTAAAACTTGAGAAAACTAACTCTAATATGCGAAAGCCACCAACTGCAAAGGCTAGTGAAACAACCTTCTGTGTTTGTATCGACTTAACTTTTAGAAGGGTAGTTACGACGGTGAAAATGCTGACACAACCAAGTGAAAGAAATTCTTTCATTGATTATATCCTTTTCTGCTCATTATAATAACTCCAACTTCTTGTTTTTACATGGTAGCCACTCATTTTCTGGAACACATTTCCCAGACTTTTCCTGTTTTTCCAGTGCATTGTAATAGTTTTTCTGATAAAATTTGTAGAAAATTCCTCACTATTTTTTAATATTAAAGCAATCCTGATACTAATTTGTCACCGTTTGATGTCACCGTAATAAAATAGAAATCTAAAAAACTCAACAAATAAAAATGGAGTCACAATTTTTTACAGGATTAATTTGTTCAAGCAATAATATCTAGTTATATAACCGTCTCAAAATTTTCCCTGACTTGTAACTATTCCCTGCTTTTTCCCCTGACTTTTCGAAAGTAACGAATTTCCCTAATTTTCCCCCGTTTTCCAGAGAGTGGCCATCCTGTGTTACGTGCACCGAGCGGAGCGCGGATAGCGCCGAGGGCGGACGCGCCAAGTTCATATTGTGGCTTATTTATCCGCGGGCCCCCTCGCGCTGCTGGGCCGGGAGCGGAGACCCTATTAATCTCTGGCGCGCCAAATGAGAGGCGCCGCAGCTGATCCTGGCGACGTTGATGGAGCGGCCGCGCGCCGCGCGGGGCCCACGCACATGCGTCCGCCCCGCCCCTCTCCTCCACGCCCCGCCCCGTCCCCGCACGCACCCCGCCACGCCACGCTCCGTCACGCCAAGTCCCGCAACGCAACTCTACACCACGCCCCCCGCCACGCCCCCCGCCACGTGCCCCCGCACGCCCCCCCGCACGAACCCGCGCACGCCCCCCCGCACGCCCCCCGCACACATCTCCGCACGCCCCCGCACGCTGCCCCGCACGCCCCCGCACACATCTCCGCACGCAGCCCCTGCACGCCCCCGCACGCCCCTCCGCACACATCTCCGCACGCCCCTTGTACGCCCCCCCGCACGCCCCCCCGCACGCCCCTCCGCACACATCTCCGCACGCCCCCCGGACGCCCCCCGCACGCTCCCCGCCCGCGCGAGAGAGCGTTGCGCTGCCTTGCGCATTCCTGCCGCCAGCGCCTCCGCGGCCCCGGCCACCCGATGCGACGGCCCATGTTAATGGCACCACAGGCAAGGCTCTCCAAGGAGAACGGGGGGAAGGAAGCAGAGGGACTGGGGAACAGGCAAAGGAAAACATTAAGGGGCAGTAGGGAACAAACAAAATCAGAAAGGGAATTAAAAAAATGAAAGTCACAGATGAGGAAGACAGCGAATGGATTAGATGAAGAGGAAACAAAGGGATGGAGCAAGTGCATCTAGCATTGAATAATGGCAATACTATATTTGATTACAAACAAGAGTTAATTCATTCCATGGAAAACCGTATTAATAGGAAAACATTCCTAGAAAAGAGCATCAAACCATCAATATTAGCAAAGCATTCATATTTACATACTGCATGCAGTGGAATTTAATTGAAAATATAATAGCTTGTCGCGTGCATAGCTACGGTAAATTACGTAGGTCATAGATCAAGAGTCAGGATGTTTCAACGTGAATTCAATTGGATAGATATTTTAACTTATGAATTTTGAGTAATTTTGAGGCAAAGAAATCGATATTTCCACCACACCACCAGATCGACATTGTGCTTCATAAACAATATGTTTTGAAATGTAATTTTATAGGTTGCAATTTATATAAAAAAGCGAAGTATGGAAAACAAAGAAAATAATATGAAATGGTGGGAATGCAGTTTTGGATGTGTAGCGTCACGGTGGCGGCCGTGGGTGGGAGGAGGAGCGGAAGTATCGCATACCTGCGAGCATGAATGGCTGGCACCCCGGCTTTGAGATACATTTAGACAAAGGGGAAACCAGCTTGACCGGGAAGGTCACGTGGTAGACGCGAGCCTTCCTGCCACACCTAGAACAGTCACGTGACAGCTGCACTCTGGTATAAAATCGAGCCGACGAGCTCAGACGGTGGGTTTTATTCTGGAAACCTCGCGCGATGCGCAATACTTTACGCCCAGGCTGAAGCGTGTCGTGCCTAGTGCACGGGTGACGAGGTCACGGTAGTGGCGCGGGAGTAGTGCCAGAGGAGGCGGGGCCTTCCTAGCTATGTGGGGTATCCACAGGGAAATACTTACAAGTGTGTAGGTTCGGAGCAGAAGTTGGTTATTGTACATACATGTAAATAAACTTGTACATACTTGTAAATGTCTGTGTGTTTTTCTCCATGACGCCACAGATGGACAACGCCAATGCCTGGATCGGCTTTCTAAAGAGCGGGAGCCGTAAACTTTTCCTATCAATTCAGAAGTCGCTGGAGAAGTACCCATAAAAAATTCACCTCAAAGAATTGTAGGAATGCATCGCAATATCGAAACAGCAGAGAGTCCGCGAATGCCTCTATCAAACGTGGCTTCTCCTAGAAGAGAGTCCATCGACTCTTACACTTTTCTGGAAATACTTGACGTTCCAGATTGACTAATTGGAGTTTCCGGACGCGTCAAGTGCTTTGGTTATTAGTCCCGTACGTGGAGTGCAGGTTACATGACGGGAAGCAGCGGTGTTCCACCCCGTTGAAGCGAGAGATCCGACGCCGACCGCCACGCCTGCTTGCGGGTCTTCCTCTTCAGATATCTCCCCGAGCGGGTATCCACTGAAGACGAGACAGGTTCTAAGCAGTCGACTGGTTTCCCGAGATGTAGTGTGTCCATGTAAGTGTAAGGAGATAGAATAGGACAAGGAAGAGAAAGAAAAGATCGGTGACACCGACGGTAATCGAACCTTAAGAATTCCTGGTCAGAGTCACTACAAAAACAACGGTTAATATTGGCTTTAAGTTATCATATCCGGTTCATAGGGAGAAGAAATAAATACTAAATAATTTCACAATACCGAAACGCCACAAGTGAAGAAGTGTATCAACTCCCACTTCCTTCATGAGCTTCCTTAGGTACCGGAGACTCCACGGAGGGCGCTCGGGCTCCATGGCGGCTTCGTGTAAGCGATCGGCTCAAGGCCGCCCGCGAGGCGACGGCAGCGCGCTAACTGATGGAAGGGCGGAGAAGAAATATGAAATATCGCGACGGCGGCAGCGCCAGGCAGCGTCTCCTCAGGGAATTAGCGACAAAGACGAATGAATTTCCCCCGGCGACGCCAGGGGCGCGGACGACGTGCAGGGTTGGGGAGCGGGGAGGAAGCCTGTGGCAATTTCACGCGGAGACACTCTAACGAGAGGGCAGGCCGCAGGAAATTTTGTCTGGGCGGCGCCGGCCCCGCTGACGACGGGTGGGCGGCAGTTGCCCTTTTTTCATTTTCTTACTTCCAAGACTGACGGGCTCTAATTGACGAGTGTGCCCTGCTGCAGGCGCGAATTAATATTTGATCTTCAACGCCCTTCGACAGGAAGCGAGGAAAGATGGATGCTAGAGGCGCTCGAGGAATTGTAGAAGTGAACGCAACAAAAAATTTCGACTTAAATTTCATGTGTGGAGACGCATAAGTAAACGAGTCATCAAACAGTGTCATTCAGGTATATCAGTGGAATTATAATGACAATTTTCTTTCTTACCCAATTCAATATTCGCGGGAAACAAATGTAGTCCGAAAAACAAATGAATACGTATTTTTGTTTCTTCTAAACTATTCAGTACATTCATGTTAATGCACGAAATGTAGAAGGAAACACTATAAGCATTTCTTACTGACAAATAAAGAGAATGTAATTCAAGAAATGTTTCAGAGACTACTGGAAAATCGAACAAAATTTCACTGTCTACTTTTGTCGAATCATGAAGCGGGATACATACGTAATCCGAATACTTTTACGAATAAACATTTAAAATAATAAAGAAATACTGAAGAAACAAAGAGTTCGTTGGGAGAAAACTAATGGTTATAGAGCGACTCCCAAAGAAAACGAAAAATAAAAATTCAAAAAAACAAAAACAAAAATAGAATTAGTTGTTACTGCAGTTATTAATAAACTGATCCATTCAAGTTTATCATCAAAACAGTAATCGCATTATCAATATTCCTCGAGTTTGCTCGCAAATGCATTACATAGCATCCATCCATTATAAGATGGATACATCTCGATTATTGAATCGATTTCGGTCCCTCAGAGGGGCACATCTCCTTCATGCCGCCGCCCGGAGAGCGTTCGGTCGCAGACGGCGTTATAGGCATTGGCGTCCCCAGCTAAAGGCTTGGGGTCGTCAGCGATGGCAGCGACGGGCAGAGGGGAGAGGGAATCGCCGGGGGCCTCGGCGACGTCGTCTGCATGAGACGCACGGCCTCCGATGGCGGCGGTGGGGGGGGGAGGGGGCGGGGCGACGTCCGAGGAGGAATCGGTGAAGACGACGGGGCCGTTGGCAAGGGTTGAATGCAAGGAGCATGACTGTAACAAGGCGGTGACAGCGGGGGTTGGGGTCGGTGAGGACAAGAATGGCAAGCAAGGGCGGGTGAGAAAGGGTGAGAGCGGGTGAGGGCGGGTGAGGGCGGGTGAGTGAGGGTGAGTGAGAGTGGGTGAGGGAGGGTGAGGACGGGTGAGGGCGGGTGAGGGCGGGTGCGGGTGGGTGAGGGAGGGTGAGGGTGGGTGAGGGTGGATGAGGGTGGGTGAGGGTGGGTGAGGGCGGGTGAGGGAGGGTGAGGACGGGTGAGGGTGGCTGAGGGCGGGTGAGGGTGAAGGGTGGGAGCGGGTGAGGGTGAAGTGAGAGGGTGCGGAAAGACTGGGGAAGGTGGGCAAGGACGAAAAAGGCGTGAGAGAACGGGCAAACGTGGGTGGGAGCGGGAGAGGGCGAGTAGGAGTGGGTAAGAGCGGACGAGCGAAGCGTGAGCGGCGGGGGAGCGGGGGTTTGGTGGGTGGTGGGGGCGGCGGCGGGGTAGCGGGGGTGAGGAGAGGGGCGGGGCCGCGCGGTCCCAGCCTTCGATCAGCGGAACGCGCCGCGCCAGAAACCATTTGCATAATCCGAGGCTGTCTCGGCGGGCGCACTGTAGCCGTATTTAATGGAAGAGGCGTCAAGTATTTTGGCACGGTAAGTGAAAATTGGTTGGTTCAAAGTTGGCACCAAGTTCAGAAAGTCATAGATGCGGCGGCAGCCCGCTCGTGGAGTTGCGTCCGCCCTCCGCGCTTCCTTCTGCGGGCGGGCGTGTTGTGTTCACCCTTCCTTTGGGCCGCACACCACTTGTTCAGACCATCTCTGCCGCCTTACCTTACCGTTTCTTCCACATTCCATTGTACACATTTATTCACACTCACTTAATATGTTCCCTTCATGACAAGAACTTTGTTCATTCTGCACTTCCTCCTATTTTCCAAAGTGGCAAATGCCACGGCATTAATTTCTTTTAATTTTTTTATCGCTTCTTTTACTCTCATTCTTTCTCTTACTCTTCAAAGAAATGTAACTCCTTCTACTCATGATACATTTTTCTAAAATTTCCGACGTTCCTCCCTCAACACTTTCAATTCTTTCCACTGCCCATTCGCCTTCCAAGAACATGTTCTTCAAACATCGCCATTCCTTCTACATCGCCCCTTTTCGCGCCCTCCACACTCTCCTCGCTCGCTTCTGCTCCGCCTCCGATGCAAAGGCTTCGTGGGCACAGCCCCCGCGCCAATAACCCGCCCCGTGGCGTCGCGGCTGTTGCAACCTGGCGGCGCCGAAAGGTAATTCCCCGTAGCATTACAAAGAATGGCCCAATATCGGGATATTAAATTTTGGGGCGAACGCGCGGTCGCGCCCTGATAGAGGCCCGGGGCAGGTCGCCATTGGGCGGCCGGCGCAAGGCGGGCGCGAAGCGGAGTGCGCGAGGCCGACAGGGCTTGGGCTCGCGTGGCAGCATATTGTATACTTGAAACCACTCGTGTATTGCAGTTTGATAAATGCAAGATTAATCAACTAAGTAATGAAGAACTGTTAGTTATGCCTTATTTTACGTAGCGAGAGTCGGGCCACCAGGCCCGCTCTTCCGTCTAACCACGCAAATTTCGCTACGCTCCTTTCACCACCTAGCGGAGAAAGGAGGTGTTATCTTGGGCGACGAAACAGACGGATCTCAATTTTGCTCAAAGGCTTCTTTTAGGCTTGAGGATCTTTTACATGCTGTAAATCTACTACAGGGGACAGCCGGATTTACTTCCCCTCCGAAGGAAGGCGTTCTAAGGATTTTTTCGCCCTTAAAATCCACGACTTCGATCGGCTTTGAACCCGCAAACTCGGGTACAACAGTCCGGTACGCTGACCGTTATACCACCCAATCCGCTGTTAAAGAGGTTCTTTCCAATACTTTACACCTACAGAAACACATACAATCGTCAAAACGCACCCAAACAATTTACCTCCATTAGAAACAAGACAAAACGCCTAATTGATCGAACTGCTTTACACCACCCACGGCGAGAACGTACATTACCCCGGTCGCAAATCCATGCTCCAAACACGCCATGCTCATCTCTCGCCGCCAACGGATGGAAACCTGCTCGCGCGTTCCCGTCCGCAATCGTTTGCTCTTTTGAGGCCCAAACGGCCGCGCCGCGCCGCCATCTGATTCAAATTCCGCCTATCGCACGCCATTACGCAGCACCTGCGGCGCCTGTCGCTCCGCGCGGCGCCGCGCCGCACCGCCCGAGATGGCCCATTCCGCGACGCGCCCCGCCCCGCCCTCCGATCACCATCAGCGCCCGCCTCCTGCGTCTCCGGCCGGCTGCGGGGCCCGTGAATCCCGAATTAAACACAAACCGCCGTAATTGAAAGTAATTTGTCACAAAGACCGCACGCGCGCCGACTCTCCCCGAACCCGGCGCCCCACTCCCGTGACGTCACACCGCCGCCTGCATGCTCGTAATGGAGCCCGTACGCGCGCCCCGTACGGCGGATGAGTGGCAGGCGAGGACGACGGGAATTACGCATTCAAACTTGATAACTACTACAACGATTGAAACAAATATTTTATGGGAGCCTGCAATCCATCACAGCGTTTCATATGGCTCGTCAGATGCGACAGAATTGCAGACAGGGTTCACAAACAAAGCAGGACGTGGGAGGGGAAAAGGGGATTGCCCGGCGGTGGTGGACGGGGGGTTGGAAGAGAGAACAGAGGATAGTGGGCGGAAAAGGCGGGGTGGGAAGCGGGGGTGGCGGGGAGGCGGACGAAGCGGTGAGGTGGGCGGCGGCGACCAGGCAGTGCAGGCAAGCGGCGACTTCGTGTCGCGCAGGCGTACTAAAACGACAGCTAAATTGAATTAAAAATTATTTGCGTGCGAGACAAAGCGACGCGGTGTAATTGCTTTCGCAGTTGCAACGCAACTTATTACTCTGCGGCGGCGGCGGCGGCGGCGATGTCGCTTTGAAGTGGGCGCCCTGGCGTCGAGGGTGACCGCTGCCGGACGGGGGCGGAGGGGGTGAGAGGGGAATCAGGTCACGCCCCGCAGGATAAATACAATTGTGAGTATGTTCTGTAAAAAAATGTGTAGCTCAATATTTGCCGGGAAAACGTGGGTTCAAACAATATCCGAGTTGACAAGCTCGTGTCAACCCCAGCCATCCTTCGAGCTAGACGCACTGATAGGTATTTTGTTGAGGCTGAATAGTTTCGATTGCTTTATTAAAAGGAATGAAATCAAGATAGTAAAAATAGCCATAAAACTCTTTTACAGAGAATGTAATTTGTTGTGCAACATTTCCAAAGAATTTTCACTCATTTACTTTCCAAAGAAGACGATATATTAGAACATAGACTAGATTTCAACCCAATAAAACAAGTGTGCAGGATGTAAGGGTGTTTGGTGCATAGTTGTAATAGTATAATAAATATGAAAATTTCAAATTATAAAATATACTTACAACATAATATACTACAAATGTTTAAATTTTATCGCAGTAACAGAAACTACATGGAAATTTAAATAGCAAACCCAATTCCAAGTTAATTCACAAAATCAGAAGACGCCACAGCAGAAGCGCATTTTCTTCCGCGTCGCGAAGAGTCTTAATGCAATTCCAATGTAGGTCATTTGAATGCTGCTCTTTGATTGCAGCGGTCGGAACCGGCGACGACAGCGCCCCGCTCACTCTAGCGGACATAAAAGAACTTCGGAACAGCGGCTCCCCGTCTGCAAAGCAGCAGGCGCCCGCGCCGCACCGCAACGCAACGCAACGCACGAATTAAGTATAATTTATGACGCTCGCGCGCTCAAGAGTTGCTCGTCGACTCAACTAGTAGGTCAAAGCTTCATTTACGGAAGTAGTTTATAGTTTTTTTTGTGTATAAGAAGTTTAAAACTTCTCGTATTTTATAATAAAGTGTTATGGGAAATTTACGTCTCGGGCCAATAACTGCATCGGGGAGGCAAATATATGGCCACCATTACTCGGGTGGAGGTGGGGGGGGGGGGTTGGAAGGAGTCGGTAAGGGGCGGGGAAGCGCGTAAGGGCGTGAAAACGGAGCCGCCTTGCGAGCGAGCAAGCCGAAGATACATGTGGGCGCTGGGGTGCCCTTATTTCCTCGGCCAGGACGCGCAGCGGGATAAATGTTCTACGAAATTCGAATGCTCCGCCCCCCTGCGCTCCCGCCCCACCACTGCACCTCCCCCTCCCCTCTCCGCATTAGATGGTGGGTGAGGAAGGGGGGATAGAAGGGCCGGGGGTGGCAGAGGCGGTGGAAGAGCACGGAAGGGTCGCGTAGGTCGGGAATGGCTGTTGGGGTCGCAACGGCAGCTGGCGCTCGTAGAAGCGATGTTGCGATTTTTTTAGTCTTCTTTTTTCTGTTTCTACAGCAGCCCGCGCCAGACAATGACCACCTCCGATGGAGGTTTCCTAGATCAGTAGGATGGGCCTCACGAGGATAGGTGTTCAACCCAATCCTCGGCCTTGAGGATGAGAATGGGAATGGGAACAGGGAAGGATGGAGCGCTCGCAGTCAATGGCGTTTTCTTGGGTGCTTCTCCGGCATTCGCCTGGAGAGTGGACAGGGTAACGACAGAAAACGTCAGAGCAGAGCAGTCGGCCTACGACTTCCTTCCCGGCAGGCGTCGAACGCCGGAAAATCTGCGGCAGCTGGGGGCGATTAAACTCACAAACTCCGAAGGCTTATTGGCTATCCTCTTTCTTTGTGTTGGCCGAGTTAATTCTCCTGTCTCTTTTTTCTCATCCTTAATTTGCTTCTGTTCAGGATATTAGCATGTATTTCTTACTATTTATATTGTGTGATTGTGTTCTTTGGTAGGGATTTAATTGTCTTCTCCGATTTGTATTACATTTATGAGCTTATTACTTTTCTCCTCGAATTATATTTGAGTTGAATATGTTGTTGAACATATGATTGAAATATATTCTGTTGAACGTATGAATTATTGAATATAGACTTTTTCGTAGACGTTCAAATGTTATCCCTCAATGTTAATCAAATGAAAATTCACCTTTTACGATTCATGGGTCTATAATTTTTTGTTCACAATGTTTCTTGCTTTCCTTTTCCGACTATCACGATCTTTTATATTTCAAACATATTCGCAAAACAAACATGGTATTTTAAGATTTTGCCCGTGTTCAATTCATTTCTTTTCCCTTTCTATCAGATGACTTTACGTTCCGCCCTTCAACACTTTCAATTCCTCTTCTATTTTTTAACTTACTTTTACGCTTTCTCTAATTTCTCTGTTTATTCATTTCCTTAATTACCATCATCCTTACATAGTTTTCTTAATATGTGGTTACATACATTTGTATCTAAACCGAATGTGAAAATGTATGCGTACAAATGTATATGCGTATACATGTAATATGCAAGTACTTGTATATAAGGACTTCGATAAAAGGGTGCATATTGTAGATACGAGGGAACATGATTAATCCAGTTGGAGGTTAATCTGTGCATTAATAGACTGTAAGAACTGTACGTATGAGTACGTAATTTTTTAAAATTATTGTCACTGTTGAGTAAGTAGCATGTGCCTCTAAAAGCACATCTTGAATTGTATTTATTGATGTAATAGTAGTTGTTTCTTTTATTGTTTTTAAATTGATTTCGTATCGTAAATATAGATTAATTGCAAATTTATAGGTTTGTAGTTTGTGGCAATGAACCAATTATGGCGAATAAACATAAATATTCATTTTATATTATTATTATTATTATTATTATTATTATTATTATTATTATTATTATTATTATTATTATTATTATTATTATTATCTTATTTTATAATCTTATTTGCCATCACTGCTGACCCTTAATGCTTCAAGGTTATCGGTCTCAGCAATGTAATGCCATCTCTATTTCTACTCTGCACGTTATGATAACAGCCACGATATAAACGAAAAACTCCTTCATTACCCTTGAAACAGCCATGTGGTATCTCGTAAAGTTATCGCTTATAAAACCTGGATGGTCTCGGGCCGGGCTAGCTATACTTAACGAGGGCTCTATTAAACAACTTGTGGGAGCCCGGGCGGGAAGACCTAGCCATCTACAGACACGTAAAGAAACAGCGTGGGGAAGGCAGTGGAACAAAAAAAAGATCGCTTCAACCGCGGTTCACAGTCGAGTGATCACTCACACGCATAGGCCAAGAGGGTTACGAGGACACTTGAAGGCGGATATAAGAAATAAGGTCGGGGCGTTTTTAACTCGCCATAATACAACCCTCTTCTCGAGGCTGCTATTCAAATTCGTCTCCCCCGCGTCCCTTCACCTCCGACCCCGCCCCCTCCTACAGACCGTTTTTGTTACGCTTCAATAGCGCTGCGTAATCGGCTTACTGAGGAGGCCTTGTATGAAGCCAGCGAGTGCACGGGCGGCCGGCCCGGCTCGCTCATTGAGGGCGAATGGAACGTAAAACGCCGATAGACTCCACAACAGTTGCGCCTGCCTCCCACCAGACCGCGCTGGTCGCGGGGGATGACTGGTCAGTCACTTCCCACCGCCCAGTCACGTCACGTCACGTCCCGCCTGGCCTCGCCCCGCCCCTCCCCGCCCCTCCCCGCCCCTCCCCGCCCCTCCCCTCCCCGCCCCTCCCCGCCCCGCCCCACCCCACCCCACCCCACCCCGCCCCGCCCCGCCCCGCCCCGCCCAGCCCCGCCCAGCCCCGCCCAGCCCAGCCCTATGACGCGTCGCGTCGCCATACGTTGCCTTGTTCCGCCCCGCCACTGCACTTCCCACCACACCATGCTAAGCGCCGCCCCGCCCCGCTGGCCACGACTTCTGTGGACCTCGAAGGGCCGAAGTGCGGGGAAGGCCAGTTTCGTGGAAGGTTTAGCAACGCTTTCATTCAGGTGCTCCACATGCGCGCCGAGTTCGAGATTTGTGCGCTGAGATTTAAAGCTCGTTCAGGATCAGGGGGGACTAACGAACGCGGGAGAAATACCGCAACGAAAATGCGATTCTGTAAACTACAACCTCGCTGTTACTTACTATGCAGTGAGGCACTGAAAATGAAGGAGTTAAGATCACATACCACATTTTGGCATAAATTGAGATCTAATCATATCTTTGTCCCTCAGCCTTCAAATTTGGCGGTATAGGTTGTACATTAAATTTTAGCAACAAATTACAGAGAAGTACATCAGTTTGATATAGATTCCTTATAGTTATAGCAAGAGAAAACTATTCTTTGCTCTGCAACTCTATTTCAGTCCGAGATTATCCAGGAACGTTTGCAACTGGGTCTTTAACATATTTTATCAAACAATACAAATGTTTATAATTAAAAATCATAACGGTTAACTTCAACCAGTAAGTATTGAGAGATTAAAATTAGCAAGTTACATTGTCTATGTTGCAAAGCTTTCAAATATTTCACGGAGAGAATACAATATGAAGCAGCAGATAACTATTGCGTACACCAAATAATTTTGAATAATATAGAACATTTCCCTAGGAAATTATTAATAAACATGAGAGAAACCTTCATATTTTATTTAATATTTATTTGCTATATTTTTACGATTTCACAATTTTGCATGCGTTGCATTGTTTATGCCGTTAAATCCACACGTATTATTTAATTAGTATAAAACAAATATTATTTTTTAAATAGACTCCCGTTTTGTATTTGTGAGTACGTATATTTACATTTTCATAATGTTTTAAAGCGAAACAACTTATTGTCAGTGAGCGTCATAGTAAATAAAGACAGTGAATCAATAGAAGATTCTAAATAGTATTCGATTTCTCCACAGGTAAAGGTCACAAATTAAAATATAAAAACTCTTTACGTGAACTAAGTCCTATTTTCTTTAACTGCAGAAAAACTAAAGTTATTCCCATAATGAATGAACGTTGGATTTTCAAGCAAAACATCAATCATAGGCACTCTAAAATATAATCTCTTGAACACTAAACAAAATATCAGCACAAAGGTACGAATACGAAATGACTTAATATGTTTACCCACTAGTGCCTTCTCAGGTCAATACTGAATATGTTAGAAAATGATTATACCAGATAAATATAACTAATAGTCGATAATAATGAGATAAAGAGACAAGTGTGGAAGCACTTGATAAGTGAGATGTGGAGAGTTAGAAAAGATGAAATGTGTGCAAAATGATATAAATAAAGATATATTAAAAATGGTGTTTGAGGAAGAAAACTGTGGCGAAAGGAAAAGAAAGCAAACAAGGAATTGGTAGGGCCTATGTTGAAACAGAAAGAAAGCATTCGTAGAATAACCATGGAGAACTTCCTAGAAGGGGGAATAAAGATAAGAAACGAATAAAATATTAGACTAACGACGGGGGAAAATTTAAGGCATTGACAAAAAAAGAACAGAAAAAAACTAAGACTGCAGAAAGCTGAAGACAGCAAAACAGTCCATTATGATGGTTAAAGGGGAAAATGATTTAACGAAAGGACTTTGGGTCCTCGAAAAGGCTTTTGTTTGCTACTCTGCGACTTTGCACGCACGCACGCACTCACACACACGCACCCCCCCCACACACACACACACAGATTCATCGTTTCCTCATTCACAGCTTCGTCATTGTTTCCCGAACTCCACCACAACAGTGACAGCGTGTCGCAGCCTTCCCTCAATCTGACATTCCCTTCTTCTCAGCCACCGCGCGCGTCGCCGTCTCCGCTCTCCCCATCGCCGCAGTCTCCGCCCCGCCCAGTCCCCGGGTCGGACAAAAACGACGCGGCGCGGCGGGCAGTGGCGGCGGCAGCGGAGGAGATTAACGTGGGAGCCCGGCCGCCCGCACAATGGAGCCTCGACGGCCTGACGCGCCCCGCCCCGCCGCCACGCGCCTCACGCGGCGGACCACGACGAGCCGCCGGCCAAGGGCGGGGCTCCAGCGCGGGAATTCTAGCGACCGGCTGCTCGGATCGGTAGTTTTCCGTGGTTTCTCCGATCAACACCAGGCGAATACCGGTGCAGTTCCCTAAGGAACGGGCCACGGACCGCGCGCGATCTTCCCTTCCTCTTCCTTGTCCTATCCTCATCACTTACTCTTACACTAACATGCACTACACTACCACATATTCCGGGAGACCGGTCGGGAGCTTAGAGCTTGTCCCGGCTGGGGCGGTGCCCAGCTGGTGGGAGAGTCCTGGTTAGGGGGAAGCCACACTAGCCGACGGTAGGTCGGCGCCGGATCTCGCCATCCAACGGTGAAAGATCACCGCCATCTCCCGAGAAATAACATGCACTATACTCGCGGGACTAATGACCAAAGCAGTTGACGCGCCCGGAAACACGAAAAAAATCAATCAATCAAAAAATCCGATCAAAACCTGACAAACGTGCCCTAACAAACGGGCCAGGGGCCGCGCGCGATCCTCTCTTTCCTTCCTCTTCCTTGTTCCATCCGCACCACTCACTCACACACATGTACATATGCGAAACGAATGGACGCTCACTCACCCGTCCCAGCGGCACCGCCAACCAGCGGAGGAAGGTTTCAGGCAACGACGTTGAGACAACGAAACATAGTTCTCGTAGCGAGAAATCTAATGTCCAATATAAACGAAACCGCCATATTGTGGTGCACAGCTATTTTATCCATTAATTGTGTTTATTTGTGTGATTGTGGAAATTAAATAATTCGAAGGAAAAGAAGCTTGTGATGGTAGTTGCCATGGTAGTGATTTTTTTCTATAAATTCTGCGTTCCTAAACATATTATTGGGCGCTTGTTAAGAACATGATAAATTTTGCTAATCGAGTGGGTCTTAGAATACGTCAGAAAATGGAAAAGATCAATAGTGAACTGAACATGATTGCAGTTACAAATTTTTCCAGTGCACATTGTGTAAAAGTTTCCATAGCACAAGTCCACAGAAGGGTTTAATAAATATTGATTTTTTAATTAAGAATTGTTTTTGTTCCAGTTAAACCAGAGAATTAAGTCACGGGTGAAATGTAACACACTACATTTTTTCAATATTAAATAAAGAGTTAAATTATCACTCTCTAACTTTTCAAACTGACATCAGTCTATTCCTTCTTCGCATCTGAATCTTAAACTTGCAAAGGAACAGTTACTCCCAAAGCACACGAAAGAAAACTCACGAACAAAACTATTCCCAACGTTTTTCCTTCCAAGGTAGCACCAACTGTTGCACAGAGCTACAACCGTATTTTGTGGCCGTATAAATCGTCCTTGCACCGCGTATAAATCACCTTAAAAATCCAATGAACACAAACAATATTGCTGCTGCTGCTGCAAAGGTAGCGTGTACGCGCACTAGCTCTGCCCTTTAATAACGATGCAATTCCCGTCCACTATTCTTCACACGTCGCTTGCGAGCCATTAAACTGCATGTTTTTAAAAATGTTTCAATGGTTATTAATTCTCGATTTTCGCGCCAGCGCAGCGCTCCAACAGCGTGAATTTCACGGGCGCACGAGTGCGAGCGCGGCGTGGGCGGGGGCGGGGGGCGGGGAGGTAGGGGGAGGGGAGGGGAGGGCGGGTCAAGTGGTGGCGCAGCATCGGGTGCGGGCTGGGGCTGCACACGTCCGGAGACACATGTGCGAACATGCATGCATGTGCATGCTGCACAAGCGGGGGCTGTGCACGGAAAGGGTCACGAGCCGAAGGTACTGCGTTGATCGGGCGTAAAGAGAACGAGAGAGAGGGGGGAGAGAGAGAGAGAGATAGAGACAGAGGGAGGGAGAAATAAAAACAAGAGAAAAACTGAAATTGGAGGAAATTGTCGAGAGTCATAGAGGTAAAGTAAAATACGTATATACTAGAGCAGTGGTCATCGGATGACGACGGATGGCGACGTTTTAAATCTTTCTTTGAGCTACTAAAAGAAATTACGACAGAAAGAAGAACATTCATTAAACTATCCACATTAGCAAATGTGCGATGCACATACACAAAACAGAAAGGATATACGTCACACTGACACAAACAACTATGCGACTTATAGTGACAGTTGCGCAGGAGATGCAAACAGCTGTTATCGTGAGTCGACTGTCTGAGCTCAGTGGAGCAATTTCAGGTTGGACAACTACAGCGTGACGATGCAATCTACCGAAAAGTTCACCATGGGCTAATAGTAAATCGCAATCAACGGTTTGGCAATCTCTGTTCTAGAGAATGGAAATTGTAAATTTTATAGAGGACGAAAGAGCAAAAAGCAACACAATGAAAGAGAATATATTTCTTTTATCCCGGTGAATAAGCTGATAAGTCATGAACACTTAATTTTACAGGAGAGCAAAAAAAAGTGTAACTGAATTAAACCAGAGTTTAATGATATTCAAACGAAGGTGATATTCAAATGAAACTATTTGTGTGTAGATTTTGTTTGAATATCATTAAACCCTGATTTGTAGCATTAGTTTAAAGTTGTTTTTGCTCTCCTGTAAAATTAAGTTATTTTGACTTATCAGCTTATTCACCGAGGTGAAAGATTTATGAAGTAGTTTAGGACAAAATTATAAAGAGGAATTAACGACAAATGCTAGAAATCAATACTTTTGGTAAAGAGTAAAGATGAAAAGGGAAAGTTTAGATAATCAAGGGAACTAAATAGAAATGATGAGGATGAAATGTGAAGGAAAAAAGTAAGAAAAAGAGAGCGAGACCGACACGGATTGACGTTTCCAGGTGCGTCAATTACAATGGTCATTAGTCGTATACGTGTTGTGCAAGTTATATGCCGGAAGGTAGCGGTGTTTTCCCCACTGCTGGGACGTAAGAATCAGCGCCGACCTACACGTCAGCTTTTTAGTTAATGCCTTATTTTATGTGGCGAGACTGGGGCCATCAGTCCCGCTCTTCCGTCTGACCACGCAAATTTTGCTACGGTCCTTTCGCCATCTAGCGGAGAAAGGAGGTATTGTTGGGCGACGAAACAGGCCACTTGAATTTAGCTCAGAGGCTTCTTTTAGGCTTGAGGATCTTTTACATGCAGTAAATCTACTACATGTAACTCAGGACAGCCGGCTTTACTTCCCCTCCGAAGGAAGGCGTACGAAGGATTTTTTCGACCTTTAAAACCCACGGTTTCCATCGGGTTAGAACCCGCCAACTTGAGTACAACTGTCCGGTACGCAAACCGTTATACCAGCGAATCCACTTTCGAGGTGTTTCACGAAGTTTCAGACTAGTCTGCCGATATGTGTCGAATAGTGCTCGTATTTGTGAGTGTATGTACGTAAGAGGAGAGGTGGGGGAGAAAAGATCGCGTGCGGTCTGTGGCCCTTTGAAACAGTCAAGAGCTGCTATTAAAGGTTAGGTAACCATAAGCAATTCCATAAAATCCAGGGAAACAAAAGCATGTACAAAGAGATGAAAAAATAACGGCAGAAGTCTGGGAGGAACACACAAATGTGCAACAGCAGATTGAAGGAGACAGAGAGCGCCGAGAGCAGAGAGCGGGAATCGGGGTCGGGGACCTCGCGGGCGAGGGGACATGGTGTTTCGAGGGCGTCGACCCCCCCCCTAATACACGCCCAGGCGCCCTGCCGCGCAGCGCCGCGCCGCCCGCGACACGAACAAATTGGAGCTGATATTTATGAAGCATCGCGGCCACTTGCCTGACGCCGAGCGCCTGCGATGCGGGACAGGAAGGGGGCCGTCTGCCTTCGACTCAGCCGTATGAAACTTGAACCAAGGCAGTACGTCGCCGAGATACCAATCGTATTCATAGAACATATGCTGCGTAATGCTTTCTTTTATCCACCACCATGGCCGTGCGCACAGGAGGGATCACAATAGCCGTGGTCCCATTCAACATTTCGGACGCAGCCCGAGGTATTTTATAGTTAAAAAAATATTTCCGTTGAAATGCTGAAGGCCTGATTTTCTTCTTTTTTATCTGTCAGTGTGAGAAATAGAAATGCATTGGAAGAAGAGCTTCTCGAAGCAAACAGAAAAGCTCGTAAGTGGTTTAGCACCTAACCACAGAGTATCAGAATAAATATTTCTAAGTTTTAGCTTGTAAAGAGGTCGAAAATAATCATCTGCCAATGAATACACTGTGGAAATATTCCTATTTCGGTGTAACACATACGTTTGTTACATTTATTGTGGGACATCTTGTATAAAAAATATTAATTGTGTACATGATCATACAAATGAGTGACTAATGATTCAACATTAATTAAAAAACAATTTAGAAGAACACTAAAACTTTCAGTTAATAAAAAAATACACAATTGTTTGAAAGAAATTCGAGCCTATAAATGCATCGGAAAGCACAAACATGTAAACCGAAAATAAAATTTAAAATAAGTGACAGCAATGTGTGCTCCATGTATCAGCGCCTTACGTGGTCGCGTAGTATTGACCCCAAGCGACTGTAATCTACGAGTACGAGTTATTATGTACAATCAACACTGCATCACCCGCCGCTCCATCCTGGAGGAAAACGTTCGCTAGCCAGGGAAAACCCACCAAGCAGATAACGTCCTAATGCAAGAGAATCTAAGCTAAATTGAAGTCTCTGGTCTTCGGAATTTGCTCTTCGTCTTTTGTCGGAAGGAAGGGAATTTATCTCCACCAAACGGCGACTGCAGGGCCTCAAACGCAGCCGCGAGCGCCTCCGGCGGGCGATTCCAATACTCCGCACACACGTCCGCACCTCCCTCCCTCCGGAGGCAGCGGCGGGACATCAAACAACCCACACTAACGAACGAAAAAGAGACACAACCCTCATTAGGGGAAAACAAGTGTCCCTTTGTCTCAAATTAGCCATAGACCAAATTGGAAGAACTTCGTGACTACAGCTACAAAGCACGAGCTTAATAAGAAGAAAAAGACGGAAGCCGTTCCAGTTATTTGATGTATCTCGATGTCTGTGTGAACTGGGTTGTTGGATCAAATCCAATTCAGAAACAATAGTCCCGTCATTACTTCTGGCAGGGTGGTTGTTCGGTGTCGGGTTGTCGTAACTGCTTTCTGTACACACAGCGCCGCCTCGCCCAATGCAAGAGGAAGACGAAGGGTGGGCCGTGATATGATCAAGCAACGCGCGCACTGAACTAGTAGCAATTAAAAAGGGAATCCAAAATAGCAGGACCAAAACGCTAAATAAACGACCAGTAACATATGCGCTTTTTTGCTGAAGGCTGTACGATTAAAGAAAGGTCTCGTTTCAATTTCAAGCAATATCAAGATATAGTTGAATCGTTTTCTTAAAGATTAGCAAAATGAAAGAAACGAGGTTCAGTAAAACATTCTCATTAAAAATTATCCACCAAATATATTACTCATTTATTGCCCTGACAATACCATATTAATTGGAACAAAATTTAAAATTTGAAAATGCTAAAAATTCAGAAAAGTTCAGACAGCAGTAAGGATCCCTTTTCAGAAATTTACACAACGGACTAGTGTTTCTAAAAATATATATACTTTCATAGAATATATTTAGCAAGCTATATTTCATAACAACAATTTTAGAACGTACATTTCAGATTTGCAAATAACATTTCAAGATTTCATACTGAAGATCGAAAAGGGATGAGAATGAGAGAAAAAATCAAAAAGGCATCAGAAAGTGTGCGACAGGATATTAAAATAACATTCCAGGAATAATAAAAATACATTCTGATGCAAATATTCCACTCATTAAAAACAAAGTTGTTTTCTCACACAAAATCATTTCGAAACGTTTATTCACGAAAAAAGATTGAAAATGCAGAAATAATGAAACATAAAATGCAATTTTAGCCCAGGGTGTAATTTTCTTTCAACGGATAGCAATGAAGCTCACAAGGACTGTATGTTAACACCACAGGAACGACACATTGATTCTCACTGATGCACACATTAACCCATTCAAACATTTGAAATAATTCATTTCGGTTAGTAAGATATCTGTAGATAATTGTATCAAAATCGTTATAATGGCGTATGACTAGTCCCTTTAAATCTCCTTGCTTCAATGAGCATATTCAGATAAATAAAATTATCCAGTATTTGGTACAGTTATCTCGTCTGGGCGGTCTCCCTCATTTGTCTTCATGACCCCGTACATTCCCTCTTTACAATCCTCTTGTTCCTATTTTTCTCTAACACATCCCGTGCTCACATAATTTTTTTTTTTGTTTTCTTCCACCACGCCGGTGAATCACCTAATCATTCTGCAATTTCACCCTTCCTCCCCACCCAGATCCTCTACACACCGCCCCCACCGTCATTTCCCGCCATCTCAATTCCGTCGCTTGGCGAACCCTCCCCTCCCACCTCCCCCGCGACCCGACCTCCACCAAAGTGAACAAGAGCATGCGAAGCCGTCATAAGCCCGGTGCGCCCCCCCCCCCGCTCGCTTTGCATATCTGGCGCCACTCACCTCAGCGCGATTAGGGCAGGGGCACGGCGTGCGACTTCACCGCATCCCCACCCCCACCCCCACCCTCAGCGTTGCAGGCAGGTTCACCAACACCCACAACTCCAAAAACCGAATAGGTCATTCGTTATTACAATCTCGCTAATGTTTGTCGCGTACCATAGTGCATTTTTTTATAACCTGAGATTGTGGACGCAACGTTGTGAAGAAGGAATAAATGCAACCTAACACCCGAGGTTTGGTTTCCTGCTGATATTTAATGAGACAGTTCTCAATGGTCATTGCTGCTTCTTCATGTGTAAATTCTGGCTAATAGTACGACCTTTTTCTGCCATACTTTTTAATCTTTCTATAATGGACCAATTTCAATGTCAACATCGGTGTTAACATTTTCGCATCAACACCTCTCTCCATAGGGATTGTATTATGTAACACACATCCGTTTCTGTGTTTCCTTAAAATATCGTATTTCCGTTGGAGCTAATATGCTTTCAGGGAATTCTTGGAAACAGCAGTGACTTGCTGCTGTTTCAAAACCCTGACGCTCGTTTTCAACAATGAGGCGAATTTATTTTTCTAAGAATATATGGACAACTGCGCGATTGTGCACTCTTGAAATGTCAATAGAAAAGTGTGTAAGTATCTAGGAAGTTTATTGCATTAGGGATGGAGAAACTGGCGTCCAAAAAGTCGATGCTTTTCTATACATCTACGCAAAATAAGTTTACAATTTGCACATTTTTCGATAGTCATCAATAATTGTGAATTTCGACAAAGTGTGAGCACTTACTTTAAATTTACCCTCTCTCACTGGTTGCAACCCTCTGACAACCGACGCGAAGCACCCGAAAAAGACATTCGCATGCTCTCCCTCTCACTGCTAGTCGCATCTCCCCACAATTTAAGGTCATTTTCATAGTAATAATCACGCAATCTTCAGGCATATTTTTCTCGGTCTGAGCCCAACTCGACCCCTCGACCCGCCGACCGAAGCCCACGGCCAGAAATCCCTTTAATTTTTTTGCAGAAGAAAAAGAAAACCTTGGCGTTCTCTTTCAACGTTTTCATTACATGCTTTCCTTGCCGACGACTGCGGACATTTAATTTGGAGTTAACGAGCAGTTAAGTTTAACCGACTAAAAAGATAATCAGTTACGTCATCTCAGTTGATGGCCCCCCCCCCCCGCTTCCTGGCCAGCTACCGCTTCGAACCCACTTCACAGGGAGTGGAACGTAGGAAAAGAAACATTTACTACCTCACATGGCTCTTCATAATAAAAGTATTTCACGAGGACGGTCTAGTTTTGCATGACGGGATCTAAGAGTCGACTTTCATATTTCAGCGAAAACTGTGAAATGGAGGAAGAAAGGTTCCAAGCCCTAGATTTATGCTCGCAATATCCTCCGTCGCTTGCGTCCCCTCCCCGGACCCTCGTTCTTTCTGTCATGCCACTGGGCGACCTCACTGCTTTCCTCTTGATGACCTCTGTGCCGGGCTCCCGAATGTAACCATTATATTAGCATTACCTAGAATTTAAAAACTAATTGGTCAAGATTGCAATTACGCTGGTAAATTAAACAATATTTCGCTATATGGAGTTATAATGAAACAGTTTTTGCACGGAAACAAGGCGTTTCGATATTCTCATTAGAGCTTTACATGAAACAGGACAAGTTGTGGCAAAAGCTTCGCTACTGTTTACAGACAGGAGAATGGATAACTATTCTGATCATTCGTGACATGTTTTTTTTATTATGTTTTATTGGTAAATTTATTTTAACCGTTAATACAAGTACAACCAAATAATTCGTTCCCAGCATATTTCCCAATGCACTATATAAAAATACGTAAATGCGGATTCCCACATGTCACGTTTATATCAAATTAATGTTACACGAAATATTACACAGTACAGTAGTGTATGAGGGTATAAAAACATTTAAAATCCTAACAAAAAAAACGATTGAAAAATAAGGTTTATTTTATATATTTCCCACCGAAATGAAATTCTGTTTAGCTCGATGTGACAGTCGCTTTCCTTCCATTATTCAAAATAACTTGTTTCTATATTTTTATGTCTGTAATATATTTTAATGTAGTGAATTACACTACTCATTTGATTTTTACAACGGAAGAAAATAACTATGTTCCGTAATATTCTGTCCTTTACTTACCGGACAAAATATCAGCAATGAAGGTAGATTTCATGCTAATTTTATTCCCCACACATATTCGTATTCAATAATCAGAACGTGCTTAGCTTAGCTTCATAGTTTAAGTTAGTTTAAGCTTAGCTTAGCTTAGCTTCATAGTGCTATTGCTTCATAGTTTAAGTAATCCCTGGGGATCACGAAACGGTGCATATTTTTCAGAAATGTCGCCTCTAAACCCCATTTCGTCCATGCATTAAATTAAAAATAAAAATAATATCTACCGTTAGATTTTCATACAGTTTGGTTCAGAGGTGACAATCTACAGCAGCTACTTTAAATCGGAGCAAGAGTTTCTTTACAGTGACGCTTATTATAGGATGGAGTTGTGCGCTTAGAGGAAAGGGACAAGTTTGGAAGTAATGCATTTTGCGGATTTACAATACCATATAATTCACGAATGCGTACACTACTTGTAAATGATATCTGTATGATTCTTTAAAACAATGTAATTCTATTCTCAAATTGTTTTGTAACATGTTTATTATAAATGTGAAGACAACATAAGTCCATGTTCTCATATAATGTTTGTGTTAATGTAAGCTAACGTTGATGTAAAAGCAAATGTAACTAAAAAATATATTCGAATTATGCGCAGCCTTTTCCTTTCAATAGAATGTTTGACTCAATATAATTTAGCATATCATAGATACGAAAGAAGCCAAGAATCCAGAAACTTCTTGTATATACCTCAGACGCAAATGAAGTTCCCTGTAAACCTCCAGTACGCAAGAACCATTAACAGAGCACATTAACTCAATGACTCAAATGTTCTCCGTACCTAGCACACCGAGGTGGATATGTCCACGTTCTGCAACCAACCCGATATCTTCTATTAGCCGCTTTCGTCTTCCGTCTGTTGGAGGGCCCTCCAGGCGCGTGGCGGGACGAGGAGGAGGGCGGGGGAGCCAAGGGGGCGGTGCCCTTGGGCCCTCCCGAGGAGCAACATGAGTGCGCCCTTCAGCCTTCAGATCTCGTGCCCCCGACCCGCCCCCTCCGGGCCCCGCGCGACGGGGCACCTCTTGTTAATGCGACACCCGCAGGGGATGCAGATGAACCCTCGGCATCGACGGCCGAGAACGCGTGGGGGCGGAAGGGGGCGGGGCGCCACGGACGCGACGGCGAAGGTGAGCAGAGCGACAGAGAAAAGGAGGAGAGATAGAAGAGACTGTAACGTCGTAGACTCTCTCATCCCTTTATGAGAGACAGTCCCGCCTGACGACCATCACAACACATTACCATGGTGCGTATCAACATATGCAGGTTGTTATTGAGAATCATCATCTGTTTTCCGCAAACGACACGCGGCTGATATACGCTCTGTACAATATTAAGATATCCTTGTATATTAGGTACAAATTAAATGTACATATTTGAGAATCCTGTCGTCTTTACTCACCACGACGCTACAAGACATGCGAGTGAAGAGAGTACGAGAAAGACATATTCATAGTACGTACCAAAAACGAACAATCAATACTCATGAGAGTTACCCATATAAGCTAGTGGAAAATGTGGGATTAAGACTGTCTCGTTCCTAGCAATATTCCTTACAATTTATGCTGCTCGAATTTATATATTTCTTTCATGTTGATGTGAACTGAAGCGTGCATTTGCAACACGTCTTATCTTCATGTCTGACAAAGTATTTAGTCTTCAAGTCACACTCCTCTTTCTGTTCCCACAAATCAAGAATTCAGGTATCTTTGCGGAAATTATTTTCATTTTAATTACACAAGACAATACTCTTTCCCATCCTTACCACGTGCTAAAGTAATATTATTGCTTTCAAAATTCCTAGGAATATTTTCTACATAGTTCATTAGCTTTAACTTCTAACCGAAATTAGCAACTCAATAGGAAATACAGCTTACAATAATATAGAGTAAATAACTACTATATAATTCATATAAATAACTACTTTGGAAATAGTCTATAATACTTGACTTCACAAAGTCCTGCTTTATATCAAAAGTGTACATGAATGTACAAGATTTCACGTGCGTAAAGCAGATTTTATAATTATAAGCGATTTGAAACTGCAATACGTAATTTTCAAGTCTGGAATTTTAGTAGCTATGATATCTCCAAGAGCCACAAAATTCCACTGTCACACATTTGTGTTGCGTACAAGCAATGATAACAGCTGCCACTAGTGTAAAAATGCATCAAATTTTTATACCAGATTTATCATTTTCATATTAAACGTATGCTACAGGCTTGAACACATTGCAAATAGGAATTTACAGTGACAAGCAAAATTACTGGAAATAACGACTAAATAAAACAAAACAACAGGAAAGACATCTCAAGTACTGAAAACATAACATATTCTCCATACTTCCACAGTGTATTACGCACAGTATCGGTTGGTATCACATAATGAAGTTTAAAACGAATTCAGAACATTATGTAAAACTTTAGATATACCTCCAATATTCATTTACACAGCCTCTAACAACTAGGAAAGTACACAAGAACAATCCTGAGAGTATTTCGCCGGGAAAATCAGCAAACTAATAAAGACGAATGAACCCCATTCCACGTCACATAACAGCAAAGGCGACATCGGCGGCATCGACAAGCAGCAGCTGTCAGCGGCCGTGGAAGGAGCCAAAATATGCGCGGAGCACGAGGGGAGCGCAGCACGACATATGTCCACCAATGAGTCACGCCCCCGCCGCCTCCAACTGGGCCGCTCCGCCCCGCCTCTTTCCATCCCACTCTGGGCTGCCATTGCCGTGGGATTATTCGCGCCGCCCCGCGCCGCCCCGCGCCGCCCCGCGCCGCCCCGCGCCTACCCGCGCCGCCCCGCGCCGCCACGCGCCGCCCCGCGCCGCCCCGCGCCGCCCCGCGCCGCCCCGCGCCGCCCCGCGCCGCCCCGCTCCGCCCCGCTCCGACCCCCCGCCAACCCGCACTGCGCCGATCCGCCCCGCTCCGCCACGCGCCGCCCCGCCCCGCCCTGCCCCGCCCGCGCCACCCTTCGCCGCTCCGCGCCATCCCACGCCGCTCCGCGTCGCCCCGCACCCTGCCAACCCGCCCCGCCCCGTACCACCCAGCCACGCGCCGCCCCGCCCCGCGTCGCGCCTCCCCGCCCCCCGCCGCCCCGCACCATCCCGGCCCCCGCCAACCCGCCCCGCTCCGCTCTGCGCCGCCCCGCTCTGCACCGCCCCGCTCTGCGCCGTCCCGCACCGCATCGACCCCATGTCGCCCAATCTCGCGGCGCCATCGCCGGGACGCCCCGTGCTTTCTTCCCCGCCGCACTCCGCGCCACGACAATCCTCCCGCCCACATCCCCACAACCCCGCCCACCTTGCCGCCAACCTCCTCCCTCCGCCCCATTCCGTTCCATTCCACCCTCCCCCATTGCTTCGCTACCTCCCGCTTTAAGATAGGTTCCTCCCCGTCTCCTTCGCGCGCCGCCATCACCGTCCCTTCCACCTCCTCTGCGGATGCGCCGCGCGTCACCCAGCGAGGGGACGGACCCCCTTGGGGCACACCGCCCCTCTCTCTTTGCCTTCTTCCATTTCTGAGCATAGGGTGAACACCGGAGGAATACCAAAAGCTCATCTTCACGGCAAGATTTCTTCATCCATGAATGTCCAATTTGTTGTTGTAAGATATTGCTTTCATCTTTGTATGTTTTCAATAACATTTATTTCTCTCTCCAAATCCATTCAAATCATGAATATCAAAAACACCCATGATGTCAACTCCTAATGTGATTTTTATATTATGGATTAAAGTGATAGAAATAATCCATGTTTTCAATTAACATCCTCGTTTGGATACCACTAAAGTTCGATCAATTCAAGTTCACTAAGATTTGGTACCAAGCAGTCGCAGTTATTATATATTGTGATTGTGTGAAATGTTTTAAAGGATCAGAAAATAATTAAGAACATTACAATATTCTCCAAAGTGTATTACATATAAATAAAATTATAATTTCCCCATTTGCTAATTAATAAATTGATGCAAATATATTTAAGGATGTTATGTTCATGCATTAATAAATACACAATATTCATTGTTCTCTAAAAAGAAGAGAAAATCACACTCAATTGTACACATTATAATGTATATAATTTCAACTCCATTTTTGTTTTTTTCATGCACAAAGATCTGTCCCAGAAGTCACTTCGAAAGGAATGCACCCTTCAAATGTACGCATCATTGGTCTGCTGAACAGGATCCCATCTGCCCCACATAGAGTGCAAAAAACGTCCGCAGATAGAGCGCGTCACGCATCTAGCATTCCGGGAACGCCGTTCCATAACGTTCTAGTGCATTTGCGGGGCGCGCAAACAAACCGTTCCAGCACACTCCACAGTCGGAGAGCGGGCAAACGGGAATTCCCGGGACGGCATTTTGCGTGAGAACCTTGGCGCAACCACGCACGGCCGCCTCGGTCGCCCGCCCACCCCATTTAGTGGGAAAACACAGCCCCCGAGGGCCGGGGCAGGGGATGAAAAACTATTTCAACTGGATTGCGCGCGTTGAAGCCGATGCACACGCGGCCTAAACTGCGGCGAATCAATAAACAATTGTGAAGAGCGGGGCCATTGTTTTATTCTATTTAAAACGTCATTTCACGTAATTAAAATCAGATATCGTAATTTCCCAGCCGCCACTCGCAGAGGACAAACGCGGCGTGCGCCCACGCCGTGGCGGCAGGAAGGGGCGAGGGGAGGGGCGGGAGTGGGGAGGTGAGGCGCGGTGTAGCAGACGCCAGTGGTGAAATGGGGAGGGGGGGCGCGAAGTCGCGAAGAAGTGCGCGAGAAGGGAATTGGAGTTATAAATTCTAACGACAGATTTGAGATTTTCTCGAAGATCACTGGTGAATTATCGACCTCTATACATAGAAATGAATGCAGAAAATCCGGTAATTACCATAGCAGTCAAGTCTGTATCAATATCTGATCTTGTTATTTTATGTTCTAGCTACTCAGACATGGTCAGTGCATTAACATTAAGATAACACTATAAGAAAAACACCCTGTTCAGTTTTGCTCCATGAACAATCATGAAATACGTAATGCCATCTATGTAATTCCAGTAATACAACAATATTTTTTCTGCAAGATTACTGTTTACAGAGTCTGCAGGCTACACATAGTTCAGGATTTAACTGTGTGAAAAGTATTGAATCAAGTATGAAAACAGTAACGTGTACAATCATAATAGGTAGTTCTGACTATAATAGTTTTATCCGTAGTACTCACGGGTTTCCAACCTGGTGCCTCGAGAAACAACTGAAGGTAGATTTTCATTACTTTACGTAATTTTGTTTCCATCGTACAATAATAAGTTTTCTCGTATAACAATAAAATAAAATTCAAATATTTTTTATAAAAATGTGTAAATTTGTGAAAGTGGCAAACTATTATATTATATATTTAGTGGGTCATACATTGAAGAC
Source organism: Teleogryllus occipitalis (assembly GCA_011170035.1). Lineage (NCBI taxonomy): Eukaryota > Metazoa > Arthropoda > Insecta > Orthoptera > Gryllidae > Teleogryllus > Teleogryllus occipitalis. Next base: position 80,005 of record BLKR01000076.1, on the reverse strand, counting down.
ATCTTGAAAAATATTTGTAACGGCAAAATAAATCACCAGCACCAAAATAAATCACCAGCACATAACAAAATATAAGTATAAACGATATGTTTCTTATGAGATCAATTCAATGTATTCCAGGAGCAACAGAATAATACTAACATTTATAATTATTTTTTTTCCTTTACAGTTCCCCTGTGTTACAGATCCCTTGTACAGTTCAAGACAACAGCGTTGAAAGAATAGAAGCTGGTATCAAAACAGCAATTCCTGTAAGTACCAGAAATCTCTGCGAGTAACAGTGCAGGGAGGGTCAAACGTAGCTGCAACCCAAATTATTTTCTCCGTCACATCAGCAGACTGCAAGTTTTATTCCAATCAGAGGCATGCATTAAGCGGAAGAACCGTCGTTAATGCTTTACAATAACAGTGTTAATAGATTACGAAGACCATTCTCAGAGAATATTTTAACATTCGTAAGCGTAAATAGAATCTGACAGATAACTGTATGAACAATACAGCTTGCTGTAGCAGTGCCACAAGCAGTTGCAAATCGTCGTTCGTGGAGTACATGGGCACCCGAATTCCATTGCGCAAGCGACGGCAAATCATGCACCGATACCCAAACAAACCACGAGCGCATTAAAAGTTCTGATCTAAATAGAGGCGATACGTTAACCGCAAGATTTATGCGGCCTTCATCGCGGCCGGCATGTAAGATCAGAATCTTCATGACCGGCACCGCGCGCCGTCGAATCACCGCGCACGAAGTTTAATATTAAGCACGGGCACATGCATAAGGCCAGCGCGGAGCGGCGCGGCGGGAGCAGACCTACCCGAGCGCAAGTCGGAACGGGTGAACTTTCTTATGAATATGTATCGCATACATACATCAAATTTACAACTTTTGGAAACTCTGTGCAGCATGTAAATTTCGAACTCGAAAAAGGAGAACAAAATACATTTTGAAACGTAAACATAAAATATTTATGCAGGACAATAAATCAGCCTCTTACAATATTTATGTGAGTGTGTGAGGGCGGGAGGGGGGACCAGTTCTTTCTTACATGAGTGCAACAAATATAAATATGCATAAAAATTGCATTCAACGGCTGCTGGCGTGTGTGAAGACACGTGACTCAAGGGGACTGCTCTTGGGCCCCCCTCCCGCCCGACACGCGGGGGTGGGGGGGGGTCCATTGGGTTCCGCAGTCGCCGCTGCTGCAAGTGACACGGCGAAGGGGCCAAGACCCGAAGGGGTACGAGGCAGAGAAAGGGGTTGCGATTTCAGCCGCTGGCGCCAGCGATTTCAGTCGCTGGCGCGCATCGTTGCCATACAGGAGAGTGCGGACCCCCTCTCAGCCCAAGGCCGTTTATACTTCACTCTTCGTATATCACAGGACTGCACATCCTTCCTCTTAGGACCAGAGGAGGTCAGCACTCCTCTAAACTGACATTTCTGGAATTGACTTCCCAATTCCTACTCCCATGTACGATATTTTGTAGCCTTACGAGGTCTTACTATATTGAAAGTAGGGAACAACAGCATTTTCAAGCTAAAATTTCAGCTGGAATCTGTTGTCACTATTTTTCTTATATAGAATAGCAGCTCGTGGCTTGCCACAGCGTGGTCAGAAATTTAAGGATTAGCTCCTTTGTTCGATTTCATCTGAAATTTACTCCGTTCAATTCGAGGTGGATGTTGGAACAATGTCTTAAATAAAGGAGAACGAAACATCCTTGATTCTTCCTTCTCTATCATGTCCTCTTTCGCAGCCTTAAGGCCGGGTGACTGTGGGTTCCTTCATCCCTCGGATTCCTATCCACATTGATCTAGATAATGATACGGCGGTACTGAAACTACACACATTTTTGCCGCCAAAACCTATGAGGGTTATCATGGCAGGGAATCATGATGTGAACCACTGCATTATAGTGCATTGGATGAAATACGGCATATGTTGTGAAAGTTTTGAAGATTCAACAGAAGACACAGACATCGTGAGACGTTTTTCCGATGTTCGGCGTTAATTTTCGCCATTTCTTTGACTCGTGTAGTAGCTTTGCATTATTTTGATAATTTTATTTGCGGCATGCATTTTCCTTTCACGCATTCTTCTCCCTGCTTTTTCCGTTTCTCTTCAGTTGGGAATACTAACATTTGAAACGAAGCGAAAAATCGATAGCAAAGCGAGATGTAATTCTCAAAACTTGCAAATATTTCATTACACGAAATTCTTGGCTGATAATAATACCGACCAGATTTCGATTCAGAGTGTTGTCTTCGACTTTTCACATCTCTACCTTCACTCTTTCGGTTTGCATCTTCCAAGTCGTATTGCCTATTTTGTTGCATTCTTTTTCAGATTTCGGGAGTTATTATGTACGACGCGTTGCACTAGCTTTTTCAAACGACATCTCGGAAAGTGGATTTTCGGTCGCACTGTGCATCTCTGCCGCCCTCACCGCTCCTCCCCTCCACGCCACGCCACCTCCTCCCCCGCGCCAGCTCTCCCTCTGGCCGCAGCCTTCGCTGCCCCACCTCCGCCGTTGCCGCCGCTTTATCCATGCAATTCGCAGCATCAACTTATGATTGGGGCTGCGCTGGCGCCGGCGCATATGCAGGGCTCTGCCCAAGTCTATTTCTATGATAATGTTTGCCAAGCATCCGTCTCGCACAGAGCCGCCCCGCCGCGCCCCGCCCCGCCCCGCCCCGCCCCGCGCCGCCCCGCCCCGCCCCGCCCCGCCCCGCCCGCGCCCCGCCCGGCTGGGCCGGGGGAGGGAGGCTACCAGCGAGTGCGAGCGAGAGAGAGAGAGAGACAGAGACACGCAGAAGGAGGGTAAAGGAGAGGGGAGGATGAGAGGAAAGTCGCAGGCAAGCGAAGGACACGAAGAGACACGCACGGAGTTTAAAACGCGTTTCGGTTGCGCGGAGTGTTAAAGAGGAGGTGTGGAATTGTCGCGACGTTCCATCTGACTCTCCCTTCGCCAGAAGACGCCCGCCAGCGCATACGGTATTCATTTCGTTATTCGTCTTTTATCACAAACGGTGAAATAACCTTCACTAATAAGTAATGAACAATCCACCAACACTTTGAAAATGTACAAAACTTTGTATTCCTGTTCTCCTTTTCTAGATATGAAGGCGAAATAAGGCACAGTGTGTACACACTAAATACAGACATAATTAAGTAGAGTACGTTGTTACTAAAATTGACCTACATTTATTTCATTTTATGATCATTTATTTTATTTTACATCCACACCCAAATAATTCTTCTGAAAAAAACAACACAAAACAATAGTTGAATAAATTTACAAGACGCAGTACATTACATTTTTTTGAGAGGGGGATGTTCTTGAGGATCCAACGTCACGTGGAATATATATCAGTGAACTTACACAACTGCAACAATAATGCAGGCAGTAACACGTCCAACTCCCATCCTAAGCCGCAACGTGGCAGACGCTCCGCTCGCGAGCAACTGAGCGTGCATACGCGAGCGATGGCGACGTTTTGGCTCCCGAAGACATAGTGTCGGCGCGCGTGCACAGGCAACGGGAAAGAAGGAAAGGGAAAGAAATCCCGCGCAAGAAAAACGAAGTTAAAGTTTGTCAATTACCGTAAATAACTTGGATCTACAACGCGCGCGCGCCGCTCCGTGCTGCTGGGAGCGCTTTGGATTCTCTCGACACGTCCGCCGCCGCCGCCGCCGCCGCCCCGCCCACCCCGTCCCCCCGCGCTTCCGGCCACGCGGCGTCGCGATGCGCGGCTGTTTATCGAGGAAGCGGCGGTGACGGCGGCGGAGGAAGCTACGGCGACTGCACTGGCAGAGGACAAGACAACAGAGATCCCAGAAAGATGGCGGCGGCGGCGGTCGCAGACAGTGGTGAAGTCAATGATGGCTGCGCTGGGTATGGTGGTTAAAGTGATGGTTGTTATGATGGCAGAGCAGGCGATGACAGATGATAATTGGGGAGACAAAGCCGGAGGTATTAGTTAGAGGAGGAAGCAGTGCGGATACCCGGACCCTATAATGCGTCCGCCAAACGGAAGTGAAAGCGAATGAGAACAGATGAATTACATGGATATGGTGCCAATGAAACAATATCTGGAGGAAATAACACTGAATGGTACCATTTAGTTATTCGCCCGTCACGTAAAAGGAACTGGAGTATGAGAACTGAGATGGAGCAATCAGCATTAGAGACGATGATTAATAAATACAGGTAAAAAGTGGAGTGATGATGAACGTACAAAGAAGGTGAAGAAATAAGGTGAAATAATTACGCCAGCTCAAGGAAAGGGAGCCTATGTGTAAAGAGATAAAGAGGCGCGTGAACCTGGTACATATCTTAACCCGACCAAGAAAGCATCCAGCCGCCAGAATCATCCTCCAGATAGCGACTCAATTCGACTTAGCTACATGTAGCTAGTGACCAGAATCCGCCAGCCTAGGATCTCCGGGTCAGAGAAGCTGCAGCGGAAACGGTTAACACTGAGCCACCTCAGCCAGGAGAAAAGAGAACAGAACACGGGCGAGAATGAAGGCGGTGGTGGAGGAGGAGCTGGAGGCGAAGGCAGAGAGGAAAACTGGAAGACGTCTCCGCTCCACCTTGGAGCGAAGAAGAGTTTGCCTACTTGTTACGCACCCGATGAACCAATTGGTGCGACGGGCGTGGAGGGGCGGGTGGAGAGGGGAGTGGAAGGGGAGGCGCCGGCGACCCAAGGGCACAGGGCGCGCGAAGGGCGCTCCAGCGAAAGCAGATCGCGCGGAGTCAGCGCAGCGGAGGGCGAGGCCCTGAGCGACTTCCACAAACAGCAACACGCGTATTATGACTTCTACTATTTTTATGAAATTATTTACTCTCGCTCGTGATTAAAATTCCAACTAGTTTTGAATGACATTCGTTACACATTCTCATTTTGCAGCGTGTAACCGAAATCCTGATATAATTCATAACGTGGTAAATTTCTCTGTGAAGATTTTATTTATAAAACAAGGTAAAATATAAACGACTTTGTCTATGAAGGTAATGTAACATTAAAAACACCAATGTCTGCCAGTAAAATCCTCGATTCCTGAATCTTCTCCCTCAAAGTTCTGCACATTTCCTCAACCTGTGTTGCAAAACATACATTTTAAGCCGTACACATACGCAGTTTCCGCTCTGTCTTTACTTCAAAGAGAAGCTTTTATTCGTTGGTAATCCAATGTTTACCATGTTAAACATTAGGATTGAAATGTAAGTATATTACAACCTTTGCATATTTAAAATACAAGCCAAAAAAAAAAAAATCTTCGAAATTTAGTCGCGAGCAGTATCACACGGTGAAATATTTAATAATTCACCTGCCAGCCGTGGGCGTGGGGAGGGGTTGGGGAGGGGGCGGGGGGCGGGGCAAGCAAAGCAAAAACAAGCGCCGGTCGTTGGCACGTGCGCCTGGGGCGACGCTGACACCGCCGCTACGTGTCACACGAGCGTCCTCGCGTCGCCCCCTCTCGCCCCCCTCAGACCCTTCCAGGAAACGTGGATCCCGCCGTTTGCGCTCGAGCGCCTATCGATAACGAAGGAGGCGACGACGAGCGGGCCGCGACACTCGGCGGAGGGCGGATTCCCTCGCCCTCATCCCTCCCTCGTCCCTCCCTCTCCGCGACGCGCCGAAACCTCGTAGGACACACGTTGCAGGTCAACCTGGGTAAGGTCTTCGAATGGTTGATTGGTTGGTTGGTGATCCCGGGCGCGTCAATAGCTGAGGTCATTAGTGCCGTAAGGGTAGTGAACGTTTATTCTCGGGAGCTGGCGGTGATCTTCCCCTGTTGGATGGCGAGATCCGGCGAATATCTATCGTCGGCTAGCGGGGTTTCCCCCTAACCAGGACTCTCCCACCAGCTGGGCACTGAATATCTCCCGGAATATGTGGTAGTGTAGTACATGTTAGTGTAAGTGTGTGTGTGTGTGTGTGTGTGAGTGTCTGTGTAAGGGGAGAGGATAGGACCAGGAAGAGGAAGTAAAGATCGCGCGCGGTCCATGGCCCGTTTGTTAGGGTACTGCTCCGGCATTTGCCTGGTGTTGATTGAAGAAACCACGGAAAACTACCGATCAGAGCAATCAGCTGCTAGAATTATCCTCCAGATAGCGTCTGAATTCGACCTACCTGAAAAGCTAGTGTCGAAAATCCTGCCGCCGTCAGGACTCGAACATAGGACCTTCCGGTCAGAGACGCTGCAGTGACATCAGTTGATGCACTGAGCTACCGTTCCCGGTATCTCCGAATGCTTTTGGCTGTTCTATACCGGGAAAAATACTTGTATGCAGCTAACATATTCGTGAATTCTGCCTACAGGCAGGGAAAAACGGCGCAACCAGGTAATCAGTTTGCTGCAACATCGTGGATGTTCATTTCTTAAGTGCACACCCAATTCACTTAACTGCGAATCAGTTTAAATACTTCCGAATTTTCATCAAACACGTACATTCCAGCTAGGCTAATGTCATTGAGAGTTATTTAGATTTTTCTCAGTATAACGACGCTGGGCGCAGGCAGTTTGGCCGACGTTTCAGTCTTCTTCGAAGATAAAATACGTCAAGAAGGTCGGCGCTCAGGTTTGTATGCCTTAAGTTCGCCGTAGTTACTAGGCGCGAGTATACTGACCGTGGAAACTTGTCTTTACTCAACTAGGATCCTCTTGAATTCACTTAGAAGTTAAAATCACTAGTGTCGTATAATTTTTCTTTTATGATATTTAGTAGATGTTAATATATTAATCAACGAATGTTGCTGTTGGTTTCGAATACACACACACACACAAATTCTGAAACATAGACATTTTTAAACAACTTCATTAACAGAAAATTAAGCAGCTTGTGGGGATGAAGTGAGATGACTGCCGTCATATGGTATAGTTTCTAAATAGGGTTGTTGAAAAACGAAAAGCTCTGAATAGGCTTTTAATCTAGATCGTTTAATTTCTCAAGGTGGGCGAGAAACTTTGAGAACCAGTGGTTTTGGCAGTTGGCGAAATCATCAGAGATTTTAGCCGGTGGAAGTTACTCAAGTTAATAATACCATTGATATTACAAAGTTTTTTCAGTACGATTCTCGCAAGTACTGGAACTTAGCAACTTATCTGAAGCTGACTTTTAACACGCATTTAAAAAAACAGCATTATAATCATGTTCGGTTTTGCTTTCATGTGATAACACCACTTTTACTATTCTGCAAATGCCCGTCTCGTAATGACCTGATGATATATCTTTTCAAATCGTAGGCATAAGTGAGTAATAAAATTTCAATACGCTATAATATTACTTTTAGTCATCTCGAATCCTGAAATGTTCTCACTGTTTGTAGGCACCATCTTCCGCCCATCTCTCCACGCCTTCTGCATCAACTTCACACCGCTCTCACGGTCGCAAAGTTTCAGCACACTAAACACGCCCGCCGCCCGCGCCGTCGCTGACGGAGACTGCCGACAGCACCTCTCATCGGCCTTATACAGGTTGTCTCTGAATAAAGGTTACAAACTTCTAGGGCATGTAGGCAGGTCAAAGATGATCACATTTTGCCAAAGAAAATGTGGTGGTAAATTTCTTATAGTGAAGTTACACACGTGATATATGCCCCTGATTTTCAGCACTCTCTAATACACAGGTGTTCTACAGGTAACGATCTGAAGCATTCAAGAATATTTCATGAAATTCTCGAACACCTGTCCACGCAAGGTTGGGTAACATTCACGGCGCAAGAACGTCCTGTTGAATTTCATTATATAAAGTTTTCTACCCCAAGATCTTTGGCAAAAAAGTGATAAACTTCGACCTCCCCATTATGCCCTAGACATGTGTAATATCTATTCTGAGGCATCCTGTACAACTACGCTGGGATCCCGAGACAAAGGCGCAGCGGCATATAAGGAGCCACGCGTCTCGTATCTTTCCCCGTGAACACACGAGATGAGCAGGAGACGGAGGTCGCGAGGGAGTGGGAGGTGGCTGTGTGGTATGAGGCGAGGTCCGAACCGTGTCCCGCACGTCAAGCAGGCAGCGGCGGCGGTAGCGCGCTCGTCAACGCGAGACGAGGCGGCCAGTCACCTGGAAGAGGCGCGGGGCCGGGGTCGGGGCACGGCACGCGCGACACGCCGGAGCGGGGCGGGAAGAAAAACCCTGACGAAGCGGAGCGGCGCGGTAGAACAGATCGGGGAATCGGGAACGACGTAATAGTTAAGAAAATACGACATGGAGGGAACAGCAAAAAGGCGACATTCCCAGGAGAAGGTACGAAATATAAATGGAATCGACAGAAATCTTCCACTTGATGGTAATATGCAGGGTAAGTCAATAAAAACGTTCTCCTCGAATATTCTCTAAACAGTTCAGGATATTAAAAGAGAATTTTCATCCAATTCAGGACACAGGGAGTTTACGAGCTGTAGTTTTTAGCGTGTTGATAGCTTTTTTTGTTTTAAAAATGTTGGATTAACTTCCTTTTATTAATGAGAGACACTCCTTTGTGCATGAACAGGAAGATCTTGTGAATAAAAATTCAGCAATACTACGTATGTAGGGATTTGTTGAACAAATAATAGTACAAAAGAGTAAGAAATATTGCGTCTTATGAACAGCAAGTACATGGAAGTTAGCGTTGCGTCGCCAGGCAGCCTTGCGGAGGCCAAAGCGGAAGGCAGAGCAGTGCAGTGATCTCGGCGACCCCTTCGGTCGGATTTCGCGTGGATACGTTTAGAAATCCAGCTACACTGTGATCTTTGGAACTTAACTGATTGATTGATTTTTTCGTGTTTCCGGGCGCGTCAAAGGCTTTGGTCATTAGTCCCGTTAGTGTAGTGCATGCTATTTTTTCGCGAGAGGGAAGTGATCTTCCCCCGCTGGATGGCGAGATCCGGCGCCGACCTACCATCGGCTAGTGGCGTTTCCCCCTAACCAGGACTCTCCCACCAGCGGGGCACCGCCCCAGTCGGGACGAGCTCTAAGCTCCCGACCGGTCTCCCGGAATATGTGGTAGTGTAGTGCATGTTAGTGTAAGTGTGTGTGTAAGGGGAGAGGATAGGAGAATGAAGGGGGAAGGACAGATCGCGCGCGGTCCGGGGCCCGTTTTTTAGGGTACTGCTCCGGCATTCGCCTGGGGCTGATCGGAGAAACCACGGAAGATTATCGATCGGAGCGGCCGGCCGCTAGAATTCTCCTCCAGATTGCGATTGAATTCGACCTAGCTGAAAAGCTAGTGTCGAAAATCCTGCCGCCGTCAGGACTCGAACCTAGAACCTCCCGGTCAGAGGTGCTGCAGTGACATCAGTTGATGAGCACTGAGCTACCGCTCCCGGTTCGAACTTAATAAACCGCCGGGTTTTATACTCATTTGTTTATAATTACTCTTCAAATGCCGACATATGTACCATTGCTGAATTCGTCTTCTTAAGATCTATCTATTCCTGTAAAATACAGAGCTCCATTTAAGAAGGTTGGTCTAATATCTTTCAAATAAAAAACGCTCTCAAAAAGGTAATACTTAAAAATGATGAGCCCCTGCGTCCTGAATCGTTTGATGAAAAGTCCATTTCAATATCTTGAACTGTTTAGTGAATATTCTAAGCGGACACATTTCTGAGTAAACTAGAATATTGAGTAGCTTGGAAAAAATCGAATAAACCAAAAAATATGAATTTCTGAGTCTGTGTAAAGTAAATTACATACATTGCAAAAAATTGGATGACGCGCAAAGATAGAAACAAAATTACGCAAAGTAGTCAAAAGTTTAAAGCTGAAATATGAGAGTCATAACAAAAGTGAAGCACTTAGGTTCCCTTTACACATACCATATTTACCGAGGAGAGGATTTCATTTAGTCATTCCACAAATTAAAATTGAATTTGTACCAGAACAGTAGATGAAAACACTATTTACATTTCTTTTTGAAAAAAAATATCGGGAACTAAACTTAAATAACTCTACTCCACCATGCGCGCAGCGTACTGGCATCACATCTCTCCCAACTCCACAAAATAACCCCCGCAACACAACTCGACCAGCCAGCGTCATAGCGTTGCTTTCAAAATTTTCGCAAAGGGCCTTTCGCCTCCTACATTTATTTGCCATTCCGCTTCTGGTGACCGGATGCGCTGCCAACGAGTCGGGGCCTGCGCTTGCTATCCACTCCGCCGGAAACGCGCCCGGCACAGGCGGCGGCGACGACGCAAGGCGGCCCAAAGTGACAAACAATGTTTACACTCGCGCATATGCTAATTCAATGCATTAAATATGACAATTTACAGTAGGGCGCGCGCAAGAGGGGGTGTAGGTGGGGGAGGGCGAGTTCGGGTGCGCGCGCCCGTGTTTTTCGGCATCAAAGCGCCGCCCGTGTCTATATGCATAGTCAATACGCGGCGGCGGGGGCGACCTCGTGCGGAGGGGGCGCTCGCCCTAAAAAGACCGCACTGGGCGCGCGCCTCTCAATCAAGGGCGACGTGGCGGGGAGGAGAGGGGCGGGGTAAGGGGTGGCAGGCGGGCGGGAAGGGGAGGCGGGGCGGGAAGGGGAGAGAAGAGCCGTGGCGGGAGGGGAGGGCAGGGAGGAGGAAGGGCGGAGAGGGGGAGGGAGAGAGGGAGGAAGGGGCGGGGCGGCGTGGAGCGGGGTGTGCCGGCGCGATGGCGAACGGGGCGGGACGTGGCGGCGCGGGTCGGAACGGGTCGGAACGGGGCGGTGCGGGACGGGACGGGACGGGACGGGACGGGGCGGGGCGGGGCGTGACGGGGCGTGACGGGGCGGGAAAGGGCGGGACGGGGCGGGACGAGACTGAACGGGGCGGAGCGGGGGGGCGGGGGGCGGGACCGGGCGGGCTGGCGGCGAGGAGGGTTCGGGCGGAGCGGAGGGACGGGGGTGTGGTGTCGTGTGGTGCGGTGTGGTGTGGTATGGAGCAGATTCTGCCACGCGCGCGGAGAACGTAATCACGGTCGGGGACGTGGACGGAGCGCGAGGCGCGACGAAAAGTGAGTCGATCGATGGGTTCCCAAACGTGGTGATTGAGAATGGAGGAGACGTAGGAGGAAGAATGAGAGGTGGAACCTGAGTGATACACGGATAATGGAAGACGGGAGATGTAGGCGGAATGAGGAATAAATAATTGAGGAAGTAGGCGAGGAAGAGGATGGATGTGTTGGTAGAAGCGACGAATAAGAGTGTGGAAGGGAGAGAAGAACGAGACGTGGAACCTGAAGGACAGTTACAATGGAAAACGGGAGATTTAGGTGGAATGATGAAGAAATATTTGAGGAAGTCGCGAGGGAGAAGGGAAGAAAAAGAAACGGGAGACAGTGAAGGAAAAGTGGCCCTCAAAAATTGGGTGAGGGAGACAAAGACCTTGTAAAAGATACTGCCGAAGTAACCGAGACTGACTGCATGGAGAATTCAGGATGTAGTACCACTTCGCCAGTGATGATGAGAAGGGGAATTATACACAAGAGTAAATCGTAATTGTGAAAAAAGAAAACAGGGAGTTAGTTAGATACTGAGACAAATGGATAAATTCTTATTCGACAAAGGTAAGTTAGTAAAAAAGACTAGAGGAAGTCGAGTGGGAAGACCAGAGAACTGAATGGCAACGAAGGGAAAACAGAAAAACAGGCGACGCGCTGGTTGGCAAGGGCTCTCGAAGAGAGACAGTGCTCGATCGGTAGTCCGTGCTACCGGCTGAGCGAACAGGCAATCACCAGAGCGTGGCGAGGGGCGGTGAGGGTTTGTATTGGACGGGAGCGCGCGGGGGCGGACACGCGTACACGCAATCAGAGCGGCGAGCCCTCCGCCCAAAGATACGTCGCCCAAAGACATTAATTACACGCAGCCACGCCGCATCCCCGCGACGCCGTTTTACAGGTCACGTACCCGAGGATTCACGCGGGCGGGGAAGCCAGGGACGGTGGGGCTGGAGAGGCGGGGCGGTGAAGAGGGGGCTTAGAGAGCAGAGCGAAGGGGGCGGAACGGCGAGATGCGTGGAGAGGAGAGGTGGCGCAGGGGCGTGGAGGGGATCGGGGAGGTGGCGGGGCGTGGATGGGATAGGAGTGAGGGGGATTGGGGAGGCGGAGGGGCGTGGAGGGGATGGGGGATGAAGGGGCTTGGAGGGGATCGGCAAGGCTGAGGGGGTGGAGGAGAAAGGGGGAGGGGTGTGGAGGGGATGGAGGAGGTGGAGGGGCATAGAAGAGATAGGGGGAAGTGAGGCGTGGAAGAGGGACGGATGGGCATGGAAGGGGCGGTGAGCAACGGGAGCGGAGGCGACGGCGTGGATAGGGTGTGTTTTCTTAACGAGAGGTTCGCGGGCAAAAAAAAAAGATAAATGAAGTTCTAATTATACCTAATGACATTAGATCGGTCGCACGTACAAATGGAAAGAGTACAGTCTGTTTCTAATTTGATGTCTGCGAATGATACGTTTGTGTGATAAAACTGAATGCATGATAGAACAACTTTACTCGTCTTGTTAAAGAAAATTTATGGTCGCAACACGAAACTCTCACAGCCTTTTTCTATTTACATCTTCTCGTTCAGTGATTTTTGAGAATGTCATGTTAGTTACATTTTTTCATCAGCACCAAATAAATCCTGAATGAACTCTTAGAAAGATTAGTTCATCCTCGTGTTACACAATGACAATCAAGTTTATTGCCACCATTGCTTAAACAACACGCTAAAGTCATTTCATTTTACTTTAAATTTTCTGTAGTGGCCTATGACATTAGGTCATTGTTACACCGCCTACCTTATCGAATGAAACTTTTTTAATTAATTCGTGAACGTCCTTCTCTACGGGGCTCGTGGCCTCAGAAATGTGGTAACCACAGTTTAAACGATTAATTTTGGAATCATAATCGTAGTGTCATTGGTCACAGTAGAAAAATCGAAGAATAAATAAGAAGACATCCATTGATAAGTGCATGCAATAACGCATTATCCATATTAGAACCAAAGTTACAAATAAAAATCGTAAGAAAATACTCAAATGATTTCAACTCTAGATATTTTCTTAGAAATCCATTCAAGCATTCAACCAAGTAGCAAACACATTCCTTTTCTTTCCACATCGTAAATAGTTTCTCTCACGGGCTTTCCACGCCAGTTCCTCGCATCTAGTGTAGTACATTGAATCCAATGTTTCCCACGTCCTCTCAGACTTCGCCGCCGCCGCCGCCGCCCCCGCCGCCTCCCCCCTTCCTCGCTGAGCGGTTGGCGTTCCGCCCGGCAGAAATTAAATTAGCGTAGAGTGCGTATTGTGTGCAAAGTTACCAGTAACTTACGAACGCCGACAAGGCCGGCTTGTTCTATAAATTCCACACCGCACGACCCTGTATTAGCTATTATATAAAGTGTGTTTTAATGGACCCGTTACTCTTTTAAAGGGACTCGCTGTAACCCGGCAGCGACGCATGCATTTTGGATAGCCGCTGTCAGAGTTTGATCAGTATGAATAATAATTTAGCGTTTGAGTTTGTTTGTGGGTGACATGATGGCCTATAATTTAATCATTGTCTATATTTACACAACTGCATGTGTTACCTTCCAGTAATTAAATTATACTGATATAAACGTGCAGCCACTCAATGATATGCAATTTATCATTGCCTAGCTAAATATTTCTTTTTCAACAAATGAAACCTTGATGTAATTTTCATGATTGTATAATGGGTTGCGTGTCAGTGTACATTGAACAGAGTGTTTTACTCTACATTAAATAACAACAACCAGCTATCTAGCATTTAAAGCTTTTAGAGCAATAGAGGCTCTAAATTTCTAAAAGCAGTAGAGCAGGCTGTGGTATACACGATATTCAGATCTAAGGAACATGGCTTAATATATTTAATAATCTAACTTCACAAACTACAAAACATACGCTAGGTGTACGTTTTCGTAGTACGCAGAATTATAAAGGGTATACAATTGTGAAAAAAGTATTACTTTCACGCAGTTATTTATTTAATGTACCAAACAAGAAACTAAATAAATATTAAAGTCCATAAAAATAACTTCCTTTTAACTTTTAACAATTTTGAGCACACTCTTCTCGACGGATCACGAATAATTTCTGGACATGAAAAGAAGCGACATACGTCTCTTCGAGTTCTAACGTGTAAGTAAAATACATTGCCGTCATTCCACTGATACGCAAACATCCCGACCCACATTAATGAATTACATTCTTCCCACGCGATTTTAATAAAATACCGGAAAAAGGAAGGGACAGAGTCTCCCAGACATCTGCGGTTATTTTCCTGCGTGAAGCAGCCAGCGTGAAGCATCCATTTGAATTATTTCGTGTCTTCGTGTCTGGTCGTCGTAGAGACGTTCCGTCAGCCGGTTACAACTACGCACGGGGACGGATAGCGTTCGTTCAACGCACGACGGAGCTGTGCCCGAAACGCAACAGAGTGAATTATGCACGCGCCGAACCGTTTAAAAAGCAAACACTGGTAGGGTAGGAACAAAAAATTCCTGCGCAGAGTACGCCGTGCATTTGGGATGACGATCCACAGGTGAACATCGAACCAGGAAACGCACTGCGTTCTCTTAATGCGTTGTGAAGGACCACACGAATATTTCAACGGGGGATGAATATTTGAAGCGGTGGAGCCGTCCGTGGCAAGACGGAGATGTCTGCGTGTAGCGTCGATCCCAGAGAGTGAGGAGGTTACTAGGAGGAACCCACAGATGCAGCTGGAGGCGGCGTCAATGGATCTCCTCTATTGAAGGGGAGTCCTCCTAGTTTCTCAAGAACACGATGTAAAGTTTAATGTTAGAGTTGAATTTTTAGGAGTATATACGAGTATTTACTGAATTTCATTTCACAACTAAAATAAATTATCAAAGAATAAAGGTATAAATATATGTAAGTATGAACTAAAATGATTAAGATTAGAAATAAGAACCGAACTAAAATACCTTAGAAATCATAGATTATGTACGTATCAGAACTTACCGCGCAAAGGTATTCACAGATTGTATATAGTAACTGTTAGATGCTAATATATTCTGTCCGAACGTACTATATTTGTAGACGAAAAAGAGAAATTATACATCTAATCAAAGATGAGTAATAAATTATTCAGAATTAGTAAGAAATCTAAAAAAACGAGATCTAATGTATGGACATACGAATACATATACATTCTTGACATTCATATTTATCTACTACACGAAGAAGCAATAAATATTGTGTTTAAGCGCAAGGAACATCTAGCATGCTTGTTACATGAGCCAAAGATAATGTAATTTTCAATCATGTAAGATATTCAAATTTTAAGCGCTACATCTCTGATTTGAGATTTTAAATCGACGTCGCCATCGCCATTCTTCACCCAACCGGCTCTTGCACGAGTGCAGCTGCACCTCACGTCCTAGGGGGCGTTGCCCGCATTTGTGTCCAGCCGGCTAATCTGCGCGCGGGACATGAAAAGGCGGCCCGGCTGCGGCGATGCCAAATGTGCCGCATCGCGACGTCCGGCGGCGGGGGTGGGGGTGGGGGTGGGGGCGGCGGCGGCGACGCGCCAAAGAGAGGTCTCGTAGCCAGTTCGCTCTTAATGACGTGTAATAATGTCATCGTGGTGGTGGCCACGGCGCCCGACGCCCACATACTCGGCTAAACGCCATAGAGTACCGTCACAGTCGCCATCGCCGCTAACGGACTGTGTGAAAACTTCTCAGTCACAGAGGTCGAAAACCATAGATTTGATAAGTTTGCAATACCACTTATTATAAAAATTCCTCTTCTTTAAATAATACATTGAATTACTGTACTAATTCCATTCGTTGAATTTCTGCTCTTAATTTACTTTCTTTTTCGTAATAAGTTTTAAACTTAAAAAGGTTTTTCTTTCTATTTATTTTCTTTCCGCTCGTCCTATATGGCTTTAAAAGGTTGGGATTAAATAATATATCTTCAGTGAAACGCTTATACAAAATAAATAAAAATTAAATGAAAATATGGAAAAATAAAGCTTCTGAGAGATTGATATTGCATGCTTATATGCCTTTTAATGATATTCTACATGATTTTATATATTTATACGTATTTAGTTTTAAAATGATTTTAGAAATAGAGTAATCGGTAATAAAAATCATTCTCAAATCCGTTTTCATTTAGAAAACGTATTTTTTTCTCCGTCGTTTACTGGTACAATTTGTAGAGACGAAGTTTGTTTCATTTGCACGTTTCATTTTGAAGAAACATAAACAATGGTCCGCCTTGAATTATTTCAGAGAACTTTAAATTAGAAGTCAATTCACTGGTTTGAGTCACATCGAAAACCAGTACTAATGTAATGATTGTAATGTAACATCGAGTTTTTTGTTATCATCGTCATCGATTATTCGGCTTTCAGTTTGGAAAGAACTGCTATATATTAATAAACGGAATATCAAACTAGTCGCCATTCCAAATTCCTCCTCGACTCGCCTCACTCTCATTCTCTCACACTCTCTCCCTCTCTCTCCCCCCTCTCTCTCTCTCTCTCTCTCTCTCTCTCACACACACACACACACACCACCCTTTATTTTCTCAGCTTTCCTTAATACTTTTCACATCTCCCCGTTCACACGTCTTATACAATCTTTGTAACCTAACCACCAGTCTCTTAAAATTTTTTCATCAATACTCCCTCACCGCTTTCTTTCCTCGCTTCACACTTCCCCAGCAAAAGCTTCCCTTTTGCCCGTCTCGTTCCTCACCCCGCCGCACTGCGAACCGGCATCGCCCTCGGGTCACTGGCCTCGACAATTTGGCCGCCGGCGGCGCCACCGTCGCCGGAGACTTGGCACCGACTTGGATGCACATCCGGCCTTGACGGGCGCCGGCCGCAGTAATCGGGACAATTTGGGGTTCGCCTGATTGGTTCCACGCCCCCCCGCCCCCCCGCCAGCCACCCCGTCACCTCTGCGTCGCCGCCGCCGGTGCCAACTTTGAAGGGGCGGCTAATTCGTCGCCGCCAAGTCGTGCGGGAGGCGTTCGTCAGCAGCGGCGGCAACGGCGCCGTTCGATTCAGGTCGTGTGTTTGGAGGGAAAAGCGGCCACACGAGTCGACACTTCCATGAAATGACCAGTCACTAAAACGGGCTGCAATTTTCGAGATCGTCAGCTTTCACGCACGCACAGACACGCATCTGCGTGCACACGCACCTACACATTAATTCATACATAATGTCATTAAGGATCAACTCAATTCAAATTTATCTCTGTGTTATAATCCTAATTAAAAATATCAAGTGACTCTATGGAGATGTAGGATTATTACCGAGAGGTTCAGGTTATTAGGTTTGCTTTAAAGAATCCCAACCCACCAAATACTATTATATCTAATATACCACAAGATTGCATCATCTACAACCCAGCCATCTCCGACTAAGCCTCCACTTCAAATTCGCTCTATACATAACTTGTATTCTCGGACAAGTTCTGAATTTCCCAGAAACATCTTCGCCGTCGGACATCATTGGTCACCCTCTATAACCACTAACACACTGGTCCCTCATCGTCTCTTTTCCCTCTCATTCGGCCTCTACAATCTTCTTCCTCCCACGGTCTTCTCCACCTCTTTTCACATCTCCTTGCCCTCCTCCGCTATAACATCCTGTCGTGTTCCCAGCCGCTAGGTGTCGCCCCGTTGCCAGCTTACGCCCACGCCCGCCAACGTCGGCCCCCGAGCAGACACATTGCGGCACATTTTCTCCGGCGAATTACAACCCCTTAGACCGCACCGCGGAACTCCTGGCGCGGTCGCCAGCGGTTCCTCTTCCCCATCCCGCGCCGCCGCCCCGTCTTCACCCCCGCGCGACCGCCGAGCGTAACTTCCCGCCGACCTCGCGCGTCGGGACAAGCTTTCGGGGCGTTCCGTCAACAAACTTCTCCCCATGGAAGCCGCCCCCCTCCTCCTCCTTTCCTCTCGAAAGTACGTCGCGAATGAGGCGCGGGGGTGGGGGTGGGAAGGGGGGGCGAACTTTGCGTAGATCCCTCTGATTTAGACGCCGCGCGGTAGACCGGGCACGCCGCCGGCGCGCGTCGCTCATACTGCGGCGCCGCCACGCCCACACGACGCGCGGCTCTGCGGGCGAGGACGCTCTTTATTAGGTCTTTATCATCTGTCATTATTATTATTATAATTTTGTTTACTCTCAAAGTTTTTGGTTTCACATGGATACCACTCAGATACAATATCAAAGCATGGTAGCACTGACATATTTAAAATCTACAAAACAAATTAAGGCACTCTAACAAAAACATAAAATAACAGTTTTCAGATGTAATAACTAATACAATTTCAAAAATGAACTTTCAAAACCCAACATGCCCTCCCATAAATCTCCTGACTAGTGAGCAGGTACTGATTATAACCGACTTCTGGAGGCAGATGATAATGCTCTTCTCCAAGCCGAGTTCTTCCACCGCTCTGCAGAGAGTATTTGGTATAACACCAGTTGCTGACAGTACAATTGGGATAGTTTTAACTTCTGACACTCGCCATTGTTCTTTTACGGCAAATATTAGTTCTCTGTATTAGTCGGTTTTAGTCTGGTATGTTTTCATCATGTTGCTGGTATTATTATTATTATTATTATTATTATTATTATTATTATTATTATTATTATTATTATTATTTCCTATTTTCGGAAGATATGCACTGATACCGGAGTTCTCAAAATCACCCAAGGCAACAATAGTTAGCACGTAAAGTGGAACAAGAATATATTTTGTTTTTTTATATCCGTCAAATCAGGGTTAAGAATTTACGGACTATATTTACTGTTCCCAATAATGCGGGTTTCGGAATTGTCCGTAAATGCTTTTCAGTCAATTCTAACTTCTTCGCGATATCTTGCCATTACTTGGTGACCAATCCGTTCGCTGACACCACTACTGGAAGCATTTCCAACTGCGTGCAATCCATACATCTCCTTCAATTCAATTATATTTAATATTTTTGTATTCCTTTGTTTTTATTACGAAAATATGTATTGTTTATAATATTGTCAATCGTTCGTTCTATGTTGCTTTTGAAAAGGCACATGCTAAATGTGCGAAAACTATAGCTGAAAGTAAATATATAAAATACAAATGTCTTAATTCCTGGTATCCTCGTAAGATAGATCCTATATGGCCCAAAAGTACTACAAAAGAGCCATCTATCTGCATTAATATTATTATTATTATTATTATTATTATTATTATTATTATTTTGGGGGTGCGAATCCCGAATTTTGTGAAATAGAAAAGACGTATCTATATTCCTCTGTCAACAATGGAGCTACAACAACACATACTTCCTCGCAATATTTCTACATTTTGCAACTTTCCAAAATTCAGTGTCCAACGAAAATAATACCCGTCCCATCCTTTGCTTAACCAGGGAGAAAAACTTAAAGAAAAAATTGAATAAAATATCTGTACTTCAATCAAAAATTACATGAAAACTATATTGTTTCGTCAAAAAATTGTACGTGACCTTATTCAAAAATCTATTACTTAGAATAGATTTCATTAATGAAACAAACCTCCGTAATCAATATAGCTGTTTTTAATGTTACTTTTTGCAATTTTCGAAAATACAGAAGGTTAACTCAAAATCGGACTATGCCAGATTTATAAGCGTATTTTACTTAATTATAGGGGAGAAAAAGAGTTTTTTGAGAAAATATTCGTTTAAAACTACATATATTACACGCAAAATTATGCGCAAACTACTCCTAGTTTTGAAAGTTTGTGCATCGCCTTCTTTAAAGATCAGTCTTTGAAGATCTGAATTTATTCAAGAAAATTATCTCTACCTTCAAAATTGTAGTTCTAGAAAGACGCCGAAAAAATTTGATCATTTGCAATTTTCGTTCAACGAAAATGAAAACTGCACCATTGTTTTGAGCGTCCTTTGTTTTATTCCAAAAATAATTCACAAAATTTAAAGCCATTTTTTGAGAAGATATTGAAAATACGTATGTATGTATGTATGTATTCATTTTCATTGTTTGATCCCTGCATAGGTAATGTTATGAGTCAGACCCTTCAGTCGCTTCCTGGACTTACGTTTGCATTAGAAATATTAAACGAAGTCCTATCTTATGGTTCTATATCTCTTATTAAAAAAAACTATTTCGTGGTACTAATGATAGAAAATTGCCTCAAACGATTATTATTTTCTTCTCTATTACTTATTTTTCTTTTTCATAGACCAAGAATCCTACATTTTCTTCAAATCAATATCGCCTTTTTTGATGCACCTCAGATGTTTCTAACAGAAACAGTAACTGCTTAGAATAAAATTCGTAAAACATTTTGTCTTAAATTAATGTTATGATTATTTATTAATTTACAACAGCAGATTCCGATTCGTATTTTAATAATAACTTTAATTCTGCAAGTGCAGACACAAATCAGCTACGCGAACGCGTCATATTAACATTAATATTAACATCTATATTCTTCGATACGCTCTCCATAGTCACAAAAGAACCCCTGATGATTTCCCGTATCTACGCTACAACATGCAAAGGAATAATCAGGCATAGCAATAAACTCGCATAAAAAAAACCTTGTGACACTGTCACCGTAGGGTACGCTTTTATACTAATACTCTGTTCTACATTAGTGAGGACACTGCGATTTGTAATAATTTTATTTCAAAGAAATGCGAAGAGTTATATTTCATAATAGTCTTGTTTACTAATTTATTTCCGAGATATACTTTGGACAAGCATTTATCAACAAGAGTTTATTAAATAAATTCAAAAATGTGTTGATAGCATTGAGGTAATGAATTTTAAAGTCATAAAATGCTTTATGAAATTGATGTAATGTTGAGAATGGAAACGTATATACAATACACAACATATTTTGCGAAGTTTTTCAATTTGCAATGAGAAATGGAGTACGGCATGTTTTTCTTTGGCGAAATGCCACAGCTACTGTCGGCGGTGTTAAGTGTGGTCATCACGCATATAAGGCGATGCTCGATGCACGCGCGTATATGTTATGAATAGGTCCTTTAAACAGAAGAACGACGACAAAGATCAGGGCTATCATCAACCATGGATGATGGCAATTCACAACTCTTATAAAAATCACAATCCTTCAGAACTCACTAACACGACAGTAACTCCAGCAAAGCATAGGGAGAGACAGGAAATCTGAAGTTACTTCCTCACCACCGTTGACACTAGATATGTTGACTGAAAGGAAGATGACCAGAAGGCAACCTGACAGGATGACATTGACGAAGACAATGAAGATGACGTCAACGAAAGCGTGTGGCTGAACGCGCTGACGAGGCGACGCACGAGGGCCCGGGAGTGGCGGGTTGGTGGGTTGGTGGGGCGGAGCGCAGAGTAAAAGAAAGGAGCTGGACGCGAAACAAGGTTAGAGGGCGCGCGTTGCGGTGGCAGCGGTGCACGAGATGACCGGAGGGATGACGGGAACAAGGGAAGTCCGCGGCCTTTTCACCCAAACCTCGTTTCGTTGGGGAACCTCAGAGCCGTCACACTTCCAACGGGCCAATTCTATTCCTAATGTTTTCGCAGAAAGCGGTGTGGTTGGAAAAGCGGCCGTGGGTGGACGCAAGCGCTGTCAAATACACGTCCTACACCGAACGCGTTCAGCAGCAAAATACTTATTTCTAAAAAGATCTATCAAGTCTAAACAGACTTCACTTATCGTTCTAATTTTATTAAAATAATTAGACGAAATTTTCCCACGTTATCTCCTGAAGCATGAACGAATAATTCAGATTCGTCAATTCGAATAATTCAGAAGCATCAATGATTTATAAAACTGTTTTCCGAATCAAATTTTAAAAATGTTCTTGTTTCCTCCACCTGATCCTATTTTTTTTTATTTTCATCCTCTGCTACCGTATACAGCTTACTACTGTCTATATTAATATAATCAATCATTGTGGAGAAATTCTATTTAATTTTGACATCATCGGATATAGTGAAACTCGGATATAGTGAACCAATGAGTCTGATACTCGGAATGAGTCTGATCCTCGGATATAGTGAACCATGGGAGTCTCCAGAAGTTCACTATAACTGTAGTCGACTGTAATGGTACCTGTATGTATCTGATGTCCTCAAATTGTCGGTCCGTGCCTACTCTTGGGTCGTTCCTTGTTAATTCACAAGTCCGGGTCCATGGAGCTGCATCCGAGAGGCCGTTCCAAGAGCTGCCGCGCCGCCACCGCCGCGCCGTGAGAGTGAGCGGGGACAGAAGTTCGTAAACCTGTCGGGGGCGGCGGGCGACGGGCGGCGGGCGGCGGGCGGCAGGCGGCGGGCGACAGACAGCGCGTCGCCGCCCCAGGGCGGGCGCGCCGGAAATGAAAGCTCCCCGTGGGGTCGCGCCGCCGATTTCCGAGAGCCGAGCAAATCTGGGAGGCGGGCGGCGCCACCGCCGCGGCGGTCACACAGACCGACGTGTGGGCTGGTGGAGAGCGGATGGGGTTGGAGGTGACGGGCGAAGACTGTGAGAGGCGGCTGGGCATGCGGTTGGGGTAGAGGCTGCGATTCGCGAGGTAATGGGGGACGTGTGTGTTGGGGAGGGCGTGAGTGTCGTGGGAGTGAGTGACTGGGGAGGAGGGCTGATTGTGTGGGCGCGTGAGGGTCGGGCTGGACGTGAGTGTCGGGGTGGGCGTGTCGGGGTGGGCATGAGTGCCGGGTGTCGTGAGTGTCGTGGGGGGACTTGAGAGTCGTGGGCGTAGGTGACGAGGGAGGGGGGCTGATTTCGGGTGCCGCGTGAGCGTCGGAGGGCTTCAGTGTCGGGGGACTTGGGTGCCGGGTGTCGTGAGTGTAGGGGGCGTGGGTGACGGGGAGCCTGATTTCGGGGGACGCGTGAGCGGGGGGCGCGCGTGAGCGTGCGGGGGCGTGGGCGTGGGGGGCGTGGGTATCGTGGGGGTGGGGGTGGATGTAGGGGGAAGTGGACGTAAAGGGGGGCGTGGATGTTTAGGGGGCCGGGTCGTGGAGGTCGGGGAGGCGTGGGTGTCGTGATGGGAAGGGGCGTGAGGATCGGGGGGACGAGGCGTGTCTGGGCAGGGGGCGGTGAGTATCTGGGGAGGGAAGGGTGAGTAACGGGTCAGTGTCGGAGGGTGTCGGGAGTGCTTGAGTGGCAATGGGGGTGAGTGGGTGGGTAGGTGGGTGGGTGGGAATGAGCGGGTGGGAGTGTGGGGGCGAGGGGGTGAGGATGAGGGTCTAGAGGGTGGGGCTCGGCCACGCAATCAGCGACGCCCGCTGCAAATCCGGCGCTGGGCCGCCGGGCGTCGGCGACATGACAGACGGTAATTCATCATTGTGTCACCTGGCGCGGAGTCTAATTCGTCTCCGCGACTTCGCCCCTCTCCCTCTCCCTCCCGCTCCCGTTCCTCCTTCCCTCCCCCGGTCTCATCTTTAGTACAGCCTGCAACTTTTTTCTGCTACTTGTATCTTCGCTTCATTACTTGTAACTCACGAACAGTCTTATGCCACCACTTATTCTAATGCTCATTTTGCAAAACCTCATTTAACATTGCATCCTTAAATATATCATCAATAAGCAGTGACAGCGTTCTTTTTATATCTCGTGAACTTCTGATTCGCAATGTATATTTGACGATGATTGATCACACGGGCATAAAATGTACTCATTAAACTTAATTTTAAATTGCACAATGTTTACAGAACTTAGGGGTACAAAAAAGTTCAACGACAAATCTTTGTACCTCTTTTGTGAGAAAATTCAACAAAAAGCCAAATGCAGCTTGGGCAACTGGTTCGCCAAACGTCATCGCCATTTGACTTTTTCAGCGCTATTTTCATTGGACATAGATAAAAAGGTGTTAAGGTTCAAAAGAAGTCACAGAACTTTGGATATTATTCATCCTTTTCAATTAGCAAAGAAAGTAATTTCACCCATTGAATGAAAGTACTTGTTAAATTACTTTTTCTTGTGAAAATTTCCACTGGCTCCTTTTAAAGAGGTTTAATATATTGCTTGTCCAAGTCTATTTATTCGCCAGTAATAAGTTTATCTTCAAATTTTCAAAATATGGATATTTATAGTTTGTTAAATTTGGAAGTTAATATATCAGTCATTTACACTAATATTCTAGAATTGTTTTTCCACTAATTCAGTACAGAGCAACATTCCAGTAGGTTTTTTTGTTTCCTTTCTTTCCCTTTCCGTGATTATAAATAAACAGGTGAGTATATTTTTACAAGTGGTGCTGTGCCCGAGATTGAAGGAAAATGTTGAATACTCCGCGATGGAGGCGCTCCACAAAAAACCCTGGGCTGCACGCCTCTTCATCGGCCTTGACTTACGACAACGACTCTTCTTTTTAAAATTCTCTCACAGACCATGCATTTTGATTTTTGTGCCAGCCTGCCCACCGTTCCGGCGATTTTTTTTAATTTCACGGCACTCCCTTGATTTTTTCTATTATCGGCAATCAAAGAGAAAAAAACGAAAGAAAAGATCTCGGAATTTAATTGCTACTTCAAATGAATGTGTCCATTTGATTCGAACTTTTTTTTTTAACGAGAACAAGATTTGCTAGTTAGAAGAACGAAATGTTATTTTCTGTGACACGGGGTGATAATTGCAAGTGTGCCCTGTAATTGGAGCTTAATTCAGCCAGGCGGGCGGAGAGAGGGCGGCAGCAGTTAAAAGTGCGACGGCGACTCGGGATGAAATTACAGGAGAGGGGAGCTGGTGATGGTGACGGTCGCATTGGAAGAGGAGGTGACAGAAGTGGGGGCTCTGGGGGTGACGGTCAGGCGGGGACCGATGCTCGGGGAGAAGGGGGCAAGTTAGAGAAGAAGAGAGAAAGAAGGGCAGAAAGAGGGAAGGGGACGTAGAGGGAGGGAAAGAGTAGGCGAGCAAAAGAGAAAGCGATAAAAGATGAGGCGATGGAGAGAAAGCGAGGGAAAGATGAGGCGAAGGAACGAGAAAGCGATGGAAAGGGGAGAGGGGAAAACAAGGAGTTGAGGGGGAGATGGATGTAACAGGGAGGAGGGGATGGGGTAGGCGCGGAATGTAGGCCTGCTGAAGTGGGAGGGGCGTCTGGTTCAGTGGCCAACCAGCAGCCGCCCATCGCAGAGCGGAGGCTGCGACATGCGAATGGCGGGTGGCTGCCGACCGACTGGAAACGCTGTTGAAAGGAACTCGCAGCGCACGTGGGCGGGGAGGCGAGAATGGAATGGGGAAGAATGGAACAGCGAGGGGCGCCGGAGAGCGACGCTGCATCAGCGATTTCGACCTTGCACTGGGAGGAATTCAAAACTATTCGTATTTTATTGAGTAATGAAAAGAAATTAATTCAGATCGGTAAAGATTAAAAAGGATTGTAAATTACATATTTCGGAACAACTTCATTAAATGATTAAAAATGTATTAGCAAATCAACATTGCCTGGCATGAAATTACTACAGTAATGATCTGAACAAAAGCTAAATGTCGTACATCTAAAATGAATCTTCGTTCATCTATTATATTTCCTATTATTATTTCTTGGAGTCAGTGATCTATAGGAGAAACAGTCGTATACATGAAAATTCTAAAATGAGAGATCTTTTTGCGTAGTTGAGAAACAACTTTAACCTTCTAAGGCTTAAAAAAGTTTAGGCGTAGAGGTTTACTGGCACAAACGTTCAAAGTCGAACCCATATTCCCCTGAGCCATCCAATTTTGTTCGTGCCAGTTATACCCACGGGGTTGTGGCAACAGACGTTCGAGTTTACCCGAATGGGTAAAATGCCGCACGTAAGTAATTCCGACGTACACCTTCCGTACTTATGGCCCTGCAAGCACCACCAATTCCCGTCCCCCGCGGGTGTGCGCCCAGTGCATAATGAAGCGGCGCAGTGACAGCTGTCAGAGCACGGAGACCTCGCGCCACAGCCTAGGAACTGCTGCGTCGCGCTGGGAACCGCTGGAGTGCTCTACCCTTGCACCTGCTTCCAGAAACTAAAAGGCTCTACCCTTCAACCTTCTTGCGGGAACTGAAAGTTCCGGCCCTTGCACTTTCTTGCAGAAATTAAAAGGTTCTGCACTTCCACCTCCTTGCAGAAACTAAAACGCTCGGCCATTGCACCATCTTGCGGGAACTAAACGGCTCTATCCTTGGACCTCCTTGCAGTAACTAAAAGGCTCGGCCCTTGCACCTTCTTGCGGGAATTAAACGGCTCCACCCTTGCATCTTCTTGAAGGAATTAAAAGGCTCTGCCCTTGCACCTTCTTGCGAGAACTAAAAAAAATTGGCGTTCCTAAAAGATCCTCGAGAGAAGGGGACCGTTCTTCCCCTTCTTATCCGCGACGCTCGACGGAAGGTTTAGGGCTGTCAGATGCGAGAAGTGAATCACAAACCGGACGGAATTCATTCTTTGTAACACAGAAGAAATCGCCGGCATGCGGACGAAGTGCTAGGCGCTATCGTAACAGAGCAGAACGTTCACGTAATGCGAACAAGGGATAGCAAACCACCCCAGTCCTTCACTAAAAGCTGTCGCCAAAAGGAACAGGATGGAAACATGAGGTGACCAGAGGGTTGCAAAGCAGGCGAGGGGCGACAGCAGCGACAGGCATCGGCCACGAGGGCGGCGGCGCGGCGCGGCGCGGCGCGGCGCGGCGGTCGGGCGCCTGGAGGCAACGGGTGCATTATATTTAGATTAGGGCAGGGAAACGGGGTTAATGCTCGGGACGCGAAACTCTATTAAAGAAGACAGCGCCCGCGCGCCGCGCCGCGCCGCCGCTGCGGGAAGCGCCCAAGCTCCGTCCAGCGCACTGCCACAGCTCTTGGGGAAGCCGATGGATCGATGCGACCGCGATACGGACTGAAAAGGCAGATTACGTTACTGGACTTCCGCTTGCATTATTTGTCTCTTAAACCTCAACATTGCAACATTCTGGAGAATCGTTCGCAAAGTAACCGCGATAAAGTTCAATGAATTCGTGCGCGCAGATGTTGCAAAATATTTAATTTGCTTCTTTGTACATTACGCTATGTTGAACGGAGATACAAATAGGTAGTTCAAGAAGTAACAAAAACACGACTTTCATTTAACGAGAAGAACATAATTAATATTTTAATTATAGTAAGATTAGTCATTATTACACTTCCAATATTTGTTCGAAAATTTTATTATAATCCGGCACAGCAATTTGTTCCTTTCTCGTCCATTCGTCTTCCAAAATGCCGCACATTCCCAACACCGCGTGTCTACATTGCCTTTAAGCGCGCCCCACAGCACTCTCCGCCTGCGTGCGCCATTCGGCACCGTCACGCCGCTTCCGACTCATCTCACGCCGATCGCCACGCCCACTCGCCGCGCGCGTCCGCACGCACACGCCCGGCAACGCGCACCCGTGATCGATAGCGCTTTGCTTCGCACTGACGAGTCCCGGCGTCGCGCGTCGCTCAACAGCCCGCCCACCCTCCCGCCCGTACGCCCAAGCGACTGTCCGGTCGCCCGTCCGCCCGTCCGCCGTCCGCCCGTCCGCCCGTCCGCCCGTCCGCCCGTCCGCCCGTCCGCCCGTCCGCCCGTCCGCCCGTCCGCCCGTCCGCCCGTCCGCCCGTCCGCCCGTCCGCCCGTCCGCCCCTCCGCCCGTCCGCCCGTCCGCCCGCCCGCCCGCCCATCCGTCCGTCCATCCGTTCGTTCATTCGTCCGTCCGTACGCCCGTCCGTCCCGTCCGTCCGTCCGATCCGTCCGTCCGTCCGTCCGTCCGTCCGTCAGACCGTCTGACCGTTTCCGTCCGCCCGTCCGTCCGTCTGCCCGTCCGCTCGACGTCCACCCGAGCCCCCGCCGCCCACCCTCCGCCCGTCCGCCCGCCCTCCGCCCGTCCGACCGCCCATCCTCGGCCCGTCCGCCCGCCCGCCACCGCTGCGGACTAAGTATCGTTCAGCCTCATTACCCCACATCGCAGCTTTACGAGCCGATAATGCAGAGAGCGTAAGAGGATTATCGGCGGCAGCCGCAGCCGTGACCATGGTGATGCACCGCGCACGTTCCTGCAGCGAGCGGCCGTTTAAGAACGCGCTGCGCACGCGCCAGCAGGGTGCGCCGAACAGAACTAAAGCGGGTTTCGACGGGCGATCGGAAGCCACACTTAATCATAGAGACTGCGGAGGTGAACACACTAACAAAAATTGTGGGGATATCAAGAATGGATTATCTAGAAAACAAGCAAATAATGAAACAATGGAGGTTACCAACCAATTATTTAAAGGACACATGTTCTAATTATACACTAGCTTGACCGAATGCTCATAGCTGTGGGGCTGTAGAGAAAGATTCTGACCCTACAATTGAATTGTAGTATAATTCCCGTTCATTTGCTTTGGGGACTTGGCCTGCGTCGGACGTGGTATGGGATGGACCCCTGCGCTGCAGCAACTTCATGCGAAGTTGGATTGGAATCTGGATATAATGTCTCTAAGAGTGTATAAAATTTCCTTCATTATTTCGAAAGTTGTGTATAATTTCTATAATTTATGAATATCATATTATTAATTTGTTTATTGTATATTCATACTAATGTTGTCTTCATGTCTGGTTGTGTTTTTGTTCATTAGCCCTGATGATGGAATTAAAAGATTCCAAAACTTCGGCACACTAATGTTTTAATTGTTTGTACTCCGACCAAATCTCGTCAACTACATCCCTCTTTACATCATGGTCACGAGTTCTGTAATGGTCACAAGCTCGCACTTGCAATACGCGTATGCCATAATAAGAGTACCATTGCAACAGGGCAAGAAAGAGTAAGATTTTTCACCCTGGACACTGAAAATTTCTTTCCGTTCTAATAACGATTGAACCAATTAATTCATTCTGTTTGTTGAAGAATCAAATCATATTTTTAGTGACAGTGATACAGATTGAGTAAAATTACTTTTAAAAAATTATATGGTACCATTCTGAAATAGCAAAGTATGAAGGGTCAATACCAATGTATTTAGTTTTCTCAATAAAAAAGGAGTAAAAACACTTAATTGAGCATATTCTATTCAAAAATCATATAAAATGAATCGTATGAAGACAAATGACAATTTAGCGCGTTTTAGATAAACATCTTTTAGAACAGTCGGTTTTGTAGTTCGTTAATTGAAGTATAATCTTGTTCGGCATGCGGTTCTAAGCCGAAAATGCCGCATACGCTGTGTTTAGCACGAAATGCAGATACATCGGACTGATTATGAAACCAGAGGGCTCCGTAGGATTCACTATTCAGGGGGAACTGGATTTTAAAGTGTGCATAAAATTGGGGCATTTCTAAGTTGATTTGCGAAGTGCTTTTATCTCACGTTATAATTTCAATACTGTGCTCAGGAATGATGAAGTTACTATTTATTCTGAATAGACACCCTATGTCTACAGGGCAGAGGGAGAATCAACTTTACGTAAATCACGTATCAGTACATTGCCGTGGCGAAGCTGGAGTGTATAATTACTATCTATTTATGAATTCATTGATTTTTAAATAATATATTATCTCTCTTAGAGGTCATTGAATATTTTTGCAAATGGACAATGAGTTCTAAGTTTCTTTGTTTCGAAGTATCCACCTCTGCTTTATCACACTTCTTTTTTCAGCGGTTTATATGTATACATATAAACTCAATAAAAGATCACAATTGACAAAAGAAAAATTGATGATGGTATGAGAGTCATTCAAAACACCATTTTCATAAAATCCACAAATAAAACTGAAATAATAAACATATTAAATACCTTAAACATAGACAAAGCTGCTAGAAAAGATAAAATAACAGCCACAATTATCAAAATCACTGCGACGTAATAGCACTACCATTTAGATTCTCTGAAATTGTGATAACCAAATTATAGTACACGTTAAATATATAAAATTCAAAAATTCTGATTTCCTTAAAAATATATTACATTTTATTTTCTTTGGTTTATATTGTACGTGTACGTGGAAGCGATAATATTATTGTGCAATTTGTTACATGTTGAATATAACTAGATGTACAGGTTTTTCACACAAAGAGTTAGTCTCGCGAATGCAATTATCATATCATATTATTTAAAAATTGAATGTATACATTACACAACCTAGTTAATAAATTTCAAATATATTTCGAAGCAGTAATTATCCAGTCTAATGCAAGTACTATTATGAATTCGCGAAAAGAATGCATTTGAATGCATATCCCAAAGATAGAATGTCTTATTTTATCTTATCTTCATGAAATTTCCTTTTTATTCTATATTTATAATTTTCTTATAGTTAGAACAAAAATGATCTAGAATTACCGTCAAAACGTTCCTCTGACAGAAACTCTGAGGAAGAAAAAATGTACTCCATGATTCACGGGATCATAAACCATTGACAACGTTTTCTGAAAAGTTTTCTTTCATGATGAGAAATTTCTCGCTTTCTTTATTCCGAACCATATTTATCTTCAGACATTTATCTGTTTTGCGGTTGTTCTTGTCACGGGACGGACTTCCCTTCTGAGAATTCACCATCATGACAGTGAACAAGTTTGAACTAATACTTGTCAGATTCGCGAAGGAATACTCCGGATTGAAGAATCAAAGCACAACACATTAATGCCGCATAAATTGCACGAACTGCTTCGTCAGATGGGCACATACGGATAAATTCCTCGCAGCTCGGCGGAATAGCGAAGGCTGAGCAGCGCAGGCGCCGCTGCTGTCTGCAGAGCACACACGCCAAGACCGGCGCGGCTGCCGGCGGTTACAGACCCTCCCGTCGCGAGCAGGGTTTGAACGGGGGCACAGGCGCCAAAATGATCCCTCCAATCAAACAGTGATCAACTATGATTTGGTAAACATGAGCTACTCAAATCAGGCTAACGTTAGTTTAACAGGACAGTAATGATTTCCTAATTTAGCCAGGCGGCCGCCGAGCAGCGCCACCGCGGCGGGAAAAGCGGGCCGGTATTACGCCAGCGGCGCGGGGGCGGGGCAGCCTCGGCTCCGGGGCCTAACGCGTGATTTGGTAATGAAATGAGTCGGTCAAGGGAGTGCATATGCAAACAGAGTCGGGCGTTGGGCGGCAGGGGCGGCCGCGAACAGGCCGTAGTACCACCAGACTGCTCCCGGGGTGGGGTGAGGGGATAGCTTCGCCGAAGGGGCGGGGGCGAGGGCGGGGGCGGGGGCGGGGGCGGGGGCGGGGGTAGGGCAGGGCAGGGAGAGACCAGTCGCTCCCGGAAGGATTACGGCCTTCCCTCGATTACTCCGCGGGGAGTCGCGGGCCGAAGGCGGTCTTCCCATCCCCGCCCCGCCCCGCCCCGCTCCTTCCCCGCTATCCCCGCGCCACTCCCGCAGCCGGACGCGCGATCGATGGCTTTTTTCCTTTCCCCATCCCCATCCTCATCCCCCTTCCCTCTCGAGAGATGTACTATGTGCGGGCTGGCAGCGCCGGATTGGTAGGCGTGTGGTTAGAATAAAGGCGGGTAAAATCAGGAATCTATCCGATAAATTTGTATGGCCCGTTTTATCAGACTTTGCAAGAATCAAAACATCGGTAGAGAATTTCGGAGCGATTTTAGAGCAGAATGTACGAGCTTTTGAAAATCACTATATTTTTTTAAAATTTAACGTTAAAAAAATTAAAATTGTGTGTGACGTATTGTATTGGGGAAGTGCCACTTTTACACGATATTTTTTCTCGCAGTTGTTGCACATCGGATTCCCTGAGTAAAACCAAGTTTTTAACGTATCGTTTAATTCATCATTAAGTCCAGTAAACATCCCAACGAAACTTCGAACTCAACATTCGGAACATTCCAAAAAGATAATTCGAAACTTTTCTTCAATTTACTAGATTTAATACAACATACAGGAGACAGGTTTTAAACGATCTTTGCATTTCTTCTCCTTTTTTAAGTGAAGGTTTTATGAGGAATTTTCAACTTGCAAAGTAATCTTCTACAAGATTTGGCGTTGACTTAGTTTCATCAAGATATTCGTTAGCTCGATTTACACATATTACGGAAACACATAATTTGTATATAAATTATAATTGATAGACGCAATTAATTCGAAGTGAACAATGATTAAATACAGAGTAGTTTATTGTATATATTACGAATAAAAACATTTTACAAGGCGATGTCTAGCACTAATACATCAGAAAATAGATACAGGTAAGAACCATATTGCTGACTAGCATTTTCCGCTCCTAAACAACAGAACCCCAAAAGCAATAAAACGATGCGAAGGGAGCCATTACATTGTTATCGTATATAAAGCAACCGGAAGCAAACGGGAGGTAACGACATAAGCAGGGGGAGGGGCGGCCACTAAAGGAAAGCAACAGGCGGGGACGCCACCCGCCCGACAGGAAGACGGACGAGTCCTTTGGACGGAGGTCGACGTCGCCGCCCTGTGCGTCCGGCGCTCGGCGGTCAAATTGAGCGAAATGCGTTTTCCTCATCTCAATTTAGCAAGTTGCCCCGATCCGCTGCGCCTGATGCTGTTTGTTTCATCCGGAGCCCTGGCCATATGGCGTCCCCGAAAGCCCGACGACTCGCCCTCCCGACCCCTTCCCCCCTCTCCTCGCCTCGCCTTCCGCAACTCTCGGAAAAGAGGGAAACTCCAAGTCGTGACGGACATTCTTTTGAATTTTTTGGCAAGACATGGTGACTTCAGGCAACACAAGAGACAAAATAGCGTCTTTCGATCATAATAACAATGGATCTCAAAACAGGCCAAATAGCGAATGAGCGCAAATTTATTTAGAATTCCATTTATCTGATACCTCTCTTATTAAACGTTAAGCTTCTTAATATAGATGTTGATTATTGTGTATGTGAATGAACATCTCTTACAATAACTGCTTCGAAATAATTTTCCCTGGTCGGTGCTTGTTCAGACCAAGTCTGTGCTTGTGCTTTTTAATATCGAAGGGAATGAAATAAGACGGTCTTTGAAGACCTCCACGAACGTGCTTCGTTCATTGCCAATTGCTTTTCCAGCCACTACGACTACTGGTGCGTGTCTGTAGGTGAAGACGTCACGGAATGAAAAACCCCCAAAGATCGCAATGGGGTATTAAAAAGTTCCGGAAGCGCTGACACAGCGGAAGAGCTCAACTCGCCGAATCTTTCTTCAGTGGCTCGTCTTACAACTGCACCAGTTGCACCGACTCCTTCGCTACACGAGTCAACAAACCGCGGCGAGAAGATGAAGGTGGATAGTAAAAATATACAGGTACCAGCGAGAGAATACTGTAAATGAAATGAAACCAAGGAGAAAATGTAATAAGTTGAGATGCATAAACAAACATCGATACAATCTTGCAAGAGATACGTGTCCAAGTGTTTGACTCCGTCATGAAACAAGCAAATTGAAATTTAAAAATTACCGCAATTAATGAAAATAAATATCCAAAAACAAGGAAGAAACAAAAAAGCAATATTCAGGAAAATGATCGAGTAAATGGTTAGCCGAATAACAAAATAGATGAGGAATGAAAACGCAAAGAAGAACATTAAATGTAAAGAAAATAGAGCTAATTTATGCAACAGGAAAAGTGTGGGTCTTACTACATAACTTCTAAAATAAATCAAAAATATCTATAGAAACTAATAACATTGACGAGCCCGGAAGGTCGACGATTACACGCAACTCAAAGCAAACGATAGTCGGGCAGCGCCCTCGCACTGCAAGCAACCAACACGCGACGCAGTGTATTTTGTGCGACGAAAAGAAGTTCTTCCCCTCCTCCTACTCCCCTCCTCCTTCTCCCCTCCTTTTCCTTCTCCCCTTCCGCGCACCATTGTTATTATTCTCGCACATTGTACTCGAGCCTTGTTATATATCTTAGAACACAGGCGCTGTCTTTTCGAGTCAGTACAACCCTCTTTTGTATCGGCGAGGCTTCTTAATTTCTTTATAATGAACTCCAACAACAGCCCAGCTCGCTCTTTATATTCCGGCAGTCGCAGCGACATTGATAGCGCCGGTGTATTCCGTTTCTTTACACACGAGTTCCCCAAGAGTGAAAAGGCAGTTCCGGGAAACAGAATTCCAGCCAATTACAACTCCCTGAGGAATCGCATCAACGTGCATGTTTCTTTGTCGCAAATAAACGAACTCTCTATCACGTTAAAATAGAACCATTTACAAATGTCTCCCTGCAAAATATAAAAGGATTTCCCTAAATAAATAGCCACTATACTACAATACCTCGCATATTCTTCAAAATTTGAGATTTGAAATGAGCAGCATCCAAACGTAATTTCAGCATACAGAGTGGTGTAGAGTATTTTTAACGCCCGAGGTGGAACGATGAAAATGGGGCAAGAATAAAAAATGCTGTGCCCACTCCCCAAAATTCAACGAGAATACCATGCACGGGGATCTCGGGCTAATACCAGCGAGAGCGTATCTTGGTGCTAATGCGGTATGAATAATAGCCCCGGTGATGCATTATGTAAGGCTTAGGTAGAGGTCAGAGTGACAAAATACATCATCTCTCCCCGGAGAGCGCGCCCCCCTCCCCCGCCGTCGCCCCCCTCCCCCCCGTGCCCCTTGTTCCGCCTTCGCGTCGCCGTTCGGCAAGTTTGCAGCCCCCACCCCACCCCACGGCTCGCCTCTTTCGCCTTCCACGCCCCCCCCTCTCCCAGGGTGACCCTCCGCCTCCGCCGTTATCAGGCGACGGAGTTTGGAGACCGACCCGCCGACCTCGTCCGGTCGGCCGACGGAGGCAGCCTGGGCCTGTCCCCTCCCCTCGCCTTCCTTGACAGGGGAGGGGGGAATCGCCGCCCGCCGTACGGCATTAGTCACCGCCCCCCACGCAAGAAGTGCCCCTCGCCCTCAGAGCCGGCTACTGATTAGAGTGGCCGGGGCGACCGCCTCGGTTCTCTCTCCTGAATCGTCGATCTGTGAGCGATAGGGCTGTTGTATTTGGGATTTCAGTCCCGACGGGGTCAGTATTCTCTCATATCGCGACGTGCTGCATAACTCGTTTGACAACGTGCTTTTGCAGGTAAACAAATTTTAAAAGAGTCAACATCTACAAAATTATATGTTATTAATTAGCCTACTGTTCTTATCCTGCCCTCCGCTACGTTTTATTGACATCCGTCTTCATACAAGTATTACGAACAATAATTAAGTTGAGGGTGCAGTAATTTAATACCGTGTATTTGGTTTCATTGTTGATCTATTACAACGTTATGACTAGGGTGTGATTTATATGCACACACCATCAAAATATAAAAACAATTATACGATATATGCTAAAAAAGAGGGAAAAAATATGCTCTTAAAACGAAAAATATTCATGGCGAAAGTGTCTCTTTATTTTATACCACTTTACTTTTCCTTCTTGGACCATGAAGAAAGTATTGATTCCTAAAAGAAGAAACCACAGTATATTTTTCATATTTTCTGATGTAATTTTTTATCTCTAAATTACAAGGATTATGTTATGCACAGAAAATGTTGTATATGTATTTAACAAGTTTTTAATGTAATAAACCTACTATGGCCGTCTTTCTCTGTAATTAAAGGGTACAATAACCCATAAAATTTTGACAGTCAATAAACCTGACAAATTTAGACAAAGGAAAACTCTGACTATAAAATTTTGTTTATTTATTCCAAACAAGAAGTGAACTGAATTTTCATGAAAATCATTAACTTAAGGGGTAAAACACGTAAGTATTCAAGACCTATGACCTAATTACACAAGTCGATCGATTTTATAACAGTTGATTAACTTTAGATGTAGGCACTTCAGGAAACAAAAACAAATTTTATATACTCTCCTTCATTTTGAAATTAATTAGTGAAGATCAAATATCACACAGATAATTATAACAATTTTAATTATTCGGCAAAACTCTATTCTTTTAATTTGAATGAATAAAAATTCCTCCGAAAGTGATTCAAATTCAACGAATAAAGAGTAATGCGGACAAACAAGAATATACTTAAATCGGTGACAGGCACATAAAATTTAAAATAATTTTCTCTTTGTTTTCATTGTTCTGGGCAGAGTTCTCCTCTCTAATATTCTAGATGACCAAATGACCATGCTTCATTCTTGATAATTAGAGTAGATTAAAAAGTTTGTTTTATCTTTCCTCCATCGGCCACTGCTTCCTCCACAGAGAGGGTTGGAGACCCCGCACGCCTCGTGAGAAATTCGTCGCTCCCCACTGCGGCGCGGTGCCAACTCCACCACTGCCCGCGGACGTTCTTACTTCCCCGGCCGCAATCACGAGGCGCGAAGGGAGACTTCCTGTTCAGTGGCAGGGCGGTATGGAAGGGTGTTGAGGGGCAGGGCGGTGTGGAAGGGTGTGGAGGTGGAGGAAGTGGACTTAGGGTGTGGAGGTGGAGGACGTGCGTGAGGAGTGGAGTCATTCTGTTTAACTTCCGATGTAGTAGGTATATATCACCTATTTCAAGGAGGTGCTCGTGAAGAACATCGATTCTCTTACATGCCTTAAGAAAATTGTTAACAGAATAACGACAGCATAAATAAGAAAGAAGATGTTGGCAACAAATTGTTTCTATTACCCACGTTCAATTGTTTGAAACATTTCTTATGACATCAAATAACTTCGGAAACTATCATATCTAGTGCTAGATACAAATCTGTATTCTATTACAAGTTTAATAACGAACATGAAATAAATATTATTTTAAGAGGGATGGTTAAAATTATAATAAGACATAAATACGAAAATAATTAATATATTACAAGCATTTGAAATAAGAACTTAATATAAACTGAATACATCTTCCATTGGATTCTCGAAAATACAATTTCATTAATTTATTATTTGAATTTAAGATTCGTGGACAGCACGAGACATCCTCCTGCTAACATTCTCTAGCTGACTCATCCCTTAACATCTGATCCAGACCTTGAGCAAACTGATCAATCATTAAAACAAACATATTTTCTTCCAGTGCTTTGAAGTTATGTCTGCTAAAGTATAGGCGTCTCAAAGAAAACTAAATCAGTCTCAGATTCGTACAGAGACCCCAGTGCCAGCAGAAAGGAAGCCACCGCTGCCTCGCCGCCGTCGCCATGGCAACGTCTAGAAGGGCGCCGGTTGTGTTGCAAGCCAGGCGTTACCGTCCCTATCCCGCACGCCCCTGCGCGCCGCTGCTCTCTCCGCCGTTCCTGCGACACGCGCTGGCTCCGGCACCGCCCTTCTCTTTCTGTTAATTTATTAAAGGGAAGCCACACTAATTAGAAGTTTCGGACTTAGCGCCAGTTAGCCGCTGTTTTGTCGCGCGGGAGGCGGCAGCGAGGCCGCTTAGCTTCTGCAGAAGAGCTCTTCCCATCTTCAGACTCGATGGCGGGCGAGGATGTGCTTTTGTTCGAGGAGCATCTCTCCAATATGGAGTTTGTTCGATGAGGAAAGAATAATCGGGGACGCACCGTTCAACGGAGACGTTCCCTACAATGAAGAGGGTAATTGCTCGATTGTCGAGTTGAGCGCAAGAGAAATGCATCATAAAAGAACTATTACTAATGGTTTTCTATTTTGCTATCTAAAATATTACCTCATTTACTACTTTCTAACGCGCGTATAAATCGAAAGAAAACAATGGAGCCTCCTGCCATGTGAAAGGTGTCTACGGTTTCGTTACATATCATAAGACGCGAGGAAAATCGAAATCCAATGATAAAGTTTCTATTTTGACGGAAATATGCTACGATTTCATTGTGTTAATCGGTTTATCTCATACTGATCATACCGACAGAATTCTCATAGGCATTGCGTGACTGCTTACAATACATCTGTCATGATACTGATGTCACGCGACAGCAAGGCTTCAAGGAAGATGCCACCCGCCATTAAATATTTGTTTTTCACGCGTTATGCAACAGCAATTTCTTTTATATTCTTGATATATCCAGATTTCTTGTACTGTGAATCCAGAACTTCTATACAATTTTACTCCGGTTTTCGTTAAGTATGTTTTGTTAAAAATAGAAGACTATAATGTTGACCTTTTTCTGAACGAATAAGAAAATATTACCAAATGAACGATGATAGAAGTGACTTCAATAATTCTTATGAGTGCGAAAAAGGAACATTATAAATGAGTTGTATACGCTTTTGTGGTATAATAGCATTATAAATTTATAACAGAACCAAATTTCAATTTAGGAATTAATTTTAAAAGCAGTTTGTTAATTGGGAACATAGACACTGGTATTATGACGTAACGCATTTTGGATAGCTGATGATTGATTCTCAAGGGTATGCAAAAGAAAAATGAATTCCTTGCCGAAATAAATTGTAGAAGGAGCTACGAAGGCAGAATAAAGTTTATTACCTGCCAAGTCCAGTGCATTGTACGGGAAAGAATACGGAAAATTTAAAAATTGGATGCAAAGAAAGAATGTCAATATTATATGCGAGTCAGCTGTCCTCGGATATATATCGAAGTTGATAAGTTTCCAACAATTTTTTTGACAGGTATGCCGTTTTTAGAGATGTTCTAATTTTCTAATTTTTATTATGTAGAAGTAAGACGTATACGAGGTATCCAGTTCATCGTGCAGTCACTCAAAATTAAAGATGGTATTGATATATCTGAATACAATAAAGTTCAATTACGTATGGAACAAGCTTACATTCGTTATGAAACCGAAAAATTTGTCTTTTCCCAATCTAATGTAAAACTTTCATTGTACCCGGTTATGGGCCTTCTTGATCTTTCAGGAACCTCACAAACTGTTATTTTAATATTATATTAACATGGAAAAATAATAATATTATTACGTAGTTAACTGATTCATCTGTATCTAAAAGTAAATAAAAACTGATTACTCTGGTTGTGTTTGCTACTTCGTGAACTGTTCATACAATTCCACAACGTTCTTCACTTATAAGGTGAGTTGTTACGTAACTATGACGTGTGTGATTGCGCAATCATTTGTGCCGAAAAATGCCCTTTTATGAACGATTACTTGCAACAGAAAACAACGTTTATAATGCTGATATGCAAACATTTAATTAATTTCAGTTTTATACGTGAGTATTTTATTTGTTCTTGATTCGTGCGCGTGTCACTCATTGATTGATTGATTGATTGATTTTTTCGTGTTTACGGGCGCGTCAACTGCTTTGGTCATTAGTCCCGTAAGTGTAGTGCATGTTTGTTCTCGGGAGATGGCGGTGATCTTCCCCCGCTGGATGGCGAGATCCGGCGCCGACCTACCGTCGGTTAGTTGGGTTTCCCCCTAACCAGGACTCTCCCACCAGCGGGGCACCGCCCCAGCCGGGACACGCTCTAAGCTCCCGACCGGTCTCCCGGAATATGTGGTAGTGTAGTGCATGTTAGTGTAAGTGTGTGTGTAAGGGGAGAGGAGAGGACAAGGAAGATTGCGCGCGGTCCGTGGCCCATTTGGTAGGATACTGCTCCGGCATTCGCCTGGTGGTGATCGGAGAAACCACGGAAAACTACCGATGAGAGCAGCCGGCCGCTAGAATTCTCCTCCAGAAAGCGACCGAATTCGACCTAGCTGAAATGCTAGTGTCGAAAATCCTGCTGCCTAGGACTCGAACCTAGGACCTCCCGGTCAGAACCGCTGCAGTGACATCAGTTGATGTACTGAGCTACCGCTCCCGGTCCACTCTTTGAAAAAAACATTTTGTGTGGTTTTATTCTCCAGCAATTTTGCGCTGCAGGTCACTAGTTTATTGTGATACATTTTAAACTCGTTAATTCTATCACCATCTACTATTCCGAAACACTGATTTACGAACAACAATTTTTAATTTATGAATTTTGGAATGTCTAATATTAAAGTCATGCACTAAATGCATACGAAAGTATTACAATAAACTAGTTTGAACTCTAATGTAATATATGATCCATCGCTCCGTAATATGAAAAAAGAACGGAACAGAAGAATATTATTTTGTTTGGTATTGGCGTAATGTAATCTCCTTTACATTAGCAATCGAAATGCAATTCATATATATTAATGCGTGTACAACCGTTTCTATGCTTCTATGATTACCATACAATTGAAACGTTTGAAACAAATTACTAATTATGTTATAATACCCAAAACAAATGAGTTGGACACATTTACTATACGATAATAAGAGCTGTGGGTCATCAAAATCTCATCAACCAAACAATAACAAACGATCAAGAACACGCGAGACGCAATAATACTCTTTCACGCGGGACGGGGCTCTTTTGTTTTTTCCAGCGCCATCTAAACCCCAAACAGCGGCGATCACACGCGCGTCCAACTTTCCGCCGCCACAGCAACAGCACTACCGCCCCTCGCGGCCGCCGCACTGCATCTCCGGCGCCAAAACACTGGCGGCGAGCGGGCGCCAGGCAACGCGAGGCAAGCCGACCTTTGATGTACACGCGGGCGCAGCGGGGAGTTGGGGGGAGGGGAGGAAACCGCGAACGGGAAAGGGGCGGGGGTGGGCCGTTCGCGCACACGCCCACACACGGCGAACATTAACATATTGGAGCGTAAAATGCATGTCACTTCATCAAGCGCGTTGGCCCGCTCTCCGCCCACGCCTCCTCCCGCACTCGCCCGTTCGTCTGTCTGTCTCTGTCGCCCCCGCTCGGTCGCGGGGAAAAAAAAATCGGG
Organism: Teleogryllus occipitalis; assembly: GCA_011170035.1. Taxonomy (NCBI): domain Eukaryota; kingdom Metazoa; phylum Arthropoda; class Insecta; order Orthoptera; family Gryllidae; genus Teleogryllus; species Teleogryllus occipitalis. Next base: position 39,425 of record BLKR01000076.1, on the reverse strand, counting down.
CACGCCATAATGTGTAAAGCGTCCTTGTGTATATTAGATGGTAATTGCCGCCAATGAAGCGTTTTCCGATAACCGCGCGGTGAAACAAATTTGCGACTTTGGAAACAGTACAATCGGAGCGCGGCCCCGAATTCGGTGGATTCGACAAGACAAAGGCCGCCGCCGCTGCCACTGCTGCAGCAGCGGGGGTGGCGGTGCTTTTCATCAGCTCGCCCCCGAAAGAGGAAGAGAAGCGGTTCGACGAGGGCGCTCTCTGGAGAGTTACGGACCGAGAGGGACCGGGAAGAGAAGGAAGAGAAACCGAGACAGGGAAAGAGGAGGGAGGGCGGGAGAAGGGCCCGCGCGGGGTGAAAAATGAACAACACTCGCAGCGGCGGCGCTGAACACGAGCGAAACACGCGGAGACAAACCGGGCGCGGGGGCAGGGGGAGGCGAGAGGGGGCGTGTTCATGTAACATGCATAGATCACTCGGTGGACCGCGACCGGCGCGCCGGCTGTAGCGGCGGCGAGGGTGGCGGGGGAGGGGAAAAGGGGGCGGGGCGGGAGGACCTCCGGCTAATAGCACGCCCCATAAAAAAAAGAAGAGCGCGATGCGTGAGTGTCGATCCGACGGACAAGAAGAATGAGGCGCGGGGCCGCTTAAGAAAGGCTCCGTCGACGTCGCTGTCGCCAAGCGAAAGGCGCAGGGGAAAAAAGAGAGAGGGAAGGGGGCACTTCCTTCCCAATTCTAGTGGCCTTTTTATCGCCTCGCCATTTGCATAAGCTGCAAGATGTGCTAATCTGTAGACAACGAATGCGGGAAAGAGAAACATCTGCTTGTGGACTGGAAGCTCTTTGATTTAATTTTATGGCTGCTCTGATAGCGCAATGGGAAGTGCCCTGGGTCGGCCGCTGATTTTTGGTTCTCGAATAAAAACAGTCCAGGGTGAGAAAAGAGAAGCGAGTGAGGGAAAAACAAGTGAGAAAGAGACCAGAGCGCGAGAGCACGGGAGGGGGTAAGAAAGAGAGAAGGAGGCAGAGTGAGTGTTCAGAGAAATGGAGTGAGGCGTGGAGATGCGAAAATCTCGCGCCGGAGGCGGTAGAGGTGGCTGAGTTCCATTACGAACACACCATCGACCATGGGACATAAAAGGATGTGATAATATCTTCCACTGCGACTCGTTTTGAGTTGGGAGAATTGTTACTTTCAACAAACGAGAAACCGGTGTATCTCAGAGGCTAAGTACGTGGAAAATTTCGAAATTCATTTTGAGATTTCATTGAAGTGAACTACTGCGTTTCATTATTGGTCGTTTTGCGAAATACTCTGCTTGGTTGCTTGCACAGCCGGAGGTGTTTAATGTTCTCCCCTTTCTCGTATTCATCTTACCTTGTTGATAAATAGTTTTGGATGGACAGTTGGAGGAAGCGTTGTTGCCAATTACGTCGAGTTTCACATATTTAGTATAATGCATCTTTTGTGGTTATTTTATTGTATTCAATTAATCACAACTGATATTTAAACTTAGAAAACTTATTAAATCAGACCATTTGTACATCATTACAACCATGACATATCAATTTTATTACGAAAGTAATTACAGCTAGTAAGTAAACAGTTAATGCCACCACAAGACGTAAGTTACAACACAAAGTCATATGCAAATACAACGCGTTTCACGTGTACTTGAGAAACGTCAAAATTCTAATAAAGCGGGAGAAATGAATAAGCAATTTGTGAAGAGATAATTTATTTTAAGGGCACTGACTAATCTCCTGAAATACTGAGTGACAATATTTTTTTTATTTCATGCTCTACGCCAAAACCATTCTGTTAAAACTCTAACTGTAACATCAATTGACGATATTTGTTTGCACTAAAATGCGTCAACTTCGAAATGTATAAGAATACATCCGATTTAAAACCGCAAACAAGTAACCAGCTACGAGAAACTTCTCCTCCATTCGAGAAGTCTTGAGGATGAAACTGGAGCGCTGGCGAGATCACCTCCAAGGCTCGAACGTGCTTCGCGACCTCCATGGCAACGGTCCAGCCGAGGTCCACGCGAAGAAGATTTCTAGAGAGGAGGAGCGAAATCGGGGTGACTTCTCGCCCCAACCACGGGGCAGCTGTGGTTCTAGATACAGCCGTCTCCCCCGCGGCCTCTGCTGCAGCGAACATTTGATATTACCAGCAGAACTTCTGTGTGTGTGGAGGGGGATAACACCCAAGGACAGAGCAGAAATTGGAGAAGTGAAAATAAGTGGACGCAGCAATGATGAAGGTAAGAGAAACAGTGGAGGGAAGCAATCTGAACTATCATATTCGATGAAGGGGAAAAACAATTAGAGGAGATAAAAATATAGAAGTATCGAATTTCGAAGAATTCAGCAAGAATCATTGACTCTTTCATACAACAGGAGAAAATGTGTTTGTGATAATTATTGATAAAATAAATGAGAAATAGAAGAAAAAGGGTAAAATTAGGTAGAATATGTCAAAATGAAAGCCCTAATTCAAGGAGAGCAGTTCTCGACATTTTATGGTGCCGACCGCTGTTTGCCTTCCCTTTCTAGCGTTTCATTACTCTATGAGATGGTATGGTGGTAACGGGGATTATTATTCTCACTTGTTTCACTTCCAGTATTACACCGTGACTCAATTATATGCCACATGTCAATTTTAACTTCAAGTACCGGAAGAGGGTTCAAAAAAGATTTTATTGACCGAAACTTTGTACATATTATCAATTCCACAATACCATAAATTTTGTATATACTGTAATTATACAATACAATAAACGCAGTACATATTATGAGTTTAGAGCACAATAAATGTTGTGTAAGTGAATATGCCAACTCACTGGTCTATCATTAAAAAGCGTGTGTAGAAAACGATTAAGAGCTGTTCCTGTCACATAGAATGACGCTGGAGAGGAAGCAGGATGGTCCGGTGTGCAAATGCAATTCCTTGGCGAAAATCCAATAAAACAGAAGAAGAAACGAGGGGAGGGTTGGGCAACAGAAGAAACAGACGCCCCCGCGAGGGGGGTGCAGGCGAGTGAAAGGAGTTTCGCGCCAACGAGTAACCCTTGCGCCCCGCGCGCGGCAACTTTCTTTCATTAAATTAAATTTGATCGAGGAGCGGCGCGTCTGCCTGGGCGAAACAAAAGCGCCCCTGGCACAGCCAAGGAGCAATGTAATATCCATGCCCGTCTCAACGTGTGTTATCAAGCAGCTATATTAAATTCCGCGTTAAGTACGACTTCGAATTTCGGCCTCACGGTTTATCGGTTAACAATATCGGCGGCGTTTCAGTATGAAAAGGAGAAATTACATTTCTGCATAACAGAACTTATAGAGAATAAAAATCGGGAAGATCCCAATAAGCATATTTACAATTTAATTTATATTATCTTTCTTAGTTATTGTAATACTTTTAGTAATATTATGTGAAAATTTATTTATTATCCAGGAATTGACTTTTTATATTTATTTACTTTTCCTAAGCAAAGTGATATTAACTTCCTTTGCGAGTATTGGTGATCTTATTCATCAAGATGTCTCAAAATGTATTATCAACATCTCTGTATTTATATGTGCATAAAATGTGGCACAAATGCTTTTCTTTAATTTATAATAATTTTCTTCACAATAATAGTAAAAAAGTTCAATGTTAGCTGATTTACGATCACTGAAACACACGATAGACACCAATCTCTTCTCAAAATTGATATCTCATGAAAAATCATGATAATCATTAGTAAATAAAGTTAAGTATATTCGTAGCTCCTAAGCAGGAATAACAGATAACCATATGACCATACCTCGTGCAAAATTGGTTGAATGGTTCAATGCTTTTGGCGAAAGAACGAGTCGAGAAACTTTCAATCTAGTTACGAGAAAGCACTAGTGGGGAGTTTCGAGGCACGAGGCAAGGCGGATGTAAGCTGTTCATTTACGTTGTTTCCATCCCAGAATGGAAGAACTAGACCGTAGAAGTTGCTGCCATGACGGCGGGTCCCCGATAGTAATATCCAGTTTTGAGAGCAAAAAGCACTTCTAGACCTTACGCAGCGAATATGTTGAGAACTTTGTTTCATTTTCTGGCCACTGGCCGTTCTCTTTGTGTATGCTAGTATCCTACGTAAGTATCCTTTGTAAAAATTTACTTTCTGATATGATTTTTCTTTGTCCTCTTTTTTGCCACAACTTATGTTTGATAAGAAAACAATCATGTAAGTTGAATTCATTGTGAATACTTTATTCAATTGATTCAATCTGTTTGTAGTCCATCTTTTGAGATATACGACCATTCTTTAGCAAATCGACATCTCTTGAAGACTGTAATTGTATCCATCATATGTGTTAACGTTTCAAATGTGAATTTTAATATCAACAAACAAGAACATATTGACAAGTAAAACAAAACTAGTCTGAGAAAAGCTCTAAATGATATACAATACAGGTAAGCATTCAGAAGAATTAAACTATAGAATAGCTCAACGGTAAATACGAAGTACTGCCGCATTTACCAGAAGCAACAACCACCTGTTGAAAGAAAAATGCAATGCAACGAGACTACAACTGATAATCAACAATGTTCAGAGACTGATTGACTCGCAACAGAGTTATTAACTGAAATTTGGCTATATAAAAAGTAATTGGATAGTATTTTCATACCACTCTATTTTATTTTTACGTATATTTCAACTGAACCAAAGGAGAATATTACAATGTAAGGCGATTCTGGGCGACCCATTTCTTTTACGTCTGACATAAAAAAGTGAAATTGCCCTATCCGAAACCCGGTATTTCCCTTCAACCCCGTGCCAACTGCGAAGAATGAATTAAGAGTACCCTTACACGGGCAGTATTTTTTCCCAGTTATCGAAAGGCAGTGCCGAGAGTGATGAGTCAGTTAACACTGACAGTGTCGTCAAAGACGTGTAAACAAGTGCCAGGAACGACTGATGAGCATGTCGTCCGATAACTGACAAGCCACACTGAGGAGGAGAGAGCCGCGGGTCTGCCTACCTGTATGCGTCCGCTGGTGCGCCTTGAGGTGGGAGCTCTTGGTGTAGACCTTCTTGCAGCCGGTGTACTGGCACTTGTGTATCCGGCGCTTGGCGTCGGGCGAGTGGTCGTGGCGCGCGTGGTGGCGCGAGTGGCCGCCGCCGCCGGGCGAGCCGGGGGAGCCGTGGTGGTAGCGCGAGCCCAGGGCCAAGTGCTGGGCGGCCGCGGCGGCGCCGCCCACGCCCGCGGTGCCGCCCACGCCCGCCGACGCGCCCGCCACCGCGTTGGAGGCGGCGGCCGCGGCGGCGGCGGACCCGAGCCCCGCCGCCGGCAGCCCGCCGACGCCCGCCGCCAGCACCACGCCGCCGTCCAGGGCGGAGGCGGCGGAGGCGGAGGAGGAGGAGGACGAGAGGCGGAGGGCGCCGCCTCGCGACGCGCCGCCCCCGCTGCCCGCCGGCGCCGACGACGACGCCACCCGCAGCAGCCCCTGCCGGCAGCGCGCGCCCGCGCCCCGCTGCACAACGCCCGCGCCGCGCCCACTCTTAGACCCCGCACGTGGCCGGCCACGCGCCCGCCCACGCGCTCGCCCACGCGCCCGCCCTCCCCAAAGTAGGTGTGCTTGCACTCGCTCTAGGCAATTTGCATTGCCAATGTTTGACTTCCTGGTACATACTCAAGAAGAAAACGGGAAATGAACAACTTTACGGTCCAGATGCAGATGGAATTCTGTCAATCTACATTTTCTCAGCGAGAATTTGGGGAAAATAGTAAATTTTGAGAGAGAGAGAGAGAGAGAGAGAGAGAGAGAGACAGACAGACAGACAGACAGACAGACAGAGACAGAGAGCGAGAGAGAGACTGAGCGCGAGAGAGCGAGAGAGAGCGCGAGAGAGCGCACGGTAGAGCGAGAGAGAGACTGAGCGCGAGAGAGCGAGAGGGAGCGCGAGAGAGCGCGAGAGAGCGCGCGGTAGAGCGAGAGAGAGAGGAAGGGGGAAAGAGAGAAAGAGTAATTTAATGCATTCACATTGTCACCATTAAGAGATTAGGCAGACTGATAGCAATGAGAGCGTGCCAATTGAAGTCCTTGAAGTATGTCACCAAATATTTCATTCGTTACATTTGTGTGATCCTTGTTTATAGACGTTCATGGAAAAGTGTTCATTAAAAGTGCTTAGAAATACTTTTAAAAAGCATTTTTAGATGATCACCTACTTTGGGAAGGTAACGTTAACAGTAGCCATTTCCACAGAAATTCTCACCATGCAGGTAAGTGTGCATTACATAACAACCATTCTTAAAAATGTTCCATTTGAAATGACATTGTACATTATTTTTCTGAATGCTAGTGTTGTGAGAGATTTGTGTTTGGAGCTATCATTCTCTCATATCAATGGACTGGATGAAGGAGGCTAATAGCACTGATGAAGGACACGCGGACGGTTTTGACAATAAAGGGATAGTGATTAAATCGTAAAGGTAAAGCGATATACCAGATAATGGTGTGTGGTGCCTTTTGTAAAGACCACGACTGGAGGTTGTTAAAGTGGTGACGTTGAGGAAGGTGACTGGCGAAGGTTCTGCCTGGAATGGCGATGTTGTGGGGTGATAACGATGGGAGTAATGAGAGTAGTGATGATGAGGATGGTAGTGATGAGATGAAGATCGTGCTTGGAGAGATGAGGGTAATGATGATGCGGGTGGTGATAAGACGAAGATGCCACAAGAGGTGATAATGGGGTGATGAGACGACTGCCGCACCTGGTGGTGGTAGTAATGATGATTATGATGATAATGATAATGAGGGTGATGAGGAAGGGATAAAAGATATGTGTGATGAGAGTGGTGTAAGAGAGCGGATATAAGGTAGTACCTGGCGGTTGTGGTGAGGATGGAGATGAAGATCGGGTGATGAGGATAGTGATGATGCGAGTGGTGATGACACCAAGGTCGTATCTGGTGATGGTGGTAATGATGGTGGTGGTGGTGGTGGTGAGACGAAGCCGTACGTTGTGGTGGTGGTGGTGGTGGTGGTGGTGGGCGTGACGACGGTAGAGGGGTTGAGGGTGATGAGAGCAAGGCCGTATCTGCCAGTGTTGGAGGTGATGAGTGTGCTGGTGAGACGAAGGCCGTACCTCGTGGTGGTGGTGGTGACGGTTGTGATGATGGTGTTGGTGATGATGAGGGTGGTAGTGAGAAGCCGACCGTACCTGGTGGTGGTGATGATGGGGGTGGTGGTGATGCGGGTGGTAGTGAAGAGGGTAGAGGTGATAAGGGTGGTGGTGAGATGAAGGTCGTACCTGGTGGTGGCGGTGGTGATGAAGGTGGAGGTGATGAGGAGGGTGGTGATGAGGCGGAGGCCGTACCTGGTGGTGGTGATGATGAGGGTGGTGTTGAGGGTAGAGGCGATGTGGGCGGTGGTAAGACGAAGGCCGTACCAGGTGGTGGTAATGATTGGGGGTGGTGGTAGTGATTGGTGGTGGTGGTGATGAGGGTTGTGATGATGGTGGTGATGATGAGGGCGGAGGTGATGAGAGTGGTGGTAAGATTAAGGCCGTACCTGGTGGTGGTGGTGATGATGGGGGTGATGGTGGTGATGGTGATGGTGGTGATGGTGATGAGGATGGTAGTGAAGAGGGTGGAGGTGATAAGGGTGGTGGTGGGATGAAGGCCGTACCTGGTGATTGATGGTGATGAAGGTAGAAGTGATGAGGGTGGTGGTGATGAGTGTGGTGGTGAGACGAAGGCCGTATCTGGTGGTGGTGGTGGTGGGGGTGGGGGTGATTGGGGATGGTGGATGTGTTTGGGGGTGGTGGTGGTGGTGATGAGGGGGTGGTGATGAGGGTAGTGGTGAGATGAAGCTGTACCTGGTGGTGGTGGTGGTGGTGTTGAGGGTGGGAGCGATGCGGGAGGTGGTGAGACGAAGGCCGTACCTGGTGGTGGTGGTGATGGGGGTGGTGGTGCAGGCCCTGCGCGCTGAGCGTTGCCGCCCCCAGCGCGTCGCTGGCCGAGGAGTTGCTGCTACTGCTGCTGTTGCTGTGGCCGGGGCCCGACTCGGGACTCGAGGGCGGCGTCAGCGTCGGCAGCAGGCCCTTCCCGCCGCCCCCGCCGCCGCCGCCGCCGCCGCCGCCTCCGTCGCCGCCCCCGCGGCCGTTCGAGGTGCGCGCCACGAGCCGGAGCTCCAGGGGGTTGCCGCCCAGCAGCTGGCTCGTCGCCACCTGCCACCACGACAGGAGCACATGTATCATTGATTATGTTTCTTTAAACTGTTTTTCATTCACTTTAAAGATTTTTTAAAATAATGTGCTTCAACAAATAAAACTTTTTTGTGGGATATGGATCACGGGATTGGTCAATTAATAAACCACATTAGTATGGCAACGTTTCGGAATATGTACTTCCTTCCTCAGGGCATACTATTATACGAGACATTCAAACTTCATGTCTGCCTCCAGACCAACTCCAGCATGGAGTTGCTACAGCCCAACGGACCGTTTCACGCCACGTCTGACCAGGGCCACGGCCTGAAAGTAAGGGAATGATATAGTAAGTGATTGAAGTGAATTCACTTACATTCGGGCCGTGGCCCTGGTCAGACGTGGCGTGCAATGGACTAATAGTTGGTTTGGAGGCAGACATGAAGTTTGACCGTCTTGTATATTAGTAAGCCCAGGGGAAGGAAGTACATATTCCGAAACGTTGCCAAACTAATGTGTTTTATTAATTGACCAATCCCGTGATCCATATACCACAATTTATAAATGGTCGTGAATTCTACAATGGAAAACTTTTTTTATGTGCTATACGTATACAAACTGTTTTAACAAACTGTATTTAATCAAGTTGGTACTTATTCTTTAATGCGAAAGTAGTTGTATTACATGAATATTTGGAGAAACTATGTGAGTGTTTGGTGTTTCCAAGCCTGTATACTACATTAGCCAGTAAAGTGACTCTACGAAGGCAGTATTTCTTGATAGAGAATGGACGACAGTGTCGCCACTATTGTGTAAACAATATTGGTGTTAATTAGCAAGTATTTACACATCACTGACGACTCCGTTGTCCTATGACTGGCAAGAAACACTGCCAGTGAAACGTCGCCTCTAACCCCGGAAATACTCATACAGTTGGGAAATGGTGTTTCTCACTCGAACGTGACATAAGGTCACGGCGTACATGTCGGTTTGCCCGGTTTTCACCACCAGATATCTCTCCCTGAGAGACATCGCCACAGCTGGGGCGTGCTTTTAGCTCTCGACTGATTTCACGACGTGGGAGGTAGTGTAGTAAGAGTGCGCCAGGGAGTACAAGAGGAGAAGACAGGAAAAAGACGAGGAAGAAAAGAACACGTGCGATCCATCGGGTAGCGTAGGTTCTATAAGACCATCCGGGGTGAATTCCAGCATTCAAAAGGAAACGCAGGGATGTATGGTAAGTTTGTAATAGCTTAAATGTATCGGTTTAGCCACATAGTACAGGTTAGGTATAGTGCGCCACGAAAGTGTCTCCTCACTGATTCTAATCGTGGCCTCCTGCTAAAATTTGCATTTGTGATGGTAGAAACTAGATCACTAGGAAACAAGTGAAGGGGACAATTCCACAATTAATTGTGATTGTAGTGAGTACTCAATTTAAGCTGCAATTTTTTCAAGCTGCAGCTCGTGCTACCAAAATGATTTCTACAGCAAGCACTCTCACTAGCAAGGTGCCACTGTAGAGAGACTTTCCTAGCACGCCGTACGAACAAGGAAGATACAAACAAGTGAGTGGCGCACCTCGTATTCCTCGTCGTCATCCTCGTCGTCATCGTCGAGGCGCTCCTTCTTGACGACGACGGCGCAGCTGAGCGCCGAGTCCCACGAGGCGCCGCTGCACGCGGACGAGGCCGAGCTCAGGCTGACGCTGTCCAGCGGCTGCTCGCCCAGGTCCAGCTCGTCCAGCGTCAGCGGGTCCACCATCTCCATCTTGGTGGGCCACGAGGACGGCGCCGTGGGCGCGCCCAGCAGGTTCCACGGCGACTCCAGCTCCGACGGCAGCTTCTTGTACGACTGCAGCTTGGGCTCGTCCTTCAGGTAGCGCTCCATCTCGTAGCACGTCTGCGGAACAGGAGAGGAAACCACGTTAGTGCCACCCAAGAGAGCAATTCTTTACAAAACAGTCGCACCGATTTGGGGACTGGACTAACGCATCAACTACAATGTACAGAAATACAAAATTACAAGTAACAATAAAGATAATATAATGACAACAATGATAATAAATATGTTAAGTATACATTGAAGGTTTGAAATAAAAAAGGATGCAAGAGCCACTTCTGTTAAATGTAGGTTTTTACCAGAATGGTGATGAAGGAATCAAGCCCTATAACATAAATAAGAACCAAAGTTCAGACGCATTTCTTGATAATGTTACGGGGTGATTATAAATGGCGAGTGTTCTATGTGACAATAGTTTTAACTATACATAAACTCATTTTCCTCGAAAGTATGAAAATGGCACTTACATCCTTTATTTCATGCCTTCAAGTCTTATAAATTGGATGTCACACCTCTAAAACTTCGTTACGTCAAAAAGGTTTATTAAAGCGATATTAAAGATACATTTCTTCAATAATTCTACAACGTAGTATAAAGTGTAACAATAGAATACCAAAGTAGAATACAGTGTAACATCTTTGTATGTTATTGGCAATTATTACTGCGTGTAACTTGAAATCATTCAAATCCATTCTCCGAAATACAATCATATACAAGACCGAAAGGTGAAGTAATATTGAAAACAAATTACATTTGGTTTTCTCCAGTTTTCTTTCATGTTGCACTTATTTCCTCGGTTAATAAGTAATGTTCAAACCAAGATTTTATATAATTTATTGGTACGATTTCAATGATTAAGAAGCAATGCATTTATTTCGATCCTTTGTCGAGCTTTTCGACACATTTCAACAAACGAACACGCAAAATCTCCTTAAAAGTTGTACGCACGACCAGCTCTCAATCTAATACATCTAGTCCTACACTCTACATTATAAAGACGCATTATTAGTTCGTTGGCATATCACCTCCCAGAAAACACATAGTTTCTTTACTTCGCAGCACCACGGCATTCATATCTCTAACTCAGAGCGAGCCTCGCTGTCGTTAAACTCAAGATACGATATAAAAATAAATGTTCCACGAGCCGGATAACAAGTACGCCAATAAGGAACCGAATCCCTTTGCCGGGAGGATACACTCTCAAATCCCCTTTTTACGTTCCAGTTGTGATCCACAAGGAGGTTCCCGAAGGTGGCTGGGAAGGAAACCAATTGGAAGGAGGAGACGACGGCGGCCTGCACCGGAGACAGAAGACGCACCAGAGGCGCATTATCCGCTTCACTAAATTGTCCGCAGCACATCTGCGCTCACGCAGCGCTCAGCCCGACGGATTCACAGAGGTGCTCGAAGCAGACCGTTTAATTCGACGGCAGGGAAGGAAGAACACGGTCGACAGAAATAGTCCATTATCCTTGCTTCCAAACAAGGACCTAGAATGCTAAGAAATGTTTAATGTACATAATTTTCTTAGAAAATACATACTGTGAGAGTAATCGTATTCATAATGTAATTTTTTTGTTTATGAGTCATGGAAGTGTACAATGGCGCCAAAGTCATTAGACGAATACATCAATATTCTGAGTTTCAGAAAAAAAAATTACTGTCCTGCGTTTTTTACTTTCTGGACCTACTTCGTAAGAAGAGAAAGTTTTGTAATCTTGTCCACAATATAGGCGACTTGTTGACACAAAAACTGTTATTGGCGGATCGTGGTAACGAAAAATTTGATGATGATTGATCTTGTTCCCATATGTAATAAATTACATCATCTATCACGTTGTGTAGTCAGAATCCATGTTTTGAAGGTCCTTGATACCAAAAAGTCAATTGAAGGTACAGCGTCCGCCCGTCTGTCCGTCCGTCCCTGTCTGTGTTTTAATTAACTTTATTAGAAACTTGAAGGAACCAATTACTATTCCATAACCGAGTCAAATTTTACAAAGAATGGGATGGATTTAAATATTTCTGGCAGGTTTGCAAAAAATGTTTCCGTTATCCGATGCACGCCAGTCACAGAATATATGATACAACAATGATGACACAAGACCATATCCAAAATAATAAAATAATTTGAGAAAAAAATGATATTTCACTCGCGACCCAATCAAAAGCTTTATAAAACTAAATAGATCACCGGGAAAAAATTATGACGCCCACTAGTCAGTGGTGAGTTTCTCTCCCACGAAATTCGTTGTTCGGCTGCGTGTCCTGTCGCTTTATTTCTGCTAGCGTCACCTATGCTTCACAACGCGGCTTTATTAACGGCGAGCGGGAACGGGGGCTACTCAGTGGGCGGTGTGTGGGGTGGGGGTGAGAGTGCTTAGGAAGTGAAGATGTGGGTTAAATGTGCAGAGGGTGGGGTGGTGCAGAGTGTAGGGTGGGGTTAGAGCTAAGGCATGGAGTGAGGGTGGTGTGGTGAAGGGGGTGGGGGATGGGGTTAAGAGTGTGCAGAGTAAGGGATGAGATTGGTGCAGGGAACGGGGTGAAGGTGGTGCAAGGGATGGAGTGAGGGTATTGCGGGGATGTGAAAGTGAGGGTGGTATTAGAGTTGGAGTGAGCATGGCGTAGAGGTTGGGGTGTAATTACGACTTGGGGGTGATGGGATAGGGGTGAGGGTGGACAGTGAGGAGGCAATGAACCGTGGGGAACTTGTCCGAAACTGTTCGAAAGAGTGCCTCCTACTACAGAGGCGCTATTTCAAGGATGGAGCAGAGAGTGACAACAGAAATGTGGCCACAGAGTCAGATGTAGAAATGAGTGACTAAATGAAGGAAGGATAGAGTGATGAAGTAAAAGGGAATGCGAGTGAATAATGGAGTAGGATGGAGATGGAAAATTTTTCTAAAGACATCAGTAGAAGACTCTATTTACATGCATCGTCCATATGAACAACTACGAAGAAGATTTTCGTGAAACCTTGGCAATCACTTATCAAAGAGAAGTGTGTAAACGGGGTCTAAGAGGGTCAGTACACCAAACCGAATATAAGGAACTCGAAACGAACCTATTTACACGTTGAAGAAAATGGAATCAATTTTTGTCATAATTTCTGTAACTAAAGCTTCTTTATAGTTGAAAGGTGTGACACGCGCCAGAGAGAAGTTGGGAATGGATGACTAGACAGGATGGAGCAGCGGAGGGCGGAGAAACGAGTAGGGGGAACCGTGGAGGGTGCGGCAGCATCAGCGAAAAAGAAAGGGCAGGGCGGGGTGGGAGGAAGTGGCGGGGAAGAGAGAAAGCGACGAGGTTCGAGGGCCTCGCGAAGAAGGCGTGACGAGGAGTGGAGGCAGGGGTTTTGCGGGGGCGCCGATCGCCGTGCTCCGCCCTCGGCGCCTAATTGTTTACGCGCGGACCGACGCGGCGCTTCGCAGCTGCGCTGTTTGCATCTCAGCGCAGGCGGACGGGCGCCCAACGTCCGCTCCCGAAATTGTGGCGCTCTTTGCAAACAATACAGCCATTCATTCCCTTAATTCGCATTATTTCCCGCAAATGAGCGTCAGATTTAAATATTGTCTTCCGATAGACCCTCACACAGAACATTTTGGATCAGGAAATAAAATTTAAAAAAACAACAACAATGTTTGGCACTCTGTATTTATATGTAAATGGAAAAATGAATATTTATAAGTGAAATAATAACAGTCGGAAACATACATATTTTGCCGAATATTACTTGTAATTTCAGTTACATCAATAAAAAATTTCTATTGATATTGCATGATATATATTCAATACGAAATACTTGCGTGTATTCCAAACGATAGGTTCAAAATTGTAGTTTTACGTAGAAAATGGGAGTATCAATAGTTACTGAGTTGGGATGTCTAACGCTTTTCTCAAGAGGTAGAAAAGTGTTGGTATTCACACTTCGTATTAGTGCACAGCCTGACTCTTTCCTGCTGCAGCGGAGCAATAGCGAGTGGGCGGGGCGCGACGCGACGCGGCGCTGCCTCCGAGAGAGCAGCGAGATGAAACTAAACGCTCCGCGCGCGCCGTCCCTGGGGAACGCCTCAAGAGCGTCGCGCGGGCGGGCGGGCAACAGGCACCTGCTGAAGAGCGAGGGCGAGAGAGCGAGGACGGAGCACGAGTGCTTATAGCTCGGAGCCCTCCAGGCACAGGCTCTCGCCGAGGACGGAGACGAGGACGAACAACAATGGCTGCGAGGGCGGGAGCGGCCGCTTCGGAACCATAAACACTTGACGCGCGGCCCGCCCGCGGCGCCGTTGCTGCCGCCTCCGCGCCACTCTCTCTTCCTCCGCCCTCCGATCTCCCGCCTTTGTTCTGACCACTTCCGGCCAGCGCGTTTCCGCCCCCTCGCTGTCCTCACCGCTGCCGCCTTTCCTACGCGCCAGCCAGTTACCCAGCCAGCCTCCGCCAGACCCATCCTCCATCCGCTGATTGGGTTCGACAACTCTTCAAATAAAATATGATTTCGACGCTTTCAAGCCAACCCTTAAAACGTCAGACCGCAAAACTTAATACATCCTGCGGGAAACGTGTCTGCCGCGGCGAGAGAAAGTCCCCCCTAAAGTGAAGGGAAATTGGCGAGGGGATGAAAGGGAAGGAAAAATTATTAACTCGACAAAAACATTTTCTTCCCGCGCTCTCACAACGCGAAATAATTTTCCGTTTCGGAGCGCTCGTTCGCCGCTTGGAAACGAAGTGCAGAGCGGGAGGGCCGGGCCGAGGGAGGGGGGGGGGACGACCACAGGACTCGACGGTGTCGCCGCGTGCGCGGAAAAGTAGCACCGAAAAACAGCGAATTATTACACTTAGTCCAAAAAAAGCAGACGCATCTCGGATGGCGGTGCTCCAATGCGTTTCTTACTCTTTCTCGAGAGCAACATCAAACGTTAATATAGGTAGGCGACTCCATTTTCCGGCTCCCTCTTCTAGAAACAGGTGTATTAATACCAAAGCGGAGGCGGAGCGGGGAATAACAAACAATTTCCGGTCGTTGACAAATGGAGGAGGGAATTGCTCTGTTGAGCCTCCAGGCAGAGAGAGAAGGAATGGAGACGAAGGAGGCGACGGCGACGGCGCTCGCGGCCGACGCGACACAGGAGATGGGTCTCGCAAGTGGGAGTGGAAAGAACTGCGCGACAGGGGAATGATAGGCGAGGGTGTAATGAGGATGAATGACGAAAAAGGTGGTTGGTAAAGAGAGGACGGCGCGCGGAGCAACGTACAAGACGTAAAGTAGAGATTGAGGGAATGAGTCGAGAGACAGGCAGTGAATAGAGAACTAGTGGATAGAAGATTTACAAGTGACTGTGGAGTTGGTAGATGGTGGCTAATTAACGGTGAATAATGATTGGTGTATGGCAAATGATAAGTGATGGATGAGTTCATCACTTCAGGTAAATGATAGGCAGGAAATGATGGGAAGAATGATGTGCATTCAATAATTAGCAGTCAATGGGTGGTAGACCAAGAGATGTCACTCAGTGTATCAACTAATGACAGTGAAGTGCATCCGACCGGGAGGTTCTAGGTTCGAGTTCCGACAGTGGCAAGATTTTCGACACTAGCTTGTCTGCTAGCCCGGATTTAATCATTTTTTTGAAGGATTCCAGAGGTCGGCTGTTCTGATTGGTAGTTTTCCGTGGTTCTTCGATCAACACTAAGCGAATGCCGGAGTAGTGCCGTAACAAACGGGCCGCGCGCGATCTTTCCTTCCTCTTCCTTGTCCTATCCTCACCCCTTACACACCCACACACACACTAACATGCACTACACTACCACACAAGCCGAGAGACCGGTGGGGAGCTTAGTATTTGTCCTGGCTGTGGCAGTGCCCCACTGGCGGGAGATACCTGGTTAGGGAAAACCCCGTTAGTTGACGCTAGGTCGGCGCCGGATCTTGTTATTCAGCTGGTGAAGATCACTGGCACATCCCGATGAAACTATATGCACTAGACTTACGGGAACAATGACCTCACTAGTTAACGTGCCTGAATCACTAACAACCAACCAACCATGTGGCAGTGGGTGGTTTAGTTGAGTCGTGATCAGATGGTGATGGAGGCTGCCTGGGTGGTAGGCGGGGCGGAGGGCCGTGGAAGTCGGCAAGAGGGCGGCGACCAAGTGAGCGGGGGCGGGGTGGGGGTGCCTCAGCGACAAAGCGACGCTCCGGGCGAGGAGCCTCCTTCATCCAGAGCGACGACGGCGACGGCGCCGCGCGAGTCTCGCTCTGCTGGAGATCGTCTGGAATGTTTTTCCTTTTTCGCCGCTGTAATTACATAATAAGCCGCCATATCGAATTAGCCGGCGCCGGCGCCGGCGCGAGGTAGGAAGGAGTCGCGAACGGAGTGCAGATGACGGCGGAAGGCGGAGGAAGGGGTGGGGAAGCATTTGGAAGAAGATGGACGACTCCATTGGGGAAGGTTCGGGACCACGAACATAAGGAGGATCCTTAGGCGGAGCGTAGAGTGAATATTTAGATGACAGAAGACACGAAGTGATCGATTTTGAGTTGGAGAAGGAATATATTTCCAGTGACGGTGATAGTTGTAACAAGTATTACTAATGAAGAGTGAATATCATGGCGTTACAGTTCGATAAGATTGTCATGAAATGATGTGATGTATCGAATACGACGGGGAATAAGGTGTGTTAATATTTCAGTTGCAATGGTGAGACCGATAAAGACAAACTACAAGTAGATAAACTATGAGGAACTAAGCGCGAAGGATGCAGCAAAAGGAAGTGAAGTGTCGAAAGCAAGGAGGGTAGAGGTGCTGCAGCAGCACCTGGCACGGAAGGCCAGAGACGAGCGTAGTTGGAGGAGGAGGAGAGAAAATGTCTGGCTGAGGCGCCGACGCAGCCGTCGTCAGCGCCCCCAGAAGAAGGGGCCACGGCGAAGACGCGGAAAGAGAGGAAGAAAGAGTGTCGAGTTGTTCCTTCAGGCTTCCAGAGGCGAAGGCGGGCGGAGGCGGCGGCAGCGGCAGCGGCACCTCCGTTTGGTAACTTAATTATTCGGCAGAAAGAGAAACTCGGCGCGACTCCATTGCCCCGTCCTCGCACCTTCTCCCTCCGTCCTCAGCGCCAAGCCGAGCCCCGCCCACGCGAATCCACGCCCTGCCCCGCCCCGCGCCGCGCCCACTCCGCGGAGCCCTCGTGGAACTTTCAGCAGGCGGAAATCCCATTTGGAGCCGGCGCAGGAGGCTCTCGCGCCCATGTGAGGGTGCAGCGGCGCAGCGACAGTCAAGAGCGAGGGCGAGGGGGTGGGGCGGAAGCAATAGTGGCGATGGCAGCACTGGCTGCGGAGGCAACGCTTGGCACTCGTGGTGATGTGGAATCGCGGTGGAGATGGCGGTGCTGTGATGATGTCGGCGATGGAGGAAGCGGTGAGGGTGGTGGCGATGATTTGACTGCACCAGTGGAGTCTGTAGAGGCCTCCGCATTAATAAGTTTCGAGCTGTGGAGAGCTAATTCCTCTCACGGAATCAAACTTCAACTGTCGGCGTCTCGGGGAGGCAAGAAAATTGGAAATTACCCGACTCTTCCGTACCGCGAGCTTTCCGAAAAAAAAAAAGGAAACCGATACGAGATGAGTGCTCGAGGGGTCGCACGCCCTCTTGTTACTTCTTGTTTACGAGCATTCGAAGACTCTCGGAATCGAGGGGAGAGTTCTATCTACATGTCTAAGGTAACGAACACTGTGTCTGTTTGCACAAATGGTGAACTGAAAAAAAGGTTGTGCAAAAACACATTAGGTTGATGAAAATGATATAAAAATCTCTTTAGCTATATTTTTCGTGTTCACGTGTAAAAGACCTATACTTTTTGCAGGGACATTCGTATCCTTTTTCAGGGCCCCTCAACCACTAAAGTTTTTGATGTAATAGTTTCGTTCTTTGTACGAACCCTAAAAAGAAGTGCTATCTGTAAATATTTCTTGAAATGTATAGCAAGTGAATCCTTCAGTTAGTTGTTCAGTATTCTCTCATTTAATTCTTGAATTCCCAGGAGCTCTCTTCCTAATCCATTTCCGCAGCAACTACTCACACATTGCATGTTCTCGCTGCAGCTAATGCACTCCAGGCGCACTTTAATAAGCTGGAATGCAGTCTCGAGAACTCTTGCTACGACTTTAAGTCTGCCCCTTTGAGAACTAAGGGAAAGAGCAGTGCCAAACACGCTGTTCGCAACGATGTCATGAGAGGAACACGAGACTCATTGAAATCTCCATTCTGTAAGACAAGAAACGAAGCATTTATTAAAAGGAAAGCAGAAATTGACAGTACAAGATGGAGATGTGCAAAGACGTGCTGAGAAAGTAGACAAAAAGGAGGAGGAAAGACATTTGTGGCAGGAGAATTTTCTGTAAGAAATTATCCAAATTATTACAAGGCAGGCCTATGTTGAATGGTGAGGGTAACCGAGCGGATGGTTAATCAAAGAGAGAAACGGTATAGATAAAGCAAATTTCTCTCTGTCATTGTTGATTCTTTTCCATAAACAAATGACGCTCTTGTGTCCTCATACAAAGATCGTCTATTTCAGTATTAAAGTGAACTGAAGGTCATGGAATGTTTTTGCAAATATTTATTAATATCGATCCATAAGATGAGGGTTTTTAGGATAAAAGTGTTATTCAATACTATCTGTACGAAAAATGTGTAAGCTGTGCTTTTATAAGTGTTCTTTGAACTTCAAGCAGGAGGAATTTAATGAATGAGCGAATGAGTGAATGAGTGAGTATTTAGGTTTCCGGGCGTGTCAACTATTTTGGTCGTTGGTCCCATGAGGGTAATAGGTGGTACAGTCGGTAGATGAATGTCTTCTTCCCACACTAAAACGTGAAATCCTGTGTGAGTGCTGACATTCACGTCATATTGTAGTAATCAAAGACTCACAGCTAACGCAGGACCGCCAGTGCAATGGCCGTTATCCTCCTGTTATTGTTAGGAGAAACCATGGAAAACTGTCGATCAGAACAATCGGTCCATGAATTCTCCCAAGTCAGTGACTAATTTCGAACGACAGAGGGGCTGAGGTGGCGACGGTTGTGGCCCTGAGCTGAGTCGGTTAGGTGGTAATGATATATTTAACTGCGAATCCAGGTACTTTGATGGGTGAAAAAGACAGCACGGTGTGGGAAACGAACACCGCAAACAACTCCACGCACACACTGGAGGCGGCGGCGGCAGTGGCGGCGGTGGCGGCGGCGGCGGCAGTGGCGGTGGTGGTGGCGGTGGCGGTGGCGGTGGCGGTGGCGGTGGCGGTGGCGGTGGTGGTGGCGGCGGCGGTGGCGGCGGCGGTGGCGATGGCGGTGACGATGGCGGTGGCGTTGGCAGTGGCGGTGGCGGTGGCGGTGGCGGTGGCGGCAGTGGCGGCAGTGGCGGCAGTGGCGGTGGCGGTGGCGGTGGCGGTGACGGTGGCGGTGGCGGTGACGGTGGCGGTGGCGGTGGCGGCGGCGGTGACGGCGGCGGCGGCAGCGGCGGCGGCGGCGGCGGCGGCGGCGGCGCTGGCGGTGGCGGTGGCGGTGGCGGTGGCGGTGGCGGTGGCGGTAGGGGCGGTGGCGGCAGTATCGGCGGCGCGGGGCGACGTGGAAAGAGGTGTCGCAGCCGACGGTGGCGCACCTGGTGACCGGGCGGCGCGTGATGGATGTGGGCGCGGAGACACGCAGCGCGCGCCGCAATACGTCACCCTTCGACGTCGCAACACGCGAGTCCTCCGCCCCCCTCCGCCCGCCAAACTTCCCTCGACACTTCATTATCGCCTCCGGGAGGCCGGTCGCAGCCCCTCCAACTCGCCTTGGACGCGCCTGCTGGAGGGAGGGCTCGGGAAAAACACTTGCAACGAGGTGAGAAGAAAGTTTGAAAAAGAAAAAGATCGTGTCTAATGTGGATCGTAACAGAGACTTAATCTGCGTAGGTGTAGTGTAGAAATGGCGAGATATAGAGACTGGAAAATCCGGCGGAAACAAGTGAGGAGACGCAATGTATGTATGTATGTATGTATGTGTGTGTGTGTGTTTAAATAGACTCATTTCTTGACGTACGCGATGAAACAAAGTCGTCATTTTTTAAAATATTTATACACCCTACAGAAAGAAATTAAAGGTGACCACTTTCAAAAGTAAATCATAATCATGGATCAATCAAGATCAATCACAACATAACACAAATTTAACTCAGAAAGCAGCTGAAACCAAGAACCGAGTCAGCGGCATTGTTTTCCAGGAAATGGGATCCGCATGATGACCCAACAGGAAGGTGAGGACGGCACGGTGCTCACATACTCTTCGTGACAGCTGGCAAATTCGCTGGGTTGCGGGTGGCCTGTAGTAGCATATCACGGAAAGCGACCTGCAATCGGGCTGATTACTCGTGTCGCGGTTGGGGTGACGACTGTTCTGTCGCGAAGCTTCGTGGCTTTAAGGAGCGAAACTCCTCCACAACGCACAGAGAATACTCGTAACATATCCTTCCACACACGTCGGCATATGACTGCCGCTTACACCAGTTCCGGATTAACTATGGAAGTGGAGCCAGAGAAATTTCGAGCAGTGCATTCAGTTATAATACGAAATTAATTTCATTCCGTTCACGCACAAGCAATTCTTATTACTATGTATTAGGCCTGTTTCGAAGACATTTGATCTGTATGTTAGTCATTATACTCTAGATATTAAGTACGATACATTGCGTGAGTGGGAACAGTTCTATGACGTTCAGTCATATGACGTGAACTGTATTACTTTGG
The DNA here is from genome assembly GCA_011170035.1 of Teleogryllus occipitalis. Lineage (NCBI taxonomy): Eukaryota > Metazoa > Arthropoda > Insecta > Orthoptera > Gryllidae > Teleogryllus > Teleogryllus occipitalis. The sequence continues at coordinate 18,620 of BLKR01000076.1, read as the reverse complement.
TCAGGACAGGCGTATTGATATTTTGCTCAAAAGCGTTCGAGAGACACATAGTTCTTTTATTTTGTAGAAAATGTATAAGTCTACAAATATTAAAAACAATTTCTTAGAAGAGCAACAAACATATTTTATGAAGATCCAAAAGTTTTTTTTTGTCTCTCTTTAATATACACAATATTTTATGACTGTTCACAACCTCAAATATTATCATCAACAGCTTTCATAAAACTCGCTATAATTTTGTTACAGAAAATGAGTTACAAAATATAGTCCAAAAATGTTGGCTTTGTATTTGTGGTTTCAGAATACAGTATGCTTAACAATGCATTACAGAGTTTGTATTTGAGATGAAACGATCTATGCTCCAAGAGCACATGGTAACATAGAATTAAAAATAAAATAAAACTGTACTTGGTGATAAATTGTCTACGAAGAACAAAACCACAAAAAAATAAAACACGCAGAGTCCACATTTTATTTCATTTACACGATAAATTCTTCCGATTCTTCAAATGATAATCATCCCATCACTGGATTTCTCGCAAGACTCAACGGAGAGGGTTTTCTGCCATCACTTCGTGAAGATTTTCAGCACCTCCGACAGCACCATCTGACAGCCAGTGTCACACAGCGTTAACCGTATCTCCCCAAGAGAATCCCCGCGCCCATCCCTGCCCTGTCCTGCCCTCCTCCTCCTAGGGCTTATCATCCCCGAGCGACCTACGATCGCCACCGCCAACGCCCCCGTCTACGCCGCTTGACGTTTATGCCGCGCGGGTGACAAACGACGGGCTAACTGCGACTATTTTTTTACAAGTTTTATGCGCTCGTAAAATTCAAAGGCAAGGAAGTGCGGATGGAGGCAGCATTCTTGCAGCTGCATCCCACATCACGGTTCACCCCGGAGAGAGATTGGTTATCAAAAGACCAGCACTTTTCGTTCACTTGTCTCTGGAACGACGGAGTTAAAATTACTACTAGGTTGTGACAGCGAATTTTTATCTATTCAGGTAAACGAAGAGGTAGTATATCAGAAAGAGAGCCACCACCATTATATGCTTGAGCTGTAAAACTTCTTTAGCACACGGGGTTCCATAAAACGTCAAGTGAAGTAATGGCGAGATGACGTGATTTTAAACTAATCAAACGGTGACTAGAATTTAAATGGACACTATCCGTAATGAAATGTTTGTTTGGAGACCACGTAATTCTTACTTTATTCTAGTTTATAAACACCATCTGTATGCTTTGTTCCGCGAAACTAGCGACGTACAATAACGCTTGAGATTAATATATCACAGCAAATTGAAACGTGTCATAGTACTTTTAACGTATGCGGGTCACGCTAATCGCCAATGTAAAGTCATGTAGCTCCACTAGAAACGTCGATAATAGGCGGCGCTATCGACTGGTGTATTCGCTTTGTTTCGGAGTGGGGGAGGGGGTCATTGAATAACTCGCCGCGAGTTTCACAGAGAAGTAAATGTGAACAAAAAAGGATCTGTTTGTGCATCGTTTAATGTACGAGCACGTTAAACGACCCACAACGTCCACTTCTCCGCATCGCCCATAAATGAGGGAAGTACACTCGTAAACGAGGAAGGCGGGCCGCGCTCGGGCTCTGCCAGGGCAGACGGACGAATGCCGTTCATACAAGACGTATAATTAAACAAGCATTTGTAGATAAAGGAGTTTACGATTATACAGAATGTTGTACTCGGCGTGGGAGAGGAGCAAACCGAATAGAAAGGTGAAAATCAATAGAAATTTACACTAGATTTTGAGAGAAATAGACAGAGACAAGAGAGAAATGTGAGAGACCACTGACAATGAGATGGAGAGAGAGATACAGATAGAGTCGGAAAATCAGTGAGAGAGACTGAAGCAGGAAGAAACAGATAATAAGAGATAGACAGAAGAATATGGCATATAGTACCCAACAGAAATTAGAATGATGTTTAGACGAACATTTCTCATATGCGTTGAAGTTTAAATTCAACTACTCAAAGAATCCTCTCTTAGAAAAACAAAAAGTTCACCAAGAGTCTATTAAATTACTTACAAAGCGTCCTCATCAAACGTATTTATCGCATATATAAAAATAGATCTCCAGATTTAATGAAGAGAAAGTGTGGAGTCAATCAACGCCTCATTTATACGATTGTGCAATATATGCGAGAAATACGCCATTTCAATCTTTACAGGTGATCTGAGTATTCCAGCACTGCATTAAAAAGCCTTATTAAGTAAAAAGACATTCAATAAAAAGTCTTGCATTTCGTTATTTTTCTATTTCCCTACGTAACATTCGTAAAGTGCACCATTTTCTGCACCACAGAAAACAGCTTCGAGGCTGCCCCTCCCGTTTTGCTTATTCCCAGCAAAACCCACATCCCGACTTGTTTCCACGTGCTGCATTTCTTTCTTCACAATAATAAAGCGGCATCAACGCCCGGGATGCCATTGTCACTAATACAATACTTCCGGGCTGCTCACACCAACTTCGATAATTACTAACACTTCGCTTTTTAAGACGTTTGCGTTAACAAGTGCGGAAGTGGAAGCGACGCGGCTTTTTGAAGAAAAAAAAGGGAGGGAACTATTGTGCCCGTCTCCCTCGCCACTCCACGCCACCTCGCTCTCAACAGCCTCCCCTCCCTCCTCCGCAGGCGCGCTGCCGCGGGCGGCGAGAGATCGTCTTTTGTCACGACGCGCGCCTGAGAGGAGGTGCGTGGCGGGCTGGAGAAGGGATGGCGCGAGAGGGAAAGTGCGAGGGGGAGAGAGAGAAAGAGAAGGTGAGAGAGTTGTAGAAAAAAACACCCTGCTGCAGCCTTTGATGTATTCCGGCTCCTAGACGCTTTTGGTTGCCGGCTTCTACCCACGCTGCTGTGGTAGTTGCAGAGATCGTTCTTTGGGACTGTTTCAAGCTGAAGGTCTTTGCTCCAACCGTTGCGTGAAGCTATTTTCATGCACTTTCAGATGGGTATTTTAGGAGCGCTTTAAGCATTCTCTGAAATAATCTGGAATGTGTATCTTAAATTATTTTTATTTCCCTTCCAGCATATAAATGTGGTATGATCTATAAAATAGCCGATGCCCCATTATGCCAAGAACTGGCTTTCTGACCATCAAGCTTGGAGTAAGTAAATCTGCCTCGTGTTCACTTGTTTTCTGTTACCGAAGATCAGTTCAGATGGTTCAGATGGTTTTCTGTTACCGAAAACCAGTTCTACAAAGGTACGAAACTTCGCTAATATATTGCTGATATTAAAGGTAAGTTGCTAAAGACTGTTGCTGTGCTTGTTTCACCTTATACTGTATGCTCGTCGTACATATTTAGAATAGTAATCTTTCGGCTCCAATTCAAGATTATAATCAATACAAGTTCTATTATCTTAGACGTGCCAGTGATTGCATTTTGAAGAGCAAAAACAGCCGTTTTTACATTACCTACAGGCGTACACTTTGCATTTTTTACAGAAATATCTGCGCTCACCTAGCGTAGTGCTTTTCCAGAGCACAACAAGGCGTTAAAAAAACTAGTGCCCACAGCTGGCATTCGTCCGCGCGACCACGAGAGCGACCCGTCCGCACTCCGCCTTCGTCCTCGCCCCGTCCCCGTCCCCGTCCACGACTCTCATCGCACGCGGTCTCGCAGCAGGCGAATGCACGCACGTGTATACGTGTTGTATTATTAATTACATCGTGTGCGAACTGGCTGGCTGCTCGCTGCCCTTCGCGCGGAGTCCGCATACAAACAAGAACACCCACCGGGTTCCCTCGGCCGCCGTGCAATATAAATGAGACCGGCGCAAATTATTCTCTTTAAAAACGTGCTGAAGATTCGCAATCAATTTTACCTCCTTTTCCTAGGTGGTGGACGCGCACCAGGAAGCTTTTAAAAAACCGGATAGAAGAATAATTAAAGGGAAATTAAATCATAATGAAACTCGTAGGCGATGAAGGGCCTCCAGACGAGGTACACTCGTAATCAAACAAACCGAAACGGCCTCCTCTCCACCTCTTCTCAATGCAGGGGGCGTCGACGTAAACGACGAAACTGAAATTCGACACCGTACGTTCATAACTTCGTTTCGAGGAAACGCAATTTTCCTGGTGCCCGGAAGCCTTTATGCATGTTTTGAACGTCATTTGTACAATATTGAAGCAGACACGGGCACCAGAACACAACACAGAGGGTTTACACTCAATTCGTTAGGTTTTTGAGAATATACACGTGGAATACCAATGAGAGAGGAGTGTGGAAAGTAGTGCTTGGCTTCGACATGCAAAACAGACAATGAAGATATAGAAAGAAGAACAACATTGTGGATAAGAACTGATATTCATTATTCTAAATATGTGTAACTATTATTTAACGTTTTTCTTGTGAAATCAAAATAGTTATAAAGAACATAAAGCATGTGAGTTGCAAGAAGTCTTAAAATATCCGCATGCAACACTCCAACCGACCATCATAAAAAAGACGATTTAACTCAGTCGCTTATTTTATTTTAAATAGAGTGTTAATATACCGAACCTTCTTAGCTTGCCCAGGCAGTCCACCATTGCAGAACTAATACTCTTTCGCAGCGCATGCACTGCAGGTGAGAGAACAGGGCCACGCAAAGAGGTTCCTGGCGCATGTAGCGGGTGCACCTCGCTCGCAGGGAGCCTGCAGCCCGCGACGGAGCGGGTCGCACTTCGACGGCCCAAGTCGCGCTAATTGAAGGCAAAACAGGTCCCCGCGGTCTGTAATAGCGCGCCCCGCAGACGACCCAGTTTCCCGTTTTGGCGCGAAGCGCTCTGCAGTTGTAACCAGACTCTCGCCTCGACAACAGGGGGGGGGGGGCGGGGGGGGCGAGCTTACTCCTCCCATCGCACCCCTCGCTCCACCCCTACCCCCCGCAAAGCGCAAAGACGCGCGCCCGGTGAGATGCTCACTGGTTTGCATTGCGGAGAGCAGCATCGCGACTACTGGAGGCAGAAGCGCCCACCGGAAGAGAGAGAGAGAGAGAGAGAGAGAGAGAGAGAGGGAGAGAGAGGGAGAGGGAGATAGAGTGAGAGTGAGAGGGAGAGGGAGAGTGAGAGGGAGAGTGAGATAGAGTGAGAGGGAGAGGGAGAGGGAGAGTGAGAGGGGGAGGGAGAGAGAGGGAGAGAGAGGGAGAGAGGGGGAGAGAGAGAGAGAGAGAGGGAGAGAGGGAGAGAGAGAGGCGAATAGAGGGAAAGAGAGCTCACAGGCAGTAAAATGAATATTGAAAGGTTGGCACGATAAAACGGAGAACAAGAGAAGCGAATAAATTAAGACATAGAAAGAGAAAAGGGTCCCAAATTACCAAATAAAATGTTTCTTTCAATACCCTGGTTCATGTGACTTTTTATTTCAGACATAGCCTACAGGTATTTAGTCTCCTGCGCCGAGCATATCTACAAGTCAATGCAATTCTTAAATAATATTAAAAAAATATAAATGTAATGATCCATGGCATGATGCTGTTAAGAAAATATTAAATAATTAAATTAAATAATATTAATGTGAATGAACCCATCCAGAAGAGAGTTTGAATGAACCCATCTAGAAGGGGTTTTGAATGAATGATAGAGGTATGTTTATTCTCGAATGTTGAATGCATTCAACTATAAAAAAATATTGCGTGAAAACTTTTACTTTTACTTAATTGGGTGAAAATTTTTAAATTGACTTCAAATAGCAAAAACTGCCAACACAATGTTTCCATTAATTAAAACAGTGTCATCAAACTGATCTTAATTTAACTGATCTTTATACAGCACTGGGTATAATATTTTCTTAGATAATGGGTCAAATGTAGAGCCAAATTAACAAGGGAAAAGCTTCATGACTTCCCTAAAAAACTTCTGTGTTTACCAATCTCTTCATATTTTTTTCTCATTTCCTTACACATCAGTGGAATATTTCAAGATGATTTGGTAAGAATGTTATATATTTGTTGATTGTGCACTTTCCCCATACACCAGTTTAACCTGTAGTTCATAAAAGTTTATCGATAATTTCCAGCATCATATTAGCTCCCGTGAATGCACGATACCACTAATCCTTTTATGACCAGTTCTAACACGCTACGCGCTCGAATAACTTTCGTGTACATCTATATGCAAAGTAAGCAATGTATATCCGTTTCATGATCAGGGTGCAGCCGAGAAAACAAGTGTCAACGTTATTACGTTACTACAGTTAATTACTGCACTCGGGATTTCTATCGATTCGCAAGTACAGCTATAAGAATAAAAAATGAAAAATATGGAAATTTCAATCACCAGCGTTTAGAAATACAGGTTGATCTCTTCAGTAGTTAAGAACGTTTACTTTTCAGATCAAGCACGCAACATTCAAGTATTCTCGCCTATAAGGTATGTTACTCACCTGTAACGTATTGAAATATTTTGCTTTTTAACCACGCGTTGTTTTGGTTTCGTAGAACAAATCAGTGTATTTCAAATCAAATGTACTAATGTTAATATACTTTAAATTAAAAGTACTTAAAGTATCACTTACGTAAAACCTACGTGAGACACAAAATTTACATTTGTGAAATACGCAAGATCGTATTTTAATTACTATAATAATAAACCATTTTACTATATTAATTTTAACTCCTGTTGTGTTCTAGAAATTACTGATGATTGGATGTTAGTGACTTTAAATAAATATTATATTCTTAACGAGGTATAAATATAACAGAAATTATTTTAAGAATTTCAGTTTACAAATGTACTTTTGAAATGCCCAACTCTCGACCAGAATAGACTCGATCAAACTTACATCATGAATTTTGTAAAATCTGCTTCAAACGAATATTCTGGTATTAAAATAAATATGCTATTGCCATTTGTTCAAAACAACTAATTGTCATAAACACTAAATAAGTAAAAAATAGAGAATTGATAAAAATAAAACAATTAACAGACTTAAGCCCTTTTTAATACTTAGAGTGTGATTGCCAAGACAATGTAAAGTCGTCAAAAAGGTCAGTTACGTATTTATATTATATCCATGGAATCTCGCTCAAGAACATCTGTAACGACACACTGTTACGCTTGCATTTGCCAGGTGGAGAGGTGAAGGAGGCGGGAAGTTTCGATCGCCCATCATTTTCACCACCCCAGCACCCTCCCCCGTGCGTCACCAGCGGTCACCGCGCCCCCACATCGCCCCAGCGCGCCCACACGCCGTTACGCTCGCGTTTCCCGCGATAAACCACGGCCCCGCCGATGCGATTACGACGGCGCGTGCGGTCCGGAAAGCGGCGCCCCCCCCCTCACGCCCCGTCTCGACCGCCCCGCCCGCCCGCGCGACCGTACGGCGCGATCCAGTGATTACTTTCGTGTCGTGGGCTTATCGTGCCCCTCCAGCCCCTAAGTGCCCCACCCCCGCGTGCGTGCGCCGCCGCCCGCCGTCCTCCCCCGCCCCCGCCCCAGTGTTTGTTGTGAATGTGGGGGGCGCGCAAATATTGGCTGCTGGGCCGCTGCGCCCGCCCGCCGCACCGCCGAGGCGAGCGCGCCGCAGTTGTTGTTTTTTTTATTTTTATTATTTTTTTCGGAGGGCGAACAAAGAGAGAAATTATTAAAAGACCCCTCCCTTCGCGCGCCAGTGGCTGCGGTTTCTTTGCGACCGCGCCCGAGGTCGTTTTATTTTTCCTCCAAAGTAATTTAGCGCGGGGAAAGAGAATAGAGGAGAAGCTTGATCTAGAAATGGGTTGGAGCACGGGCTCTGCTCCGTGGAACAGGGCCCTCACATATTGCGTGGATTGGCAATAAATTCAACCGTTTTCTCACTATTAATATTTCTAAGGCCAGGTTAATACAATAGATATATCAAGAAAATTGTATTAATGCGAAGAAGTTAAAGGAAATGTTTCACAAACCATTTCATCTTTACGGCAAACCCCAACTGCTCTGATTTCGAAATGTTTAGTTTTATTTCGATTGGAAAATTCTTTCAGACAGAAACAACTTATTTCATCAAAAACAGTTCACGAAACTATAATAGAAATCAGCACAATTGTATCTGAAAGACGACATTTTCAAATGGCGAATAATTTATATCGATATAATTTATACGTACTTTTCATCTCGATAGAATTTCCAGATTTTTCTTACAAGAGTCCACAACTCTTTTGGAAAGAATAATAAATGCTTAAATCAAACGATTCTACAATGGAATAAGAACACTCTGGCTAAAATACTTAAAGCTAAGAACACCCTGGATAAATGGAATATTAAATTTTATATCTTTAGTTGGACACATCTTACTATAACTTGTCGGGACCCACCATATTTCCTTTTAACTAGCTATTTACAGAGAACATCATTCCTGAGTTGCAAATAGACAGATTGCTTCTTCCATTATCCGCAGATGCTCTAAACTAATGAGAAAAGAAACAAATCGGTTCACAGTGAAAATCATAACAATCCCTTCGTACGTCAGAAAGCAGAGGCCATTTAATAAGATCAGCCTGCTTACTGGAAATTCTCTTAACAGCACATTGAAATCTTCGTCATAACACAAAGACGCGCCTCATTTGAATCGCAGCGTCACACCCCATTCCGCCGAGTCCAAGGGAAGAGAGGTCGGCCGCGGCGGCTGCGGCGCCCTCTGGAGGACGCGAGCGGCCAGCGCAGGCCGTCCTCGCGCCCTCATCTCGCCCCCGCCCCCGCCCCCGCGCAGCGGCGTGCGGTGGATGATGGATGAGAGCCAAATTGCCGTGACACTTTTAACTAAATTCCGCGGCGCCGCCTCACCCGCCCCTGTCCAAGTAATAGCTCATCGCGGAATTGAGCCCGACGGACGCGATGAGCGGCGCCGGCGAATGGGTAGATGGGTGGGTGGGTAGGCGATTCGTAGGCGCGGGCAGCTTTCGTAGGCGCAGGCATGAGCAGCTTTCGGTAGCACATCGAGCACAACCTTCGAAAGCCAGTGATAAGACACATCGATATTTCCTGAAAAGTGTTTCCGATGAAGTTTAGAGTTCAGCTTCGAATGCGATTTGGACAGTAGGATCGACCGTTACAGCGCCGCTGAAGCACAATCGTGAAACATGTGGAACTGTCCATAATTCAAAAATAGTATGTACTTGTAGTTTGAGCTGTTTATTTACATTCTCAGGATGATGGATTTGATTGATTGATTGATTGATTTTTTCGTGTTTCCGGGCGCGTCAACTGCTTCGGTCATTAGTCCCGTTAGTGTAGTGCATGTTTTTCTTCTCGGGAGATGGCGGAGATCTTCCCCCGCTGGATGGCGGGATCCGACGCCGACCTACTGTCGGCTAGTGGGGTTTCCCCCTAACCAGGACTCTCCCACCAGCAGGGCACCGCCCCAGCTGGGACAAGCTCTAAGCTCCCGACCGGTCTCCCGGAATATGTGGTAGTGTAGTGCATGTTAGTGTAAGCGTGTGTAAGGATAGGACAAGGAATGAGAAGGACAGATCGCGCGCGGTCCGTGGCCCGTTTGTTAGGGTACTGCTCCGGCATTCGCCTGGGGTTGATCAGAGAAACCACGGAAAACTACCGATCAGAGCAGCCGGCCGCTAGAATTCTCCTCCATACAGCAACTGAATTCGACCTAGCTGAAAAGCTAGTGTCGAAAATCCTACCGCCGTCAGGACTCGAACCTATCAGGATGATGGAGATGTACTTAAATTCGTTAAATGCAACACTGACGTCCTCCTGAACCTAGGATGCTTGAGATCCGTGACCTACATGGAAGAGACAGGTCTGACAACCTTAACCTGTGCGTGGCGATATGACATGAAATAGAAGTGACTGTACCTTGCTTCTGGCGAAAGTGGCATTTCAATAAAATTTTAAGAGCTGATTAATAATCCTTTAACTAAATTTTCAACTAATTCTTTCCTTTATTTGTGTTAGCGCAAGCAATAAAACTTTCACACCGACTGATAAATAACGCCCTGCGCTCCGTATGTGGGAGGAGCAGAGCATCCCTTCCACGTAGCGGCGTTTTAATCAGCGCGCGGGCGGAGCGTTAAGAATTCAGCGGCGCGGGGCGAAGCGGACGGCTCCGACGGCGGGCGGGGGAGGGACTAACGAGGACAGTAGTGCAGGGGAGATGGCGCAGGATATTGGGACTTTGGGCAGAGACGGACCTCTCGGCGAGCGGGCACCCACCAGGTGACAAGACAGGGGGGAGGAAGGGCGAAGATGGGGGATCGGGGGCAAGATGGATGAGGCACGAAACGCAAGCGGGGTGGCACTAAGGCAATTGGGGTGGAGGAGTGCGGGGCTGGAGAAGCGACAGCAGGAGTTCAGAGTCTCCGGGGAGGGAGCGGGGAGGCGCATTGTGTGTAGCAAGCGGGGCGCGGAGCGTGCACATGTGGAGGCGGGGAAGCAGGAAAGGGGAGGGGAAGGAGATGGCAACGGAAGCGGGGAGGGATATGCGGCGGGTAGCAGTACGGCATCAGTCATTAAAGCACAGGGCAAGAGGTGCGACAGCAGGGACTCCAGGGAGAGAACGGGAGGGTCCAAGTAGGCGGCCACACCGAGGTGGATGGGCGAGGGGGCGGGGCCTTGGAGTAATTACTGCGCGCAATGCGTGAGGAACGGCGGACGGGTTCCGCGCTATTGCGCGCTGCAATATGGATGCGCGGCGGCCGCGCGCGTGGCCCGCTGCGCAGGCAGTCCTCAAAAGGACCAGTGGAGCAGCGGCGTCGCTCCACTGTCTTGGGTCAGCTTCCCCGCATTACGATCGCTTGCCATTGCTCTCTACTGCCATTGTGCCACCTGCCGTTTATGTTATGTCTGAATAATTATCATCCTGGTAGCGCATTGTCTTCACAATCCTAGACTATTATTTACGACGCCTGATTTAGCTAAAACAGAAAAACGTTTTATCGGGACACGAAGAAAATTGATGTTGCTTCTTCTTTTAATTACTCCTATTCACATTTAACGGATTTTTTTATACCGGATAATACGCTAAATGCTCCCAATCGTTCAACCCAAACATTTCTATCATGTTTAAAGGTCACTTCTTTATCCTACACACTATTCCTGTTCAATTTCTAGCATGTGTTCAAATTCCAAGATTTACCTCCATCACAATTTCAGTGATGGTTTTACAGGTTGTCTTAGAATAAATGTTACAAATTTCTAGATTACAGAAATCAATGATGATTACTATTTGCGTATGAACATGAGGTTGGAAACTTCATATAACGAAGTTACACATGTGTCTCCGCCCACGTCATTGCTAGGCAACACCTCATGCAGTACTGTTCGATAAGTCAAGTTCTTACGCAGTCAAAGAGAGTTCGTGTATCTGCTGAACACCGGTACATGACGAGTCGGATAACAAACAGGGACTAACGACATAGGTGCCACCCGTTTACACAACTTACACAATGTGCTCAACTCCCTTACACAATGTCCCTCACTCAATGTGTCATCGGCAAAAAAGTGCTCGCCATCGACGTCTTTACATGCCGTAGAAGTTTGTAACATTTATTCCGAAACACTGCAATATTCTATTAGCTACAACTACATCATCTCATATTACTATTACGGTTACGATTACTGCTGCCTCCCCACTGTGCACATGCGAGTGTCGCGTTGGCCGCGGACGTTCCCGCAGCCGCAGCGTCCGTTGCCGGCGGCGGTCGTTGGAGGCTGCGGCGGGCGAGGGCCGCAGGGCACATGAATAAGTAGGGCGGGCGCTGTAAGAAGGGGGCCCGCGCGCGTGCGCATTCTAGTGCCGTAGCAAGCTGTTGCGTGCATACGAGCGCCGCCGTCATGAAATATTCGCCCGCGGTGGCGGCGGTGGCGGCGGTAACGGTGGCGACGGCGGCGGCGGCGGCGGCGGCGGCGGCGGCGGCGGCGGTGGCGGGGTGGCGGCGGCGGTGGCGGCGGTGGCGGCGGCGGTGGCGGCGGTGGCGGCGGTGGCGGCGGTGGCGGCGGTGGCGGCGGTGGCGGCGGTGGCGGCGGTGGCGGCGGTGGCGGCGGTGGCGGCGGTGGCGGCGGTGGCGGCGGTGGCGGCGGTGGCGGCGGTCGGCGCAGCGCGGGAGGGTGCGGGGGACGGTGGTTGCGGCGGCGGGGGTAGAGGGGACGGGGTGGTGGCGACTGTGGTGATAGTGGCGGGCGCCAGTGCTATGTTGTGGGCGGTAGCCGCACTGTCCCCTTCGAAGTAAGTTGTTCTCCAGCTGCAGTCGCTACTGCGTTTCCATCCCTCTTCTGCCTCTGTTTCATTATGTTTCCGTTCTCCCTACACCCGGTGCGTTACCCGCTTTATGGGGTGTCATATGCTATTATTTCTGTTACACTATCTACCATTCCATTTTCGGTTACCATTTTCCACTGTGTTTCTTTTTATTTAGATTGACTACTCCTGCCCCACCCACAATTTCCCTGCTTTAAACTTTTTATTTTTAAAGCTGTACTCAACTGACCCTTTCGTTAAGACATCTTAATCGTCTCGTTCATTTCATCGTCCATGCTTCTTCAATTCTTGATTTTCCCTTCGTTCTCAATCTCTCTACACATTACCGTGTCCACCTAACCCCTATAACCTCTTCATCCACGGATCTTTTTCCCACTTTTATCCGCTCTCAACTACCAATTTTACAGCAGGCATAATTCCCCTTCACCTTACACTGTGAAATTTTACTGTTCACTACTACCACTTGCTACCTCCAACGTTACATCATCCATAGTTGCCATTTCTGCTTCCAATGTCACTGCACCTTAAATCACCAATATCGACCACAAGGCCCCAGCCGATTACACCCATTAGAGGTAACTACATTCTCTGCAGCCTCCATTGCGGCCGCGCTGCCTCCCTCCGTGCTGCTCTTCCAGTGCTCGGCCAACCGCCTCCTGCGGCTCGCGCTCTTTCCTCCCCTGCGCCGCCCTCGACACGTCGCCCGGCCGCGGCCTCGCCGCCTTGTTTATTTGATAACTCCGGCGCGGGGTCCTCCGGGAAGCGACCGCCCCGCCCCCGCCGCCGCGCGTGCTACGCAAATGACCGCTGGGAGCCGCCTCTCCGGTGTCCGGTCGCCGCCGCCGCCACCGCCGCTCGTGACTCCAGACGTACGGCGGCCCGCGCTAACCGGCAGTCGTAACTCCGCTGCCCCGGTCTCCTGCGCGAAATTCGATTCCGGGGGGGAGGGGAGGGAGGAGGGGACGTGCACGACGAGGAGGTGAGGCAGGGTCATAAGGTAGGAACAGGAAGTGATGCGACGATGGATAGGAGGAGGCGTGGAGGAGGGGGAAGAAGTAAGAGAGAGAGAGAGAGAGAGAGAGAGAGAGAGAGAGAGAGAGAGAGAGAGGTGATATAGAAGTTCGAGGAAGGATAGGTGAAGAGAAAGAGGGAAAGCCAAAGGAAGAGGGAAAGGGATGATGATTTAAATGCCAGAAATGAATTGAAAGGTATCAGTGAAGACAAATTGAATGGAGGAAGAGCAATTTCAGAGGTGAGAGCTAATATAGCTGGGAAGGGAAGACGTTGAAGAACAGGAAACGGGAAAATGATAAGAAATCTCCAACAAAGCGTTGAGATTAACAGGCACCAACATTCATCCCGTTTAACCAGCAGTTCCAGTTAGTTTCGGGTGGAATCAGGAAGAGGAATATTGTGAAATCTCCCATCGACTACCTCATGCCATTTTCAATTGTGATGAAAGGCATTAATTATGTCTGGAATGAACATTGCGTGTTCTTTCAAACAAGCAACCCACACCATTCAATCCCACGCTCTTCCATAGAACATACAGGTTTTCACTCTGCATGCGCAACATATGCAAGCCAGAATTCCACGCTTTCAAGTTCTTTCAACCTTTTCCTTAAACGAAGAAGCAATAAAGGGAATAGGACAGAGTTACATCAAACACAAATAGATGGACGTCTGTTTGTATCGCATTCCGAGAAAGAAAGAACAAAGTTGAATTTGAAATTAATATGGCGCGAGCGTTTTCGTAGAAGGTTCCCAGAACTCTGTGCGTAGAAATCGAGTGTGATGTGCAAATGGAAGTCCCGAAAATGTTAACCCAAGATGAAACTGCAATAGCTCGAAATATCACCTTGCGAATGATACAAATAATTTTTATTTTGTTTCAGGACATATTTCCACGTCTTTCGTGTACGGGGTATCTACTGAAAAAAATCGTATTGTATACTATGAAAAACAAGTATTCATGAAGTGAAGCAAAGGTAGTGAGAAAAATAAGAAATCGTGAACACACGGAAAGGTAATAATAAAGAAAGAAATATAAGCATAAAGAAAGTAAATGATTAAGATAACAGAGATAAGACGGTGACGAAGAAGATCCAGCTACCAACTTCCGAGGCATACGGAACGTGAAGGAACGCAAAAGTAGGTAATCCGCTTCCATGGAGGTGGTTTAATTGCCTTTTGCGTCTCGTGAATCAACAAGATCACTTAAGGCAGAGCCGCTCCTCTTTGATACATACTTTCACACTTGTTCATTCACGTTCGCGTATTTTGTATTCCTTTGCTGCGTATTTTTTATCAACTGCCACCGCCGGGGCTCGAACCCTAGGACGTCAAATCAGAGACGCTACAGTGACATCAATTGATACTCTTAGCCACCTAAACCGGTGGTTTGAGGAGGAGAATAGGAGAAATGCTCTACGTATAAGACACTTGAGTCGTGAGATGGGCGAATCGGTGAAATTGATTGATTGATTGATTTCTACGTGTTTCCGCGCGTCAACTGTTTTGGTCATTAGTACCGTTAGTGTAGTGCATGTTTCTCTTGGGAGATGACGGTGATCTCCCCCCGCTGGATGGCGAGATCCGGCGCCGACATACCGTCGGCTAGTGGGGTTTCCCCCTAACCAGGACTCTCCCACCAGCAGGGCACCGCCCCAGCCGGGACAAGCTCTAAGCTCCCGACCGGTCTCCCGGAATATGTGGTAGTGTAGTGCATGCTAGAGTAAGTGTGTGTGTAAGGGGAGAGGATATAGGACAAGGAAGAGGAAGGATAGATCGCGCGCGGTCCGTGGCCCGTTTGGTAGAGTACTGCTCCGGCATTCGCTTGGTGTTGATCGGAGAAACCACGGAAAGCTACCGATCAGAGCAGCCGGCCGCTAAAATTCTCCTCCAAACAGCGACTGAATTCGACCTAGCTGAAAAGCTAGTGTCGAAACTCCTGCCGCCGTCAGGACTCGAACCTAGGACCTCCCGGTCAGAGGCGCTGCAGTGACATCAGTTGATCCGAATCGGCGAAGAAAGAGAAGGAGAGGGAAGTGTAGGGGAAGAGGGAGAAGGAAGGCAGTAGAGTTGGAGGTGGCGGGGGCGGGAACGCGCGCAAGGCTCTGATTTCCATCAGAAAGAAGGGGCGGCAGCGGCGGGGGCGGCGAGGCCTCGGAGCCGGACGGCCGCTGACGTTGATGCAACGCGGCGGCGGCGGCGATCCAGTGAGCGGGGGCTTAAAACGTTATTTCAAACACGCTCCGCGTTATAGAAGTTTGCGGCGGCAGCGGCGAGCGCAGCGCGGCGCGGCGCCGGCGGAGCGGGGCGGCTCGGGCGCGGGCGGGGCGGGCGCGGGGGTGCGGGCGGGGCTGTGCGGCGGCGCCAGAACCCGCTCCAACGAGGTAGTTTAGCTGTCGGAAGAGATTAACATAAAACTGGCACAGGACACCGGCTTAATTCGCAATCCCCGCTGAACCGAACTCCATATTTACCCTGGTCCCGTGATCCGCGTGGCGGTCTCATCAATGCGTGAGAAGGGGACGTGAGGAGAGGGCGAGGACCCGCGGGGTGCGGGGAGGTTTGTGCAAGAGATGGGCGCCGTCGGCGCGGGGGCGGGGGCGGGGCGTCGGTTCCATGCTTGCCACCCAGCCCGAGTCCACGCTTCGTGAAGCTGCATTGGAGTAGCGAGTTCTGAGTCTGGGTGGAGCTCAAAACCCGTACGCAAATGCGTCTTTGAGCAGAGGTTACTGGGGATGCGTCATCGGGAATAGGCAGGTCTTTTTGAAGCTGAAAAACTGCAACGCATTATGTTTTCACTTGAATTAACAATTAAAGCACTGGTGAGCAAGATACTTACAATGTCTTAAAAAAGGTTTTGATGATTTAAATTTTGTTCATGGTTTGGGAGCACAATAAGATGAAAAAGAAACGAAAATGATATGAAAGCAACAGAAAAAATGAAAAGAAGTAGGTAAGTACATTAATAAATCTGTAGTTCGTTTACCGAAGCCAATAAGTTTTCTAAAACACGGGAGGCGGAAAATGTAGTTTTCAAATGTTGATAATCTCGCTTAATTGGAACTTTTATTTATCTCTCCACTATTTAAGGTTACAGAGTGGGGAAAAGATTCTGGGGCTCGAGAACCTGCGTAGATTGTACTTTGTCCCTAATACGTCACGTACAAATTTTACAGTTCTTTGCCTAAATTGAATTAAATTAAGAACCATAGAATATAATGTTAATTTATGAATTCATATAGATTAGGAGAGGAAAGGAGAGAAGCGCTGAGAATGTCTTACGAGGAAAGAATAATAAACTAATGAATGTATCTGTAATATGTGAAAGACGAGTAAATTTGTAAAATTAAAATAGTGCGAAACCACAACTCCGAAAGGAAATGTTGTTTACAATAAACTGAACCGAACATTTTGATGAATGCAGAATTATAAAGAAAATTTACTTAAGTTGAATTTATATTTACTTACACATCAATTTATATACTTACAATAAAATACTTCCAATAAAATTAGTACAAACCTTACCAAAAATGTCATTAAGTAACAATTTTTTGTAGTTCATTAGTGAAAGATAGGTTTGTACTTTTTTTAAAATTTCGCTTAAGTTATTTTGATCTTCACAATACTCAGAAAATCTATCTTTATTCATTTTACATTAATCTAATAATTTTTTTCTCGGAAACATCGATTTTCTCTCGTGCATTCTCCATTCCATTCGCACTTCATTTATGGCGTTGTCAACGTCACTCCTGCTTCTCATCACGTCTTGGACGTCAGACACGATATCCTGCCACCACTTCATCACTACCACCACCAACACTAATCACCTCGAGGCTCAATCTCGTCTCTTCACCAAGGACACTCCTTTTCCGACCCTCCCCCTCCCCGCCCGGCGTCACTTGGGGCGGCGAGCGCCCATCGCCGGGCGGGCGCACGCACAACACAGATAAATGGGATTTCATTTGGGGCGGCCGGCAGAACCTGTCTGAATGAGTCATATCGACGTCGGCGGGCATCCTCCCCTCTCGCCGCCCGCCGCGCTGTAACGCAATTACAAGGGGATCCTTGCATGGCTGCGACGGCGGGTAAGCGGGTTGCCTGTAACTAGGTTTATTTGCAAGATTGCCAATATTCTGAAGTGGCCGGCCGCTTCGATGAGGAATACCGAAGCTCGGCCGCCCGGTGGGGTGGGTGGGCGGGTTAGCGTGGGGGTGGGGGAGGACCGAGCGGGGCACGAGGCCGGGGGGGGCGACAGAGTGGACAGGGAGAGGGCAGGCAAAGAGACATAGGGAAGAGAAAGTTTAAGAGGGAGGTGGTAAGGCGGAGAAAGAGAAGGGGGAAGGGAGCGGGCAGAGGGACAGAGGAAGAGTGAGAAAGCTAGGAATGGAGGCAGAGAGAGGGAGGGAGAGAAGGAGAGGGAGAGGCAGAGGACGGACAGAGGCGTTTCTTTCGGACCCAACCTTCCACTCTACCCCCTCACTCTCCCCCCCTACCATCGCTGCACGAAAGGCGGGATTATAAATGAACCGTGTGATTCTGAAGAGCACTCCCTTGTGGTGGCATAAAAGGGACAAATTTGGCTGGAGCAACTGCAGCGGATATGGAGTTGATGGTCTGAGAGTGCCGCGCTCGTATGAACATCACAGGGTCGCTAGTAGGCGAAGGGCGAGTCGTAGCTGCGTTCTGGACGGTCGAGGAAGCTTAGAAAATTCCACGAAAGATTTTTTCCTATAAAATGCTTGTATTTTGTGAAATACAAACGCGTAGCTCCAATGGCTGCAATAGTGCACTTTGGAACATAAACGAACAAAGGCAGTAAGAACGAGCTCGAGAATTTGTTGGGACTTTTCCAAACGACCTTCTTCCATTAATGTTTTCGTTCGCTTTAAGTGTAATGCTTTATTGTTTTCTGTAATACATTCGAGTAAATTCAATGCCATACATTTATGAAAACCATAATGCAAAATATGTTGGAAAATGTAACGTTGTTTTCGCCCTGCAGTATTTCAGCAGCAAGACTTTTTTTAAAGGAAACTACCAGCAATAAAATAATTAAATTATAACACGAAGCAGTAGTACACTAAAAATATTGAAGTAAATTGCGATTAGCAATAAAACTCTAACAAAAATTTAGATATAATTATAAAAAAGTTGCAGCTGCAAAAAACGATAATTTTGAAAGACCTTAAACATAAATATAATCGCCCAATTCAGTGTCAAAAGGTTGTTGTATGAAAGTCTACCTCAGCTAATATTTCCAACAGTCAATATGCCACTAACACAAGCGGTGGCCTGAAACACTTGGTGAAGATTCCAGAACCGCAGCCCCCTTGGCCGAGCTCATTCGGCGCAAAGCCACCTCGTGAGTGGTTCCAGGGGAAGGCGGCTTCTGCCTCCGCCG